>JAOPSE010000144.1:1113408-1713408 GCA_029449295.1 Zea luxurians
TCTTTGGGTAGCAACCACTTGATCGATCTCAACAGGTGGAGGATTTGGAGGATTCATTTCTGTTTGCTGTTACGTGATAATCTTTCCTTTCCTGGTATTGACCATGATAGTTAGAGGCACATGGTAATAGTTTTGCAAAGGAAATTATTCAATAAGCGGAATGAATAAGCTAGTAGCTGGTTATAATCTGAAGATTCTTTAGTAGGGCTTAATCTTTGTTTTATGTTCAGCTTGGGGTAACCAATCGTATAAGGTGAATATCCAAGGGTAAGATAGAATCAGTCAAGATGAGAGATATGTATGGGTGAGATAGACTACAAGATGTAGGTTAAAAGTTTGTTTGATGTTAGGTGGGGATAGACATATTATGCAACTCATCGTGACTTTATTAGCTAGGTTAGATCTTAGGCCCATGGTTGAGTTGGTCTATTGTGCGAAGTTAAGTCAATACCTGGCTAGTAGTGTCTAATCTCTTATACCAGTATCACTAATTTTTTTTTTTAAATAGACCACATTAGATTAGACCATATTAGATTAAAATATAATCTAGATTAGGTTGGATATAACTAGGTTAGACTAGCTTAAGTCAGATAGGTCTACCAAGGTAGGGTATATATTATTAAGATATGCTAGAATCTTTTGAGATGGGATGAATTATATGGTGAAGGTAGATCAGAATTTCTATTTTTGTTGTTAGGTTAAAACAAAGGGGTTATGCAACTATCTGATGGGTAAGGTAGTTGGATAAGGTCAAGTTGGTATAGAGCACCAATTTAGGTTAACACCTATTTATAGGAGTAGAGTCTCATTTGTTTCATTAGTATTATCCTTCTTGTTAAGCAACTTACATTAAATTAGCTTTATCACATTAGATCAGATCTAGGTTAGGTGAGTATTACTAATTGAGCCTAGATTCGATGTACTTAATTTGGTTTAGATTATGACCATGGTGTAATAAGTCAGGTGGTTTGGATAATATGAGTCCTTCAAGATAAGATGAATCTATTAAGATAAGAGAAAACCTCTTAAGATAAGATGGATCTATATACATTAGGATAAGTTAAGACCTTTTGAGGTAAGATAGATCTATGAGTGTAGGATAGAATCTCTTAAGATGAGATGAATCTATTAAGCTAGATACATTTTTTTTTGAGGGACAATCCAATTTGTCTAGTTACTTTTATAAGCATTTTTTTCTATATGTATATGCAGATGTAATTGTGGACATTACTCCACAACTCATCACACTCAAACAAAGATCCAAATCAGACAGATATCATAATAACAAACATTCAAATACATAGACACTTATAAAAAAATAGTTTTGTTTTTGTTCCTAGGATTAGGTCTCCTATTCCTAAAGGTCACTTTAGTCACAGGATTTCAAAGTGTAAAAATCCACCTTTGTCTTTTAGAAAGAAAAGATAAGAATAATCAGAGTAAGCGGAAATAGATGAGAAAAAGATTAAGATAAGTTTAGAAGAGAGCCAGAGTAAGGTAAGTAAAGAATGGTTGTCCAGTTCTACCTAGGTTTCGTCCTACAGTCAACATTCCTCTGATACCACTTCTGTAACACCCGGATTTTAGGGGTCCAAAACCCGGGGTTAACATAAACACCAGGTATGCTGGGACCAAGTCTCATACATATGATGTATAGTGGCACAGGATCGAAAGTCACATCTTTATATATAACAGGAGTTCTATACAAAATAAATAATTACATTATAAGGAGGCAACGGTCCAGCAACCCAAAGTTGACTGGGAGACGACGACCTAGACCTCTCACGAACTCATCACAGCATCCTCCATGAACATCATCCTGCAGTACCTGATCTTGACCTGTGGTGTATGTGAGACAGCAAGAGTGAGCTCACATACGTTCATCGCTCAACAAGTTGTGGGGAATAATGTGCATGAACTCGCCAAAGGTGGGAGCTCACGTGAAGTGTAAGGCTTACCAAAGAAGATGGTTAGAGCTGAGCATTGCTTTTAAAGTTGGTCAAAATTTTATTAGCAGTTACTAAGTATAAGTAAATACCAAACCCAATTAAGTAATAGAACAAAAGTAACAACTTCACCTGCAATGCAATGCATATGACAAATTGAGTTTAAGTTCCATAATTTTAATCATGTGAGGGTCCGAGCTGCTCATGACCGTGAGCACGGCTAGTATACCAGTTTTACACTCTGCAGAGGTTGCGCATCTTTACCCACAAGCCGTGTTACCCATCTGCCAAGGGGTCATGAATCCCATACACCTCTACCAAGGAAGCGAGGCAGGGTAACACTACGAGGCCTTTACAAAGTTCCACTAGCTTCCGAAAACCCGCTACAGTTTATAGGAAGATCCAGTGCAGGAATCCCTTGCAGGACCGCCATCGCAGCAAAATCCTCCCGAGGGCCTCCCTACACTGACCTCTCCCCTACTGCCCTTGCCCCTTTCGGGTAAGGTAGTCTTCCACTAGCTTTCCTAATTAATCAGCCAAGGGCGTCCCATTCCACCCTTGTGGTAGCACTGTTTTCCCGGGTGGTCGCTCCATGTTCCAATTAACATAATGATCTTAACATGAACCATAAATAACAACTGATAACAAAAGTATAATCATGAATAGTGTAATCTTCATACCCAAAACCACATATGGCACTAGCAAGTACTACCCAGAAAGTTCAGTGGTAAACAAGGTATAAAGATAGACAAACTAGGGTAACCTATTGGGTCCCATCAAAATTAACCTATGCAGATCATTATGATTAATTAGAACATGAGTAGGTGAAAAGAAGTGATCAAGGGCACAACTTGCCTGGGCCTTGAGATTCCAGGTACCAGGATGATCTTCAGGTGACACGTGACCTCACTGCTAGTCGTAGCAATCCAAACAAACATGGCATAGGCAAAATTAACATTACACCAAACATAAGAACAAAATACACATTAATAATCTTCATATTAAAATAAGATCACAGGAACAAGAATTATTAATTTTGGAATTATAGATTTTAAGTTATGAATTTTCAAAGGTTTTATGTGTTTAAAATGGATTAAGTGAGAGATTAAATTTCTAATTGTTTTCATGACAAAACAGAGGCACTAAATGATGAAGAATATTATTACAAAATTTTAGAAACTGGAATGGTTCAATTTGGAGCTAAAATGAATTTTCTATGAATTACCTAAGTTCTAGCAATTATTTTTGTATTAAAAATCTAATTTCTAATTCATTTAATCATTTTAATACTGCACTGGACTGGGCCTCAATTAAACAGAAGCGCAGGGGGCTCGGCGCAAGAATTCCCAGACTCAGGAAACAGTAAAACGGGGATGGCGGGTTGATTCCAGAAATCCCCAGGGTCTCTTTAACAAAAATAACCCGCGAAGGGGTATGGCGCAGCCTCAGCCGTTCGATTAGAAATGAACGCGCTAGATTAGATCTGGTTACACCGAAACGGTACGCAGCGCGCGCCGTCGGATGGAAGATCAACGGTGCAGATTTTAAATACCCGAAGTCTACTCCTATCCGCACATCGCCCGATCTACGGTCCAGATCACCCAGAGTGAATCGGTACACCGTGATCTAATCGCAGCCGTTCGCTGTGAGATCAACGGGCGCGAATCCCTCATCTCCCCTCGACCAACCAAGACGGCGGCGCCGCCGCGATTCCCTCCCGGTTGAACTCCGGCGAGGTAGAATCGGTGTTCCCCAAGTGCTAAGCCCCAAATTGAATCGAGATTTACCATGCGGACATCAAAGCGATCACGAGGAATGGATACATACCGGCAATCGAGACTCCGACGACGCTGGCCACGCAACGATGCGATTCCGCGGCGAATGCGAAGTCCGGCGAGCAATTCACGCTGAGCGGAAACCTATCTTCACGGTCCGAGCACGCGTATAGTTTCCCCGTGGTCCGGCGAACACAACCGGCCACCCACGGGCCGTCCGGCGGCGATACAGGGCGGAGTCAACGGCGGCGGGACACTTCCTCTCTGCGGACGCAATTTCTGGAGGTGGCGGCGGGTTTCTTGGCAGGGACGAGGTGCGGAGGACGGGATGGCGAGTCGGCGCGGGGCTCGCGACACTTATACCGCGGCGCACGCACCAGCTGGCGGCGAAAATCCCGGCGTTGGTTACGCGAGTTCGGTGGAGAAGAGGACTCCGACCGACCGGGCCCACGCGTCATCGAGACAGACGAGAGCGAGCGTGAGTGCCGTGAGTCTGACCGATGGCCCCGCCGTGTCAGCGCCAGGTTGCGGGTGAGCGCGCGGGCGCACGAGAGGCTGACGAGGAGGGCCCAGGTGTCGGCGCAAAGGGAAGAGCAGGCACGCGCGCGTGAGAGGCTTACGGGCGGGGCCCACGCGTCAGCCGCAGGGTGAGAGGGCGCGGGAGGAGAATTGGGCCGCGCGGGGTGATGATTCCCTAAGTGGGCCGAAAATGGTACAGCGAGCCCAGGTAAGGTTTTTATTCTTTTCCTTTTTATTTTCTATTTTCTTTTCTCCATTTTCAAATCCAATTTGAGTTCAAGTTTAAATTCAAACTTTGTGAAATAACTTGTCCTCAGTTTGAATGGTATAATTTAATAATTTAAGTGTGAAGGATGTTTATTCTGATTTTTATTTTATTTTATGTAGTATTTTTCTTAGTTCTTCCCTTCTCTTATTTCAAACCCTAATTCCAATTCAAATTAAATTTCAACTTGTGGCAAATTCACTTTCAGATTAATAGCAAAATTTGGACATACCTAAAAGTGTGATGAATTTATAACTTTGTTTTGTTTTGTATAATATTTCTTTCTTTCTTTCCTATTTCCAATTCAAACCAAACCAAGTTTTAAATTCTAGATTTCAAATTTATGCATAAGTTAAACTTTCACATGATGCACCATTACTACATAGTGTTTCTTCATTTATTTTATTATGAGTATTTACCTTTAAAAAAGGGTGAATTATAAAGTTTAATTATTCATCAATGGTATTTGCTCAGATTTCTTCTATCAATCCCAAATTCAGAATTTGGGTGTTACACCACCAAACTAGCCGTTTGGTGAGGCTGTCTGTTCGATGGTGCACCGGACAGTCCGGTGCATACCGGACATGTCCGGTGCGCCAGCCACGTCACCAAAGCCGTTGGGTTCCGACCGTTGGAGCTCTGTCTTCTGGGCCCGCCTGGATGTCCGGTGGCGCACCGGACATGTACTGTAGGGTGTCCGGTGCGCCAGCATGGGCGTGCCTGACCTCTGTGCGCGCTGGCGCGCATTTAATGCGCCGCAGGTAGCCGTTGGCGCCAGAAGTAGCCATTGCCCCGCAGTTACACCGGACAGTCCGGTGTACACCGGACATGTCCGGTGAATTATAGCGGAGCAGCTGAAATGAATTCCTGAGGCTGGCGAGTTCCGGAGGCCGCACTTCCTTGGAGCACCGGACATGTCCGGTGTACACCGGACAGTCCGATGAATTATAGCGGAGTTGCCTCTGGAATTTCCCGAAGGTGACGAGTTTGAGTTTGGAGTCCTCTGGTGCACCGGACATGTCCGGTGGCACACCGGACAGTCCGGTGCGCCAGACCAGAGGTGCCTTCGGTTGGCCCTTTGCTCTTTCGTTGAACCCATTACTTGGTCTTTTTATTGGCTAAGTGTGAACCTTTGACACCTGTATAACTTATACACTAGAGCAAACTAGTTAGTCCAATTATTTGTGTTGGGCAATTCAACCACCAAAATTATTTAGGAACTAGGTGTAAGCCTAATTCCCTTTCAATCTCCTCCTTTTTGGTGATTGATGCCAACACAAACCAAAGCAAATATAGAAGTGCATAATTGAACTAGTTTGCATAATGTAAGTGCAAAGGTTGCTTGGAATTGAGCCAATAAATGTTACTTACTAGATGTGCATGGATTGTTTCTTTATTTTTAACATTTTGGACCACGCTTGCACCACATGTTTTTGTTTTTGCAAATTATTTTTGTAAATCCTTTTCAAAGTTCTTTTGCAAACAGTCAAAGGTAAATGAATAAGATTTTGCCAAGCATTTTCAAGATTTGAAATTTTCTCCCCCTGTTTCAAATGCTTTTCCTTTGACTAAACAAAACTCCCCCTCAAATAAATTCTCCTCTTAGTGTTCAAGAGGGTTTTAAGATATCAAGTTTTAAAAATACTACTTGCTCCCCCTTTAGAACACAAAGAGATACCAATTTGAAATTTACCAATTGAAAATCATTTTAAAATTAGGGTGGTGGTGCGGTCCTTTTGCTTTGGGCCAATACTTTCTCCCCCTTTGGCATGAATCGCCAAAAACGGATACTTGGAATGAAATATAGGCCCTTGAAGACTACTTTCTCCCCTTTGGCAAATAAAACATATGAGTGAAGATTATACCAAAGATGGAGAGTGATGCGGAGCGACGGCGAAGGATGAGTAGTAGAGTGGAGTGGAAGCCTTTGTCTTCGCCGAAAACTCCAATTCCCTTTCAATATACCTATGACTTGGTTTGAAATATACTTGAAAACACATTAGTCATAGCATATATAAAAGAGACATGATCAAAGGTATACTTTAAGAGCTATGTGTGCAATTTAGCAAAAGAAATTCCTAGAATCAAGAATATTGAGCTCATGCCTAAGTTTGGTAAAAGATTGTTCATCAAGTGGCTTGGTAAAGATATCGGCTAATTGATCTTTAGTGTTAATGTATGAAATCTCGATATCCCCCTTTTGTTGGTGATCCCTAAGAAAATGATACTGAATGGCTATGTGTTTAGTGCGGCTATGCTCAACGGGATTATCCGCCATGCGGATTGCACTCTCATTATCACATAGAAGTGGAACTTTGGTTAGTTTGTAACCATAGTCCCGCAGGGTTTGCCTCATCCAAAGCAATTGCACGCAACAATGGCCTGCGGCAATGTACTCGGCTTCGGCGGTGGAAAGAGCGACCGAATTTTGCTTCTTTGAAGCCCAAGATACCAAGGATCTTCCCAAGAACTGGCAAGTCCCCGATGTGCTCTTCCTATTAATCTTACACCCTGCCCAATCGGCATCCGAATAACCAATCAAATCAAATGTGGATCCCCAAGGGTACCAAAGCCCAAACTTAGGAGTATAAGCCAAATATCTCAAGATTCGTTTTACGGCCGTAAGGTGGGATTCCTTAGGGTCGGATTGGAATCTTGCACACATGCAAACGGAAAGCATAATGTCCGGTCGAGATGCACATAAATAAAGCAATGAACCAATCATCGACCGGTATACCTTTTGATCCACGGACTTACCTCCCGTGTCGAGGTCGAGATGCCCATTTGTTCCCATGGGTGTCTTGATGGGCTTGGCATCCTTCATTCCAAACTTGGTTAGAATGTCTTGAGTGTACTTTGTTTGGCTAATGAAGGTGCCCTCTTGGAGTTGCTTGACTTGGAATCCTAGAAAATACTTCAACTCCCCCATCATCGACATCTCGAATATCTGTGTCATGATCCTACTAAATTCTTCACATGTAGATTCGTTAGTAGACCCAAATATGATATCATCAACATAAATTTGGCATACAAACAAATCATTGACAAGAGTTTTAGTGAATAGAGTAGGATCGGCCTTGCCGACTTTGAAGCCATTTGCAATAAGGAAGTCTCTAAGGCATTCATACCATGCTCTTGGGGCTTGCTTGAGCCCATAAAGCGCCTTAGAGAGCTTATAGACATGATTAGGATACTCACTGTCTTCAAAGCCGGAAGGTTGCTCAACATAGACCTCTTCCTTGATTGGTCCGTTGAGGAAGGCACTCTTCACGTCCATTTGATAAAGCTTGAAGCCATGGTAAGTAGCATAGGCTAATAATATACGAATGGACTCAAGCCTAGCTACAGGTGCATAGGTTTCACCAAAATCCAAACCTTCGACTTGTGAATACCCCTTGGCCACGAGTCGAGCTTTGTTCCTTGTCACCACACCATGCTCGTCTTGCTTGTTGCGGAAGACCCATTTGGTTCCTACAACATTTTGGTTAGGACGTGGAACTAAATGACATACCTCGTTCCTAGTGAAGTTGTTGAGCTCCTCTTGCATCGCCATCACCCAATCCGAATCTTGTAGTGCTTCCTCTACCCTGTGTGGCTCAATAGAGGAAACAAAAGAGTAATGCTCACAAAAATGTGCAACACGAGATCTAGTGGTTACCCCCTTATGAATGTCGCCGAGGATGGTGTCGACGGGGTGATCTCGTTGTATTGCTTGGTGGACTCTTGGGTGTGGTGGCCTTGGTTGTTCATCCTCCTTGTCTTCATCATTTGCATCCCCCCCTTGATCATTGCCAACATCTTGAGGTGGCTCATCATTTTGTTCTTCCCCTTTATCAACTTGAGCCTCGTCCTCATTTTGGGTTGGTGGAGATGCTTGCGTGGAGGAGGATGGTTGATCTTGTGCATTTGGAGGCTTTTCGGATTCCTTAGGACACACATCCCCAATGGACATGTTCCTTAGCGCGATGCACGGAGCCTGTTCTTCACCTATCTCATCAAGATCAACTTGCTCTACTTGAGAGCCGTTAGTTTCATCAAACACAACGTCACAAGAAACTTCAACTAGTCCTGAGGACTTGTTAAAGACTCTATATGCCCTTGTGTTTGAATCATATCCTAGTAAAAAGCCTTCTACAGTTTTAGGAGCAAATTTAGATTTTCTACCTCTTTTAACAAGAATAAAGCATTTGCTACCAAAAACTCTAAAATATGAAATGTTGGGCTTTTTACCGGTTAGGAGTTCATAGGATGTCTTCTTGAGGATTCGGTGTAGATATAACCGGTTGATGGCGTAGCAGGCGGTGTTGACTGCCTCGGCCCAAAACCGATCCGGTGTCTTGTACTCATCAAGCATGGTTCTTGCCATGTCCAAGAGAGTTCGATTCTTCCTCTCTACTACACCATTTTGTTGTGGGGTGTAGGGAGAAGAGAACTCATGCTTGATGCCCTCCACCTCAAGGAAGCCTTTAATTTGAGAGTTCTTCAACTCCGTCCCGTTGTCGCTTCTAATTTTCTTGATCCTCAAGCCGAACTCATTTTGAGCCCGTCTCAAGAATCCCTTTAAGGTCTCTTGGGTATGAGATTTTTCCTGTAAAAAGAATACCCAAGTGAAGCGAGAATAATCATCCACAATAACTAGACAGTACTTACTCCCGCCGATGCTTATGTAAGCGATCGGGCCGAATAGGTCCATGTGTAGGAGCTCCAGTGGCCTGTCACTAGTCATGATGTTCTTGTGTGGATGATGAGTGCCAACTTGCTTCCCGGCTTGGCATGCGCTACAAATCGTGTCTTTCTCAAAATGAACATTTGTTAGTCCTAAAATGTGTTCTCCCTTTAGAAGCTTATGAAGATTCTTCATCCCAACGTGGGCTAGTCGGCGATGCCAGAGCCAACCCATGTTAGTCTTAGCAATTAAGCATGTGTCGAGTTCAGCTCTATCAAAATCTACCAAGTATAGCTGACCCTCTAACACACCCTTGAATGCTATTGAATCATCACTTCTTCTAAAGACAGTGACACCTACATCAGTAAAGAGACAGTTGTAGCCCATTTGACATAATTGAGATACATAAAGCAAATTGTAATCTAAAGAATCTACAAGAAAAACATTGGAAATAGTATGGTCAGGTGATATAGCAATTTTACCCAATCCTTTGACCAAACCTTGATTTCCATCCCCGAATGTGATAGCTCGTTGGGGATCTTGGTTTTTCTCATATGAGGAGAACATCTTCTTCTCCCCTGTCATGTGGTTTGTGCACCCGCTGTCGAGTATCCAACTTGAGCCCCCGGATGCATAAACCTACAAAACAATTTTAGTTCTTGACTTTAGGTACCCAAACGGTTTTGGGTCCTTTGGCATTAGAAACAAGAACTTTGGGTACCCAAACACAAGTCTTGGAGCCTTTGTGTTTGCCCCCAACAAACTTGGCAACTACCTTGCCGGATTTGTTAGTCAAAACATAGGATGCATCAAAAGTTTTAAATGAAATATCATGATCATTTGATGCATTAGGAGTTTTCTTTCTAGGCAACTTGGCATGGGTTGGTTGCCTAGAGCTAGATGTCTCACCCTTATACATGAAAGCATGGTTAGGGCCAGAGTGAGACTTCCTAGAGTGAATTCTCCTAATTTTGCTCTCGGGATAGCCGGCAGGGTACAAAATGTAACCCTCGTTATCCTGAGGCATGGGAGCCTTGTCCTTAACAAAATTAGACAATCTTTTAGGAGGGGCACTAAGTTTGACATTGTCTCCCCTTTGGTAGCCAATGCCATCCTTGATGCCAGGGCGTCTCCCATTATAGAGCATACTTCTAGCAAATTTAAACTTTTCATTTTCTAAGTTATGCTCGGCAATCTTAGCATCTAAAACTGCTATATGATCATTTTGTTGTTTAATTAAAGCCATGTGATCATGAATAGCATTGATATCAACATCTCTACATCTAGTACAAATAGAAGTGTGCTCAACGGTAGATGTAGACTTGTAGAGGGTTTGCAAGATTTTAATTCTACAACCTTAGCATGCAACATATCATTCTTAGTTCTAAGGTCGGAAATAGTAGTGTTGCAAACATCAAAATCTTTAGCCTTAGCAATTAACTTTTCATTTTCGATCCTAAGGCTATCAAGAGAAATATTCAATTCATCAATCCTAGCAAGCAAATCAACATTATCATCTCTAGGATTGGAAATTGAATCAATACAAACATGGGAATCAACCTTAGCAATTAATTTAGCATTTTCATTTCTAAGGTTGTCAATGGTCTCATGGCAAGTGCTTAGCTCACTACACAATTTTTCACATTTTTCAACTTGTAGAGCATAAGCATTTTTAACCTTAACATGCTTTTTATTTTCCTTGATTAGGAAGTCCTCTTGAGAGTCCAAGAGATCATCCTTCTCATGGATGGCGCTAATTAGCTCATTTACTTTTTCTTTTTGTTGCATGTTTAGGTTGGCAAAAAGGGTACGCAAATTATTCTCCTCATCACTACCATTATCATCACTAGAGGATTCATATTTAGTGGAGGATTTAGATTTAACCTTCTTCCTTTTGCCGTCCTTTGCCATGAGGCACTTGTGGCCGATGTTGGGGAAGAGGAGTCCCTTGGTGACGGCGATGTTGGCGGCGTCCTCGTCGGAGGAGGACTCGGTGGAGCTCTCGTCGGAGTCCCACTCCTGGCAAACATGGGCATCACCGCCCTTCTTCTTGTAGTACCTCTTCTTTTCTCTCCTTTTTCCCTTCTTGTCGTCGCCCCTGTCACTGTCACTAGATATAGGACATTTTGCAATAAAATGACCGGGCTTACCACATTTGTAGCAAACCTTCTTGGAACGGGATTTGTAATCCTTCCCGTTCCGTTGCTTAAGGATTTGGCGAAAGCTTTTGATGATTAAAGCCATCTCCTCATTGTCGAGCTTCGAGGCGTCAATTGGTTGTCTACTCGGTGTAGACTCCTCCTTCTTCTCCTCCGTCGCCTTAAATGCCACCGGTTGTGCTTCGGACGTGGAGGGTTCATCAAGCTCGTTGATCTTCTTTGAGCCTTTAATCATACATTCAAAGCTCACAAAATTCCCGATTACTTCCTCGGGAGTCATTAGTGTGTATCTAGGATTACCACGAATTAATTGAACTTGAGTGGGATTAAGGAAAATGAGAGATCTTAGAATAACCTTAACCACCTCGTGGTCGTCCCACTTCTTGCTCCCGAGGTTGCGCACTTGGTTCACCAAGGTTTTGAGCCGGTTGTACATATCTTGTGGCTCCTCCCCTTGGCGAAGACAAAAACGACCGAGCTCCCCCTCGATCGTTTCCCGCTTGGTGATCTTGGTGAGTTCATCACCCTCGTGCGCGGTCTTGAGAAGGTCCCAAATCTCCTTTGCATTCTTCAACCCTTGCACCTTGTTGTATTCCTCCTTGCTTAGAGAGGCGAGGAGTATGGTTGTAGCTTGAGAGTTGAAGTGCTCAATTTGGGCCACTTCGTCCGTATCATAGTCTTCATCCCCTACGGATGGTACCTGTGCTCCAAACTCAACAACATTCCATATACTTTTGTGGAGTGAGGTTAGATGAAATTTCATTAAATCACTCCACCTAGCATAATCTTCGCCATCAAAGGTTGGCGGTTTGACTAATGGAACGGAAAGTAATGGAGTAGGTCTAGATGTACGAGGATAGTGTAAGGGGATCTTACTAAACTTCTTGCGCTCTTGGCGCTTAGAAGTTACGGACGGCGCATCGGAGTCAGAGGTCGATGTTGATGAAGTATCGGTCTCGTAGTAGACCACTTTCCTCATCCTCTTGTGCTTGTCGTCTTTCTGATGCGACTTGTGGGAAGAAGATTTTTCCTTCTTCTCTTTGTGGTGTGAGGAAGAAGATCTTTTCTCCTTCCGTTTGGAGGAGTCCTTCTTCTTCTCCTTCCTCTTGGTGCGGGACTCTTCCGATGAAGTGCTCCCGTGGCTCGTAGTGGGCTTGTCGCCGGTCTCCATCTCCCTCTTGGTGTGATCTCCCGACATCACTTCGAGCGGTTAGGCTCTAATGAAGCACCGGGCTTTGATACCAATTGAAAGTCGCCTAGAGGGGGGGTGAATAGGGCGAAACTGAAATTTACAAATATAAACACAACTACAAGCCGGGTTAGCGTTAGAAATATAATAGAGTCCGCGAGAGAGGGTGCAAATCAAATCGCAAGCGAATAATGAAGTGAGACACGCGGATTTGTTTTACCGAGGTTTGGTTCTCTCAAACCTACTCCCCGTTGAGGAGGCCACAAAGGTCGGGTCTCTTTCAACCCTTACCCTCTCTCAAATGGTCCCTCGGACCGAGTGAGCTTTCTCTTCTCAATCACTTGGAACACAAAGTTCCTACAAGGACCACCACAAGATTGGTGTCTCTTGTCTCAATTACAAGTGAGTTTGATCGCAAGAAAGAATCAAGAAAGAAGAAAGAAAGCAATCCAAGCGCAAGAGCTCGAAAGAACACAAGCAAATCTCTCTCACTAGTCACTAGGGCGTTGTGTGGAGTGTGGAGAGGATTTGATCACTTTGGTGTGTCTAGAATTGAATGCTAGAGCTCTTGTAAGTAGTTGAGAAGTGGAAAACTTGGATGACTTGAATGTGGGGTGGTTGGGGGTATTTATAGCCCCAACCACCAAACTAGCCGTTTGGTGAGGCTGTCTGTTCGATGGTGCACCGGACAGTCCGGTGCACACCGGACATGTCCGGTGCGCCAGCCACATCACCAAAGCCGTTAGGTTCCGACCGTTGGAGCTCTGTCTTCTGGGCCCGCCTGGATGTCCGGTGGCGCACCGGACATGTACTGTAGGGTGTCCGGTGCGCCAGCATGGGCGTGCCTGACCTCTGCGCGCGCTGGCGCGCATTTAATGCGTCGCAGGTAGCCGTTGGCGCCAGAAGTAGCCGTTGCCCCGCAGTTACACCGGACAGTCCGGTGTACACCGGACATGTCCGGTGAATTATAGCGGAGCAGCTGAAATGAATTCCCGAGGCTGGCGAGTTCCGAAGGCCGCTCTTCCTTGGAGCACCGGACATGTCCGGTGTACACCGGACAGTCCGGTGTACACCGGACAGTCCGGTGAATTATAGCGGAGTTGCCTCTGGAATTTCCCGAAGGTGACGAGTTTGAGTTTGGAGTCCTCTGGTGCACCGGACATGTCCGGTGGCACACCGGACAGTCCGGTGCGCCAGACCAGAGGTGCCTTCGGTTGGCCCTTTGCTCTTTCGTTGAACCCATTACTTGGTCTTTTTATTGGCTAAGTGTGAACCTTTGACACCTATATAACTTATACACTAGAGCAAACTAGTTAGTCCAATTATTTGTGTTGGGCAATTCAACCACCAAAATTATTTAGGAACTAGGTGTAAGCCTAATTCCCTTTCAAGGCTCAAGATGTCAGGCCCCAACGGGATCATCACCGTCGGATCCACGTACCGCCACGTGTACGAATGCGACGTGGAATGCGTGGAGTACGCTGAGGCCCTCACCGAGTCCGAGGCCCTCATCGCCGACCTGGAACGCCTCTCCAAGGAGGTGCCCGACGCGAAGCGGCACGCCGGCAACTTCGAACCAGTCGAGGCGGTCAAGTCCATCTCTCTCGACCCCAGCAACGACGCCAGCAAGAAAGTCCGGATCGGCTCCGAGCTCGACCCCAAATAGGAAGCAGTGCTCGTCGACTTTCTCCGCGCAAACACCGAAGTTTTTGCGTGGAGTCCCTCGGACATGCTAGGCATACCAAGGGATGTCGCCGAGCACTCACTAGACATCAGAGCCGGAGCCCGACCCATGAAGCAGACCCTGCGCCGTTTTGACGAAGAAAAGCGCAGGGCCATAGGCGAGGAGATCCACAAGCTACTCGCGACAGGGTTCATCAAAGAGGTATTCCATCCCGAATGGTTAGCTAACCCTATTCTTGTAAGGAAAAAGGATGGGAAGTGGAGGATGTGCGTAGACTACACTGGTCTAAACAAAGCATGTCCGAAGGTTCCCTACCCTCTGCCTCACATCGATCAAATTGTGGACTCCGCTGCTAGGTGCGAAACCCTGTCATTCCTCGATGCCTACTCAGGCTATCACCAAATCAAGATGAAAGAGTCCGACCAGCTCGCGACTTCTTTTATCACACCTTTTGGCATGTATTGTTACACTACAATGCCATTTGGTTTGAGGAATGCAGGCGCCACCTACCAGAGGTGCATGAACCATGTGTTCGGAGAACACATCGGCAGAACGGTCAAGGCTTACGTCGATGACATCGTTGTCAAGACAAAGAAAGCCTCCGACCTCCTCTCTGACCTTGAAACGACATTCAAGTGTCTGAGAGCGAAAGGCGTGAAACTCAACCCCGAGAAGTGTGTCTTCGGAGTCCCCTGAGGCATGCTCCTAGGGTTCATTGTCTCCGAGCGGGGCATAGAGGCCAACCCGGAGAAAATCGCGGCCATCACCAACATGGGACCAATAAAAGATTTGAAAGGAGTACAGAGGGTCATGGGATGACTTGCGGCTCTGAGCCGTTTCATCTCACACCTTGAGGATTGCCCCTGTACCGCCTCTTAAGGAAGACCGAGCGCTTCACTTGGACCCCCGAGGCCGAGGAAGCCCTCGGAAACTTAAAGACACTCCTTACAAATGCACCCATCTTGGTGCCCCCCGCTGCGGGAGAAGCCCTCTTGATCTACGTAGCCGCAACCACTCAGGTGGTCAGCGCCGCGGTCGTAGTCGAGAGACGAGAAGAAGGGAATGCACTGCTCGTCTAGAGGCCAGTCTACTTCATCAGCGAAGTGCTATCCGAGACCAAAGTCCGCTACCCGCAGATCCAGAAGCTGCTCTATGCAGTGATCCTGACGCGGCGGAAACTGCGACACTACTTCGAGTCTCATCCGGTTACTGTGGTGTCATCTTTCCCCCTGGGAGAAATCATCCAGAGCCGAGAGGCCTCGGGTAGGATAGCGAAATGGGCAGTGGAACTCATGGGTGAAACACTTTCATTTGCCCCTCGGAAGGCCATAAAATCCCAAGTCTTGGCCAACTTCCTCGCTGAGTGGACTGACACCCAGTTACCGACGGCCCCAATCCAACCCGAGTTTTGGACCATGTACTTCGACGGGTCGCTGATGAAAACCGGGGCAGGTGCGGGCTTGCTTTTCATATCACCCCTCGGAAAACATGTTCGCTACGTGTTGTGCCTCCATTTCCCGGCATCAAACAAAATGGCCGAGTACGAAGCCTTGGTTAATGGCCTGCGCATAGCCGTCGAGCTAGGGGTTCGGTGCCTCGACGCTCGTGGCGACTCGCAGCTCGTCATCGACCAGGTCATGAAGAACTCCCACTACCGCGATCGAAAAATGGAGGCCTACTGCGATGAAGTTCGGCGCTTGGAAGACAAGTTCTACGGACTGGAACTCAACCATGTTGCTCGACAGTACAACGAAACTACAGATGAGCTGGCAAAAATAGCCTCGGGGCAAACGACGGTTCCCCCGAATGTCTTTTGCAAGAATATATATCAGCCATCCGTTCAAGTCGACGACGCACCCGAGCCCGAGGAGGCCTCGGCCCAGCCCGAGGTACCCGCGACCGCCGAGGGAGAGGCCCTGTGTGTTGAGGAGGAGTGGAATGGGGTCACACCGGTCCCAAACTGGTAGCCTCGTACCTGGAATATCTCCTCCAAGGAGAGCTGCCCCTCGACAAGGCCGAAGCTCAGCGACTGGCTCGGCGCGCCAAGTCGTTCATTTTGCTGGGTGATGAAAAGGAGTTGTATCACCAGAGCCCCTCGGGCATTCTCCAACGATGCATATCCATTGCCCGAGACAAGAGCTGTTACAAGAAATACACTCGGGGGCTCGTGGTCACCATGCAGCACCTCGAGCCCTCATGGGAAACGCTTTCCGACAAGGTTTTTACTGGCCAACCACAGTAGCCGACGCCACTAGGATTGTACGCTCCTGCCGGGGGTGTCAATTCTACGCGCGACAGACGCACCTGCCCGCTCAGGCACTATAGACGATACCTATCACTTGGTCGTTTGCTGTGTGGGGTCTAGACCTCATCAGTCCCTTGCAGAAGGCACCTGGGGCTTCACGCACCTGCTGGTCGCCATCGACAAATTCTCCAAGTGGATCGAGGTCTGACCCTTAACCAGCATCACTTCCGAGCAGGCGGTGGCGTTCTTCACCAATATCATCCATTGCTTTGGGGTCCCAAATTCTGTCATCACCGACAATGGCACGCAGTTCACCGGGAAAAAGTTCCTGGACTTCTGCGAAGACCACCGCATCCGTGTGGACTGGGCCACCGTAGCTCACCCGATGACAAATGGGCAGGTGGAGCGTGCCAACGGTATGATTTTGTAGGGACTAAAACCGAGGATCTACAACGACCTCAACAAGTTTGGCAAGCGGTGCATGAAGGAGCTACCCTCGGTGGTCTGGAGTCTGAGGACGACACCGAGCCGGGCCACGGGCTTCACGCCATTTTTCCTAGTCTATGGGGCCGAGGCTATCTTACCCACGGACTTGGAATACGGTTCCCCGAGGACAAAGGCGTACGACGACCGAGGCAACCAGACCAGCCGAGAAGATTCCTTGGACCAGCTAGAAGAGGCTCGGGATGTGGCCTTACTACACTCAGCGCGGTATCAGCAGTCTCTGCGACGCTACCACGCCCGAAGGGTTCGGCCCCGAGGCTTCCAAGTGGGAGACTTGGTGCTTCGGCTGCGACAAGACGCCCGAGGTTGCCACAAGCTCACTCCTCCCTGGGAGGGGCCGTTCATTATCGCCAAAGTTCTGAAGCCCGGGATATACAAGCTGGCCAATGATCAAGGCGAGGTCTAAAGCAACGTTTGGAACATCGAACAAATACGTCGCTTCTTTCCTTAAAATGTTTCAAGTCGTTCATGTTCCTCATTTTCTTTACATACATAAATAAAGTCTAACCGTCAAGGAAGGATCAGCCTTGCCTCGGCAAAGCCCGACCCTCCCTCGGGGGCTAGAAGGGGGGAACCCCCTCTGCGTCAAAATTTTCTTCGAAAAAGTTTTCTACCAAGAAAACTTTTCTACCGAAGAAACTCCCGTGCCTTCCGACTATATTGATAACAGAACCCTGAAAACGAGCGCGAGAGACCTTAAGCGGCGAGGCCGACCGAGCCGAGGGACTCCTACGCCTCCGGGATACGGATACCTCACTTGTCACCTTCCGCGAAAAGTAAATCATGCTCAGGTAAGCGGTTCTGCTATCGAACAAGTCCTAACGCTCAGGTAGAAAATGACTTTTGTGCTTTCGACTATATCGATAGCAGGGTCCTACGAACAGGTGAGAGAGCACGTAAGCGGCAAGGCCGACCGAGCCGAGGGACTCCTACGCCTCTGAGATACGGATACCTCACTCATCACCTTCCACGAAAAGTAACTCACGCTCGGATAAGCGATCCTGCTACCAAACAAGTCCTAACGCTCGGGTAGAAAACGACTTTCGTGCATTTTTTGACTATATCGATAGCAGAATCCTATGTATGGGTGAGAGAGCACATAAGCGGCAAGGCCGACCGAGCCGAGGGACTCCTACGCCTCCGAGATACGGATACCTCACTCATCACCTTCCGCGAAAAGTAACTCTCGCTCGGATAATGTGATTCTGCTGCCGACGAACAAGTCATAAATGCTCGAAACAAGAGGAAAGAAAACATAGCTTTATGATCTGAACGCTAAATATGTTTAGGCCTCGGTGGCCGCAAAAAACATACGCATACTTCAGACGAACTGTTCATGCAGGCTCAAGCATCAGCAGGGGGAGGAGCAGCACCCTCGGTGTCGTTTCCACCCTCGGCGGAATCTGGCCCAGCCTCAGACGGCGATGCGAGCAAGCGCCTCGGCCAGCCTCTCCGAAGCCCCAGCCAGCTGTCCCCCGAGGATCTCAGCCCGGCTCATAGCTTTGGCGGCTTGGCTCCGGGATTGGTCCTGCTTGCGGGTGATCTGGTCAAACCCCAGCTGCCGCTGCTGCATCTCCTTGGCCTGGGAAGCCACCTGCTCCTGCACCGAGAAAGCCTCTATTCGAGCGGACATCGCCTCTGTCCACGCCACCGCTGCCTTCAGCTTTGGCTCATCGCAGAGCAGCCGAAGGTTCTAAAACCGGGCGAAAGAGACCTTGAACGGCAAGGCCGATCGAGCCGAGGGAATCCTACGCCTTCGGGATACGGACACCTCACTCGTCACCTTCCGTGAAAAGTAACTCGCGCTCAGTTAAGTGGTTCGGCTACCGACGGACAAGTCTCAAGGCTCAAAACGAGGAAGAAGCACGACTTTATACTCAAATACCCAAATGTTCAGGCCTCGGCAGCCACGAAGAACAAACACACGTACTCGGGATAACTACGCTATGTAGGCGTCAGCAGCGCCCTCGGCGGCTTTCCCGACCTACAACAGATATCTTAGTACATGGAGCAATCACATTTTGCTTTTACATTCCCTAACAAACGGGACTCCAGCTCCATTCCCGCGGGAATGAACAACCTCCACACCAGAGGGCCTGCGGGATAACGAGCTCCGAGCAGCTCGCCGGCGACCACTGCGCCAGTAGCGCGACAACGACCTCCGCCTCGGGCGCCAAAACAGCAGCAG
Organism: Zea luxurians; assembly: GCA_029449295.1. NCBI lineage: Eukaryota > Viridiplantae > Streptophyta > Magnoliopsida > Poales > Poaceae > Zea > Zea luxurians. Next base: position 1,132,549 of record JAOPSE010000144.1, read on the forward strand.
CGATGACCTCAGGGCAAACGCTACTGCTGAAGGGCCTTTGTTCACGTCCCCTCACGGGGGACGAGAACCATCCGTTAAAGCCAAAGAGTCAGAGGTCCGGAGCATAGCTGGCACCGACGGTCTCGTCGGCGGAGGCAACCGCTGCGGTGGGGAGCCTCACCAGCGGCAGCCCCCACTCCAGCGCCGGTGACAGCGGCCACCCGTGCGCGACACGACCGCCGCTCGGGTGGAGGACAGAAAGCTGCACCCTGGCCAGGGAGCAGCAGTTCGCCTTCCCCCGCATAGCTGGAGGATGCCTCCGCAGGGCTAGAGGGTGCCCTTCTCCCCCGAACGCTGGGGGAAGAAAAGGGTCGCCGGCCCACGCGGAGGCGGCCCCCACTCGGTGCGCTCCTCCGCCTCAGCCCGGATAATGAAGATCCTTGAAGCTGAGGGCGGGGCGGAGGTTGCAACCCGGCTTGCTTCTCCCCACCACCAGGCTGGTGATCATCCCTATGGATGACCATTGGTGAGGGAATGCAGCCGGGCTGCATGATGAAAATCCTTGAAGCCGAGCAACGACTGGAGAGCGCCAACCCCCATAAGGTCGCGCTTCTCAAACAACAGCAAGAAGAAAGCCACACAGGTGCGCCCCATCTGGGGACCCAGAAGGTTGAAGGGAGCGATACAAGAGAGGAGTGCGAAGGCATGGCCACTGCCCGGGGGATCGATCCCCTTTTATAGGCAGATCTCCTCACTTGCGCCCCAAGCGTCACGAGCGAAGTCTCCACCGACATGCTCCAGGGTTCCCACCCCACGACACGGGGGCCGGGTCCCACACGTCATCAGAACTGACTCGAGACGCGAAGGAGGCAAACCGCCGCATGCAAGGCATGAAACCGCCCTGCGGTTATAAGCGTTCCCTCATCCTCGCCGGAACCAGCGGAAGAAAGGGTGAGCCGCCACGCTGGGAGCATGCAACCGCACCGCAGTTATGCACCCTTTCGGCTTTGTCACTTCCGGTGGACCAGCATGAAGGCCTGGTCCCACATACCATGCAACCGGCGCGACGGTCACTACGTGCAAGGAAACCGCACTGCCACCTGCGCTAATGCTGCGTCTTCTCGACTGCGGAACCAGTGCCGCGACTCGAGGCAGCCCCGCGTGTGACCCAATAGTGCCAATTGAGTGCAGCGGTCACGGGTCAGCCAGCCGCGGGGTAGGCACGGCAGTTAATGTGGCCAAAAGCGGACCGGCAATAACTGCTGCAACAGACGGGCGGAAGCAGCGGTCAAATCATCCCCAGGCTCGCGTCCTTTCCTAAAGCAGCAGGGGAGCCCTCTCCCACGGCGTAAGGACGACGCGCCCGTGCACCGTTCCTCGAACGGCCCGCGCACGCGCAACAGACGCCCCGCGAATCGCCGTCCCGTCGCATTAACTCCTTGGCAGAGCCAGCGACACCGTTGGCAGGCGAAGCATGCAACGTTTCACCTCCGCCATAATGGTCGCGTCCAAAAAGGTGCGCCACGCTATTTAAATTCATATCCTTTTCTGTTTCCTCTCTCTCTCTCTTGCCACAGGGACCGAGAAAGGGGATATTTTGAAAGGGATCCTTCTCCGCGAAGGGAACGGGCACTGAGCCCTCCTACTGATCAGGGGTTCGAAGGCTGGCCCCTTGGAAGGGTTCGACAGCCGCCTCAGAGCACTCGGACTCGGCGCCCATTACTGATCAGGGGTTCGAAGGCTGGCCCCTTGAAAGGGTTCGACAGCCGCCCCAGAACACGCAGAGTGAGGGATGACCCTGGGTACGTCCGATACATGGCCGAGGCTCGGGCTACGCTCCCGAGGTACCCTAGGTCATTTCCGAGACCTGCGGGAACGATTTGTAATGGAATCCCACCGAAGGGAGGCACCGAGCCCTCGGACCCTATCAAAATGGGTTCGAGTCCAGCAAATCCCCTGCAGGTACTTTTGGAGCGTGCCTCTGGGCCACTAGCTGACCCCTAACAAACAGGGCACGAGCGTCCACTCGGATCACCCGTTAGCAACTCACTGGAAACACCATGATCGGTGCCCTCCGAGGGTAACGTGGCGCTTTCCCCCTTCCTCCTTGCGAAAAGGCGACAAAGGGGCGTATAATAAAAGTCGAGACAGTCCTTGATCGTCCTCTCGCTCCGTGTGGAGGCTCGGGGGCTGCGCTCGCACCCGGCTGTGGCCAAAACTGTTGACAGCATCAACAAACCAGCTCAAAAACTCGGAGCCTGACCATGCACCCGGGCTGCGGCCAGGTCGCATGAGGGAACAACCAGGCCGACCGAGGCATCACAGCACGAATTAAGACCTTAGAGGAGTCAAAACACTCCTCCGAGGCCTCGGGGGCTACACCCGGCAGGTGCGCTCGCGCGCACCCACCGGAACGAAACATAACCGAGAAAGGCTAGTCCCCTCGCAAAAATTCGGCAGAACCTCCAAGCGAGTGCCTGCACTCCCTTCGAGGCTCGGGGCTACTGTCGGGTACCATAATTAGGGGTACCCCCAACACTCCTAATCACGACCGGTAAACACCTTCAGAGCAAACCATAAAGGCTTACGACTCGGGTCAAAGTCAGAGCTTCGTCTACCAAGGGACACGGTCTTGCCACGCCTGAGCCCGGCCTCGGGCGGAACAATGGTCCCGGACGAATCCACGTCTCGCCCGAGGGTCTCCTCAGACAGTGAGCACGCCCTTGGCTCAGTTAAAGGCAAGCCTTGTCATGCAAGCGACCTTGGCCAAATCGCCTTACCAGCCGACCGTATTGCTTGCGCATTTAATGCTGGGATCGCCTAACACCTTATCTTGACACGCATGCCTCAGTCGGAAAGGTCGAAGTGACCGCAGTCACTTCGCCCTTTCACTGACCGATCTGATAGGAAAACAACGCCACCCGCCCCGCTCCGGCTGCTATGCCAACCACCCGGGCGAAACCGACAACGGTCAAGTTCAGCCTCGGGCGCAACCGGAAGCTCCGCCTCGCCCGACCCCAGGGCTCAGCCTCGGCCTCGGCCTCGGGAGGAAATCTCCGCCTCGCCCGACCCTAGGGCTCGGCCTCGGCCTCGGCCTCAGGAAGAGTCACGTCCTCGCTCGACCCTGGGCCTCAGCCCCAGCCTCGGCCTCGGAGGAGCCGTCGCCTCGCCCGACCTCAAGCTCGGATCAACCGCGCCACAAGGACACATCATCACCCTACTCCTAGCTAGCTCAGGCTACGAAGGAACAAGACCGGCGTCCCATCAAGCTTACCCCCGGTAACAGGCAATGATGGCTCCCCGCATGCATCCATGACGTCGGTGGTTCTCAAGCCCCCTACAGAAGCAAGGAGACGTCAGCAGGATCCATGCAGCACCAACAGCTGTACTGCTACAGGGCTCAAGGCACTTCTCCGATGGCCACGATACTACCTCTACAGGGCTCAAGACGCTCCCCCGACGGCCACGTTATTATCTATACAGGGCTCAGGGCACTTCCCTGCCAGCCACGTTTGCTCCCAGCTACACCCCATTGTACAGCTGGGCACCTCCTTATGTCTATAAAAGGGGGTGTCCAGGGCCCCAAAAGGGGAAAGGGAGGAGAGAGGGGGGAAACGAACAAACACACGAGCATACGATCACACGAATGCACGGCAGGAGAGACGAGTAGATGCACGACAAAGGGACGGGAGAAGACGAGCAGAGGCCGGACCCCCTCTCTCTCTCGCTCTCTCCTACTCGCTCTCTCGTAACGCTTGTAACCCCTACTACGAGCACCCTGGTGTAGGATAATACAAGGCTCATTCCCCCAATTGTGTTCCATCTCGCCCCAACCCATCTGGGCAGGGGCACGCAGCAACAAATTTACTCGTCGGTCCAGGGACCCCCCAGGTCCGAGACCCCGACAGGGACTGATGCGTGTCTTGGCTCTATCCGTAGCGCCTCTGCCCCCCCCCCCCCCCCCGCGCTTGGCCAAGGGTCTAATGCAGCAGCATGGCTTATTGTCCGTGACGTAGGCCAGCGGGTGGAGCGTGACGTAAGGGCTCTGAGCCGCGTGACCTCCGCATTTATTGCGGAGAGGACACGTGTAAAGCCCAAAATTGGTCCAAAAAATGATGATAAAGTAAATGAATAAATATAATTAAGGATTTTGGAACCTTGGGAAATTTATTTGGACCCTTCTATCTTCATAGCCAAATAATGGAGTATTATTAGTCGATTAACCCATAAACAAATAGGAATGTGCATCCCATGCTTAAGATTTATGTTGGGGTGCATTTGGTTCCACCTCAAAATGAAAATATAAAACAGAAAAGAAAGAGGGTTTCTAATAAAGATCTAATTCAAGGATGCATATAAGATTCTAGTTGATCCTTGTTCAAATATACATATTTGTAAGATTACCTACAAAGTATTTTTATATATTAGAAATCATCTTTAAAAATACCTACCTTTGTGTGTATGTATCGCATATTTGAAACAAATGCTTAAATAAATGACAAAAAATTTAGATTCTTTGATCATGCTGAGAGATTTTGTTGGTGTATTTAAACATGTGTGAAGTTTGAACTCATTCAAAATTTGAACCTTGGTTTGAAAAGAAAACAAAATAAATAGGAAATGAAACAGGAAAATAAAAGAAAAGAAAAAAAGAGGAAAAGCTCATTGGGCCGAATTCCATTCTCTGGCGGCCCATTCTACCGCACTCCACACGCACCACGCAGCCCACTACTCCTATCCCTTTCTTTTTATTCCCCAATGCCTCTACCGTGTGGGCCTCTTTCATCAGTCTCCCATGCCGTGTCCGCATCCCACCTCTGCGCGTGCGGATGAATCACCGCTGGTGGGACCTGTGTGGGCAGCATCACCTTCAACCTGCCGCGGCCGGTAGACCCACCGCAATAGACGCCGAGTCTGGCGCAACGGATGTGAAGCCGCCATCCAACCAACCGCCTGATCCGGATTACTTGCTAAAGGCTACGATATATATATAGGCATCGGAGGCCCTCCTCCTTAAACTCCAAGTCCCAGCCGCCGCTGGCTCTCGGAAGTCTTCCCAGAACCTTTCCAGCCGTCGAGTTCCATGCCTCTCCATATAGATCTCCACCGAGCAGGAACATTGGGGAGAAACAGAAACCGTGACCACCGCTTTGTGCATTGGCCATTGTTGAGCGCGCTCGTGAGTTTGGATGCACTGTCTGTGTATACGTCTCCTGGCGTGACCTGCGCCAGCTTGGAGGACCGATCGAAGCCGCGTGACTTCTCGACAAGCAAGTAGCAAACGACGCTGGGTTCCTTGCTACGATTGGTACTCATCGGATCGGTGGCCGGCGCAGCGGAAGCGGGACGGGTGGTAGCTTGGTGCGGCGGGGGAAAGATTACTTGCTGGACCTTGGAACCCGCCGTGTAATGAGGACAGAGAAAAGCACCACGCAATCCATCGGTGAGTTCACTCCATCATGCTCGCCTGGTTCACCGCTATGTTTAGCATTCTTCGGAACGGAGTTTGACGCATCGGGTCATCGGATGTGTAGCCTCGGCCATGGCGCCGCCGCGCTCGTAGCCCTGTCCACGGCTGCCGGTTGGTAGTGGCGGGGAAGGAAGAGTGCTGTCCGAACCGTTGATCGGTTGGGGAAGGGCTGCGATTTGATCTTAGTACGGATTCAGCTAGGGCTCCTCACGTCCGTAGATTCAAAGATGAACGGGTAATCGGGTGTGTGGGACACTTTTGATCCCGACCCTAGGTTTAGGATCTGGCGGTCAGTAACGCGTACTGGTTTATCATGTGGGCTGATCTAATCATAGCCATCACATAGAAATCCAACGACTCACTATCACCGATACCCCTTCATCGTGCCACAATTGCTAAAGAACCCGTGAGTAATATAGAATTCAGCCCGCCATCCAGGGGTAGTGTTCCCTGTGTCTTAGGAGTTTTACCTCGGGGCCCCTGGACTTTCCAGGAATTGAGGCCTAGTCCAGAGCTGACTTAAATTTGAATAAATGAATTGAAAATAGATTTTTAATATGAAAATAATTGCTAGAACTTTAATAATTCATAGAAAATTCATATGAGCTCCAAATTACTTCACTCCAGTTCCTAAATTTTTGTAATTTTATTATCTATCACTTAGAGTCTCTGTTTTATCATGAAAACAATAAGAAAAATAATCTCTCACTTAATCCTACTTTAAGCACATAAAACCTTTGGAAAATTCATAACTTGAAATATATAACTCCAAATTGATACATTCCAGTGGCATTTATTTTGTTTAAATATTGTTTATCACCTAGTACCTTTATCTAACCATGAAACTTGATTTAAAATTATTCACATGAATTACTCTATTCTAGGTACTTAATAACTACATAAAATCATAACTCGGTGACCGTAACTCTGATTTTAGTGGTTTTCGATCTCGCGATCTCGTAGCAACGCGTAGATCATTATTATTCAGTTTGTACTTATGTTTGGTGTGATGTTAATTTATCTATACCATGTTTGTTTGTATTGCTACGACTAGCGCGAGGACACGTGTCATCTGACAAGCAAGTTGGTACCTGGAATCTCAAGTGTCAGGCAAGTTGTGCCCTTGATTCACTTTTGTTACCCAATAATGTTCTTTATAATCATTTACCATGCATAGGTTTAATTTTGATGGGACCTAATAGGTCACCCTAGATTGTTTATCTCATTACCTTGTTTACCCCTGAATCACATGGGTAGTTTTTGCTATTGCTTTATATGGTTTTGGGATGATCATTTATTATATCCATGTTCCAATTATTATGTTATTTTATTTATGTTCATGTCAAGATCATTATATTATTGTTAATTGGAACATGGAGCTTAACTTGAGAACCACGTGCCACCACAAGGAGGAATGGGACCCCTTGGCTGACTAATTAGGAAAGCTAGTGGAAGACTACCTTACCCGAAAGGGGCAAGGGCAGTAGGGGAGTTGCATGCAAGGAGGTTCTCGGGTTGATTTTGCTGCGATGGCGGTCAGATGGGGGATTCTTGCAAGTGCTCTTCCCATAAACTGTAGCGGGTTTTCGGAAGCTAGTGGAACTTTGTAAAGGCCTCGTAGTGGATCCCTAGCCATTCACCTCGGTAGTGTCTAAGGGCCTAGCTAACCCTGGCGACATGGGAAACACGACTTGTGGGTAAAGGGTACAACCTCTGTAGAGTGTAAAACTGGTATACTAGCCGAGCTCACGGTCAAGAGCAGCTCAGGACTCTCCGATGATTAAATTATGGAACCTAAACTCAATTTGTCATTTGAATTTGCATGGGATTTGTTATTAATTTTGTTCTATTATTTTATTATGGTTTGGTATTCACTTACACTTAGTAACTGTTAATAAAATTTGACCAACTTATAAAAGCAATGCTCAGCTTTAACCCCTATTGTTGATAAGCCTTACACTTCATGATCTCCCACCTTTAGCGAGTCCATGCCACATTATTCCCCACAACTTGTTGAGCGATGAACATGTGTGAGCTCACCCTTGCTGTCTCACACCCCCACAGGTCAAGAACATGTATCACTGGATGAGGCGCATGGTGGATGTTGCGCTGTGTTCGTGAGAGGTCTAGGTCGTCGTCTCCCAATTGACTTTCTGGCGCCAAGGATGTATTTTTAGATCCTGTTATATTTATATTTTATTTTGTAAGTCTTCCGCTATGTAATAATACTCTGATGTTATTGTGACATTTATCTCTATACACTCTGTTATTATATATGTTGTCTTCTTGGTGCATGTATGAGATGCACCTGGCTTTGTCCCTTAAAGCCGGGTGTGACAACACGCCGCATGTCCACCCTTCTGACAGCTGATGTGCCCCCACGACATTTATTGCGTCCTGTCCTTTCCACTGGCAGGCGACGTCAGGGCCACCCTGCAGACGGCGCACTTGTGCAGTCCATTGTCAAAACAGTGTGGCCGTGCTACGCGGTGCACTGTACTCATCCCTTATACGAGAAGCTTCCCCCTGCACGATGAGGTCTCAGGTGTCAGGGCGCACAAAGATTACACGGGCATGGCAAGCAGAAGTTCCATCATTCCATTTGTCCCTGGGCCCATGTGTCGAGGCTCAGAACCCTTATACATGCCCCCCTTGAACTATAAAAGGGGAGGCATACAACGTTACAAGACAAGCACTAGATAGGGACACAGACACAAGTCATTTAGGCTTACACTCAACCCAAGCTTCCACAACAATCCAACACACAGTGGAGTAGGGTATTACGCTCCGACGGCCCGAACTACTCTAAATCCTCGCGTGTTCATGTGCTTGATGATCGCTTAACAAGATAGGCAAAACGCCTTAGCCCCCTCCTCATCTTAGGACTTAGGGCTAGTGCACTCTGCCACCCGGCCGGAGAATTTCCTCTCTGCCATTTGGCGCGCCAGGTAGGGGGCTAGGCTTGAAGTTTTTGCTTGTTTTCTCGCTCAGCATGATGGTGCAAATCATGGAGCATCGCGCCGAGGCTTCGGTGGATTTTGTGGTGGATGAAGAAGTTGCTTCTTCCACGCCACAGGCTCCCAACCGCCCTGTGCCGGACACTGCTGCTATACACGCCGCACAGCAGCATACAGCTACACAAACATCCCGGACTCCGTCAAGGGCGGCTCCAGGAGCGTTGTCAGCAGCCAGGGAGTTGCTGTGACACCCTCCAAGCTCCACGGCCTCGCCAGGGGCCATGAAGCAATGGCAGGACGACGTTGACCGGTTGCTCAGTATGGGACATTCTACCTCGACCAAGTCGAGGCCACGGTCATCCCAGCGCCAACATGAGGCATCGGCGTCTGTGCGCTCACCCTCAGTGAGGGGCGCCCAGACCAACGACCTCCAGGCAGAGCTCAACCGCAGGCGTGTGGGGGAGGATGCCCAGGTATCTCTGGAGAGGGCACGGGAGCGTCGGCAAAACTTCGAGGGTCGTGATGACGCTCGAGTCTCTCTGGAAAGGGCGCGTGAGCACCGCCAAAACATCGAGGACCGCAACGTCGATCAAGACTTCGCTGCGGTAGTACCGCAGACACCAATGGGCACCCTGTCCCAAGGGGATATCCCCTTGGATGGCGTGGGCTGCGCCGCTCTCGCGGATCATCTCCGCGCGGTGTCATGGCCACACCTGCCAGAAAAGTACGACGAAACGTCAAACCCGTCGGAGTTCCTATAGGTGTACGTCACCGCCATCACGGCAGCAGGTGGAAACACCGCTGTGATGGCGACATATTTTCATGTCGCCTTGTCTGGACCTGCCCAGACTTGGCTCATGAACCTTGCCCTAGGGTCAATCTACTCCTGGGAAGAGCTCTGTGCGCGGTTCGTTGCGAACTTCGCCAGTGCTTACCAGCAGCACGGTGTGGAGGCCCACCTCAATGCGGTGAGACAGGAGCCCGGGGAAACTCTCTGAACGTTCATCTCCCGCTTCACCAAGGTGCGAGGTACTATACCTCGCATTTCCGATGCTTCCATCATCACGACATTCTGATAGGGAGTACGTGATGAGAAAATGCTGGAGAAGTTGGCCACGCATGACGTGGAGACTGTCCCCACGCTCTTTGCTCTGACCGACAGGTGCGCCAGAGCCGCCGAGAGCCGTGCATGGCACTCGGCCCCACAAACCGGGGTTGCCCAGTCGGGAGGCTCGGGTGCCGTCCCCCAGGATGGTAAGAAGAAAAAAAAGAAGGGTCGCGACTTCCAGAGATCGCGGTCCACCGCTCTAGTCGTTGCAGCCGCGACCGGGGGCCGGGGCGACCGCAACAAACGCCCATGGCCGCAGAGGGGTAACAACAACCCATGCCCTGTGCACCCCAACGGTCGCCACAGCGTTGCGGAGTGTCGCGAGATCATTGATCTCGCGAAACGTGTCAGCGAGCGGCACGAGCAGTCCTCCAAGGATGGCTCCCCACCTCGTTATCAACCTGGCAAAGAAAAGGTCGATGACGGCGAGGTGTCCGCAGCTGAATGGGACCTTGGGTATCAGTCACCCGAGGGGGACCTAAAGGATTGTTGGGGGCCTTCGGCTCCCGAAGGTCCTCAAAAACACAGTTTGACAATGTTTTCCAAGTGTAAAATGTGAACAGGCACCTTCGGAACAGGCACCTTCGGAGTCAGGTCACGAATATATAAGGGCATGTTTAAGACGAAGCTGGAATGAAAAGCGGTCATGACAAAGGATAAGACGATCATGAAGCCATATGCAGAAAAGCTTCGGCATAACGGCAGAAAAAAGGAACCGACCTAAAGATGAAAAGCCAAATTGGACCTCGAAGAATTACTATAGAGTTATTGATAAATGTAAAGGGCATCAATGTAATTTTACACGGGCTGCGTCCCGTGCCTATAAATAGGTGAACAGTACTCTCGTACTGTTCACGCTGACTGGGCACACATCTTTTTGCATCACGACTTGTACCTTTGCCTTACATCAGTCTGAAGGTACATTTGTAATTCGTTTTCATGAATTTAATAATGGAAATGTATTGATGATAATGCTGGTATTATTATTTTCACACTTTATATATATATGTTTATTCTGTTTACTCATTTACCAACTTAACGAAGGTCTTTTCCTTCGTAACCTTTGTTATATTATGTTTATATCCTTCGTCCGAAGTTCATTAAACCCTCGAGGAGACAATGCTTCAGCGGACGAAGGGTATTTAATATTTAACATCTTCGTGTTGTCTTGTTCTTGATTTATAGCATTTGAGAACAAGTCCCCAACAAGGATGTCTTCACCGGAGGTTCCTACTCCGGTGGGGACAACTAGACGGACCCCTAGAGGAACCCCGTGCTCCCCGGTCTACGGGGCCGAAGCCTGCCTTCCCCCGGAACCCTTCTGGACTCCCCACGGGTCCAGGCTTCTGGCAAGTCCATGCAGAAATGGCTACAGTACAAGGATGAGGACTCTGTCATCAAACGCAGATGGGAACCCAGGGTCGGGACCTAGTCCTACGGCAAGTACCAAACCTAGAAGGGCTCCGCAACGCTCCCCCAGCTAGGAAGGACCCTTCAAGGTGACGGGAATACGCCGACCCGGGGGCGACTATCTTGCTACGATTGAAGGAGTACCTCTTCCTGACCACTGAAGCATCTCTATAAGTTCTATCCATAGGAGCAAGTCTGAGGGGTCGAATTTTTCTCTCTTTTGTAACTAGGTAGAGCACACGTGTACACCAACCCGGTGAGGTCCACCCACGTAAGCCCGACCTGTTGATCTGCACCCATGCATGACAGGTTATAAAGAAAAGATTCACCTCCTCAGATGTGCCTCTATGATAGTTTTATCCTACTGCTCCATGGTTTTACCTTGCAGTTTTTCGGATGATATTTTATCTAACCCACCCGAACAGTTCCAATCCCATCAGACATGATGACATCTGAATTGAACAGCCAGGCTTGCAGTTTAGGACCTCTCTGCGAAAGCAGGAGGGCCCGACAGCCTGGGGGCCGGCTCTAAAGAGCGGGAGCCCATTCCATGGGGTGGTCCGGAGCCTGTGTGGCCACTTAGCCTGGTCCCATACCCGAAAGCATGCACACTCCACCATTCCATGACGGGTACCTTAGTATTTGGAGCTATAAGTCCTGTGGGTCCAGCAACCTGGGGTCCGGAACTAGGGAATGGACACTTGTCTCCTGGGGAGGCCCGGAGCCGTGTAGCCGCTTAGCCTGGTTCCGTACCGTGGGCCTGCACGCTTCACCACTCTGCGACAGGGTGTCCTAGTACCTAGAACCACCATCCAGGGGGTCCCGACACACAACTTGGCTTCCCAGGCTAGACTCTGCAGGTCCCGAGCATGTATCAAAGGATGGCTAGTGTCAGGTGGCGGGTCCTACGAGTGTGCTACTAATGCTCCCTAGCCGAAGCTGTGTACAGGCCCAGGTCCCAGTCGAGGCTACCTTCTATGGGCCATTGCCAACTCTTTCTTAGGTATACTGGTCTGCAGCCTTGACAAATCGAGCCTACATCCCATGGGGGCCAAGTACCAAGGAGGAGTTGGTTACGCCACACACAATAAGGACAAGTGGTACACAGATAAGTGCTAATACTGCTTGATAAATAGTACTCAAAAGTATTACATCCGCCTTCAAGCGGAATCCTAGTTCCATCTCTACTCTGCAGGTATAAACTACCATACGCCAGTGGAGTCGCGTTGGAAGTTCGCGGCCGCTGTCCTTGCGGAATCCTCCAAGACGGTGTGACAGCGGTGATGGCCGCCTCAATGCGCGCGCCATTGCGAAGAGGTCCTCGCCCCCGTCCTCCTACAGGGGGCGACAACGAGGCCATTAAAGCCAAAGAGTTGGAGGCTCGGCCGCAGGTGGCGCTGGTGGTCTCGCCAGCGGAGGCAACCACCTCTGTACTGGGCAGCCTCACCAGCGGTAGCGACCACCTCTGCAATGGGTAGTCCCCGCCAGCAGAGGTGACCACCTCTGCAATGGGCAGCCCCCGCCAGCGGAGGCGACCACCCCAGCACCGACGACGGCGACCACCTCTGCACCGGTGGCTTACCGGCGGCGGCGGACGCCTCAGCGCGTGTAGAAAGGTCCTCGCCCCTGTCCTCCTGTGGGGTGAGAACAAGACCATCCAAGAACGTGGCCGCCACCTCCACAGCGTACAATGTCTTGTACAGCCCCTCGGGCGGCATTGGAGCAGCATGGCCGGCGGCGCAGGGGACGCTACGGGTGCGGCGGACCTGCGCACGGCGCGACCATCGCCCGTGCGGTGGACGGACAGCCACGCCCCACTTGACGACGGGAGGCAGCGTTGGAGGCGGCACCAAAGCCATCCAGGCCAAGGAGCCAGACACGCGGCAGTTGACGGCGCCTGCAGCCAGCCGGCACCGCGTAGCCGAGGTTCGCCTCCTCCGCAAGGCTGGTGAATATCCTTGTCCTCCAAATGCTGGAGGAAGAAGCAGGTCACCAGCCCATGCAGAGGGCAGGACCCCGACTCGGCTCGCCTTCCACCCTAGCGAGGATGATGAACATCCTTGAAGCTGAGGGTAGGGGGGATGCCGCAGCCCGGCTCGCTTATCTCCACCACGAGGCTGGTGGTCATCCTTGTAGATGACCACTGGCGGGAGACTGCAGTCGGGCTGCATGATGAAAATCCTTGAAGCCGAGCGATGGCAGAAGAGCGCCAACCCCATGAGGTCGCGCCACTCCAACCCCCGGCGGTGAGACCGCTGTGGGGGGTAACCCTGACGCGAATCCCCCCAGTGAACACCGGCGCGCCCCATCCAGAGGCTCGAAAAGTGGAAGGGCGCAGTGAATGCAAGAAAAGCGAGGCATGGCTACTGCCCGGGGGTGAACTCCTTTTTAAAGGCAGATATCCCCGCTCCTGCCCCGAAGCATCACAGGCAGGCCTCCTCCAATGCACACCAAGGCAACCAGCCTATGGCATGGGGGCCCGGCCCTGTGTAACTGCGCGAGGAGCATGCAACCGCCCTGCGGTTATACGCCGTTCAATCTCCACCGCATCCAGCGGTCAAGAAGGCGAACCGCCGCACAAGGAGCGTGCAACCGCCCTGCGGTTATACGCCCTTCCATCTCCACCGCAACCAGCGGTCAAGGAGGCGAACCGCCACACAAGGAGCATGCAACCGCCCCGCGGTTGCGCGCCCCCTAGGCTTCGCTGCAACTGGTGGTTCAGCCTCTGGCATGGGGGCCCAGGCCAACATGTCATACACACGGCGCGCCGGTTCCTGGGTACAGGAAAGTTGCACTGCTGCTCGTGCCAATACCGCGCCTCCTCGAGACCGTTGCAGAAGACTAAGAAGATAAATTTTCAAAAACCAATGCAGCGACTCAAGGCACCCCGTGCATGGCCCAACAAAGGCATTAAGTACGGAGGTCACGGGCCAGTTAGCCGCGGGAACAGGCGTGACAGTCAATGTGACCATAGGCGAGCCGATAGTAACTGCATCAACGGGCGCGCAGGAGCAGCGAGCTGATCGCCAGTCAAACTCTGGCCCCACCTGCAGGCTCGCATCCTCCCCTGAGGCGGGCTCAAGGGCCACTGTCGGTACCCTGGATTAGGGGTACCCCTTACTACGGTATGAAGGCACGATATCTGAGCGGCTACTCATAGCCGCGTGGAGAACAGACTCAGGGGTTTCTTGTGGGCAGTTAGGGTGGCGTTCTCAGAGATAACGCTATCGGGCCTAGAAGACGTCGGACCCCAGTGCGCACGACCCGGACCCACGAGGTAAAGCAGCCCGAAGCCATTGGAAAGGGTTCGGACCCCACCAAGTGAGCTCTGGACCACCCATAGCAAGGTCCCGGGAAAAGGAGTGTCATAACCTAGGCCTGGGTCCGGGACTGACGCGTGTTCTGGCTCTATCCGTAGCGCCTCCACCCCCCGCTTGACCAAGGGTCTAATGCAGCAGCATGGCTTATTGTCCGTGACGTAGGCCAGCGGGCGGAGCGTGACGTAAGGGCTCTGAGCCACGCGGCCTCCGCATTTATTGCGGAGAGGACACGCCGCCTGTCCACCCTTCTGACAGATGATGTGCCCTCACGGCATTTATTGCGTCCTGTCCTTTCCACTGGTAGGCGGCGTCAGGGCCACCCTACAGACGGCGCACTTGTCCAGTCCATTGTCGAAACAGTGTGCCCGTGCTATGCGGTGCACTGTACTCATCCCTTATACAAGAAGCTTCTCCCTGCACGCCGAGGTCTCAGGTGTCAGAGCACACGAAGATTACACGGGCATGGTGTTGGTGCCTTTTTGGGGCGCCAATCACTCAACAAGAACCGGCAGCGGTGCTCTCTAGTCAGGCGCGGACGGTCCGCGGCATAGGACCGGACGGTCCGCGACCTGGCGCGAGGCTAGGGTTCCCTGCCTGACGGTCGGACGGTCTGCGCCCTAAGGCCGGACGGTCCGCGACCTAGCGACAGAGTCGTCTTCCTCCTCTTTGCTGGAATCTAGATCTCGTCCCCTGGGGGAAAAGATCTTAAGGTGCTCTGGGTCGACAGGTCACCTGGGGCGTCCCCAGACGACGTGGAGTCGCCTAGGAATTAAGAGATCAATTCGAGGAAGAAGTCTTAGATGGACAACTAGATCTTGCCCCTCGGGAGGGGTGAGATCCTAAGGTCGTCTTGGGATCGGTAGGCCACCCAAGACGGATCTAGACAACGTAGAGTCGAATATGGGTGGAGGTGGATATGTGGAAGACTACAACTAGAACTATGCTACATCTACTCCTAGGGCAGGAAAAGTAAATAAAGTAATTGGTTCGATTGGAATGTGTTCGGGGGTTCTCAATCGGCCGTACCCCTTTATATTTATAGGGGCGGAGGTCTGGACCTTTTCCTAAGAGATAGCCAACAAACTCCCACGTGATTAGATGGATAACCACGCACGAGATAAGGATAAACGTCTGAGTTAATCTAATCTCGGGACACGCGGACCGTCCGGGCCCAAGGGCCAGACAGTCCGCTCATTTTGGTGTCCAACATATGCCCCCTGCCTTTTGGTGGAGCTTGGCGAACCAAAAGCATCAGCAAAAACTTCGGAAACAATTGACCTTATGAGCTTTTGTTCCCGAAGTAAGGACTCATCTCGAGGCAAGTCATCGGCTCTTGCGATCAGATAATAAATACTTGACGGAATTTTAATGCATAGAGGCCATTTCAGATCGCATCCTCTTCGGCCATGTCTACCTGATCAACCTGTCAATAGGCAAAAAATTGTGGTGCCCCCCAGCCCAAATAAGCAAACGGATTGGGCCAGTAATACGAATTCATCGCCGTACCACCCCACACATGAGCAGGACAACACATCGGCGATGGATAGAACGGGACACACCATGCTATCCCTGGAGGAGGATGACAAGGCGATCTTGGTTGTGCTACCTTTTGGGTCCGTTTAGTCGGCTTTTGCTTTCGCACAGATCGCCCTTTTGATTTCGTCTGCTTTATTGGTCGGTTGTGTGGAACAGCCTTCTTCGTATATTTGGCAAGCAACTGACCAAAAGTAGGGCCGACTCTACTGAGTCGTCCAGACGTCTTAGTAGTATTTTGTTTCCTAACACTTGTTTTGGAACCTTGTGGTCCGGTGGTCCGAGGTTGCTGCTTCTGACTGTACGTGGACTATCCGACCATTATAGCCAGACCGTCCGCTCCTGTCTCGGACTGTTCGGCCATAGTACCCGGATCGTCCGGCGTACGCAGGACAGGTGACCGTGATCGGGTGTCCGATCGTGCTTGCCCCCCGGTGCCTCCGGTCTTTCTTTTGTCCGGAGTCTTCCGAGTAACCATTCTGCGTGACATATTTGGTGTGCGAGGATCACCAATGACAATATTTTTATCTTTGCCTTTATCGGCCACACAGGGCCGAACTATGACTTTTTTGCTTGTCGGCTCTAATGTAGTGGTAGGGACAGGTGGCCTATCAATCCTCACCTCCTTTTGAAACCTCAACCGGCCTTCGTTTATAGTCGATTGTATTTGCCGACGAAAGACAACACAATCATTGGTGTTATGAAGAAAGGAGCCATGCCATTTATAATATATACGCCCTTTTAATTCTTCAACCGGAGGAATTATATGTGATAATTTAATATTACCATGTTTAAGCAACTCATCAAATATTTTATCACACTTAGTAATATTATATGTGAACTTAACCTTTTCCTTTTGTGTCGAGTGCGGGTGAGAGCGAACAGAAGGTTTGGCCTTAGTGGGCCAAACAAGCTCAGGGACATATGACTTTTTTGGTTCTTGGGGCTTGGGTGGCCGGTTATATTTATGCTGGCCTTTCGCACTAGGCAGATCACATGTGACTTCTGGTGTTCCAGACGGTCCGACCTGCACAGTCGGACGGTCTGCGGGTGGATCGGACGGTCCGGTACTATCCTCGGACTGTCCGGTCACGTCAAGCAACACCTGTGACCCTTGTGGTAGGCTCTGTGTAACTCCGGACTGTCCGGCGTAGGGTGCCGGACGGTCTGACGGAGGGCCGGACGGTCCGCGATTGTGTGCGGACGGTCCAGTCGTGCTCAGGGTTGACTCACCATTTAGCGAAGATGGTGGTGACGGTCGTCTTGGATATGAGTCCATCGGCATACCAGAATATGGCTGGGGAAACCCATTTATCGCCGATGTGATAAAAAATTAGGCATGTGAGTTTTTCCTAATGCATGTGTCATCCTCTCTATATCCTCCATGATACTTTTAATCTGATTATCAAAAGAAATTTTAACAGATGGAATATCATCGGCTGACCTGGCATCACCTATCGTGGGGAGCTGTTGCAGCACGGCTAACATATACTCGGCGTTTATCTCCCTCTCTTGGACGGTCTTCTGGTGGCAGTCTACCCTGAAGTGCGAGAGGTACCACTTATCCGCCACCTTGAGCACCTGATCCTTTTGTCGGTGGGCCTCCTCGTCTATTTTCTTCATGTCATCTTCTAATCTTTTATGCTCAGCGGCCGATAAATTAGTCAGCCTTGTGTTGTTGTTTGGAGAAGCACCGTTGAGATCTTTATAATCGGCCATGTAAGCCTGATTTTATAGATCTGCAACTTCTTCCCCAGCGGAGTCGCCAAAAAGTATGTTGGTGCCTTTTTGGGGTGCCAATCACTCAACAAGAACCGGCGGCGGTGCTCTCTGGTCAGGCGCGGACGGTCCGCGGCACAGGACCGGACGGTCCGCGACCTGGCGCGAGTCTAGGGTTCCCTGCCTGACGGTCGGACGGTCCGCGCCCTAAGGCCGGACGGTTCGCGACCTGGCGACAGAGTCGTCTTCCTCCTCCTTGCTGGAATCTAGATCTCGTCCCCTGGGGGAAAAGATCTTAAGGTGCTCTGTGTCGACAGGTCATCCGGGGCGTCCCCAGACGACGTGGAGTCGCCTAGGAATTAAGAGATCAATTCGAGGAAGAAGTCTTAGATGGACAGCTAGATCTTGCCCCCTGGGAGGGGTGAGATCCTAAGGTCGTCTTGGGATCGGCAGGCCACCTAAGACGGATCTAGACGACGTAGAGTCGAATATGGGTGGAAGTGGATATGTGGAAGACTACAACTAGAACTATGCTACATCTACTCTTAGGGCAGGAAAAGTAAATAAAGTAATTGATTCGATTGGAATGTGTTCGGGGGTTCTCAATCGGCCGTACCCCTTTATATTTATAGGGGAGGAGGTCTGGACCTTTTCCTAAGAGATAGCCAACAAACTCCCACGTGATTAGATGGATAACCACGCACGAGACAAGGATAAACATCTGAGTTAATCTAATATCGGGACACGCGGACCGTCCGGGCCCAAGGGCCGGACCGTCCGCTCATTTTGGTGTCCAACACATGGCAAGCAGAAGTTCCATCCTTCTATTTGTCCCTGGGCCCATATGTCGGGGCTCAGAACCCTTGTACATGCCCCCCTTGAACTATAAAAGGGGAGACATACAACGTTACAAGACAAGCACTAGACAGGGAGTCAGGGACACAGACACAAGTCATTCAGGCTTACACGCAACATAAGCTTCCACAACAATCCAACACACAGTGGAGTAGGGTATTATGCTCCGGCGGCCCGACCACTCTAAATCCTCGCGTGTTCATGTGCTTGATGATCGCTTAACAAAACAGGCAAAACGCCTAAACCCCTCCTCATCTTAAAACTTAAGGCGGGTGCACTCCGCCACCCGGCCGGAGAATTTTATTTCCGACCCGCTCCATAGCACGAAAACGTACCTAACCTTAGTCGTGTTAGCAACCCAAACAACTGCCATATATTTACAGATACGCGTCTACCTTAGACGTGGTAGCGAACCGAACGTGAGGCTAACCGTAGTCGTGTTAGGCACGCCACAGTGTTGTGGCAAAGTGCCAATCTCAGTCGTGGCGTCCGAGTGGTGCCCGTAGGTAGTAATAGCGATCGCTAGAATTATTATAGCGGTAGGAGATAGCCTCCGCCGTAGCCCGTAGGTAACAGCGATCGGTAGAATTGACCGTATTTGTATGTGACATGCATGGACAGTTATTCGCTGCTATTTTCCACGACACGAATCTCGATCGCTCGGCAGTCGGGACCATGCTGTACTGTAGTGTAGTGTAGTCAGTAGTGTAGGCAAGCATCGTGCGCCATGCAGAACAGGCACACCCTCCACTGTAGGGGATAGAGGTAATCGATCGCTGGCCTCGTCGTTTGCCTGACCTAATCATGGGCCTCCTCTCGCCGGCCGGCAGAACGTTGGTTAGGCGCCCAGGCCGGGACGACGTGCCGGCGTGGTTCGCTCTTGTCCAGAGAAACCACCGACATGCCGCTTGCATGCCGCAGCGCGGCTTCCTGGAGCCTGCCGATGCTTGCGTGCACTCGCTCGCGCGCGCGGCGCGATCGCTCGTTGCCTCGTTGGACATCAGAGGAAAAGAATTAAAGGGGTGTGGCAAAGGCGCAAAGCCAAAGCTGTGGGCTAGCTACAGTCGCGAAGTTAGCAAATATTTTATCGAGATCATTAATATTATCTACTAAATCTTTACTATAGATTTTTTGCTATTAACATCGTTTTTTCATTAGATATATATCCAGAAAATTACAGGAGTCATCTGGCCAAAAAGAAGGCCTAACTCGGCCACTGCTAGCTATATACTGTACTGTACTAATATTTTAGATACAGCAGTATGTGATAGGGATAGTAGCTAGGACACGCGTGCGTTCGCTAAGTTTTAGGGATTAGTAGGACCATGCATGAGGCTGTGTCCGGCCGGCACGTACGAAAGGGATCTGGGAAGAACATGGCACGCGCGCGCCCGGTTGGTGGCCTCAATCGTGAAGGAGCTAAGCTCGATCCTTGGCTCTAGGGCGTGTTCGGGTGGCTTGTAGCCGACACTGTTACAGCTGTTTGTACTGCTGCAGCTGCAATCCATAGAGAGAAAAATACTGTAGAAGCCGCAGCCGCAGCCGGATTGCAGCCGCAGCAAGCCGCAGCGAACAGCTTGCTAGTTAGCTAAGTTGCGCTCTTTTATTATTGGGATGGATACGGACAGAATATTTATGGGCAGCATTGCCGCAACGGATGGATCAAACTCGGCCGCGTATACGGGTACATATACGATACGATTACGAGAGCGCTTATCCTTGTGTAGTTGTGTACTCCTACTTCGAAAGTAAATAAAACTACATAAGAGAGTCCAGAAATTTCTAAAATCTGTGGAAAACATTTCAACTTATATTAGCGCGATGGATATATAAACCTGTGGCTCAGTACAAAAACTCATGAACGAAGGTGTCCTTATAATCATATTGTAATTAAGATTGCTAGCTCCTCCTGAAAACATACAACTGGCATGTTAAATTATGGTGCTATTTTGCCTATATTAAAAGATAGACACGCTGTGGTGCTATTTTCCATTGTGATTTTTTTTCAAACCTGTACAGTTCCAATATTGTGATCTCTGTTTTTTTTTACTTGACGAGTCTTCGTGGAAATACTGAAGCAAGTCGTTGATTCGGCTTTGATACGTTACTGTTGAAAACACAACTAATACGTTGTTTCTGAAGCATGTATGTCACGGTTAGACGTCTTGTTTGGTCCATTTACAAGTCTAGATTTCCATTTTAGGTCATGTTTGTTTTCTCGCAGATCCATAAGGATTGGGTGAGAATAAATCCACTACTAGCTAAAATCCTCCTTAACCCATTTAAATACCGTTCAATTCATATGGTTTATTAGGTATAAAACGAGACTTCCAACTTTGGTAAAGATTGTTTTTTTTAACTTTTCCGGTTAGAAAGAAGGCCAAGTATCAGGTTCGGGTATGGTGTATTTCCTTGTCTCTCTCTTTTTATTAGTGACTGATGGATGCTGTGGGCGCCAACTACTCATAAGACTGTCTCCAGCAGCGTCCCCTAAATTTCGTCCCCTAAAGGAATATTCTCTGTCCTTTACAGAACACTCTAAAAGATTCTATCCTCTATATATTCTCCGTCTCCAGCAGCGTCCTCTAAATTCCATCCCCTAAAGCTACAGTGTTAACAGATTCACATTTTCCATTTCTTTTTCATTTTTCTTTGTTTTCTTCTCATTTGACACTATATAAATGATCCGAAAAATTGTATTTATTAATTTTGAAAGCAATAAATTCGAAATATCAATAATAATTACATTGATTGTTTTGTTGTTGTGTAATTGTTGTCGGTAACGCGCCACATAGTATAATATCGTTGCCAAAATAAGTTTTCAAATGGACAAGCTTGCACCGTAAGCCAGTACTCTTCTTCGAGAAGCCATAGCCTTGCTTCCCTTGCACGACAAGCGCACATCTTCTATCCGAAGCGTACTTCCTCTATAAATACCAAGTGACCCTTCCATACTTCACTCAACCTTGCCTTTACAAACTCGACAACCATGAATCCCTACTTAGAAAACAATTTTCTTGTGCACTTGATGGAAGAAATGGAAGAGGAAGAAGAAGAGTTGCAGTTGGCGAGGCACATGGTCAATAGGAGGCGACGTGCACGCAATGAGCGTCGTCATGGTGGTTCGATTCCAGGGCGTGTTAGGATTCATCGTGATCACATGAGCGGCGATGCAAGAATCCGAGCGGACTACTTTGGAGCCAACCCGGTGTACACGGATGCTCAATTTCGTAGGAGGTATTTACAATTAACAAATTCTTTTTACCATGTACAAAACTTCATGACCCCTATTATGACACATGAATTCTATGGTAGGTTCCGCATGCGTCGCCATGTCTTTGAGCACCTTGTTGATGTTGTGCAACAAGTGGATCCTTATTTTATTCAGCGTCCAAATTGTGCGGGTGAGATTGGTCTTTCTGCTCTACAGAAAGTTGTTGCTGCTGTTCGAATCCTTGCTTACGGTATTCCAGCTGATGCTGTTGACGAATACGTACGTATTGAGGAATCTACTGCTCATGAGGCATTGAAACACTTTTGCACGGCCGTCCAAACCGCGTTTGCTCCGTATTATCTCCGTGCACCAAATGCAGAAGATATCGCACGCCTTCTCCAAGTTGGCGAGTCACGTGGGTTTCCTGGTATGCTTGGTAGTGTTGATTGCATGCATTGGGAGTGGCGTAACTGCCCAAGTTCATGGAAGGGGATGTTTACAGGGCGTGGTAAACATCCTACCATGATCTTGGAAGCTGTTGTGTCGTATGACCTGTGGATATGGCATGCATATTTTGGTCTGCCAGGTAGTTGCAACGACATAAATGTTCTTCACCGTTCAAACCTTTTCGAAAGGCATCTGAGCGGTGACACACCTCCTGTTTCATTCACTGTGAATGGTCACACGTACAATATGGGATATTACCTAGCAGACGGGATTTACCCTGACTGGCCCGCATTTGTCAAGACAATTCGTAACCCCTACGACGTTAGAACCCAACACTTTGCAACAATTCAAGAGTCTGCTCGAAAAGATATAGAACGAGCTTTCGGTGTACTCCAGAAGAGATGGGGTGTGGTCCGTGGACCTGCATACGGTTGGAGTCCTGAACACATTGGGGACATCATGAAAACATGCATAATATTGCACAACATGATAGTAGAAGACGAAGGTCCATTGTCTTTGAACACAACCTTTGAAAACATCGGAGTGCTGGCAGACACAACTCAAGGTTCAATGGAAGAGCGCAACGACTTCGTCAATCAAAGGTACAACCAACTGAAAGACCGCAACAAATATACTCAGCTTCAGGTAGATCTGATACACCATCACTGGTCGCGACATGGATCCGGAGTTGCATAGGACGCAATGAAACAAGTTCTGTCATGGCTGTTCTTATCTACTGTCGAACTGTCTTTGTTTACTTTACATTGTTCTACTGTCTGTGTTAGTGTCATGTCTGTTCTACTTCATGTGTCAAGTGTGTGTACTGTGTGTCTTAGTGTCCAAGTGTCGTAGTGTCTCATGCTGCTGTTTGAATTCAATAAGAAGGAGTACTACTGTCATGCAACCACATGTGTGTACAAATGCTAAACAAAAACTGCACCAAGCTCACAGTTCATGAAACCAAATAGTTCAACACATATAGTAAAACATTCAGGTACAAACCATGACAAATAGTTCAAAACAATAACTTGAAAACAAATAGTTCAAAGACGACCTAAAAAATCTGGTACAAACCAGATTACGATCCGACGACAGCAACCTCACAGTAACAAGTCCGAGTACGCCTCATTCATAAATGACAAACAAACATATTAAGTAAGGAACCTTCACTGGCCAGATGAAGTAGACCCAGTAACCCTTGCCAGTATCTCTTGTTGCTTGGCTTCATAGTACTGGCGGAGGAGAGGGTTACATTTGCTCAAATCCATGCTTAAGATCATTATCTCCTCTTCCTTGTCCTCCTTTAGTTTCTGCCTTTCAAGCCTTAATTTCTCTAGGTTCAACTTCTTCTTTTCAAGGAGCAATTTCTGCCTCTCATTTCTGTTCATTGAATCCAACTTCTTTTCCTCAGTTGTAACAACTGTTTTGTACACTGACAGGCGCTCCAAAGAAAGATCACCCATGCGTGTCATAAACTCAGAATCTGATGAAGATGTGTCCACAGATTTAGTCCTCTTTGCCTTTTCCTTCGAAGAATCTCGACCAAGGGGCCTCTTGGATGTGAAGCTTGATGGTACAGATTCTTCTGCATACAAATCGACAGTGTTAGAATGTGTGGGATTAGCGTTGGCTTGCTGTTGTTGTTGACCCATGTGGTTGTCCATCCATTTTGGTTGGTCCTTAAGAATGGCCCAACAGTGTAAAAAGTGGAAAGGCTTCTTCTCAATTGCTGCAAACCTAGAAGCTGCCAGTGATGTCTGCCACATATAACAAATGGTTACAACAGGAACCTACTAACAAACCTGTAAATAGTGATGTCAAAATGTAACATGAAAGATTTACCTTGTCTGCGTCACTGAGTCCACTAGGATTCTGTCGGAGGACTGCCATCATGTATCCAGCAAAAGTGGAACACTATGTTTTGATAGTATCCCATCTACTCATCAAAGATTTTGTGGACCTTTCTGGCAATGTTCCTCGTCTTGAGTTGTATGCTTGAGTAATTCTACTCCAAAATCCTTGACGTTTCTGGCCTGTGTTAATAATGGGATCGCAACTAACAGCAAGCCATGCATGGCATACCCTTGTGTCCTCTTCAGCAGTGAAGTTTGCTAGCTTAGTTCGTTGAGTTGCCTTTTTAGTAACAGTTGGTGTTCTTGAGCCCTCGGGTTGCCCATCAACTGGAAATTCAGAGTATTGTGTTCCGATAGGCTGCTCGTCAATCTGGCTAAGGAAGCTTCCATATTGAGACATCACCTGGTTCCAATCACTCCCCATTCTATGCAATACAGGCAGATGAAACATGATATAAATGAGTATGTAGGCATCATGTAACATGGTATAAAGTAAGGCAAACATAGTCCAAGAAAACACATTAATTATTGTAGTAACTGAACCGGATTAAGTTTACATAGACCAGAACATTAAACTCCCCCAAAAGCATGATCATACCAACCGACAAGTACACCTGAACATAGACCTAAACATGCTACAATACTTGTACTGAAGTTTAACCTAGAACACTAGTACGGATATGTGTCGTCGGTTGAGTAGTCACGACCATCGTCGTAGCCCACAAGGTCTTCATACTTAATTGGTGACTGTTCGTCTATCAGTAGCTCGTCTTCTGAACCATCTTGTATGAGAAGCTCCTCTACTGCTTCCTCTTGTTGTGGATGTTCTTTGACTTCACTCTTAGCCATATTTTCTACCTCCCACTGAGTTTGCACTGCTACGTCTTCAAGATCCTTGGCGAGGTCGTCAATCTCAACTAGTGCTCGGTTCAATTCGTCGAGCAAAGGTGAGTTGAAAGGCTGGAAGGCTGATTTCACGACATCAACGATGTCACAACTACGCTTTTGAACAACTCTGAGCAGAGTAGCCAGTGCTTTACGAAGCTTTTCATTCTCCGAATCCATGGCTACATCAAACACAGTGTTCAATTAGTTAACACCGACTACAATTTAAGTATGTTATACAAACTACTCAATCGAAGGGATTCCAAACTATGAGTACAGAGTTAAAATTTGCAGATTAGGTTACCTGTTGCATCTATGTGAACCTGTTATAAATTTGCAGATTAGGTTACCATGGTCGCATACAAAATTAATGTTGAGTAATTTGAATCTGGACAGAACCGAATCATAGGGGACGAACAATCCCACCAAACCCGAAATGGATCCCGCAAATCCGGTCTAAATTGAAGCATCCGGACACAACAATAAGCCATTGATACATCAAATTCATGCGCATTATTTACAATGCTCAAGATCGTCAACCCTAAACATCCCAGAAACCCTAATCCATACTACCGAATACGAACAATACAATACGGTACTGATTAAGTACTAAACAAAAAAGGATTTGTGTAGTTCGTACCTCGCTGTTCGCCGATCTGCCTCGGTGGACCGAATCGAAGACGAAGACGTCGGCGGCGAGGAGGTTCTCTTCCTTTTGCCGGCTGCCTTCGACGAAGTCGACGGACGACGAAGCCTTTTGCCGATGGCGACTCTCCGGCGACGAACAGGGGGAAGCTGGCTTGGATCTTCGGTTGCGGGGGGTCGCGCGGCCTCGGTTCCAAGGGGTGCGAGCTCTACGCCGACAGACCCGCCTCCGCACGGCCGCTTCTCGCCCTCCTGCCTCGATGCCGGCGGCGAAGCGCGCCGGATCGAGGGCTCGGCCCCGGAAGATGCAGTCGCCAGCGCGGGGTAGGAATGCGGGGAAGTTTCCTGGCGGCGGCTGGTGGACGAAGAGCGCGGATAGCGCACTCCCGGAGCCCTCCACATTTAGAGTGCCTGCCACATCCTCTAAAATTTAGAGGACGGTATAGAGTGCCTTGCTGGAGCCGTAGGGGACCTGACAGTCCTCTATATTTAGAGGACAGGACCCTTTACAGGGTGCTGTTGGAGACAGCCTAATGGCAGTAGGCTTTTGCTTTTTTGTGAGATGCTGATTTTTCCTCAAACCGTATGGTAGTTTATGCCTTATGAATGACAACATATTATGTGCAAACCAAGTTTCCCATATAAAATCCATGCAAACCAACTAATAAAAAGTTACAAAAAATTTTCAAAAAAATTATAGATGTACTTCATTACCAATTGCACTACTGTATAAAATTTCAAATCCAAATTCGTCATATTTTAAAAGATACAAAAAGAGAAAATTCGAGATAATTTTTATTTTTTTATCTTAGAATTTTCTTTTCTCTCTCTTTTAACGTATAATGAATTTGAGCTTAAAATTTTATACAGTGTTAGAGTAGACAATGAAGTACATGCATATTTTTTAAAGATTTTTTGTGACTTTTATTAGTTAGTTTGCACGAAGACTTGATTTACAATTGATATGTTGCCTTTAGAGCATCTCCAACAGCGTCACTTATAAAAATGGTATATAATTTAAAATAAGTATATTTTATAGAATTTAGGACACCAACAAAACATCCCGCTCCAATAGTAAAGTCTCAAATCTAGATTATAGGGCAGTCCACTACGGTGTTGTCGGCGTTCCGTGACCGGGGGGTCCCCGAGCCGACGAGTGAGTGTGCCACGTGCCCCAGCCCAGATGGGTCGAGCGCGTGGGCGAGCGCGAAGGGGGGAGAGAGCGAGAGCGAGGTGGCCGGAGCCGGGTCGTGAGGGAGTCAGAGATCCCGCGGCCTTCGTGTTCGTCCCGCGCCCAGGTCGGGTGCGCTTGCAGTAGGGGGTTACAAGCGTCCGCGCGGGTGAGGGGAGCGAGCGGCCCCGAGAGAGCGCCTGCCCCTGCCCCTCGTTCCCGCGAGGCCAACCTTCTCTAAGAAGGCCCTGGTCCTTCCTTTTATAGGCGTAAGGAGAGGATCCAGGTGTACAAATGGGGGTGTAGCAAGGTGCTACGTGTCTAGCGGGGGAGAGCTAGTGCCCTAAGTACATGCCAAGGTGGCAGCCGGAGAGATCTTGGCACCCGGCTAGTGTGGCGTCGTGGCTGTCGGAGAAGCAATGGAGCTTGGTGGAGGGACAGCTGTCGGAGTGGTTGGGCCCCTGCTGACGTCCCCTTGCTTCCGTAAGAGAGCTGAGAGCCGCCGTCGTCATTGGTCCAGCGGGGTGCCATCATTGCCTATCTGGCGGAGCTAGCCAGATGGGACGTCGGTCTTGTTCCCTGCGGCCCGAGTCGGCTCGGGGTAGGATGATGATGGCGCTTCCTGTTGACGTGGCGGACTCGTGCCCTAGGTCGGGCGACGTGGAGGCTCCTCCGAAGCCGAGGTCGAGTCTGTCCTGTATGGCCGAGGCCGAGCCCGAGCTCCTGGGTCGGGCGAGGCGGAGGTCGTTCGGCAGAGGCCAGGGCGGAGTCCGAGCCCTGGGTCGGGCGAGGCGGAGTTCGTCGTCTTCCGGGGCCTTAGCCCGAGTCCGAGCCCTGGGTCGGGCGGAGCGGAGTTCGCCGCCTTCCGGGGCCTTAGCCCGAGTCCGAGCCCTGGGTCGGGCGGAGCGGAGTTCGCCGTCTTCCGGGGCCTTAGCCCGAGTCCGAGCCCTGGGTCGGGCGGAGCGGAGTTCGCCGTCTTCCGGGGCCTTAGCCCGAGTCCGAGCCCTGGGTCGGGCGGAGCGGAGTTCGCCGTCTTCCGGGGCCTTAGCCCGAGTCCGAGCCCTGGGTCGGGCGGAGCGGAGTTCACCGTCTTCCGGGGCCTTAGCCCGAGTCCGAGCCCTGGGTCGGGCGGAGCTTCCTATGGCGCTTTTTGCCAAGCCTGGCCGCCCGGCAGTCCCACTCTTTGCGTCAAATGCCCCAGTGACTTGGTCGGTCGGCGCGGTGATTTAGTCAGGGTTGCTTCTCAACGAAGGCAAGGCCTCGGGCGAGCCGGAGATGCGTCTGCCGTAAAAAGGGGGCCTCGGGCGAGACGGAAACACCTCAGGGTCGGCTGCCCTTGCCCGAGGCTAGGCTCGGGCGTGGCGTGATCGAGTCGCTCGTATGGACTGATCCCTGACTTAATCAAACCCATCAGGCCTCTGCAGCTTTATGCTGATGGGGGTTACCAGCTGAGAATTAGGCGTCTTGAGGGTACCCCTAATTATGGTCCCCGACAGTAGCCCCCGAGCCTCGAAGGGAGTGTTAACACTCGCTTGGAGGCTTTCGTCGCACTTTTTTGCAAGGGGACCAGCCTTTCTCGGTTGCTCTTTGTTCCGGTGGGTGCGCGCGAGCGCACCCGCCGGGTGTAGCCCCCGAGGCCTCGGAGGAGTGGTTTCACTCCTTCGAGGTCTTAATGCCTTGCGTAATGCTTCGGCGTGTCTGGCGGTTCCCTCATGCGAATAGGCCGTAGCCCGGGTGCACTGTCGGGGCCCAAGTTCTCGGGCTGGTATGTTGACGCTGTCAACAGTTCGGCCGGAGCCGGGTTTGCGAGAGCAGCCCCCGAGCCTCCGCACGGAGCGAGAGGGCGATCAGGGACAGACTCGGCTTTTTTACATGCGCCCCTACGTCGCCTTTCCGCAAGGAGGAGGGGGGGAGAGCGCCATGTTACCCTCGATGGGCACCGAACATGGTGTCTCCGGTGAGCTGCAATCGGGTAATCCGAGTGGACGTCCGTGCCCCGTTCGTTGGGGGTCGGCTAGGGGCCTGGAGGCACGCCCAAAAGTACCTGCGGGTGATCTGCCGGACCCGGTCCCCTGGCGACGGGGTCCGAGGGCTCGTTGCCTCCCTCCGATGGGATTCCGTTACAGAGTCGTTCCCGCTGGTCTCGGAAATGTCCTAGGGTACCTCGGGAGCGCAGCCCGAGCCTTGGTTATGTATCGAACGTACCCCTGGTCATCCCTCGCTCGGTGTCTGAGGCGACTGTGAACCCTTCGGGGGGCCAGCCTTCGAACCCCTGATCAGTAAGGGGCGCGGAGCCCGAGTAGCCTGAGGCGGTCGTGGGACCTTTCGGGGGGCCGACCTTCGAACCCCTGACCAGTAGTGGGTGTCGGGCCCACACGATCTGAGGCGGCTGTTGAACCCTTCGGGGGGCCAGCCTTCGAACCCCTGATCAGTAAGGAGGCTCGGAGCCTAGTTCCTTCACGGGGAAGGATCCCTTTGGGGGTATCCCCTTTCCCGGTCCCTGTTGCAAGAGATAGCGAAAGAAGGAAAAGGGAAAAAAGGATACGAAATTTAACGACGTGGCGTACCTTTTTTGGTGTGGCCGTTTTGGCGAAGGCGAAACGTCGCCAGCTGCTTCCGCCAGAAGCGCTGCCCGTCGAGCCGCGGAGTTAATGCGCCGGGGCGAGCGGTCGGCGAGGCTGCCGTTGTGTGCGCGAGCCGTTCGAGGAACCGGTCACGGGCGTGCCGTCTTCACACCGTGAGAGAGGGGGTTCTCTTGCTGCCTCCGGATGGGACGTGAGCTTGGCTGATGGCGTGACCGCTGCTCTTGCGCGCCTGCCACTGTCATTACTGCCGGCCCACTTTTGACTGCGTTTGACCGCTGCGCCCGGCTGGCGCTGCTAGGCCGCGCGCTGGGCCGCCTCGGGTCGCGGTATTGGTTGCGCAACCGAGGAGGTGCGGTGGTGGTGCAAGTGGCATAGTGGCTTACATGCAGCATCCGGCGCGCCGGTTGCACGACGCGTGGGCTTGAGCCTCCGTGCTGGCCTGTCAGGAGTCGGAGAGGTGCGTCCACTTGGCGCGGTCGCATGCCGCCCGCATGGCTGCCCACCCCTTTCGCCCGTTGGTCTGGGCAAAAGTGGAGAGTCACTTGTAACCGCTGGGTGGTTGCGCGCGCCGCGCGCGGCGGTTCGGCTTCCTCTGCTCGGAGCCGGTCTGCATGACAGGCGGGTCCCAGCCCCCGCGCCGCAGGGGAGGACTTTGGAGGCGTGTTGGAGAAGACTCAGCCCGTGACGGTTGGGGGCGCAAGCAGGGAGAGTTGCCTTTAAAAGGAGGGCGACCCCTTTCGTAAGGCGACCATGTCTTCTTCTTCCCTTATGCATCGTGTCTTTCCACCTTTCAAGCCCCCGGATGGGGGAAACCGCCGTCTTCGTGCCTCATCGTCGGAGGACACTGCTCCGCGGGAGTGGGTACCTTTCAGCCATCGTTCGGCCTCAAGGATTTTCATCAGGCAGCCCAGCTGCACCCCTCCACCGGCGGTCACCCAAGAGGGCGACTTCCGGCTTGATGGTGGGGGAAAGCGAGCCGGGCTGCGGCCTCCGCCCCCTCCTCGGCCTCAAGGACTTTCGTCATCCAGGCCAAGATGGAGGACGAGGCGAGTCAGGGGACTGCCTCCGTGTGGGTCGGTTGCCCTCTTCTTCCCCGAACGTCTAGGGGAGAACGACATCCTCCAGCTTCACGGAGACTTCCTCCAGCCATGCCGGAAGAGGCGGGTCGTCGTCACACGGCCAGGGCGCCACGCCACGTCCTCCGTCCGGACGACGATTGCGCCGCGCACCACGAGGGCAGTGCCCACGCCCTGGACGGCCCCAGCATGGGCGAAGACCCGTCGGCGCGTTCCGAGGCGTCGGCGGACGGAGGTGGCTTCTCTACCGATGAGATTGCCAACTCCGTCAGTAGCCCTGGGTCTCCGTCTCCTAGCCTGAATGGCTGGCTCTCGTCCTTGGGGGGTGAGAGCTTTTCCGCCGCCCCGCAGGCCCGCCCCTATCGAGTGGGGTTGTTCGTACTTGCGGGGGGGGGGGAACCGGAGTTCCGTTTGTAATGGCACTTCGAGTGCCGGGTTTTTTGTTCATTTCGGCTTTTGGGGCCTGAACATGTATGTAATTACGGCACGGAGCCGTGCTTTTTCCTCATTTCCGAGCACTAAGACTCGTCTGCTGATTGTCTGAACCGCTTCACCAAGCATGAGTCGCCCCGTGTCAAGGTGACGAGTGAGGTGTCCGTATCCCGGAGGCGTAGGAGTCCCTCGGCTCGGTCGGCCCTGTTGTCCGAGGCTCCTCTAGCTTAGTTAAAGAGACCCCTCGGCCGCTCTTCGATGAGCCGAGGCCAGGGGTAGCGATATCAGTATGAGCAGAGGCAAAGTTGGTTCGGAAATGAAACCTGGTTGGCTGGAGCCTAGCCGAGTTGTCCGTTGGCAGGATCGACGCCGGAGTCGGTCAGCCGAGGCTTCGGACCGGGCTCGTGCCCTCGGAAGGTGGTTGGCCGAGGCCCCGGAGGTGGCTGGCCGAGCCGCCTGCTCGGGCCGGATTCCCGGAGAAGTCCCTGACAACGATCGCCCGGGCGTGGTGATGACGCCGTCCTTTGGAGCGGAGGCCCTCGGACCGTGTCGTCGTCCGAGGCTAGGTCGGGCCTTGCCGAAGGTGCCGTTGATGCCGAGGGTGTCGCTGCCCCCTTTCCGAGTCAGGACCCGAGCCTGCAGGATCAGCTTGTCTTGTAGTGTGTGCTTTGTGTGGCCGTCGAGGCCAGAACACACACCCTTGCTGTGTTGTAAAGCTGCGTCTCTTTTCCTCTTGTTTCGAGCATCTGGACTTTTTGTCGGTAACAGGGATGTTAGTTCGAGCGAAAGTTGCTTCTCGCGGAAGGTGAGGAGTGAGGTATCCGTATCCCGGAGGCGTAGGAGTCCCTCGGCTCGGTCGACCTTGCCGCTTACGCGCACTTTTACTCGTCCATGAGGCCCTATCACCGACTTGGTCGAGGACACTCGAAGAATCGCTTCGACAGAAGGGCTTCCGAACGTAAAGACTTGTTCGATCCGCGGAGTCACCTTATCCGAACGCGAGTTACTTATCGCAGAAGGTGATGAGTGAGGTATCCGTATCCCGGAGGCGTAGGAGTCCCTCGGCTCGGTCAGCCTTGACTGCTTACGTGTACCCCGTCGTTTCCAGGACCCACTTTTCGAAGTAGTCAAAAAGCACGGAAGATATTCTGGTAAAAGAGATTTTCTGTTTGAGGAAAATTTTGACGCAGAGGGGGCTTCCCCCCTTTTAGCCCCCGAGGGAGGGTCGGGCTTTGCCGAGGCGAGGCCGACCCTTCCTTGTTGACTAAACTTTGAGTGGGTGTGAAGTATATGAACAACTTGGAAACATCTTAAGGGTAGAAGCGACGTAGCTGTTGGATGTTCCAAGCGTTGCCGTAGACCTCGCCTTGACTGTTGGCCAGCTTGTACGTTCCGGGCTTCAGAACTTTAGCGATGATGAACGGCCCCTCCCAGGGGGGCGTGAGCTTGTGCCTCCCTCGGGCGTCTTGCCGCAGCCGAAGCACCAGGTCGCCCACCTGAAGGTCTCGGGGTCGGACCCCTCGAGCGTGGTAGCGTCGCAGGGACTGCTGGTACCGCGCCGAGTGTAGTAAGGCCCTGTCCCGAGCCTCGTCCAGCTGGTCCAGCGAGTCTTCTTGGCTAGCTTGGTTGCTTTCATCGTTGTAGGCCCTCGTCCTCGGGGAGCCGTATTCCAGGTCAGTGGGCAAAACGGCCTCCGCCCCGTAGACCAGGAAGAACGGCGTGGAACCCGTGGCTCGGCTCGGCGTCGTCCTCAGGCTCCAGACCACCGAGGGGAGTTCCTTCATCCATCGCTTGCCGAACTTGTTGAGATCATTGTAAATTCGAGGCTTGAGCCCTTGTAGAATCATGCCATTGGCACGTTCTACTTGCCCATTCGACATGGGATGAGCTACGGCGGCCCAGTCTACCCGGATGTTGTGATCCTCGCAAAAATCCAAGAATTTTTTGCCGGTGAACTGGGTGCCGTTGTCGGTGATGATGGAGTTCGGGACCCCGAAGCGATGGATGATGTTGGTGAAGAACGCCACCGCCTGCTCGGATCTGATGCTGTTCAGGGGTCGGACCTCGATCCACTTGGAGAATTTGTCGACGGCGACCAACAGGTGCGTGTAGCCCCCGGGCGCCTTCTGCAGAGGGCCGACGAGGTCCAGACCCCACACAGCGAAGGGCCAGGTGATGGGTATCGTTTGCAGAGCCTGAGCTGGCAGGTGGGTCTGCTTCGCATAGAATTGGCACCCTTCGCAGGCGCGGACAATTCTAGTGGCGTCAGCCACCGCCGTCGGCCAATAGAAGCCTTGGCGGAAAGCGTTCCCGACGAGGGTTCGAGGTGTTGCATGATGGCCGCAAGCCCCCGAGTGTATTTCCTGCAGGAGTTCCTGACCCTCGGCGATGGAGATGCATCGCTGGAGGATGCCCGAGGGGCTACGGTGGTAGAGCTCCTTCTCATCGCCCAGCAAGACGAACGACTTGGCGCGTCGCGCTACCCGCCGAGCCTCGGCTCAGTCGAGGGGCAGTTCTCCTTGGCGGAGATATTGCAGGTACGGGGTCTGCCAATCTTGCTCTGGCATGACCCCGCTCTGCTCCTCCTCGATGCGCAGTGCTTCGCCCTCGGGGGCCGAGGGTTCCTCGGGCTGAACCGAGGATGGCTCGGGCTGGGCCGAGGCTGCCTCGGACGGGGCCGAGGGCACCTCGGGCTCGGGCGTGTCGCCGATCTTGACGGAGGGTTGGTGCAGATCCCGGGAGAAGACGTCCGGGGGAACCGTCGTTCGCCCCGAGGCTATCTTCGCCAGCTCGTCCGCAGTCTCGTTGTAGCGCCGGGCGATGTGGTTAAGCTCGAGCCCGTAGAACTTGTCTTCCAGGCGTCGAACCTCCTCACAGTAGGCCTCCATCTTCGGGTCGCGGCAGTGGGAGTTCTTCATGACTTGGTCGATGACGAGCTGCGAGTCGCCGCGTGCATCGAGGCGTCGGACCCCTAGCTCGATGGCGATTCGCAATCCGTTGATCAGAGCCTCGTACTCAGCCACATTGTTGGACGCCGGGAAATGGAGGCGGAGCACGTAGCGCAGGTGTTTCCCGAGGGGCGAGACGAAGAGCAGGCCCGCGCCGGCTCCCGTCTTCATCAGCGACCCGTCGAAAAACATGGTCCAGAGCTCCGGTTGGATCGGAGCCGTCGGCAACTGGGTGTCGACCCATTCCGCTACGAAGTCCGCCAGTACCTAGGACTTGATGGCCTTCCGAGGGGCGAACGAGATTGTCTCGCCCATGATTTCCACCGCCCACTTTGCGATCCGTCCCGAGGCTTCTCGGCACTGGATGATCTCCCCCAGGGGGAAGGATGACACCACAGTCACCGGATGAGACTCAAAGTAATGTCGCAGCTTTCGCCTCGTCAGGATCACTGCATATAGCAGCTTCTGGACTTGTGGGTAGCGGATCTTGGTCTCGGACAGCACCTCGCTGACGAAGTAAACTGGCCTCTGAATGGGCAAGGCATGCCCCTCTTCCCGCCTTTCGACCACGATCGCGGCGCTGACCACCTGAGTGGTAGCGGCGACGTAGACCAGGAGGGCTTCTCCATCAGCTGGGGGTACCAAGACGGGCGCCTGGGTGAGGAGCGCCTTCAGGTTCCCGAGAGCTACCTCGGCCTCGGGAGTCCAGGTGAAGCACTCGGCCTTCCTTAAGAGACGGTACAGGGGCAGGCCTCTTTCGCCGAGGCGCGAGATGAAACGGCTCAAGGCCGCGAGACATCCCATGACCCTCTGTACGCCTTTTAAGTCCTTGATGGGCCCCATGCTTGTGATGGCTGCGATCTTCTCCGGGTTGGCTTCGATGCCCCGCTCGGAGACGATGAATCCCAGGAGCATGCCTCGGGGCACCCCGAAGACGCACTTCTCGGGATTGAGCTTGACGCCCTTTGCCTTGAGACACCGGAATGTCAGTTCAAGGTCGGAGAGAAGGTCGGAGGCTTTCCTCGTCTTGACTACGATGTCATCGACGTAGGCCTCGACCGTGCGACCGATGTGTTCGCCGAACACATGGTTCATGCATCGCTGGTACGTCGCACCCGCGTTCCTCAAACCGAACGGCATGGTGACATAACAGTACATGCCGAAGGGCGTGATGAAAGAAGTCGCGAGCTGGTCAGACTCTTTCATCTTGATTTGATGATACCCTGAGTAGGCATCGAGGAAAGACAGGGTTTCGCACCCTACAGTGGAGTCCACGATTTGATCGATGCGAGGTAGAGGGTAGGGGACCTTCGGACATGCTTTGTTGAGACCAGTGTAGTCTACACACATCCGCCATTTCCCCCCTTTCTTCCTCACAAGTACAGGGTTGGCAAGCCATTCGGGATGGAATACCTCTTTGATGAACCCTGCTGCCATCAGCTTGTGGATCTCCTCGCCTATCACCCTGCGCCTTTCCTCGTCGAATCGGCGCAGAGGCTGTCTGACCGGTCGGGCTCCGGCCCGAATATCCAGCGAGTGCTCGGCGACATCCCTCGGTATGCCGGGCATGTCCGAGGGACTCCACGCAAAGACGTTGGCGTTTGCGCGGAGAAAGTCGACGAGCACTGCTTCCTATTTGGGGTCGAGCCCGGAACCGATCCGGATCTGCTTGGAGGTGTCTCCACTGGGGTCGAGAGGGACGGCCTTAACCGTCTCCGCTGGCTCGAAGTTGCCGGCATGTCGCTTCACGTCTGGCACCTCCCGGGAGAGGTTTTCCAGGTCGGCGATGAGGGCCTCGGACTCGGCGAGGGCCTCGGCGTACTCCACGCACTCCACATCGCATTCGAACGCGTGTTTGTACGTGGGGCCGACGGTGATGACCCCGTTGGGGGCCCGGCATCTTGAGCTTCAGGTAGGTGTAGTTGGGGATGGCCATGAACTTCGCGTAGCATGGCCTTCCCAACACTGCGTGGTAGGTTCCTCGGAACCCGACCACCTCGAACGTCAAAGTCTCCCTTCGGAAGTTGGAGGGTGTTCCGAAGCAGACAGGAAGGTCGAGCTGTCCGAGGGGCTGGACGCGCTTCCCAGGGATGATCCCGTGGAAGGGCGCAGCGCCTGCTCGGACGGATGACAGATCGACGCGCAGGAGCCTGAGGGTCTCGGCGTAGATGATATTGAGGCAGCTGCCCCCATCCATCAGGACCTTGGTGAGCCTGACGTCGCCGATGATGGGATCGACGACGAGCGGGTACTTCCCCGGGCTCGGCACGTGGTCGGGGTGGTCGTCCTGGTCGAAGGTGATGGGCTTGTCGGACCAGTCTAGGTAGACTGGCGCCGCCACCTTCACCGAGCAGACCTCCCGACGCTCTTGCTTACGATGCCGAGCCGAGGCATTCGCCGCATGCCCTCCGTAGATCATGAAGCAGTCGCGGACCTCGGGGAACTCTCCTGCTTGGTGATCTTCCTTTTCGTCGTCGTCGCGGGCCTTGCCACCCTCTGCGGGCGGCCCGGCCCGGTGGAAGTGGCGCCGAAGCATGACGCACTCCTCGAGGGTGTGCTTGACGGGCCCCTGATGGTAGGGGCACGTCTCCTTGAGTGCCTTGTCGAAGAGGTTGGCGCCTCCGGGGGGCTTCCGAGGGTTCTTGTGTTCGGCAGCGGCGACAAGGTCGGCGCTGGCGGTGTCGCGTTTCGCTTGCGACTTCCTCCTGCCTTTCTTCTTGGCGCCGAGCGGAGTAGACGCCTCGGGAGCATCTTCCGACGGGCGGCCCTGGGGCTGCTTGTCCTTTCGGAAGATGGCCTCGACCGCCTCCTGACCAGAGGCGAACTTGGTGGCGATGTCCATCAGCTCGCTCGCCCTGGTGGGGGTCTTGCGACCCAACTTGCTCACCAGGTCACGGCAGGTGGTGCCGGCGAGGAATGCGCCGATGACATCGGAGTCGGTGATGTTAGGCAGCTCGGTGCGCTGCTTCGAGAATCGCCGGATGTAGTCCCGAAGGGACTCTCCCGGCTGTTGCCGGCAGCTTCGGAGGTCCCAGGAATTCCCGGGGCACACGTACGTGCCCTGGAAGTTGCCGGCGAAGGCTTGGACCAGATCTTCCCAGTTGGAAATCTGCCCCGGAGGCAGGTGCTCCAACCAAGCGCGAGCAGTGTCGGAGAGGAACAGGGGGAGGTTGCAGATGATGAGGTTGTCGTCGCCCGTCCCACCTAGTTGACAGGCCAGGCGGTAGTCCGCGAGCCACAATTCCGGTCTCGTTTCCCCCGAGTACTTTGTAATGGTAGTCGGGGGTCGGAATCGGGGCGGAAACGGCGCCCGCCGAATGGCCCGGCTGAAGACCTGCGGACCGGGTGGTTCGGGCGAGGGACTCCGATCCTCCCTGCTGTCGTAGCGTCCCCCACGCCTGGGGTGATAACCTCGGCGCACCCTTTCGTCGAGGCGGGCCCGACGGTCGCGATGAGGGTGCTCGTCGCCGAGGTGGCCCGGGGCCGCTGGCGCGGTGTTGCGCGTACGCCCGGTATAGACCGAGGCTTCCCGCATGAGTCGGGAAGTCGCGGCGCGAGGTTCCGAGGGGTACCCCTGCCTTCGGGAGGCAGAGCTCTCGGCCCGCCGGGCCGCGGCGCCTTCCAGGAGATGCTTGAGCTCTCCCTGGATTCGCCGACCCTCGGTGGTTGATGACTCCGGCATTGCGCGGAGGAGCATCGCTGCGGCGGCCAGGTCCTGACCGGTCCCGCCGGATGCGGGTGGCGGTCTGTCCCTGGCATCGTTAGCGATGCGGTGCTGGAGACCTTGGGGCAGGTGACGTATTTCTCCGGCCGGGGGCTGGCCCGCCCATACCTGTCCGACGTCCCGGTGGATTGCCTCGAGCGCTCCTGCTCCCTCATCGAGCCCGGCCCGCGCCCCGCGGACTTGCTCGAGCTGTGGGTCGTGACCCCTCACCGGAACGGGGACCACAGCTAGCTCCCGCGGGATGTCGGCGCGAGGCGCTGGCCTAGGGGGATCACCATCCTCCGGCATGCCGAGACAGCTGCCCCCGGGGGGATCCCCTAGCTCGACGTGGAAACATTCACGGCTCGGGCCGCAGTCCTTGTCGTCAAGGCTGCGGCTGCCGTCGGAACAGTCGGAGAGGCAGTAGTTGCATGCGGTCATGAAATCCCGCATGGCACTGGGGTTGCCAGATCCAGAGAAATCCCAGCAGATGCTGGGATCGTCATCTTCCTCGGACCCAGAGGGCCCGTAGGTCGAGACGTCCGTCAATCGGTCCCAAGGCGACCGCACACGAAACCCCAGAGAGGTTGCACTCGCCTCAATGTGAGCGCCCGCCAAAGCGAGGTCGCTAGGCGGGTTGAGGCCGAGTCGAAATGACAAAGGATGGGAATCAGCCGGTACCTTTTGGTCGACGAGGAGCGACGAAGTCACATCGGGGGCTGATCGTGCTGTCGTCCTGGGTGCGAGGGCGACGTCCTGCAGGCCCTCCGTGAGCGCGCTGGCATCGTCCACTTGCTCGGGGTCGGCGTGTCGCGGGGGGACGGCGCTCGCCTTCGCCTCAGGCGCGTGGGTGATGCCCGACGCGTCCTCCGTTGGGGCGCTGGGGATGTCGATTTGCTCGACAGCCGACTGAGCGCAACCTCCCGCTTGGCCCCGGTTGCCCCGCCTCCTCCTTCGATGGCGAGGGAGAGGATGGGGCGAGCTCGAAAGTGGTCCTTCCCCCACGCGGGAAAGACGTCGTTGGTTCCGCCGCCGGCGGGCGGGCTGTCCGCCACCATTGTCGCTGTCGCGCGGCGGTGGAAGGAGTATCATGTCGTAGCTGCCGTCGAAAGACATGAACTCGAGGCTCCCGAGATGGAGCACCGTCCCGGGTTGAAGAGGTCGTTGGAGACTGCCCATCTGGAGCTTGACGGGAAACTACTCGTCAACACGCAGCAGGCCCCTACCTGGCGCGCCAACTGTCGGCGTTCCGGGACCGGGGGGTCCCCGAGCCGACGAGTGAGTGTGCCGCGTGCCCCAGCCCAGATGGGTCGAGCGCGTGTGCAAGCGCGAAGGGGGGAGAGAGCGAGAGCGAGGTGGCCGGAGCCGGGTCGTGAGGGAGTCGGAGATCCCGCGGCCTTCGTGTTCGTCCCGCGCCCAGGTCGGGTGCGCTTGCAGTAGGGGGTTACAAGCGTCCGCGCGGGTGAGGGGAGCGAGCGGCCCCGAGAGAGCGCCTGCCCCTGCCCCTCGTTCCCGTGAGGCCAACCTTCTCTAAGAAGGCCCTGGTCCTTCCTTTTATAGGCATAAGGAGAGGATCCAGGTGTACAAATGGGGGTGTAGCAAGGTGCTACGTGTCTAGCGGGGGAGAGCTAGTGCCCTAAGTACATGCCAAGGTGGCAGCCGGAGAGATCTTGGCACCCGGCTAGTGTGGCGTCGTGGCTGTCGGAGAAGCAATGGAGCTTGGTGGAGGGACAACTGTCGGAGTGGTTGGGCCCCTGCTGACGTCCCTTTGCTTCCGTAAGAGAGCTGAGAGCCGCCGTCGTCATGGGTCCAGCGGGGTGCCATCATTGCCTATCTGGCGGAGCTAGCCAGATGGGACGTCGGTCCTGTTCCCTGCGGCCCGAGTCGGCTCGGGGTAGGGTGATGATGGCGCTTCCTGTTGACGTGGCGGACTCGTGCCCTAGGTCGGGCGACGTGGAGGCTCCTCCGAAGCCGAGGTCGAGTCTGTCCTGCATGGCCGAGGCCGAGCCCGAGCTCCTGGGTCGGGCGAGGTGGAGGTCGTTCGGCAGAGGCCAGGGCGGAGTCCGAGCCCTGGGTCGGGCGAGGCGGAGTTCGCCGTCTTCCGGGGCCTTAGCCCGAGTCCGAGCCCTGGGTCGGGCGGAGCGGAGTTCGCCGTCTTCCGGGGCCTTAGCCCGAGTCCGAGCCCTGGGTCGGGCGGAGCGGAGTTCGCCGTCTTCCGGGGCCTTAGCCCGAGTCCGAGCCCTGGGTCGGGCGGAGCTTCCTATGGCGCTTTTGGCCAAGCCTGGCCGCCCGGCAGTCCCACTCTTTGCGTCAAATGCCCCAGTGACTTGGTCGGTCGGCGCGGTGATTTAGTCAGGGTTGCTTCTCAACGAAGGCAAGGCCTCGGGCGAGCCGGAGATGCGTCTGCCGTAAAAAGGGGGCCTCGGGCGAGACGGAAACACCTCAGGGTCGGCTGCCCTTGCCCGAGGCTAGGCTCGGGCGTGGCGTGATCGAGTCGCTCGTATGGACTGATCCCTGACTTAATCAAACCCATCAGGCCTCTGCAGCTTTATGCTGATGGGGGTTACCAGCTGAGAATTAGGCGTCTTGAGGGTACCCCTAATTATGGTCCCCGACAGGTGTAGGATATTTGAGACACTTGAGAGGATGACCTATAATTTTTTGACCAAATTTTATGAAATGAGATACCATTGGAGTAGTTTTTTTTCTACGTAGAGCTCTATATTTTAATTTGAGACACTAGTTTGAGCCATTGTTGGAGATGCTCTTGTTGGTCACTTGTATTCAAATGCTGCGGTTTGCTCGAGGGTGAAGACGCGAGAGAATGCTTACAAATCAGCGTGAACAGTATGATGTTACTGTTCATCTATTTATAGGCATGGGACGCAGCCCGGATAAAATTACATTCATGACACTTAACATTTACCTACAGACGACCTGGACTATTAAGGTCTATATGGTCTTTGCTTCTTCTGCTTGAGCTGAACTGTAGTTGATGATAGCTTCGGCATTCTGCATTGTTGCTTCTACTCAAGGGCTTCGTCTTCAGAAGCTGAACCAAAGTTGTAGGTAGCTTCGGCGGGCATTTGTATTATTTTTGTCGGAGACCATAATTAGGGGTACCCTCAAGACGCCTAATTCTCAGCTGGTAACCCCCATCAGCATAAAGCTGCAGAGGCCTGATGGGTGCGATTAAGTCAGGGATCAGTCCATACGAGCGACTCGATCACGCCTCGCCCGAGCCTAGCCTCGGGCAAGGGCAGCCGACCCTGAGGTGTTTCCGTCTCGCCCGAGGCCCCCTTTTTACGGCAGACGCATCTCCGGCTCGCCCGAGGCCTTGCCTTCGCTAAGAAGCAACCCTGACTAAATCGCCGCACCAACCGACCGAGTCGCAGGGGCATTTAACGCAAAGGTAGCCTGACACCTTTATCCTGACGCACGCCCCCCGGCAGAGCCGAAGTGACCGCCGTCACTTCGCCGCTCCACTGACCGGTTTGACAGAAGGACAGCGCCGCCTGCGCCATCCCGACTGCAGTGCCACTTGACAGAGTGAGACTGACAGGCAGTCAGGCCTTGCCAAAGGCGCCATAGGAAGCTCCGCCCAACCCAGGGCTCGGACTCGGGCTAAGGCCCCGGAAGACGGCGAACTCCGCTCCGCCCGACCCAGGGCTCGGACTCGGGCTAAGGCCCCGGAAGACGGCGAACTCCGCTCCGCCCGACCTAGGGCTCGGACTCGGGCTAAGGCCCCGGAAGACGGCGAACTCCGCTCCGCCCGACCCAGGGCTCGGACTCGGGCTAAGGCCCTGGAAGACGGCGAACTCCGCTCCGCCCGACCCAGGGCTCGGACTCGGGCTAAGGCCCCGGAAGACGGCGAACTCCGCTCCGCCCGACCCAGGGCTCGGACTCGGGCTAAGGCCCCGGAAGACGACGAACTCCGCTCCGCCCGACCCAGGGCTCGGACTCGGGCTAAGGCCCTGGAAGACGGCGAACTCCGCTCCGCCCGACCCAGGGCTCGGACTCGGGCTAAGGCCCCGGAAGACGACGAACTCCGCTTCGCCCGACCCCAGGGGTCGGACTCCGCCCTAGCCTCTGCCGAACAACCTCCGCCTCGCCCGACCCAGGAGCTCGGGCTCGGCCTCGGCCATGCAGGACAGACTCGACTTCGGCTTCGGAGGAGCCTCCACGTCGCCCGACCTAGGACACAAGTCCGCCACATCAACAGGAAGCGCCATCATCACCCTACCCCGAGCCGACTCGGGCCGCAGGGAACAAGACCAACGTCCCATCTGGCTAGCTCCGCTAGATAGGCAATGATGGCGCCCCGCTAGACCCATGACGACGGCGGCTCTCAGCTCCCTTACAGAAGCAGGGGGACGTCAGCAAGGGCCCAACCGCTCCGACAACTGTCCCTCCGCCAGGCTCCGTTGCTCCACCGACAGCCACGACACCACACCAGCTGGGTGCCAAGATCTCTCCAGCTGCCACATTGGCATGTACCTAGGGCGCTAGCTCACCCCCGCTAGACACGTAGCACCTTGCTACACCCCCATTGTACACCTGGATCCTCTCCTTATGCTTATAAAAGGAAGGACCAGGGCCTTCTTAGAGAAGGTTGGCCGCGCGGGAACGAGGACGGGGCAGGCGCTCTCTTGGGGCCGCTCGCTTCCCTCACCCGCGTGGACGCTTGTAACCTCCTACTGCAAGCGCACCCGACCTGGGCGCGGGACGAACACGAAGGCCGCGAGATCTCCACCTCCCTCATGACTCGGCTCCGGCCACCTCGCTTTCCCCCCTTCGCGCTCGCCCACGCGCTCGACCCATCTGGGCTGGGGCACGCGGCACACTCACTCGTCGGCTTAGGGACCCCCCGGTCTCGAAACGCCGACAGTTGGCGCGCCAGGTAGGGGCCTGCGGCGTGTTGACGAGCAGTTTCCCGTCAAGCTCCAGATGGGCAGTCTCCAACGACCTCTCCAACCCGGGACGGTGCTCCGTTTCGGGAGTCTCGAGTTCATGTCTCTCGACGGCAGCTACGACATGATACTCCTTCCACCGCCGCGCGACGACGACAATGGCGGCCGACAGCCCGCCCGCCGGCGGCGGAACCGACGACGTCTTCCCCGTGTGGTGGAAGAACAACATTCGAGCTTGCCCCGTCCTCTCCCTCGCCATCGGAGGAGGAGGCGGGGCAACCAAGGCCGGGCGGGAGGCTGCGCTCCGTCGGCTATCGAGCGAATCGACATCCCCAGCGCCCCGACGGAGGACGCGTCGGGCGTCGACCTCGCGTTTGAGACGAGGGCGAGCGCCGTCCCCCCGCGACACGCCAATCCCGAGCAAGTGGACGACGCCAGCACGCTCGCGGAGGGCCTGCAGGACGTCGCCCTCGTACCCAAGACGACGGCGCAATCAGTCCCCGATGTGACTACGTCGCTCCTCGTCGACCAAAAGGTACCGACTGATTCCCATCCTACGTCATTTCGACTCGGCCTCAACCCGCCTAGCGACCTCGCTTTGGCGGGCGCTCACGTTGAGGCGAGTGAAACCCCACTGGGGTTTCGTGTGCGGTCGCCTTGGGACCGATTGACGGACGTCTCGACCTACGGGCCCTCTGGGTCTGAGGAAGATGACGATCCCAGCATCTGCTGGGATTTCTCTGGATCTGGCAACCCCAGTGCCATGCGGGACTTCATGACCGCATGTGACTACTGCCTCTCCGACTGTTCCGACGGCAGCCGCAGCCTTGACGACAAGGACTGCGGCCCGAGCCGCGAATGTTTCCACGTCGAGCTAGGGGATCCCTCCGAAGGCAACCGTCTCGGCATGCCGGAGGATGGCGATCTCCCTAGGCCAGTGCCTCGCGCCGACATCCCGCGGGAGCTAGCTGTGGTCCCTGTTCCGGCGGGGGGTCACGACCCACAGCTCGAGCAAGTCCGCGGGGCGCAGGCCAGGCTCGACGAGGGAGCAGGAGCGCTCGAGTCGATCCGCCGGGACGTCGGGCAGGTATGGGCGGGCCAGCCCCCGGCCGGAGAAATACGTCACCTGCCCCAGGGTTTCCAGCACCGCGTCGCCAACGATGCCAGGGACGGGCCGCCACCCGCATCCAGCGGGATCGGTCAGAACCTGGCAGCCGCAGCGATGCTCCTCCGTGCGATGCCGGAGCCATCAACCACCGAGGGTCGGCGAATCCAGGGAGAGCTCAAGAATCTCCTGGAAGGCGCTGCGGCCCGGCGGGCCGAGAGCTCTGCCTCCCGAAGGCAGGGGTACCCCTCGGAACCTCATGCCGCGACTTCCCGATTCATGCGGGAAGCCTCGGTCTACACCGGGCGCACGCGCAACACCGCGCCTGCGGCCCCGGGCCACCTCGGCAACGAGCACCATCGTCGCGACCGTCGGGCCCGCCTCGACGAAAGGGTGCGCCGAGGCTATCACCCCAGGCATGGGGGACGCTACGACAGCGGGGAGGATCAGAGTCCCTCGCCCGAACCACCCGGTCCGTAGGCCTTCAACCGGGCCATCCGGCGGGCGCCGTTTCCGGCCCGATTCTGACCCCCGACTACTATCACAAAGTACTCAGGGGAAACGAGACCGGAATTGTGGCTCGCGGACTACCGCCTGGCCTGTCAACTGGGTGGAACGGACGACGACAACCTCATCATCCGCAACCTCCCCCTGTTCCTCTCCGACACTGCTCGCGCCTGGTTGGAGCACCTGCCTCCGGGGCAGATCTCCAACTGGGAGGATTTGGTCCAAGCCTTCGTCGGCAACTTCCAGGGCACGTACGTGCGCCCCGGGAATTCCTGGGACCTCCGAAGCTGCCGGCAACAGCCGGGAGAGTCTCTTCGGGACTACATCCGGCGATTCTCGAAGCAGCGCACCGAGCTGCCCAACATCACCGACTCAGATGTCATCGGCGCGTTCCTTGCTGGCACCACTTGCCGTGACCTGGTAAGCAAGTTAGGTCGCAAGACCCCCACCAGGGCGAGCGAGCTGATGGACATCGCCACCAAGTTCGCCTCTGGCCAGGAGGCGGTCGAGGCCATCTTCCGAAAGGACAAGCAGCCCCAGGGCCGCCCGTCGGAAGATGCTCCCGAGGCGTCTACTCCGTGCGGCGCCAAGAAGAAAGGCAAGAAGAAGTCGCAAGCGAAACGCGACGCCACCGACGCAGACCTTGTCGCCGCCGCCGAGTACAAGAACCCTCGGAAGCCCCTCGGAGGTGCTAACCTCTTCGACAAGATGCTCAAGGAGACATGCCCTTACCATTAGGGGCCCGTCAAGCACACCCTTGAGGAGTGCGTCATGCTTCGGCGCCACTTCCACTGGGCTGGGCCACCCGCAGAGGGTGGCAGGGCCCGCGACGACGACAAAAAGGAAGATCACCAAGCAGGAGAGTTCCCCGAGGTCCGCGACTGCTTCATGATCTACGGAGGGCATGCGGCGAATGCCTCGGCTCGGCATCGCAAGCGAGAGCGTCGGGAGGTC
The DNA here is from genome assembly GCA_029449295.1 of Zea luxurians. Lineage (NCBI taxonomy): Eukaryota > Viridiplantae > Streptophyta > Magnoliopsida > Poales > Poaceae > Zea > Zea luxurians. Next base: position 1,177,335 of record JAOPSE010000144.1, read on the forward strand.
TGCTCGATGAAGGTGGCGGCGCCGGTCTACCTAGACTGGTCCGACAAGCCCATCACCTTCGACCAAGCTGACCACCCCGACCACGTGCCGAGCCCGGGGAAATACCCGCTTGTCGTCGATCCCATCATCGGCGACGTCAGGCTCACCAAGGTCCTGATGGATGGGGGCAGCTGCCTCAACATCATCTACGCCGAGACCCTCAGGCTCCTGCGCGTCGATCTGACCTCCGTCCGAGCAGGCGCTGCGCCCTTCCACGGGATCATTCCTGGGAAGCGCGTCCAGCCCCTCGGACAGCTCGACCTTCCTGTCTGCTTCGGAACACCCTCCAACTTCCGAAGGGAGGCTTTGACGTTTGAGGTGGTCGGGTTCCGAGGAACCTACCACGCAGTATTGGGGAGGCCATGCTACGCAAAGTTCATGGCCATCCCCAACTACACCTACCTGAAGCTCAAGATGCCGGGCCCCAACGGGGTCATCACTGTCGGCCCCACGTACAAACACGCGTTCGAATGCGACGTGGAGTGCGTGGAGTACGCCGAGGCCCTCACCGAGTCCGAGGCCCTCATCGCCGACCTGGAGAACCTCTCCCGAGAGGTGCCAGACGTGAAGCGACACGCCGGCAACTTCGAGCCAGCGGAGACGGTTAAGGCCGTCCCTCTCGACCCCAGTGGCGACACCTCCAAGCAGATCCCGACCGGTCCCGGGCTCGACCCCAAATAGGAAGCAGTGCTCGTCGACTTTCTACGTGCAAACGCCGACATCTTTGCGTGGGGACCCTCGGACATGCCCGACATACCGAGGGATGTCACCGAGCACTCGCCGGATATTCGGGCAGGAGCCCGACCCGTCAAATGGCCTCTGCACGGATGACGCCCGGGGGCTGCGCCCCCCCCGCTCATACACGAGTATCAGTCGTCAAGGAAGGGTCGGCCTCGCCTTGGCGGAGCCCGACCCTCCCTCGGGGGCTAAAAAGGGGGAACCCCTCCGCGTCGAGATTGGGTGCACTTTTTCGCATAAAAAATTTTCGATCAAGAAGGGGCTTTTGCGTTCTCCCGGCTATGTCAGAAGCAGGGTCCCGAGGAGCGAACGTGGGTACAAATAAGTGGCGAGGCCGACTGAGCCGAGGAACCCCTATGCCTCCGGGTTAGGGACACCTCACTCATCACCTGCCACGAAAAATGACCCAACTTGGGGAATCACCCTATTGTTGATGAGCCAGGCCAGACGCGCAAATTGAAAGAAAAGAGAGTACGACTTCATGTAAGAAAAGCAAAGTGTTCAGGCCTCGGCGGCCGCGGTAAAGCACACATCCAGCAGAAACTGTTCCAACAAAAGTCAGGCGCCGCATTGGGAAGGAGCCGCGCCCTCAGTTCCGCCCCCGCCACCGGTAAGGTCCACCTCCGCTTCCAGCGGCGGCGCAGGAGGAAGGATCTCCGCCTCAAAGGTGGTCGCCAGCACCGCGCTCGGACCCGCGGCGACCGCGTCGAGCCGCTGAACTTCTGCCAGGGCGGCTTCGTCTTCGTCAGGAAGACAATACCCCTCACTGACCCGTTCCAGGTCCACAACGTAATGGGAAGCGAGCACGGCGAAGGCCCGCCTGACGCCGTGGTGTAGCGCCTCGCGGACTTTACCGCGCGCGTAATCACCCAAGGCTTGAAGACGGCTTTGAGGGGAGCTTCCTGAAGGGACGTCGCCGGGGCCAAGGATCCGATAAACGTCCGAGACGACCTCGGACATGGCCGCGAGGTCGGCCTCCCTCTGCTCGGCAGCTCCAGCAAGCGCCTCGGCGAGCGCCTTGGCAGACTCGTCAAGGGCGGACTCAAGCTCTGCGAACAACCAGAAGAAAGACCTCAAGCACAAGCAGAAGAAACAGACAAGAACAAGAACCGGGGACGACCAAGGCATACCTCCGGCTCGGACACGCTGCTCCGAGGCCGCGACTTGGGCTGCGGCTAGGTCGGCCGCGAGGGTCTCAGCCCGGCTTTCGGCCTCGGCAGCCCGGCCCCGAGATTGGTCCCGCTCCTCGGCGACCTGGACGAACTCCGACCGCTGCCGTTGCGCCTCCGCGCGCGCTGCCGCCGCCTCGGCTCTCAGGTCAGCACAGAGCAACTGGAGGTCCGCTATCTTAGCGTCCTGCTGAGAAAGGCGCGCGGTAGCCCCGGCGAGCGAGGTCCTCAGGGATCGCAGCGAGCCCCAGACATCGGCCTCGCGGCGGATGAACGACGACTTGGCGGCGCTCCGATCCGTCAGATCCTGGGGAAGGGAAACAAGGCGTCACGACGAACGCCTCGCTCATAGAAAGGAAAAGGTATGCCTGAAACCGTTACCTGGAGGATTTTGGGGACGTCCCTGCAGAGAACCTCCAGCGACGACCGGAGCGACCCCACCGTTGCTTCAGCACGCTCGCGGAGCTCGTCCCAGGACTGGTCCTCCTGTTCATCGTCAAGAACGAAGACAGGGTCCGAGGCCTCCCGGGTCCGGAATCGGAGCAACGTGCACCGGGCCTCGGGGCTCCGCCGCACAGCGACGAGGCTGCCGCCCGCCTGGATGAACTGCGCGTCCACGCCCACCTCTTCCGAGGCACTGGGCACCGACGCAGCAGCCATCCCGACGCTGGCAGCAACCAGTCGCTCTCCGACTGGGACGGCGGCGACTTCGGTGGCGGCAGGCGCCGGCATGGCCGGCACGACAGGCGGGCTCGGGACCACGTCGGCGCCGGCCGCCTCCCCTATCACGATGGCCGCCTCGGCAGAAGAGCCCGCCTCGGGAACCTGCTCCCCAGAGACATGCGACACCCGAGCCCCCTGCGGTGAAACGCCCTGCGAAAGGGTCGGCTGAACGACAGGGCCCGGGGCATCGCTGGTCGCCCGGACCGACGCCGTCTTAAGGGCCTTCCGGGGCGCCAGGTCGGTCTGGCCATGGCTTCGCTTGCTGGGTAAAGAAAAAAAAAGAGAAAGGGAAAATCACGGCCGGGATATGTGAATGAAGCGCCAGGACGAAGACATTCCAAGATACTTACCCGCTCCGGGCCATGATCAACCGCGCCTGGGGGGAGGTCTCTTGGATCCCGCTCCTCGGAACCGCCGCCGAGGCCCGCTTCGCCGACAGCTTCGGCACCACCCTCGCTTTGGGCGCCCTGGACGCCCGGGAGGCGGACTGCCCAGGCGCCGCCACGGCGACCTGAGGGTCGCTCCCCCGCGCTGCCGGCGCGGGTGGCGGCTCTCGGGGAACGGATGCCTCGGCCTGGCTCCCTGGGGTCGCCTCAGCTCCTCCAGCCGAGGGGTCAAGTACCCTCTCGGGTTGCCCCCGCCCCTCGGGTCGGGGACCCGGCATCCCGGCTCCGGGAACTGACGGCATCAGCCCGCTCGGGGGCTGGCTCGACGGCTCCTGGCCACACCCCAAGCTGGGGCTGAGGCCGAGACGGGCGGGCATGTCGTCCTCCTCCTCATCACCGTCGTCATCATCGTCATCGGATGTCTCCGGCGACGGCTCCCTTGGGAGTCCTTCCCTCTCCTGCTGGCGACGGCGCTTCTCCAAGGCGTCCCGAGCCCGCCTCCGCTCGCGGGCCCGGGCCTTCTCCGCATCCTTCTTCTTCTTCTCCTCCTCCGCGGCGACCCGCCGCGCTGCCCGATCCACCGCGTCCTCCGGGACCCACGGCAGGGAGGGCTTGTGCCACCCCACCTCCTAAAGAAGGGGGGAAAGAAACCCAGTCGTAAGAACCAGGAGCAACCCGGTGTATGAAGAAGGAAGGAGCGAACACTCACCAGAGTCACGCACCCCTGGTCGGGGCGCATCCGAAGCTGGGAGAAGGCGTGGGGGTCCGGCTTCCCCATCACGACCGACACCCGCCATTGGAGGGCGTCGAAGGGAAGAGAATCAGGGGACATTCGGGACCCCTCCCAGTCGGCCTCCAGGGTCATCTCCCAAAGCGGCAGCCGCCGCTCCGCCAAGGGGAGCACTCTCCGACGGTGGATGGCAGCAACCACTCCCGCAGCGGTGAGTCCTCCCTCCCGCAACGCCTTCAGGGCCTGGAGAAGGGGTTCGAGGTTCTTCTGTCTCTCGTGTGGAGTCCCGTGGCGCCAGGCGTCGGTGGCGGCGGTGACAACCCGCTGAGAGAACGGCGGGAGCAACTCTCCGTCATTCCGGAGGTAGAACCACCGGCGCTGCCACCCCTTGTTCGAGGACGCGAGGACGGCAGGGATGTACTGCGACGCCCGCGACTGCCTCAACAAGAGGGTGCAGCCGCCGGCCCGCACCGCTGCACGGACCTTCCTCTCCCCCGTCGGCAAGGCAAAAAGCTCGGCGAAGAAGAGATGAGTCCACAAATCCCAATGGGGGGCGATCCCCAAATACCCTTCGCACACCGCTACGAAGATAGCGGCCTGCGAGATGGAGTTGGTGGTGAGGTTATGCAACTCCACCCCATAGTGGAACAGGATAGCCCGCATAAAGCGGCTCGTCGGCACACCGAATCCCCGCTCGTGGAAGGAGACGAAGCTCACGACGTACCCCGGCGGTGGGGATGGAGCGACTCCGCCCATGGGAGGAATCCATTCCGGCCGCTACTCATCGGTGAGAGGGCGGAGCAAACCCTCGCCGACGAGATCCTCCAGATCACTCGCCGTCACCGTGGAGAAGGGCCATGGATCACGCGGCGAGATGATGGTCACCCGGTCAGCCATCACCGAGCGGAAGGGGTGGCGGCGCAAAGGACAGGGAGGGCGGTTTCCTTTTCTCTGGCTAAATCTCTCAGGCTGCAAAAAACCTAAGAGGGAAACAGGAAGCGGAGTAAAGAACCGTCACCGGACCCTCTCCGGGGTATATAAAGACCAAGGCGAAGACGGTTCCAACGTTCCGCCCGGACCGGATGCGGGGTTCAAAAACGCGAAGCGAAACGGCCGTTCCTCGAACGGCTCGCGCACGCGCAACGGCAGCCCCGCCAACTACTCGCCCCGTTGCATTAACTCCGCGGCTGGACAGGCGGCGCTTCTGGCAGGAGCAGCGAGCGACGCTTCGCCTTCGCCAAAACAACCGCACCAAAAAAGGTACGCCGCGTCGTTCGGTTTCGTATCCTTTTTCCTTTTTTCCTCTTTCTCTATCTCTTGCAACAGGGACCAGGAAAGGGGGATACCCCGAAAGGGATCCTTCTCCATGAAGGAATTAGGCTCCGAGCCTCCTTACTGATCAGGGGTTCGAAGGCTGGCCCCCCGAAGGGTTCAACAGCCGCCTCAGATCGCGTGGGCCCTACACCCACTACTGGTCAGAGGTTCGAAGGCCGGCCCCCCGAAGGGTTCCACGGCCGCCTCAGGCTACTCGGGCTCCGCGCCCATTACTGATCAGGGGTTCGAAGGCTGGCCCCCCGAAGGGTTCACAGTCGCCTCAGACACCGAGCGAGGGATGACCAGGGGTACGTTCGATACATAACTGAGGCTCGGGCTGCGCTCCCGAGGTACCCTAGGACATTTCCGAGACCAGCGGGAGCGATCCTGTAACGGAATCCCATCGGAGGGAGGCATCGAGCCCTCAGACCCCATCGCCAGGGGACCGGGTCCGGCAGATCACCCGCAGGTACTTTTGGGCGTGCCTCTGGGCCCCTAGCCGACCCCCAACGAACGGGGCACGGACGTCCACTCGGATTACCCGCTTGCAGCTCACCGGAGACACCATGTTCGGTGCCCATCGAGGGTAACATGGCGCTCTCCCCCCTCCTCCTTGCGGAAAGGCGACGTAGGGGCGTATGTAAAAAAGCCGAGTCTGTCCCTGATCGCCCTCTCGCCCTGTGCGGAGGCTCGGGGGCTGCTCTCGCAAACCCGGCTCCGGCCAAACCGTTGACAGCGTCAACATACCAGCCCGAGAACTTGGGCCTCGACCGTGCACCCGGGCTACGGCCAGTTCGCATGAGGGAACCACCAGACCAGCCGAAGCATTACGCAAGACATTAAGACCTCGAAGGAGTGAAACCACTCCTCCGAGGCCTCGGGGGCTACACCCGGCGGGTGCGCTCGCGCGCACCACCGGAACAAAATGCAACCGAGAAAGGCTGGTCCCCTTGCAAAAAAGTGCGACGAAAGCCTCCAAGCGAGTGCTAACACTCCCTTCGAGGCTCGGGGGCTACTGTCGGGGACCATAATTAGGGGTACCCTCAAGACGCCTAATTCTCAGCTGGTAACCCCCATCAGCATAAAGCTGCAGAGGCCTGATGGGTGCGATTAAGTTAGGGATCAGTCCATACGAGCGACTCGATCACGCCTCGCCCGAGCCTAGCCTCGGGCAAGGGCAGCCGACCCTGAGGTGTTTCCGTCTCGCCCGAGGCCCCCTTTTTACGGCAGACGCATCTCCGGCTCGCCCGAGGCCTTGCCTTCGCTAAGAAGCAACCCTGACTAAATCGCCGCACCAACCGACCGAGTCGCAGGGGCATTTAACGCAAAGGTAGCCTGACACCTTTATCCTGACGCACGCCCCCCGGCAGAGCCGAAGTGACCGCCGTCACTTCGCCGCTCCACTGACCGGTCTGACAGAAGGACAGCGCCGCCTGCGCCATCCCGACTGCAGTGCCACTTGACAGTGAGACTGACAGGCAGTCAGGCCTTGCCAAAGGCGCCATAGGAAGCTCCGCTCAACCAAGGGCTCGGACTCGGGCTAAGGCCCCGGAAGACGGCGAACTCCGCTCCGCCCGACCCAGGGCTCGGACTCGGGCTAAGGCCCCGGAAGACGGCGAACTCCGCTCCGCCCGACCCAGGGCTCGGACTCGGGCTAAGGCCCCGGAAGACGGCGAACTCCGCTCCGCTCGACCTAGGGCTCGGACTCGGGCTAAGGCCCCAAAAGACGGCGAACTCCGCTCCGCCCGACCCAGGGCTCGGACTCGGGCTAAGGCCCCGGAAGACGGCGAACTCCGCTCCGCCCGACCCAGGGCTCGGACTCGGGCTAAGGCCCCGGAAGACGGCGAACTCCGCTCCGCCCGACCCAGGGCTCGGACTCGGGCTAAGGCCCCGGAAGACGGCGAACTCCGCTCCGCCCGACCCAGGGCTCGGACTCGGGCTAAGGCCCCGGAAGACGACGAACTCCGCTTCGCCCGACCCCAGGGGTCGGACTCCGCCCTGGCCTCTGCCGAACGACCTCCGCCTCGCCCGACCCAGGAGCTCGGGCTTGGCCTCGGCCATGCAGGACAGACTCGACTTCGGCTTTGGAGGAGCCTCCACGTCGCCCAACCTAGGACACAAGTCCGCCACGTCAACAGGAAGCGCCATCATCACCCTACCCCGAGCCGACTCGGGCCGCAGGGAACAAGACCAACGTCCCATCTGGCTAGCTCCGCCAGATAGGCAATGATGGCGCCCCGCTAGATCCATGACGACGGCGGCTCTCAGCTCCCTTACGGAAGCAGGGGGACGTCAGCAAGGGCCCAACCGCTCCGACAGCTGTCCCTCCGCCAGGCTCCGTTGCTCCACCGACAGCCATGACACCACACCAGCTGGGTGCCAAGATCTCTCCGGCTGCCACATTGGCATGTACCTAGGGCGCTAGCTCACCCCCGCTAGACACGTAGCACCTTGCTACACCCCCATTGTACACCTGGATCCTCTCCTTACGCTTATAAAAGGAAGGACCAGGGCCTTCTTAGAGAAGGTTGGCCGCGCGGGAACGAGGACGGGGCAGGCGCTCTCTTGGGGCCGCTCGCTTCCCTCACCCGTGTGGACGCTTGTAACCCCTACTGCAAGCGCACCCGACCTGGGCGCGGGACGAACACGAAGGCCGTGGGATCTCCACCTCCCTCACGACTCGGCTCCGGCCACCTCGCTTTCCCCCCTTCACGCTCGCCCACGCGCTCGACCCATCTGGGCTGGGGCACGCAGCACACTCACTCGTCGGCTTAGGGACCCCCGGTCTCGAAACGCCGACAATTTTGTCGAAGGTGTTTCAGTCTTTAGGAACTTCGGCGGAGAAGAAGACCCCAACAACTCGCTCTACATGTAGTTTGCTCTGCGTAATTACAAGAGTCAACATCATATCACTTTTTATAGGAAAAAAATATTTATATGCAGAGGAAATAGAAGGCACATGATGTCTATTAAGGGCTAGTTTGGAAATTTCATTTTTCCGATGGATTTCTATTTTAAATCTATATGTCATGCTGATAGATGCACTGTACAAGTTAATACCAGTTGTTGACACCTTTTTCGGGCGCCAAACACTCAACAAGAACCGGCGGCGGTGCTCTCTGCACAGGCGCGGACGGTCCGCGGCCAGGTGCCGGACGGTCCGTGACCTGGTACAGGGGCTGAGGTTCCCTGTCTAACGGCCGGACGGTGAAAGTCGCCTAGAGGGGGGTGAATAGGCGAAATCTGAAAATTATAAACTTAATCACAACTACAAGCCGGGGTTAGCGTTAGAAATATAATCGAGTCCAAAAGAGAGGGCGAAAACAAATCATAAGCAAATGAAGAGTGAGACGCGGTGATTTGTTTTACCGAGGTTCGGTTCTTGCAAACCTACTCCCTGTTGAGGTGGTCACAAAGACCAGGTCTCTTTCAACCATTTCCCTCTCTCAAACGGTCACTTAGACCGAGTGAGCTTCCTTCCTTGATTTCTCGGGTCACTTAGACCCCGCAAGGACCACCACACAATTGGTGTCTCTTGCTTCGCTTACAAGGTTTTGAGAGTAAGAATGAGAGAAAGAAGAAAGCCAACCAAGCAACAAGAGCAACAAAAGAACACAAGTCGATCTCCTGACAAGTCCTAAAAACTAGAGTTGGATTGGGGACTTTGATTTGATCGGAGGCTTTGATTTGTGTCTTGGAGTGTTGTGTATTATGAGGTGTAGTGAATGCTTGGATGCCTTGAGTGTGGGGTGGTTGGGGGTATTTATAGCCCCAACCACCAAAGTGGCCGTTGGGGATGGCTTCTGTCGACGGGCGCACCGTCCGGTGCGGCACCAAACACTGTCCAGTGCGCCAGCCACGTCACCCAACCGTTAGCGTTCGACCATTGAAGCTTCTGACAACTGGGCCACCGGACAGTCTGGTGTTGCACCGGACAGGTCCTGTAGACTGTCCCGTGCACCTTCTGGCGCCTTCTCTGACTTCTGTGCGCGCAGGCGTGCACTGTAGTGCATTTAATGTTCTCTACAGACGACCGTTAGCATTGTTCCGCTGGCACACCGGACAGTCCGGTGTTACACCAGACAGTCCGGTGAATTATAGCGGAGCGGCCTCCCAAATTCCCGAAGCTGGCAAGTTCAGAGTCGATCTCCCTGGTGCACTGGACACTATCCGGTGGCACACCGGACATTCCGGTGCGCCAGACCAAGGCTGCCTTCGGTATACTTTGCTCCTTAGTTTTGAACCCTTTCTTTTGACTTTGTATTGGTTTGTTGTGAACCTTTGGCACCTGTAGAACTCATAATCTAGAGCAAACTAGTTAGTCCAATAATTTGTGTTGGGCAATTCAACCACCAAAATTCAATTGGAAAATGTTTGACCCTATTTCCCTTTCAATCTCCCCCTTTTTGGTGATTGATCCCAACACAAACCAAAGCAAATATAAAAGTGCAGAATTGAACTAGTTTGCATAAGGTAAGTGCAAAGGTTGCTTGGAATTGAAACCAATAAACTTATTTCAATAGATGAGCATGGATGGTTTTCTTCTTATTTAATATTTTGGACCTCATTTGCACCACGGGTTTTGTTTTTGCGAATCCTTTGTAAAATTCTTTTCAAAAACCTTTTGCAAATAGTCAAAGGTACATGAATAAGATTGAAAGAAGCATTTTCAAGATTTGAAATTTTCTCCCGCTGTTTCAAATGCTTTTCCTTTGACTTAAACAAAACTCCCCTAAATAAAATTCTCCTCTTAGTGCTCAAGAGGGTTTTGCAAGTTTTGAAGATACTACTTTCTCCCCCTTTTGAACACAATAAGATATCAATTTGAAAAACTTCATTTTTAAAATTTGATGGTGGTGCGGTCCTTTTGCTTTGGGCTCATACTTTCTCCCCCTTTGGCATGAATCGCCAAAAATGGATACTTGAGTGAAATATAAGCCCTTTTTCAGACTTTCTCCCCCTTTGGTAAACAAATAAGTATGAGTGAAGATTATACCAAATTGGAGAGCGATGTGGAGTACCGGCAAATACCAATGGAGTTGAGTGGAAGCGTCGTTTTTGCCGAATACTCCATTTCCCTTTCAATTTTATGACTAAGCATAAGATGACACTTGAAAACACATTAGTCATAGACATAAAAAGAGATATGATCAAAGGTATATAAATGAGCTATGTGTGCAAAGAATCAATCAAAATTCCTAGAATCAAGAATATTTAGCTCATTCCTAAGTTTGGTAAAGGTTTTCTCATCTAAAGGCTTGGTAAAGATATCGGCCAATTGATCTTTGGTGTTTATATAGGCTATCTCGATATCCCCTTTGTTGGTGATCTCTCAAAAAGTGATACCGAATGGCTATGTGCTTAGTGCGGCTGTGTTCAACGGGATTATCCGCCATGCGGATTGCACTCTCATTATCACATAGGAGAGGGACTTTGCTAAATTTGTAGCCATAGTCCCTAAGGGTTTGCCTCATCCAAAGCAATTGTGCGCAACAATGGCCTGCAACAATGTACTCGGCTTCGACGGTAGAAAGAGCTACTGAGTTTTGTTTCTTTGAAGCCCAAGACACCAGGGATCTCCCTAGAAACTGACAAGTCCCTGATGTGCTCTTCCGATCAATCTTACACCCTGCCCAATCAGCATCGGAACATCCTAATAAATCAAAAGAGGATCCCTTGGGGTACTAAAGACCAAACTTAGGTGTTTGAACTAAATATCTCAAGATTCTTTTCACGGCCCTAAGGTGAACTTCCTTAGGATCGGCTTGAAATCTTGCACACATGCATACGGAAAGCATAATGTCCGGTCGAGATGCACATAAATAGAGTAAAGATCCTATAATCGACCGGTATACCTTTTGATCTACGGATTTACCTCCCGTGTCGAGGTCGAGATGCCCATTGGTTCCCATGGGTGTCTTGATGGGCTTGGCATCCTTCATTCCAAACTTGGTAAGTATATCTTGAATGTACTTCGTTTGGCTGATGAAGTTGCCCTCTTGGAGTTGCTTCACTTGAAAGCCTAGAAAATACTTCAACTCCCCCATCATAGACATCTCGAATTTTTGAATCATGATCCTACTAAACTCTTCACAAATAGATTTGTTAGTAGACCCAAATATGATATCATCAACATAAATTTGGCATATAAACAAATCATTCTCAATTGTCTTAGTAAAGAGAGTAGGATCGGCCTTGCCGACTTTGAATCCATTAGTGATAAGAAAATCTCTTAGGCATTCATACCATGCTCTTGGGGCTTGCTTGAGCCCATAAAGCGCCTTAGAGAGTTTATAGACAATATGGTTAGGGTACTCACTATCTTCAAAGCCGGGAGGTTGCTCAACATAGACCTCTTCCTTGATTGGTCCATTGAGGAAGGCACTCTTCACGTCCATTTGGTAAAGCTTAAAGCCATGGTAAGTAGCATAGGCAAGTAATATACGAATTGATTCAAGCCTTGCTACGGGTGCATAGGTTTCACCAAAATCCAAACCTTCGATTTGTGGATACCCTTTGGCCACAAGTCGTGCTTTGTTCTTTGTCACCACACCATGTTCATCTTGTTTGTTGCGGAAGACCCACTTGGTTCCTACAACATATTGGTTAGGACGTGGAACTAAATGCCATACCTCATTCCTCGTGAAGTTGTTGAGCTCCTCTTGCATCGCCAACACCCAATCCAAATCTTGAAGTGCTTCCTCTATCCTGTGTGGCTCAATAGAGGAAACAAAGGAGTAGTGTTCACAAAAATGAGCAACACGAGATCGAGTGGTTACCCCCTTATGAATATCGCCGAGGATGGTGTTCACGGGGTGATCTCGTTGGATTGCTTGGCGGACTCTTGGGTGTGGCGACCTTGGGTCTTGCTCATCCTCCATGTCTTGATCATTGGCATCTTCCCCTTGATCATTGTCGTCCTCTTGAGGTGGCTCATCTTCTTGATCTTCTCCTTCATCGTCTTGAGCCTCATCCTCATCTTGAGTTGGTGGAGACGCTTGCATGGAGGAAGATGGTTGATCTTGTGCTTGTGGAGGCTCTTCGGGTTCCTTAGGACACACATCTCCAATGGACATGTTCCTTAGCGTGATGCACGGAGCCTCTTCATCATCTAATTCATCAAGATCAACTTGCTCTACTTGAGAGCCGTTAGTCTCATCAAACACAATGTCACAAGAGACTTCAACTAGTCCAGTGGACTTGTTAAAGACTCTATATGCGCTTGTGTTTGAATCATAACCAAGTAAAAAGCCTTCTACAGCCTTAGGAGCAAATTTAGATTTTCTACCTATTTTAACAAGAATAAAACATTTGCTACCAAAGACTCTAAAATATGAAACATTGGGCTTTTTACCGGTGAGGAGTTCATAGGATATCTTCTTGAGGATTTGGTGTAGATATAACCGGTTGATGGCGTAGCAAGCGGTGTTGACCGCCTCGGCCCAAAACCAATCCGAAGTCTTGTACTCATCAAGCATGGTCCTTGCCATGTCTAATAGAGTTCTATTCTTCCTCTCCACTATACCATTTTGTTGTGGCGTGTAGGGAGAAGAGAACTCATGCTTGATGCCCTCCTTCTCAAGAAAACCTTCAATTTGTGAGTTCTTGAACTCCGTCCCGTTGTCGCTTCTTATTTTCTTGATCCTCAAGCCAAACTCATTTTGAGCCCGTCTCAAGAATCCTTTCAAAGTCTCTTGGGTTTGAGATTTTTCCTGTAAAAAGAATACCCAAGTGAAGCGAGAATAATCATCCATAATAACTAGACAGTACTTACTCCCGCCGATGCTTATGTAAGCTATCGGGCCGAATAAATCCATGTGGAGTAGCTCCAGTGGCCTGTCAGTTGTCATGATGTTCTTATGTGGATGATGAACACCAACTTGCTTCCCTGCTTGGCATGCGCTACAAATCCTGTCTTTCTCAAAATGAACATTTGTTAGTCCCAAAATGTGTTCTCCCATTATAAGCTTGTGAAGATTCTTCATCCCAACATGGGCTAGTCGGCGGTGCCAGAGCCAACCCATGTTAGTCTTAGCAATCAAGCAAGTGTCGAGTTCATCTCTATTGAAATCAACTAAGTATAGATGAACCTCTAACACTCCCTTAAAGGATACTGTCGGCGTTTCGAGACCGGGGGGTCCCTAAGCCGACGAGTGAGTGTGCCGCGTGCCCTAGCCCAGATGGGTCGAGCGCGTGGGCGAGCGCGAAGGGGGGAAAGCGAGGTGGCCAGAGCCGAGTCGTGAGGGAGGTGGAGATCCCGTGGCCTTCGTGTTCGTCCCGCGCCCAGGTCGGGTGCGCTTGCAGTAGGGGGTTACAAGCGTCCACGCGGGTGAGGGAAGCGAGCGGCCCCAAGAGAGCGCCTGCCCCGTCCTCGTTCCCGCGTGGCCAACCTTCTCTAAGAAGGCCCTGGTCCTTCCTTTTATAAGCGTAAGGAGAGGATCCAGGTGTACAATGGGGGTGTAGCAAGGTGCTACGTGTCTAGCGGGGGTGAGCTAGCGCCCTAGGTACATGCCAATGTGGCAGCCGGAGAGATCTTGGCACCCAGCTGGTGTGGTGTCATGGCTGTCGGTGGAGCAACGGAGCCTGGCGGAGGGACAGCTGTCGGAGCGGTTGGGCCCTTGCTGACGTCCCCCTGCTTCCGTAAGGGAGCTGAGAGCCGCCGTCGTCATGGGTCTAGCGGGGCGCCATCATTGCCTATCTGGCGGAGCTAGCCAGATGGGACGTTGGTCTTGTTCCCTGCGGCCCGAGTCGGCTCGGGGTAGGGTGATGATGGCGCTTCCTGTTGACGTGGCGGACTTGTGTCCTAGGTCGGGCGACATGGAGGCTCCTCCGAAGCCGAAGTCGAGTCTGTCCTGCATGGCCGAGGCCGAGCCCGAGCTCCTGGGTCGGGCGAGGCGGAGGTCGTTCGGCAGAGGCCAGGGCGGAGTCCGACCCCTGGGGTCGGGCGAAGCGGAGTTCGTCGTCTTCCAGGGCCTTAGCCCGAGTCCGAGCCCTGGGTCGGGCGGAGCGGAGTTCGCCATCTTCCGGGGCCTTAGCCTGAGTCCGAGCCCTGGGTCGGGCGGAGCGGAGTTCGTCGTCTTCCGGGGCCTTAGCCCGAGTCCGAGCCCTGGGTCGGGCGGAGCGGAGTTCGCCGTCTTCCGGGGCCTTAGCCCGAGTCCGAGCCCTGGGTCGGGCGGAGCGGAGTTCGCCGTCTTCCGGGGCCTTAGCCCGAGTCCGAGCCCTGGGTCGGGCGGAGCGGAGTTCACCGTCTTCCGGGGCCTTAGCCCGAGTCCGAGCCCTGGGTCGGGCGGAGCTTCCTATGGCGCCTTTGGCAAGGTCTGACTGCCTGTCAGTCTCACTCTGTCAAGTGGCACTGCAGTCGGGATGGCGCAGGCGGCGCTGTCCTTCTGTCAGACCGGTCAGTGGAGCGGCGAAGTGACGGCGGTCACTTCGGCTCTGCCGGGGGGCGCGCGTCAGGATAAAGGTGTCAGGCTACCTTTGCGTTAAATGCCCCTGCGACTCGGTCGGTTGGTGCGGCGATTTAGTCAGGGTTGCTTCTTAGCGAAGGCAAGGCCTCGGGCTAGCCGGAGATGCGTCTGCCGTAAAAAGGGGGCCTCGGGCGAGACGGAAACACCTCAGGGTCGGCTGCCCTTGCCCGAGGCTAGGCTCGGGCGAGGCGTGATCGAGTCGCTCGTATGGACTGATCCCTGACTTAATCGCACCCATCAGGCCTCTGCAGCTTTATGCTGATGGGGGTTACCAGCTGAGAATTAGGTGTCTTGAGGGTACCCCTAATTATGGTCCCCGACAGATACTAAATCATCACTTCTTCTAAAGACAGTAACACCTGTATCCGTAAAAAGACAGTTGTAACCCATTTTGCATAATTGAGAAACAGAAAGCAAATTGTAATCTAAAGAATCTACAAGAAAAACATTGGAAATATAATGGTCAGGTGATATATCAATTTTACCCAATCCTTTGACTAAACCTTGATTTCCATCCTCGAATGTGATAGCTCGTTGGGGATCTTGGTTTTTCTCATAGGAGGAGAATATTCTTTTCTCCCCAGTCATGTGGTTTGTGCATCCGCTGTCGATGATCCAACTTGAGCCCCCGGATGCATAAACCTACAAAACAAATTTAGTTCTTGATTTTAGGTACCCAAACAGTTTTGGGTCCTTTGACATTAGATACAAGAACTTTGGGTACCCAAACACAAGTCTTTAATCCCTTGTGTTCGCCCTCAACATATTTGGCAACTACCTTGCCTGATTTGTTAGTAAGCACATAAGAAGCATCAAAAGTTTTGAATGAAACATTATGATCATTTGATGCAGTAGGAGATTTCTTCTTAGGCATTTTAACATGTGTAGAACGCCTAGAGCTATAAGCCTCATTCTTATAAATGAAAGCATGGTAAGAATGAGTCTTCTTTGCATGAATTCTCCTAATCTTATCTTCAGGATAACCAGCAAGGTACAAAATGTAACCCTCATTATCTTGTGGCATGGGGGCCTTGCCCTTAACAGAATTAGACAATCTTTTAGGAGGGGCATTAAGCTTGACATTGTCTCCCTGTTGGAAGCCAATGCCATCCTTAATGCCAGGGCGTCTCCCACTATAAAGCATACTATGAGCAAATTTAAATTTCTCATTTTCTAATTCATGCTCGGCAATTTTAGCATCTAATTTTGCTATATGATCATTTTGTTGTTTAATCATAGCAAGGTGATCATGGATAGCATCTACATTAACATCTCTACATCTAGTGCAAATAGAAACATGCTCAACGATAGATGTAGAGGGTTTGCAATCATTTAATTCAACAATCTTAGCATGTAAAATGTCATTCTCATCTCTAAGATTGGAAATAGAAATTTTGCAAACATCTAGTTCCTTAGCCTTAGCAATCAATTTTTCATTCTCATTCCTAAGGCTAGCAAGAGAGACATTCAATTTTTCAATCTTAGCAATCAAATTAGCATTATCATTTCTAAGATTGGTAATTGAATCATCACAAATATTTGACTTCTCAACCTTATCAATCAAATTAGCATTCTCAATTCTAAGGTTGGAAATAGTCTCATGGCAAATACTAAGCTCACTAGTTAATTTTTCATTTTTCTCTACCTCCTGAGCATAAGCATTTTTAGTCTTAACATGCTTTTTATTTTCTTTGATAAGGAAGTCCTCTTGGCTATCCAAGAGTTCATCCTTCTCATGAATGACACTAATCAATTCATTTAATTTCTCTTTTTGTTGCATGTTAAGATTGGCAAAAAGAGTAAGCAAGTTGTCCTCATCATCACTAGAATTTTCCTCATCACTAGAAGTGGCATACTTAGTGGAGGATCTTGATTTTACCTTCTTCTTCTTGCCGTCCTTCGCCATAAGACACTTGTGGCCGACGTTGGGAAAGAGAAGTCCCTTGTTGACGGCAATGTTGGTGGCGTCCTCGTCGGAGGAGGAGTCGGTGGAGCTCTCGTCAGAGTCCCACTCCCGACAAACATGGGCATCGCCACCCTTCTTCTTGTAATACCTCTTCTTCTCCTTCTTCTTTCCCCTCTTGTCGTTATCCCTGTCACTATCACTAGACAAAGGGCATTTAGCGATAAAATGACCGGGCTTACCACATTTGTAGCAAACCTTCTTGGAACGGGGTTTGTAATCTTTCCCCTTCCTTTGCTTGAGGATTTGGTGGAAGCTCTTGATGATGAGCGCCATCTCCTCATTGTCGAGCTTGGAGGCGTCGATGGGGACCCTACTCGGTGTAGAGTCTTCTTTCTTCTCCTCCGTTGCCTTGAATGCAACGGGTTGTGCTTCAGGTACGGAGGAGGAGGCGCCTTGCTCGATGATCTTCTTGGAGCCTTTGATCATCAATTCAAAGCTCACAAATTTGCATATCACTTCCTCGGGAGACATTAGTTTATATCTTGGATCACCACGAATTAATTGAACTTGAGTAGGATTAAGAAATACGAGTGATCTAAGAATAACCTTGACCATCTCATGGTCATCCCATTTGGTGCTCCGAGGTTGCGCACTTGATTTACCAAGGTCTTTAGCCGGTTGTACATGGCTTGCGGGTCTTCTCTTGTCACACCCGGCTTTAAGGAACAAAGCCAGGTGCATCTCATACATGCGCCAAGAAGACAACATATATAATAACAGAGTGTATAGAGATAAATGCCACAAAACATCAGAGTACTTATTACATAGCGGAAGACTTATTACCAAAAAAATAAAGATAAAACGAACTAAGGATCGTCGGCGACAATGTCAACTGAGAAACGCCACCTAGATCAGATCATACTCCTCGCCTTGTGGCTCCTCCTGAACCACCTGCTCTTCTCCTGTGGGGGGGTGTGAGACAGCAAGGGTGAGCTCACACATGATCATAGCTCAACAAGTTGTGGGGAACCAGTGGACATAAACTCACAAAGGTGTGAGTTCATGTGATGTGTAAGGCTAATCAATGACAGGGGTTAAAGCTGAGCATTGCTTTTAAGTAGTTGGTCAAAATTTTATTAGCAGTTACTAAGTGTAAGTAAATACCAATCCTTAAGTAAAGTAATAGAACAAATTAATAATAAACCCATGCAATGCAAATGACAAAATTTAACTTAAGTTCCATAATTTAAACATCAGAGAGTCCTGAGCTGCTCATGACCGTGAGCTCGGCTAGTATACTAGTTTTACACTCTGCAGAGGTTGTACCCTTTACCCACAAGTCATGTTACCCATCTGCCAAGGGGTCGCGAATCCCATACACCTCTACCTAGGAAGCGCGGCAGGGCAACACTACGAGGCCTTTACAAAGTTCCACTAGCTTCCGAAAACCCGCTACAGTTTATGGGAAGAGCACTTGCAAGAATCCCCCGTCTGACCGTCATCGCAGCAAAATCAACCCGAGAACCTCCTTGCATGCAACTCCCCTACTGCCCTTGCCCCTTTCGGGTAAGGTAGTCTTCCACTAGCTTTCCTAATTAGTCAGCCAAGGGCGTCCCATTAAACCCTTGTGGTGGCACGTGTTACTCAAGTTAAGCTCTATGTTCCAATTAACATTAATGATCTTGACATGAACATAAATAGAATAACAAAAGAATAATTGGAACATAGATATAATAAATGATTATCCCAAAACCATGTAAAGCAATAGCAAACTACCCAAGTGATTCAGGGGTAAACAAGGTAATGAGATAAACAATCTAGGGTGACCTATCGGGTCCCATCAAAATTAACCTATGCATGAATAAGTGATATTAAAGAACATTATTGGGTAAAAAGTGGTCAAGGGCACAACTTGCCTTCAATGAGCTCCTGCTCAGCTACTTCAATCTGCTGCTCACCAGGATCCTCGGTCACGGGCTCTTCTACTCACCACAATACAAACAAGCACAGTGCATATAGAGAAATTAACATTACACCAAACATATAAACAAAATACACAGTAATAATCTACATATTAAAATAAAATCCTAGGAACAGAAATCATAATTTTTGGAGTTATAGATTTTAAGATATGAATTTCTAAAGGTTTTATGTGTTTAAAATAGGTTAAGTGAGGAATTAAATTTCTTACTGTTTTCATGATAAAACAGAGACACTAAGTGCTAAAGAATAAAATTACAAAATTTTAGAAAGTGGAGTGAAGTGATTTGGAGCTCATATGACTTTTCTATGAATTTTTGAAGTTCTAGCACATATTTTTGTATTAAAAACCTGTTTTCCAATTCAATTATTCCCTTTTAAACAGTTCTGGACTGGGCGCACCAATACTGAGAAAGGCAGGGACCCGGCGCAATTAATCCCTAGACCCAGAACACTATACACTGGACAGCGGGTTCTATTCCTGAAAAGTAAAGGGTTTCTTTAGCAAAAAGTGCAGGCCGAAAGGGTACACGATCACCCTGACCGCCCGATTAGAAGTGGATGGTCGCGATCAGATCGGCCCATCAATAACTGCGACTTAACCCCGAGCCCTCATCGCATGATCAACGGTCCAGATTCAATGTAGCTTACGCCGATCGCCAACCAAACGATCAAATCGAACGGCGACTGCTAACTCCCCAAAGCGGTACGCCTCTGATTTAATCACAGCCGCTAGCGCCCGATCCAACGGCCCGGCAGCCCGCCACCTACCTCCAGCACCGAACCACGGCGGCGCCGCCATGGCTACACGGTGAAGGATACGGCCGAGACACAATCGGTCATCCCTGAGCACCCCTGTCAAATTAAACGGTGCTACAAGTAGCTAGGGATATAGTGAGCACGGAAGGGCCTTCTTACCGAGGGATTGCGCGACGCCGGAGACCACAGCCAAAGTCTTGTGGGCCGGCGATGCCTTCCCAATCTCGGCGAGAAATTCCGTCCACACAAACCGCACGCAGCCGTCGAGCCTTTCCCCTCGATGCACGCCGCGCTGCCCCGGTCGCCAAGGGCACTCCACGAAACGGAGGAGGGAAGGAAGACGTCGATTCCCAGTGGCGGAGTTCTTCACGGATCGTTTCACTGCCGGGAGGATCGACGGCCGGGGAAACAGAGGGTGACGCGTTCAATGGAGGTGCGCGAGGCGCCCCAGAATGCCAGCTTTTATTTCCCCGATCATGGAGGAGGACCGCGGACTCTCGAGCGATATCCGCGCGTGAGGTGCGGCGGTGACTCCCACCATGCACGCGATTCAGTTGAAGATGGAGCTGACGATGCCGGTCCATAGGTCAGTGGGCGAGAAAACGCAGAAGCGGATCGGCGACTGAGTCACGGAGGGCGGCTGGCAAAGGGGGCCCGCCGAGCAGCGAGGGAACGAATTCGTGGCCGAGCGCGTGCGTCTGCCCGGTGGGGCCCTAATGTCGGCGCGCGCGGGATGTAGAAATGGGCCACGCAGATCAAAGGAGAGTTGGGCCGAATGGGTGGTTTTGGGCCCAACAGCGAGATTTCACCTTTTCTTTTTATATTTTTATTCCTATTATGTCTCCTTTTTATTTTGAATTCCAAATTTGAATTTGAGACCTTTTAAAGAGTTTCACCTTTAAGTCAAATATATAGATTCAAATATGTGTAAGAATAATATATACATATACTCATTTTTGTTCCACATAATATTCGTTTGCTTCTCTTTTCTCTAAATTCTAGGATCTCTTTTAGGTTTTTTTTTAAATTCCACTTTAGACTTTTCAATATATTCCTTTGCCAAATTATTATTTTATATAGCCACATCATGCACACAAAATAAAACCAGCATGATGCATAGTTTAGTGGTGTCTTTTATTGATTATTTATTGGTGTGAGTGAGATGCCCACATGAAATGATAAATAGGGATGACACACACATATATGCAAAGGAATATAATTTCTCCTTTTATACTCTTATTATAAAGTGGGTATTACAAATCCTACCCCCCTTAAAAATAATCTCGTCCTCGAGATTTAGGAAGAACGAGGGAAAAGATGGGGAAAATCGATGCGAAGCTCTTCTTCTCTTTCCCACGTTGCCTCATCTTCTCTGTGGTGACTCCATTGTACTTTACACATCTTTATCACCTTATTTCTTGTAACTCGAGTCAAAGTATCAAGAATCCTGATCGGGTACTCTGTGTAAGTCAAGTCACCCTGAACACTAAGCTCTTCCATTGGTAACTGTTCCTCGGGGACACGGAGACACTTCTTCAGTTGGGATACGTGAAACACATTATGCACATCTGATAGAGTAGCAGGTAGCTCAAGTTGGTATGCCATCTCCCCAACTCGCCTAAAGATCAAGAATGGTCCAATATAGCGAGGGGACAATTTTCCCTTAACCTTGAATCTCCTCATTCCACGAAGTGGTGATACCTTGAGATACACATAATCTCCTTCTTCAAATTCCAGTGGCCTCCTTCTATTATCAGCATAACTCTTTTGCCTGGTTTGAGCCACCCTCAAATTCTCTCGAATTATACGGACCTGTTCTTCTGCTTCTTGAATCAGTTCAGGCCCAAAGAACTGTCTCTCTCTAGTCTGATCCCAATATAGAGGAGTCCTGCACTTCCTCCCATACAAAGCTTCAAAAGGTGACATTTTCAGACTGGCCTGATAGCTATTGTTATATGAAAACTCAGCATAAGGTAGACTCTTATCCCAACTTCCTCCATGCTGAAGGGCACATGCTCTCAACATATCTTCTAATACTTGATTAGTCCTTTCAGTCTGTCCATCAGTCTGAGGGTGATAAGCTGTACTAAAATTCAACTTTGTGTTCATGTTCTCATGAAAGCTTCTCCAAAATCTTGAGTTAAACTGTGAACCTCGATCAGACACGATCTTCTTTGGTACTCCATGTAAACACACAATCCGAGCCATATATAACTCTGCTAGCTGAGAAGCTTTATAAGTAGTCTTGACAGGAATAAAGTGAGCCACTTTAGTCAATCTATCCACAATCACCCATATAGCATCATATCCTTTCTGGGTGCGAGGCAATCCAGTAATGAAATCCATACCAATCTCTTCCCACTTCCACTCGGGTATCTTCAGTGGATGTAACAATCCAGCTGGCCTCTGGTGTTCAGCCTTAACTCTTTGACATACATCGCACATAGCCACATGTGCAGCCACATCTCTCTTCAATCCATACCACCAATATTTCCGCTTCAAATCCTGATACATCTTAGTGCTACCAGGATGAATAGAATAATCTGAATCATGGGCCTCTTTTAAAATAGTCTCTCGAAGGCTTTCAATATCAGGAACACACATCTTGTCCTTGAACCATACAGTGCCCTGCTCATCTTCTGTGAATTCCGGAACACGGCCTTCAGTAATTAGATCCTTAATCTCTTGTATTTTAGCATCACCAATGTGCCTCTTACGGATTTCTTGCTCCAAGGTAGGTTCCACATCGATAGTAACTCCTTCAGTATGAGCAACTATCCCCAGGTTAAGTCTCTTGAAATCCTCAACAATCTCATCAGGTAGCTGGGCAACAATAGCTGAATGAACATGCTCCTTGCGACTCAAGGCATCTGCAACCAAATTTGCCTTGCCCGGGTGATAGTGAATCTCCAAATCATAATCCTTAATAAGCTCCAACCAACGGCGTTGCCTAAGGTTGAGATCCTTCTGAGTGAATATATACTTCAGACTCTTATGATCCGTGTACACTCGGCACTTGGTCCCCATGATATAATGTCTCCAAATCTTAAGCGCATGCACAACGGCTGCCAATTCCAAGTCATGCGTGGGGTAGTTCAATTCATGTCTCCGTAGCTGACGAGAAGCATAGGCAATCACATGTCCTTCTTGCATGAGTACACATCCTAAGCCTTGGCCACATGCATCACAATAGATATCAAATCCTTTCTGTAGGTCTGGCATAACCAATACTGGTGGCGACATCAATCTTTTCTTCAATTGATCAAAGCTGTCTTGGCACTTCTCGTCCCATTTAAATTCTCTTCCTTTCTCCAAAAGTGAAGTCATAGGCTTAGAAATCTTAGAAAATCCTTCAATAAATCTCCGATAATATCATGCTAATCCCAAGAAACTCCGAATCTCAGTAACTGTAGTGGGTACTCTCCACTCCATTATCTCCTTAACCTTAGCAGGATCCACTGATATTCCTCCATTAGAAATAATATGACCAAGAAATGGCACCTCGCCAATCCAAAACTCGCACTTGCTGAACTTGGCATATAGCTGGTTATCTCGTAGCTTCTATAGCACCAATCTCAGATGTTCCTCATGATCACTATCACTCTGGGAATAGATAAGAATGTCGTCGATGAACACCACGACGAATCTATCCAAATACTCCATAAACACCTTATTCATCAAGTTCATAAAATAAGCTGGTGC
Source organism: Zea luxurians (assembly GCA_029449295.1). NCBI lineage: Eukaryota > Viridiplantae > Streptophyta > Magnoliopsida > Poales > Poaceae > Zea > Zea luxurians. Next base: position 1,200,248 of record JAOPSE010000144.1, read on the forward strand.
ATTGGTTAATCCAAACGACATAACAGTGAACTCATACAATCCATATCGAGTCGAGAATGCTGTCTTGGGGATATCCGATGGTCTAATCCTCATCTGATGGTAACCCGATCGGAGATCAATCTTCGAGAATACTCTAGCACCTCTCATCTGGTCAAATAAATCCTCAATACGGGGTAACGGATACTTGTTCTTCACAGTAACATCATTGAGAGATCTATAATCCACACACATTCTTTGTGATCCATCCTTCTTCTGTACAAACAAGACCGGCGCTCCCCAAGGTGAGGAACTCGGACGAATGTACCCAGCCTCTTGTAACTCAGTTAACTGCTTCTTAAGTTCCTTCAACTCCTCTACGGACATTCTATATGGCCGTTTAGAAATAGGGGCGGTTCCAGGTAAGAGATCAATAACAAACTCAACTTCTCTATCAGGCGGCATCCCTGGTAACTCCTCTGGAAAGACATCCGGAAAGTCTCTAACCACACGGATGTTGTCACCAACAAACTCCTCAGGTATAAAGAACATTGCACGTTTGGATGAGGTGGTCACTGCAATATTAACTTGAAATCTTTCTCCTTTAGTGGTAGTGAGTTCTATAGTACCTCTACCACATGCTATAATGGCCTTTGCCTTCCTTTACCAAGACATACCAAGGATCAGATCTATACTGCTGGCCTCTAATATTATAGCAGTAGCTCCAAATTCTCTTCCCATAATGGTTAATGTCAATCTACGTGTCATTTGATTCGCCTCAATAGGCCCTTTAGGTTTAATTACTATCATTGGTTTTCTCATATTTAGCAGTGGTATTTCATTTGTGTTGGCATATCGAGTAGACATGAATGAATGTGTAGCACCAGAATCAAATAATATGGTTGCAGGAATTGCAGTAACATAAAACATACCAAGCACGATGTCAGCACCATCCGGAGTAGCATCAACGCTGACTTGATTAACCTTGGCAATAGAATATCCCTTGCCAGATCCTGGAGTTTGCTGCCTATTCTGAACTGGAGTAGTAGCAATCCTCTGTGGGCAGACATTTGCATAGTGTCTAGTCTTCCCACACTTGAAACAAGTAGTGCCTGGACTCTGTCCTAAGAACTTCGTCGGGGTGCCAGTAGGGGTAGCCTGTCGAGGAGGTGGAGTCCTCAGTGGTGACTGCTGAACTGGGCGCTGGCCTCCGCCAGTGCGAACGGGTGTACCCTGGGGTGAACTGTAGCGAGGACGAACACTGCTGCTTCCTTGTCCTTGAGATATAGCCTTTCTCTTCAAATCTCCCAGCTGAACACGCTTGTGTTCAATAGCCAGGGCCTTATCAAGTAGCCTCTGAAATGATGGAAATGTGTGTGCCACTAGAGCATACTGCAGTGGTCCATTAAGTCCTTCAATGAAATGCTCTTGCTTCCTCTCATCCTCAGCAACTTCATCCGGAGCATATCTGGAGAGCTGAATGAACTTCTCGCGATACTCGCTAACTGACATACTTCCTTGCTTTAGCGACAAAAATTCCTTCTTTTTAATCTTCATCAATCCAGCAGGTATATGATAATTCCGGAACTGTGTACTGAACTCTGCCCAAGTGATAGTATCAGCAGCATCGTGGGCAGCAGTATATGAATCCCACCAGTCAGCAGCAGGACCAGTCAGTCGTCCAGAAGCATATAAAACCTTCTCCCGATCAGTGCATTGTGCAATATTCAGCATCTTCTCAACGGACTTCAGCCAATCATCTGCATCTAGTGGATCAGGAGAGCTTGCAAAAGTAGGTGGCTTGTGACTCATGAACTCCCTATGCTTGTCTCGGGGTGGAACTGGTGGTGGTGGTGGAGGCAGTGGTACTTGTTGCTGTTGCTGTTGCTGTTGTTGTTGTTGCATTTGCTGTTGCAACTGCTGTTGTTGCGCCCTCCTTTCCTGGCGTATCTCCTCTCGTTCCTGGCGCAACTCATGTCGTATCTCTTCTCTTTCTTGATGCATCTCCTGGCGTTCTTGCTGCATCTGTGCACGCATATCTACCATGGTATCCGCCATTTGCTGCATCATCCTCATCTGAGCAGCAACCAGTGGGTCAACTCCGCCTGGTGGAGGATTAGGAGGATTCATCTCTGCAGGTTGTGGCTGGGGCTGTCTATATATCCACCGAGTGTGTCGATTAGGAGGCAAATCAATTCCACCACCCCGCCTGGTATTGACCATCTGAGTTAGATACATATGGTAAGAGAATAGTAGACAAGGCAGTTATTTACAAATCATTTTACTTCGGGGGATTTATTAGCTAAGCAGATTGATATTTTACCTACCATAGCTAATTCATTACCTTATGGTGGTACATACTAAGATGTCCATATATAGTACTTCAATCAATCAAAGAAGCAAATCAGGCATTTATCATCAGCACAATGAATCAACATTTTAAATAGAGAAAATAGTTTTAATTTTGTCTTAGGTTCCCTATCTCTTAAGAAGATCATAGTCATAGGATTCCAAGGTGTGAAATCCATCTTGTCTTAGAGTAGAAAAGATAAGAGTAACCAGAGTAGAATAGCAAAAGGTGAGACAAGATCAAGATGAGATGAGTATAGAATGAGTCAGAGTAAGGTAAATAGGAAAGGGTCTGTCCATTTCTATCTAGGTTTCGTCCTACAGTCAACATTTCCTCTGATACCACTTCTGTCACACCCGGCTTTAAGGAACAAAGCCAGGTGCATCTCATACATGCGCCAAGAAGACAACATATATAATAACAGAGTGTTTAGAGATAAATGTCACAAAACATCAGAGTACTTATTACATAGCGGAAGACTTATTACCAAATAAAATAATAAAGATAAAACGAACTAAGGATCGTCGGCGCCAATGTCAACTGAGAAACGACACCTAGATCAGATCATACTCCTCGCCTTGTGGCTCCTCCTGAACCACCTGCTCTTCTCCTGTGGGGGGTGTGAGACAGCAAGGGTGAGCTCACACATGATCATAGCTCAACAAGTTGTGGGGAACCAGTGGACATAAACTCACAAAGGTGTGAGTTCATATGATGTGTAAGGCTAATCAATGACAGGGGTTAAAGCTGAGCATTGCTTTTAAGTAGTTGGTCAAAATTTTATTAGCAGTTACTAAGTGTAAGTAAATACCAATCCTTAAGTAAAGTAATAGAACAAATTAATAATAAACCCATGCAATGCAAATGACAAAATTTAACTTAAGTTCCATAATTTAAACATCAGAGAGTCCTGAGCTGCTCATGACCGTGACCTCGGCTAGTATACTAGTTTTACACTCTGCAGAGGTTGTACCCTTTACCCACAAGTCATGTTACTCATCTGCCAAGGGGTCGCGAATCCCATACACCTCTACCTAGGAAGCGCGGCAGGGCAACACTACGAGGCCTTTACAAAGTTCCACTAGCTTCCGAAAACCCGCTACAGTTTATGGGAAGAGCACTTGCAAGAATCCCCCGTCTGACCGTCATCGCAGCAAAATCAACCCGAGAACCTCCTTGCATGCAACTCCCCTACTGCCCTTGCCCCTTTCGGGTAAGGTAGTCTTCCACTAGCTTTCCTAATTAGTCAGCCAAGGGCGTCCCATTAAACCCTTGTGGTGGCACGTGTTACTCAAGTTAAGCTCTATGTTCCAATTAACATTAATGATCTTGACATGAACATAAATAGAATAACAAAAGAATAATTGGAACATAGATATAATAAATGATTATCCCAAAACCATGTAAAGCAATAGCAAACTACCCAAGTGATTCAGGGGTAAACAAGGTAATGAGATAAACAATCTAGGGTGACCTATCAGGTCCCATCAAAATTAACCTATGCATGAATAAGTGATATTAAAGAACATTATTGGGTAAAAAGTGGTCAAGGGCACAACTTGCCTTCAATGAGCTCCTGCTCAGCTACTTCAATCTGCTGCTCACCAAGATCCTCGGTCACACGCTCTTCTACTCGCCACAATACAAACAAGCACAGTGCATATAGAGAAATTAACATTACACCAAACATATAAACAAAATACACAGTAATAATCTACATATTAAAATAAAATCCTAGGAACAGAAATCATAATTTTTGGAGTTATAGATTTTAAGATATGAATTTCTAAAGGTTTTATGTGTTTAAAATAGGTTAAGTGAGGAATTAAATTTCTTACTGTTTTCATGATAAAACAGAGACACTAAGTGCTAGAGAATAAAATTACAAAATTTTAGAAAGTGGAGTGAAGTGATTTGGAGCTCATATGACTTTTCTATGAATTTTTGAAGTTCTAGCACATATTTTTGTATTAAAAACCTGTTTTCCAATTCAATTATTCCCTTTTAAACAGTTCTGGACTGGGCGCACCAATACTGAGAAAGGCAGGGACCCGGCGCAATTAATCCCTAGACCCAGAACACTATACACTGGACAGCGGGTTCTATTCCTGAAAAGTAAAGGGTTTCTTTAGCAAAAAGTGCAGGCCGAAAGGGTACGCGATCACCCTGACCGCCCGATTAGAAGTGGATGGTCACGATCAGATCGGCCCATCAACAACTGCGACTTAACCCCGAGCCCTCATCGCATGATCAACGGTCCAGATTCAATGTAGCTTGCGCCGATCGCCAACCGAACGATCAAATCGAACGGCGACTGCTAACTCCCCAAAGCGGTACGCCCCTGATTTAATCACAGCCGCTAGCGCCCGATCCAACGGCCCGGCAGCCCGCCACATACCTCCAGCACCGAACCACGGCGGCGCCGCCATGGATACATGGTGAAGGATACGGCCGAGACACAATCGGTCATCCCTGAGCACCCCTGTCAAATTAAACGGTGCTACAAGTAGCTAGGGATATAGTGAGCACGGAAGGGCCTTCTTACCGAGGGATTGCGCGACGCCGGAGACCATAGCCAAAGTCTTGTGGCCCGGCGATGCCTTCCCAATCTCGGCGAGAAATTCCGTCCGCACAAACCGCACGCAGCCGTCGAGCCTTTCCCCTCGATGCACGCCGCGCTGCCCCGGTCGCCAAGGGCACTCCACGAAACGGAGGAGGGAAGGAAGACGTCGATTCCCAGTGGCGGAGTTCTTCACGGATCGTTTCACTGCCGGGAGGATCGACGGCCGGGGAAACAGAGGGTGACGCGTTCAATGGAGGTGCGCGAGGCACCCCAGAATGCCAGCTTTTATTTCCCCGATCATGGAGGAGGACCGCGGACTCTCGAGCGATATCCGCGCGTGAGGTGCGGCGGTGACTCCCACCATGCACGCGATTCAGTTGAAGATGGAGCTGACGATGCCGGTCCACAGGTCAGTGGGCGAGAAAACGCAGAAGCGGATCGGCGACTGAGTCACGGAGGGCGGCTGGCAAAGGGGGCCCGCCGAGCAGCGAGGGAACGAATTCGTGGCCGAGCGCGTGCGTCTGCCCGGTGGGGCCCTAATGTCGGCGCGCGCGGGATGTAGAAATGGGCCACGCAGATCAAAGGAGAGTTGGGCCGAATGGGTGGTTTTGGGCCCAACAGCGAGATTTCACCTTTTCTTTTTATATTTTTATTCCTATTATGTCTCCTTTTTATTTTGAATTCCAAATTTGAATTTGAGACCTTTTAAAGAGTTTCACCTTTAAGTCAAATATATAGATTCAAATATGTGTAAGAATAATATATACATATACTCATTTTTATTCCACATAATATTCGTTTGCTTCTCTTTTCTCTAAATTCTAGGATCTCTTTTAGGTTTTTTTTTAAAATTCCACTTTAGACTTTTCAATATATTCCTTTGCCAAATTATTATTTTATATAGCCACATCATGCACACAAAATAAAACCAGCATGATGCATAGTTTAGTGGTGTCTTTTATTGATTATTTATTGGTGTGAGTGAGATGCCCACATGAAATGATAAATAGGGATGACACACACATATATGCAAAGGAATATAATTTCTACTTTTATACTCTTATTATAAAGTGGGTATTACAAATCCTACCCCCCTTAAAAATAATCTCGTCCTCGAGATTTAGGAAGAACGAGGGAAAAGATGGGGAAAATCGATGCGAAGCTCTTCTTCTCTTTCCCACGTTGCCTCATCTTCTCTGTGGTGACTCCATTGTACTTTACACATCTTTATCACCTTATTTCTTGTAACTCGAGTCAAAGTATCAAGAATCCTGATCGGGTACTCTGTGTAAGTCAAGTCACCCTGAACACTAAGCTCTTCCATTGGTAACTATTCCTCGGGGACACGGAGACACTTCTTCAGTTGGGATACGTGAAACACATTATGCACATCTGATAGAGTAGCAGGTAGCTCAAGTTGGTATGCCATCTCCCCAACTCGCCTAAAGATCAAGAATGGTCCAATATAGCGAGGGGACAATTTTCCCTTAACCTTGAATCTCCTCATTCCACGAAGTGGTGATACCTTGAGATACACATAATCTCCTTCTTCAAATTCCAGTGGCCTCCTTCTATTATCAGCATAACTCTTTTGCCTGGTTTGAGCCACCCTCAAATTCTCTCGAATTATATGGACCTGTTCTTCTGCTTCTTGAATCAGTTCAGGCCCAAAGAACTGTCTCTCTCTAGTCTGATCCCAATATAGAGGAGTCCTGCACTTCCTCCCATACAAAGCTTCAAAAGGTGACATTTTCAGACTGGCCTGATAGCTATTGTTATATGAAAACTCAGCATAAGGTAGACTCTTATCCCAACTTCCTCCGTGCTGAAGGGCACATGCTCTCAACATATCTTCTAATACTTGATTAGTCCTTTCAGTCTATCCATCAGTCTGAGGGTGATAAGCTGTACTAAAATTCAACTTTGTGTTCATGTTCTCATGAAAGCTTCTCCAAAATCTTGAGGTAAACTGTGAACCTCGATCAGACACGATCTTCTTTGGTACTCCATGTAAACACACAATCCGAGCCATATATAACTCTGCTAGCTGAGAAGCTTTATAAGTAGTCTTGACAGGAATAAAGTCAGCCACTTTAGTCAATCTATCCACAATCACCTATATAGCATCATATCCTTTCTGGGTGCGAGGCAATCCAGTAATGAAATCCATACCAATCTCTTCCCACTTCCACTCGGGTATCTTCAGTGGATGTAACAATCCAGCTGGCCTCTGGTGTTCAGCCTTAACTCTTTGACATACATCGCACATAGCCACATGTGCAGCCACATCTCTCTTCAATCCATACCACCAATATTTCCGCTTCAAATCCTGATACATCTTAGTGCTACCAGGATGAATAGAATAATCTGAATCATGGGCCTCTTTTAAAATAGTCTCTCGAAGGCTTTCAATATCAGGAACACACATCCTGTCCTTGAACCATACAGTGCCCTGCTCATCTTCCGTGAATTCCGGAACACGACCTTCAGTAATTAGATCCTTAATCTCTTGTATTTTAGCATCACCAATGTGCCTCTTACGGATTTCTTGCTCCAAGGTAGGTTCCACATCGATAGTAACTCCTTCAGTATGAGCAACTATCCCCAGGTTAAGTCTCCTGAAATCCTCAACAATCTCATCAGGTAGCTGGGCAACAATAGCTGAATGAACATGCTCCTTGCGACTCAAGGCATCTGCAACCAAATTTGCCTTGCCCGGGTGATAGTGAATCTCCAAATCATAATCCTTAATAAGCTCCAACCAACGGTGTTGCCTAAGGTTGAGATCCTTCTGAGTGAATATATACTTCAGACTCTTATGATCCGTGTACACTCGGCACTTGGTCCCCATGATATAATGTCTCCAAATCTTAAGCGCATGCACAACGGCTGCCAATTCCAAGTCATGCGTGGGGTAGTTCAATTCATGTCTCCATAGCTGACGAGAAGCATACGCAATCACATGTCCTTCTTGCATGAGTACACATCCTAAGCCTTGGCCACATGCATCACAATAGATATCAAATCCTTTCTGTAGGTCTGGCATAACCAATACTGGTGGCGACATCAATCTTTTCTTCAATTGATCAAAGCTGTCTTGGCACTTCTCGTCCCATTTAAATTCTCTTCCTTTCTCCAAAAGTGAAGTCATAGGCTTAGCAATCTTAGAAAATCCTTCAATAAATCTCCGATAATATCATGCTAATCCCAAGAAACTCCGAATCTCAGTAACTGTAGTGGGTACTCTCCACTCCATTATCTCCTTAACCTTAGCAGGATCCACTGATATTCCTCCATTAGAAATAATATGACCAAGAAATGGCACCTCGCCAATCCAAAACTCGCACTTGCTGAACTTGGCATATAGCTGGTTATCTCGTAGCTTCTATAGCACCAATCTCAGATGTTCCTCATGATCACTATCACTCTGGGAATAGATAAGAATGTCGTCGATGAACACCACGACGAATCTGTCCAAATACTCCATAAACACCTTATTCATCAAGTTCATAAAATAAGCTGGTGCATTGGTTAATCCAAACGACATAACAGTGAACTCATACAATCCATATCGAGTCGAGAATGCTGGCTTGGGGATATCCGATGGTCTAATCCTCATCTGATGGTAACCCGATCAGAGATCAATCTTCGAGAATACTCTAGCACCTCTCATCTGGTCAAATAAATCCTCAATACGGGGTAACGGATACTTGTTCTTCACAGTAACATCATTGAGAGATCTATAATCCACACACATTCTTTGTGATCCATCCTTCTTCTGTACAAACAAGACCGGCGCTCCCCAAGGTGAGGAACTCGGACGAATGTACCCAGCCTCTTGTAACTCAGTTAACTGCTTCTTAAGTTCCTTCAACTCCTCTACGGACATTCTATATGGCCGTTTAGAAATAGGGGCGGTTCTAGGTAAGAGATCAATAACAAACTCAACTTCTCTATCAGGCGGCATCCCTGGTAACTCCTCTGGAAAGACATCCGGAAAGTCTCTAACCACACGGATGTTGTCACCAACAAACTCCTCAGGTATAAAGAACATTGCACGTTTGGATGAGGTGGTCACTGCAATATTAACTTGAAATCTTTCTCCTTTAGTGGTAGTGAGTTCTATAGTACCTCTACCACATGCTATAATGGCCTTTGCCTTCCTTAACCAAGACATACCAAGGATCAGATCTATACTGCTGGCCTCTAATATTATAGCAGTAGCTCCAAATTCTCTTCCCATAATGGTTAATGTCAATCTACGTGTCATTTGATTCGCCTCAATAGGCCCTTTAGGTTTAATTACTATCATTGGTTTTCTCATATTTAGCAGTGGTATTTCATTTGTGTTGGCATATCGAGTAGACATGAATGAATGTGTAGCACCAGAATCAAATAATATGGTTGCAGGAATTGCAGTAACATAAAACATACCAAGCACGATGTCAGCACCATCTGGAGTAGCATCAACGCTGACTTGATTAACCTTGGCAATAGAATATCCCTTGCCAGATCCTGGAGTTTGCTGCCTGTTCTGAACTGGAGTAGTAGCAATCCTCTGTGGGCAGACATTTGCATAGTGTCTAGTCTTCCCACACTTGAAACAAGTAGTGCCTGGACTCTGTCCTAAGAACTTCGTCGGGGTGCCAGTAGGGGTAGCCTGTCGAGGAGGTGGAGTCCTCAGTGGTGACTGCTGAACTGGGCGCTGGCCTCCGCCAGTACGAACGGGTGTACCCTGGGGTGAACTGTAGCGAGGACGAACACTGCTGCTTCCTTGTCCTTGAGATATAGCCTTTCTCTTCAAATCTCCCAGCTGAACACGCTTGTGTTCAATAGCCAGGGCCTTATCAAGCAGCCTCTGAAATGATGGAAATGTGTGTGCCACTAGAGCATACTGCAGTGGTCCATTAAGTCCTTCAATGAAATGCTCTTGCTTCCTCTCATCCTCAGCAACTTCATCCGGAGCATATCTGGAGAGCTGAATGAACTTCTCGCGATACTCGCTAACTGACATACTTCTTTGCTTTAGCGACAAAAATTCCTTCTTTTTAATCTTCATCAATCCAGCAGGTATATGATAATTCCGGAACTGTGTACTGAACTCTGCCCAAGTGATAGTATCAGCAGCATCGTGGGCAGCAGTATATGAATCCCACCAGTCAGCAGCAGGACCAGTCAGTCGTCCAGAAGCATATAAAACCTTCTCCCGATCAGTGCATTGTGCAATATTCAGCATCTTCTCAACGGACTTCAGCCAATCATCTGCATCTAGTGGATCAGGAGAGCTTGCAAAAGTAGGTGGCTTGTGACTCATGAACTCCCTATGCTTGTCTCGGGGTGGAACTGGTGGTGGTGGTGGAGGCAGTGGTACTTGTTGCTGTTGCTGTTGCTGTTGTTGTTGTTGCATTTGCTGTTGCAACTGCTGTTGTTGCGCCCTCCTTTCCTGGCGTATCTCCTCTCGTTCCTGGCGCAACTCATGTCGTATCTCTTCTCTTTCTTGATGCATCTCCTGGCGTTCTTGCTGCATCTGTGCACGCATATCTACCATGGTATCCGCCATTTGCTGCATCATCCTCATCTGAGCAGCAACCAGTGGGTCAACTCCGCCTGGTGGAGGATTAGGAGGATTCATCTCTGCAGGTTGTGGCTGGGGCTGTCTATATATCCACCGAGTGTGTCGATTAGGAGGCAAATCAATTCCACCACCCCGCCTGGTATTGACCATCTGAGTTAGATACATATGGTAAGAGAATAGTAGACAAGGCAGTTATTTACAAATCATTTTACTTCGGGGGATTTATTAGCTAAGCAGATTGATATTTTACCTACCATAGCTAATTCATTACCTTATGGTGGTACATACTAAGATGTCCATATATAGTACTTCAATCAATCAAAGAAGCAAATCAGGCATTTATCATCAGCACAATGAATCAACATTTTAAATAGAGAAAATAGTTTTAATTTTGTCTTAGGTTCCCTATCTCTTAAGAAGATCATAGTCATAGGATTCCAAGGTGTGAAATCCATCTTGTCTTAGAGTAGAAAAGATAAGAGTAACCAGAGTAGAATAGCAAAAGGTGAGACAAGATCAAGATGAGATGAGTATAGAATGAGTCAGAGTAAGGTAAATAGGAAAGGGTCTGTCCATTTCTATCTAGGTTTCGTCCTACAGTCAACATTTCCTCTGATACCACTTCTGTCACACCCGGCTTTAAGGAACAAAGCCAGGTGCATCTCATACATGCGCCAAGAAGACAACATATATAATAACAGAGTGTTTAGAGATAAATGTCACAAAACATCAGAGTACTTATTACATAGCCGAAGACTTATTACCAAATAAAATAATAAAGATAAAACGAACTAAGGATCGTCGGCGCCAATGTCAACTGAGAAACGACACCTAGATCAGATCATACTCCTCGCCTTGTGGCTCCTCCTGAACCACCTGCTCTTCTCCTGTGGGGGGTGTGAGACAGCAAGGGTGAGCTCACACATGATCATAGCTCAACAAGTTGTGGGGAACCAGTGGACATAAACTCACAAAGGTGTGAGTTCATATGATGTGTAAGGCTAATCAATGACAGGGGTTAAAGCTGAGCATTGCTTTTAAGTAGTTGGTCAAAATTTTATTAGCAGTTACTAAGTGTAAGTAAATACCAATCCTTAAGTAAAGTAATAGAACAAATTAATAATAAACCCATGCAATGCAAATGACAAAATTTAACTTAAGTTCCATAATTTAAACATCAGAGAGTCCTGAGCTGCTCATGACCGTGAGCTCGGCTAGTATACTAGTTTTACACTCTGCAGAGGTTGTACCCTTTACCCATAAGTCATGTTACCCATCTGCCAAGGGGTCGCGAATCCCATACACCTCTACCTAGGAAGCGCGGCAGGGCAACACTACAAGGCCTTTACAAAGTTCCACTAGCTTCCGAAAACCCGCTACAGTTTATGGGAAGAGCACTTGCAAGAATCCCCCGTCTGACCGCCATCGCAGCAAAATCAACCCGAGAACCTCCTTGCATGCAACTCCCCTACTGCCCTTGCCCCTTTCGGGTAAGGTAGTCTTCCACTAGCTTTCCTAATTAGTCAGCCAAGGGCGTCCCATTAAACCCTTGTGGTGGCACGTGTTACTCAAGTTAAGCTCTATGTTCCAATTAACATTAATGATCTCGACATGAACATAAATAGAATAACAAAAGAATAATTGGAACATAGATATAATAAATGATTATCCCAAAACCATGTAAAGCAATAGCAAACTACCCAAGTGATTCAGGGGTAAACAAGGTAATGAGATAAACAATCTAGGGTGACCTATCAGGTCCCATCAAAATTAACCTATGCATGAATAAGTGATATTAAAGAACATTATTGGGTAAAAAGTGGTCAAGGGCACAACTTGCCTTCAATGAGCTCCTGCTCAGCTACTTCAATCTGCTGCTCACCAGGATCCTCGGTCACACGCTCTTCTACTCGCCACAATACAAACAAGCACAGTGCATATAGAGAAATTAACATTACACCAAACATATAAACAAAATACACAGTAATAATCTACATATTAAAATAAAATCCTAGGAACAGAAATCATAATTTTTGGAGTTATAGATTTTAAGATATGAATTTCTAAAGGTTTTATGTGTTTAAAATAGGTTAAGTGAGGAATTAAATTTCTTACGGTTTTCATGATAAAATAGAGACACTAAGTGCTAGAGAATAAAATTACAAAATTTTAGAAAGTGGAGTGAAGTGATTTGGAGCTCATATGACTTTTCTATGAATTTTTGAAGTTCTAGCACATATTTTTGTATTAAAAACCTGTTTTCCAATTCAATTATTCCCTTTTAAACAGTTCTGGACTGGGCGCACCAATACTGAGAAAGGCAGGGACCCCGGCGCAATTAATCCCTAGACCCAGAACACTATACACTGGACAGCGGGTTCTTTTCCTGAAAAGTAAAGGGTTTCTTTAGCAAAAAGTGCAGGCCGAAAGGGTACGCGATCACCCTGACCGCCCGATTAGAAGTGGATGGTCACGATCAGATCGGCCCATCAACAACTGTGACTTAACCCCGAGCCCTCATCGCATGATCAACGGTCCAGATTCAATGTAGCTTACGCCGATCGCCAACCGAACGATCAAATCGAACGGCGACTGCTAACTCCCCAAAGCGATACGCCCCTGATTTAATCACAGTCGCTAGCGCCCGATCCAACGGCCCGGCAGCCCGCCACCTACCTCCAGCACCGAACCACGGCGGCGCCGCCATGGCTACACGGTGGAGGATACGGCCGAGACCCAATCGGTCATCCCCGAGCACCCCTGTCAAATTAAACGGTGCTACACGTAGCTAGGGATATAGTGAGCACGGAAGGGCCTTCTTACCGAGGGATTGCGCAACGCCGGAGACCACAGCCGAAGTCTTGCGGCCCGGCGATGCCTTCCCAATCCCGGCGAGAAATTCCGTCCGCACAAACCGCACGCAGCCGTCGAGCCTTTCCCCTCGATGCATGCCGCGCTGCCCCGGACGCCAAGGGCACTCCACGAAATGGAGGAGGGAAGGAAGACGTCGATTCCCAGTGGCGGAGTTCTTCACGGATCGTTTCACTGCCGGGAGGATCGACGGTCGGGGAAACAGAGGGTGACGCGTTCAATGGAGGTGCGCGAGGCGCCCCAGAATGCCAGCTTTTATTTCCCCGATCGTGGAGGAGGACCGCGGACTCTCGAGCGATATCCGCGCGTGAGGTGCGGCGGTGACTCCCACCATGCACGCGATTCCGTTGAAGATGGAGCTGACGACGCCGGTCCACAGGTCAGTGGGCGAGAAAACGCAGAAGCGGATCGGCGACTGAGTCACGGAGGGCGGCTAGCAAAGGGGGCCCGCCGAGCAGCGAGGGAACGAATTCGTGGCCGAGCGCGTGCGTCTGCCCGGTGGGGCCCTAATGTCGACGCGCGTGGGATGTAGAAATGGGCCGCGCAGATCAAAGGAGAGTTGGGTCGAATGGGTGGTTTTGGGCCCAACAGTGAGATTTCACCTTTTCTTTTTATATTTTTATTCCTATTATGTCTCCTTTTTATTTTGAATTCCAAATTTGAATTTGAGACCTTTTTAAGAGTTTCACCTTTAAGTCAAATATATAGATTCAAATATGTGTAAGAATAATATATACATATACTCATTTTTATTCCACATAATATTTGTTTGCTTCTCTTTTCTCTAAATTCTAGGATCTCTTTTAGGTTTTTTTTAAATTCCACTTTAGACTTTTCAATATATTCCTTTGCCACATTATTATTTTATATAGCCACATCATGCACACAAAATAAAACCAGCATGATGCATAGTTTAGTGGTGTCTTTTATTGATTATTTATTGGTGTGAGTGAGATGCCCACATGAAATGATAAATAGGGATGACACACATATATGCAAAGGAATATAATTTCTCCTTTTATACTCTTATTACAAAGTGGGTATTACATCTCTTTGGTTGAGCATGAAATGACCGAGCTCCCCCTCGATCGTCTCCCTCTTGGTGATCTTGGTCACCTCGTCTCCTTCGTGCGCGGTCTTGAGCACGTCCCAAATTTCCTTGGTGCTCTTCAATCCTTGCACCTTGTTATACTCCTCTCGACTTAGAGAGGCAAGGAGTATTGTGGTGGCTTGTGAGTTGAAGTGCCGGATTTGGGCAACTTCGTCCGAACCATAGTCCTCATCCCCTACGGATGGTACCTGTACACCAAACTCAACAACGTCCCAAATACTAGTGTGTAGTGAGGTTAGGTGATGCCTCATTTTATCACTCCACATGTTATAATCTTCACCGTCAAAAACCGGTGGTTTGCCTAATGGAACGGAGAGTAATGAAGTACGTTTAGAAATGCGAGGGTAGCGTAGGGGGATCTTACTAAACTTCTTGCGCTCATGGCGCTTAGAAGTTACGGACGGCGCGTTGGAGCCGGAGGTGGATGGCGACGAAGAATCGGTCTTGTAGTAGACCACCTTCTTCATCTTCTTTTTCTTCTCGCCACTCTGATGCGACTTGTGAGGAGGTGATTCCTCCTTCTTCTTGTTGCGAGACTCTCCCGATGGAGCCTTCCCGTGGCTTGTGGCGGGCTTCTCGCCGGTCACCATCTCCTTCTTGGCGTGTTCTCCCGACATCACTTCGAGCGGTTAGGCTCTAATGAAGCACCGGGCTCTGATACCTATTGAAAGTCGCCTAGAGGGGGGTGAATAGACGGAATCTGAAAATTATAAATTTAAGCACAACTACAAGCCGGGGTTAACGTTAGAAATATAATCGAGTCCAAAAGAGAGGGCGAAAACAAATCACAAGCAAATGAAGAGTGAGATGTGGTGATTTGTTTTACCGAGGTTCGGTTCTTGCAAACCTACTCCCCGTTGAGGTGGTCACAAAGACCGGGTCTCTTTCAACCCTTTCCCTCTCTCAAACGGTCACTTAGACCGAGTGAGCTTCCTTCCTTGATTTCTTGGGTCACTTAGACCCCGTAAGGACCACCACACAATTGGTGTCTCTTGCTTCGCTAACAAGGTTTTGAGAGTAAGAATGAGAGAAAGAAGAAAGCCAACCAAGCAACAAGAGCAACAAAAGAACACAAGTCGATCTCCTCACAAGTCCTAAAAACTAGAGTTGGATTGGGGACTTTGATTCGATCGGAGGCTTTGATTTGTGTCTTGGAGTGTTGTGTATTGCTCTTGTATTGAATGAGGTGTAGTGAATGCTTGGATGCCTTGAGTGTGGGGTGGTTGGGGGTATTTATAGCCCTAACCACCAAAGTGGCCGTTGGAGATGGCTTCTGTTGATGGGCGCACCGGACAGTCCGGTGCGCCACCGGACACTGTCCGGTGCGCCAGCCACGTCACCCAACCGTTAGGGTTCGACCGTTGGAGCTTCTGACAACTGGGCCACCGGACAGGTCCTATAGACTATCCGGTGCGCCTTCTGGCGCCTGCTCTAACTTCTGCGCGCGCAGGCGCGCACTGTAGCACATTTAATGTTCTCTGCAGACGACCGTTGGCGCGAAGTAGCCGTTGCTCCGCTGGCACACCAGACAGTCCGGTGTTACACCGGACAGTCTGGTGAATTATAGCGGAGCGGCCTCCCAAATTCCCGAAGCTGGCAAGTTCAGAGTCGATCTCCCTGGTGCACCGGACACTGTCCGGTGGCACACCGGACAGTCCGGTGCGCCAGACCAGGGCTGTCTTCGGTACACTTTGCTCCTTAGTTTTGAACCATTTCTTTTGACTTTTGTATTGGTTTGTTGTGAATCTTTGGCACCTGTAGAACTCATAATCTAGAGCAAACTAGTTAGTCCAATAGTTTGTGTTGGGCAATTCAACCACCAAAATTCAATTGGAAAAGATTTGACCCTATTTCCCTTTCAGACGGTCCGCGCGTGCGCAGGGGCGGCGAAAGGTCGTCGGCGGCGCCTGGATCTCGCTCCCGGGAGGGACCCCATCGGGGAGGAGAGATCCTAGGAGTTGTATAGGCTCGGTAGGCCGACCTAGACTTCTCTAATCGACGTAGAGTCGAAGAGAAGCGGAGAATTTGGGAATTGAGAGGCTAACTTAGAACTAGACTAGAACTACTCCTAATGCATAGGGTAAAAACGAGAAATAGACTTGATTTGATCGATTGTTGGGGGATTTAATCGGCCGTAGCACTTCATCTATATAAAGGGAAGGTCTGGATCCGCTTCAAACTGTTTCCCGAGTTAATCTCGTGGTTTTAGATAACAAATCCCGCGAGAAACTAGGAACCCTAACTGACTCTGCGCACGCGCGGACCATCCGCGTTACCACCGCGGACCGTCCGCATGACACTTTTGGTGTCCAACACCAGTATTTGCTGTATCTATGGGGTAGTACTAAGAGCGTACACACTCAGTTATTGAGTGTTATACTGTCGAGTTTTATGTGCTGATCGACCTCTTCTTTTTTATGGTCTATTGGTAAGTGTTACGTTCGCCATGATGTATAGTGCTCAATTATTCATGTAGAGTATTTGGTGAACTGTTGTTGAGCTTACGCTGCTGGGAATCGTTAGGAGTGTCGTACGTACGAGGGGACGGAGACGTACTGGGATCCCAACCCAACTGCAATGGCACATCGTATCGTACTATGGAACGCAGAGGGGACGGACGGACGGAAAACCAGGCGGCCACCAGTTGTGCCAAAAAATTCTTGGCATGGGCTTTGTACCGATGGATGTACATCTACCACGGACAGCGTCCCAGCAGTGGGCCTAGATCTGGACATAAAACCCGAGCCTAAAGCCCTAAACCCGAAATACCCGAACCCGTACCCGTTTAGCCCGAAGCCCGTTACTCGAACAAATCCAGCGGGTAACGAAATTGAATACCCGAATTAAGTTCGGACCTAATCGGGTATCAACCCGCGGTACCCGAAGTACCCAATCTACCCGAAATACCCAATCTACCTACGGCCCAGTTAGCCTCGCAAGTGGCCTCTCCCTGTCGGCGGCCTGTCCCTGACTCCCTGTCTAGCTCCAGCGGCCGAGCGGCGGCTGCGGCCTGCGGCTCTCTCCAGACCACAGTCCCAGTCTCCCTGTCCGGGCGTCCGGCTGTCCCTGTCCATGACTCCATGTCCAGCGGAGCGGTGACTGCGGTGCGGGCATGCAACACTATCCCTCGCTCTAGCCAGACAGGAGGCAGGCAGCAAAGCAAGCACATCACGGCACGGAGCAAGGCAGGCAGAGGTACCAAGGTAGCTAGCAGTCCAGCATCCAGCAAGGCACTGCTGATTTTTGTAGGGGAACAGCGACCTACGTTGTTGCTTTTGGATAGTTCATGTTGCACTGCTGATTTTTTGTAGGGGAGCAGCGACCTGTGCTGCTGGCTGCATGAGGATTGTTTCACTGTTTCACTGTTTCAGGTAGTTTGATACTACCCGAACCCGTACCCGAAATTATGGGTACCCAAAATTACGGGTACCCAAAATTACGGGTACGGGTTTGGGTATAGATGTTAGATACCCGAAATAAAAAAACCCAAAAAGCCCGACCCGAAATATCGGGTAAACCTGAACGCCCAGCTCTAAGTGGGCCAAAAACAGGTGGGTACGAAACAAAAACAAAAAGAAGAAGAAGAAGACACGCACCGAAACGAACTCTGGAACACTAGCTAGCTACCGTGTCAAAGTCTGGAAGTGAAAGGTTGTCCCGGCATCGTTTTGCATCGTACGTACTGCTATCGCGTGCTGGGCACAAACTGTTGGATCGCTACACCGCTGACTGTCGTTTAACAACGACCAGGTTTTCCGGGGATTCGCTCTGTGGTGTGCGTCGTGCTCGCTCTGCTCGCTTTCCCCACATCACCTGTTCACCGGATGCACGGCGCGTAGACGTAGGCTTCTAGCCCGGCCAAAAAAAAAAAAGCTTCCTGCTTCTGCTGTGTCAATCAGAGCGTGGATTGCCGGCTGCGTTTAGCTGACGGTACTCCACTCGCAGCATTTCACTACTAGCCATATGTTTGTTGCTTGGTTACCTAGGCTAGGCAATCTATTGCCTGATTATGAGGTTCATCCAGCACCAGCAGCCGGGTCAGAGACGTGTCGTCCAAAGTCCACGGTGTTGAGAAACCCTAAATAAGAGTTATGTGTGCAAATAACGAATATGGCTCTGAGGACAATCACGTGTATATATATATATATATATATTGTATATTAGGAGCCCTGTGCTTCCAATAACTAAAGGAAGCCCGGGCCAGACAGTGCAATCCGGTCGAGCCGGAACACATCCAGTCGTCTATAAAATAAGACCCAGAGTGCTAGGGTTCAGTTTTTCATGCCCCATCTCGATTCATTAGCGACGGCGGTTGCCCGATAGCGCGCGCGGCGGCGGACCCCGGTCAGTGCCTGCGGTGGCCGTGGCTCCCCGACCTCGACATGCGGTGGCGGCGGTTCCCAGGCCGGCGGTGGCGGCCCCCGATCCAGAGGGCGAGCGGCGGCAGCGCCCTTGTGCGGCGACGGCGGATCCCAGGCCAGTGGCCGCAACTCCATTACCTCGACGCGCGGTGGCGGAGGTTCCTCGATCCGCAGCGAGGCCCTTGTGCGGGCAAGCGGCGACGTCCCCGAAGCCCCGAGGAGGCGGCACTTCCAAGGCCGACGAGCAAGCGATGCCCGTCGACGTGCGAGTAGCGACGACGACGCATGAGGCGCGATGTTCGAGCGAGCGACGTCACGGAAGGGGCGAGATGCGCGCAGCGATGATCGCGCATGACATCCTCCGATCCGGCGCATTTTTCTTTTCGTTTATTGTGTTTTATGCCTACCACATGTATTATTTACGCTAAAAACTGTATGATTTTATGCTTTAACACAGAGTTCGTATATCAGTTTATTGCATGCACATTGGAAAGGCAATTCCTTGATTTATGATGTTCTTAATTTGCGCGCATGCAATGGAAACTCCCACGATTTTGCCATAATTTTTGGATCTGTATAAAAATAGAAACCGCATGCATGCGGCTGCCATGTTTTTCGGATCTGTCATAAAAATAAGATCGTAATAACAACCTACTAAAGCTATCAACCTCTAATTGACTCGGTATTTACGCTTATAATTGAGGGATTTTATGCTCAAAACTTAAGGTTTTTACGCTCCATCCGGAGATGCGTCCACCAGTGAACAACATGCCAGATTTTTTACGCAGTGTAAGGAATTACATAAATACCTACACCGTGTAGTATAATTTGTTTTAGTATACATCATAAACTAGTTCTAATGCGTTTAGTTGCATGGCTGTTGGAGGGATCCTATATTTATGAAGCAAATAAAACATTAAATGTGATTTTTTGTTTCTATGCATGCAATTCATTTCCTTTCATTGCATATCCTTTCCATTATAAATTCGTGTGCATGCAGCCTGTAGCAGATTTTTACGCAGTATACCGAATTGCATAATTATCTACACAGTGTAGCATATTTAGTATCAGTATATAGCATAAAATGGTTATTACGAGTTTTAGTTGCATGTCTGTTGCAGCGATCCTAAATTTATGGAGGAAATAAAGCATTTAAAATAGAAACCGACACACATATCTTTCCTAAATTTACGCGCATGCAAGGGAACGTGTTTGACTCATGCATGCATTTTGCCATAATTTTAGGATCTGTATAACCGCATGCATGCGACTGCCATGTTTTTCGGATCTGCCATAAAAATAGGATCGTAATAACAACCTACTAGAGCTATCAACCTCTCACATTGGCTCGGTATATACGCTTATAATTGAGAGATCTTATGCTCAAAACTTAAGGTTATTACGCTCCAACCCGGAGGTGCGTCCACCAGTGAACAACATGCCAGATTTTTACGCAGTGTAACGAATTGCATAAATATCTACACCATGTAGTATAATTTGTATCAGTATATGTCATAAACTAGATTTAATGTGTTTTAGCTGCATGGCTGTTGGAGGGATATTATATTTATGGAGGAAATAAAACATTAAATACGATTTTTTGTTTCTATGCGTGTAATTCATTTCCTTTCATTGCACATTATTTTTATCATAAATTCGTGTGCATGCAGCTGGTAACAGATTTTTACGCAGTATATCGAATTGCATAATTATTAACATAGTGTAGCATATTTAGTCTCAGTATATATCATAAAATGGTCCTTACGCGTCTAGTTGCATGGCTGTTGCAGTGATCCTAAATTTATGGAGGAAATAAAGGATTTTAAAAACAGAAACTGCCGCACATATCTTTCCTAAATTTATGCGCATGTATTGGATCGTGTTTGACTCATGCATGCATTCCTTTTTTTGCGCTAACAGACGTGGGGCAGGTGGCGCACCCGACAGCCTGTTTGGGCACGCTGGTTGAACCAGTTTGCAGGGGTGGTCGGCCTGGGCTTCCTTTAACTATTGGAAGCCCAGGGCTCCCGTTATACCTGCCCATATATATACATATATATATATATATATATATATATATATATATATATATATATATATATATATATATATATACCCCTCATATGGAATAGAGAAGAGAAAGATGCTAAAGGCCAACCCTATACCTTATGTCTTGTGTGTTTCTCGTTTATGGAAAGGGAGACGGGTCTTTTACAGCTTCTCACGCCTAATCTGCTGACGGGAGGGAAGGGAGCGGATCTGGTGATCCGTGGTAACGTAGTTCTCAACACGTTATCAGCACGCTCTACCTCGACGTTGCTGCGAGATCAGATCTGCGTCAACTCTTCGTCACGCCGGCAGGTCTTTGGCCTTGCCAAACTGTCCTATGCGACAGACTTTGTTTCCATTCGCAGAATCAAGAAACATGGTATGAAATATATAGACCTATTGTTCGTCTTGAAAAAATAGAACGCCGCCGGCGGCTCTGCTGGCCGCGCCGCACGTATCGACCTGATAGGGAGCCCGACGCGTCTGCTGTGCACCACCCGAGCACTGCACCGACGCCGTGTGCCGAGGCTACGCCTGCATCCATTTGCCATGCGGGAGCCGAGCCACGTGCCTCATCGAAACCGTGCCGGGTCACGCTGCACCAGAAGTTGTACTACGTCTTGCTGTAATTAGTGAGACGAGGAGGACAAGAACAAATTCATTTTTACTTTTTCCTCTTTTCGTGTGCCAAACTGCCAACCAATAACTCCATAGTGCTTGTTGAGCGGGTCCTGCATGTCCGCATGCAAGACAGACGCAAACTACCACGTTCCCAAATCCCAACTCCATATGCGCGAGGTGAGTGGAGTGCATGTTGCTGCACCCGCATGATTTGACTAGGCGAGAGATGCTCGTTGGATGCCCAGCAGGCTGAGCGTCATATTTTTATTTCTATTTTAGTTTTTTTATTGCCGTATATTCCTTCTGCATGCGTTCTAACTGTCTACCCTCCATACGTACCTAACATGAGCGGTTAAAAAAAATAAGATGGGAGTGGCTCGTGCCAGTATGATTGCAACTAAATATTTGAGACAATGCATACTTAAATATTAGTAGAATAAAATATTATAATTTATACTTTAATTAATTATTTCATGTTGTAAATAATTTGTAGAAACAATGCATACTTAAATATGGAAAATTGTGTTTTACACATGACGTGTTATGCTCATGTATTAATTCTAGTATTATCTTTCTGCTCTATTCTCGTGATAAATATATAGCAAAAATATTAGAATGCATGTGAAGGCAATATTGTACTGTCTGTACATATTGAAACCGCTCTAAATATTTGAGTTGCGTTGAGCTTTCAGGCTCACACTGAGCGATTAAATTGTATAGTGGGCACTCGGACACGCGCGATCAGGCTGCGTTGTTAATCGGTTGAGTTATGGCATTAGCTGAGCATTGGCTGCGCCCTGGTAACACGACGCAGTATTTGTGTCGTACAAACTTGGCTGCGTCATGTGATTGCTATGTAGCACTCTCGTTTAATCGGACAGCTCCCGTTGAGTCGAACCGCCATCAATAAGTCACATATTTTTCGCATGCCCTGTAGGCACTCTTTGTCTGCCGTGATCATCGAACCACAATTGCGCCTATTGCGCACATTGCGTGGACTTATCGTGTACCCCGATTACCGAGCCATAATTGTGTCTGTTGCGCTTATTACGAAAGATTCCTGTGTTGTTGTAGCCCTGATGGCCGCACACGCGTTGACACCAGAAGCTAGAGCTTGTACTTGCGTGGATTGTGGTGTGTCGTTCAAGCCCATGAAATCACATTATGTGCAACCTTCGTAAATAATTTTGTTTGGTTCTATATTTTATTTGATTGTGTTGTGTGAAATCATATTTTTATATATATCGTCAAGTGGCCACAACAACTATATCGAGCTCTATATAGCTTGGACATCTGGGAAATTAAACTGAAATACAATAAAACACAGATAAGTTAATTCTATGCTCTCTCCTCATGCATAAAGTTTTACTCGAAGTAACCCGAAGATATATAATATGATGCATGAAAGTCTTTTTAGCACATAAGACATCACAAATTAGGATTCTATTAGTAAGCAATATGATCTTGCCAAATGAATAAATGCTAGAAATTTCAGTCATATATTGCTCAACCAGTTGTTGACACATTGCTTTCTTTGTCGCTGAACGACACGAAGCAAATTCTAAGATAAAAGGGCATTAACCCCTAGCAACACAGAGATTGTGAGCATAGGTTATTTTGAGAAAAAATTCACTATGTTGGTGTGAAAAAACATTGTGTGTTCTCGTCGAACCACTTTACTCGGCCTATCTAGGACCTCTATGCTTATGTTGTATACATCTCTCAGAATTTAAATACTTATAGTCGCTGAATTGACTTGGGATAGTCCTTTGACAAGTTTGGTATACCTGTAAGCTAAATGGTAAAGGTCGGTCCTGAATGGACACATACCTGGGGTTTATGTAGCCGAACTACACTGAATTCCACCCTTTGGCATGTTTACCATTATCTATCTCCGATCTACCAGAAGTGAGAAGAGTAGACAAATAACTATGAAATCCCACATTATCACAGAGCTTGAAGCTAAATTAGACATTAGCATGTCCTTGGTCCTCGGAGCCAGAAGAGTCATATGTCTTGACCACTATACTACTAGTGATGATAATTTGTGATAGAAATATGAAGATCTTGTAGAGACCTATTGTATCCTCTCTACCCCTGATGATTTCTTCGTATGAGAGCAGTACTATCTGTTGTTGAAGACGGATCCTAGGCGGATACCAGTCTTGTTTCGTTCTTGCCAAGCAGTTATCATCATTTGTTTCATGAAAAGCTAGTTATATGGTGATTTTTCTCAGATAAAAATGAATTCTTGGCCTTGTCTGTTCTATTCCAAAGCTTCTCTTTTTGCTGAACAACGAAGAGATCGAAATAATGCTTTATAGAACAAATTGGTATATAATATGAGGATAAATGTTTGCCCTGCTGGCAGCATCACAAATTATTAACTATTGTTATAAATTCTCTCTCAAAATTATAATACCTAAAAATGTTGCACAAATTGATACCCAATTTCAGAACAGTATGAGTAATTGGGTAAACCATGGGCAGTGATAAAAACGAGCTGGACTATACATCTATGCATATAAAAATATTTGCTTGGCAGCATTGTCCTGATGCCGTGCACTTTACTACCATTATCTACACACACATTTTTCCTATGTGCTTAAAAGCACAATGCAACCAGTGAATGTCTTTGTGAGCGTTAGACCCTGATGGTCATTTTACTTGTTGATCTGAAGTCAACTAATGGCTCCAAACGACGAATGGTATGCATGAGCCCCTGAAGGACCCTTATGGATAAAATAGTGTTGCGCATATCAGTCTAAATCTTAATGATTGACTACACATTTGGTAGTAATAACAATACGTTTGCAGAATTGTAACCATGAAGCAACTTGTTGTTGCGTGTCTCGTTGGATGTTGAGACTAACCCTTCATGTTGAAGGACAAATATGTAGTATTCATGCCACTACATTAATCTAAGTCCAAAGCTTACTGCATAAAACCCCTATCTATAATGTGCGTAAGATTTCCCAAATAAATCACCACAATAGCATACATTGCCCACAACTGGATGATTGTGGTTGGGGATTTTATCTGTATGCTTTTAGAACATCTCGGCATTAGGGGGAGGAATGCCCATATAGTGTAATGCCTCAATATTCTATTAAACACACAAAAGCCAAACTGAACCTGTCGTTTGGTGTGTACTCCTGTGTATATGGAGTTTGCCAGAAATCGTTGAGGAGTAACCATATTGGTCTGAATGCTTCTACCTGATGTAGATGTGGATATACCCGGGATTAATATCATATCCACATTTGACTTATTGGCATTTGATCTATTCTCGGGGACGCTTGCGAATATAATCCATCGGCGAATATTGGTCTGAATGCTTCTACCTGATGTAGATGTGGATATACCCGGGATTCACATGGTTTGTAATAACTCTCCTCCGATGAACCCGCCCTTCTGGTGATTTGCCTCACGAAGAGGTTCATCTTGATGATGAAGTTCCTTGCAATGCGCATAATATCATTGTGCTGGGAATATGGAACAATGAATCTTTCGTTTTGGGAAATGACGGAGATCATTATTAAATGTGGGAGACAAATGTGTCGACACCTATCTTGCCTCTATATATTGCAAAGGGATCCAAAACAAAATCCTAGGCATGAGTGCTTTAAGCTCTCTTATCGGGTCATTGATAAATGCAATCGAGGCTGAACCAATAATCGCAAAATAAAAGTCACGAGCTTGAAGTTCGGACATTTATGGGCACTATTAAAATAATGTGTGGTGAATGCGATGGTTCAAGTGGTCTTGTGAGAGACCCATCCCACATATGTGTTGAATAAACACTGTTCTGCTATGTAATATATCTGGCAAATGGCATGAATTAAAATATGCAGTTAATAGGATTCTGAAGATCTACATGAGATCCTACGAGGACTCATATCTTTGAATTATAAATATGCAGCATATAAATCTCGTACTAGATAATACATTCTTGATGAATGATCACTCTCCTATGTAGAGAGAATATCTCCTAGATGAGATTATAGTTCCTTGATGGAACCTTTCTAGAAGAAATAAAGCCTGTGTTAAACACCAAAGTTTGATAATCCCTATAAAGGGATAAAGACCCATATAGATCCGAAAAGAAATAAGATGAGGTACCAAAGGACTTGAAGTTCACCGAATAAGCACATGTGCATTTCACGATCTTTACTCATGGTATTTTCCACTATATGTGGAATTACGGTATCCTCTAACGCCCCGATGGCAGAAACCTATAAGGCTTAGGTGTTACTGGCAAAATATCCCCATTATGCCAGAATGGCAGACTATAACGATGTATCTCATCGATGAAAAATCCCTGATGGATTACGATCTTTGATGGACTTTTATTACACCATCATAGATGTTGCAATGGATGAGCGTCTGGAGCGATGTGTCATATTTAGAATATGTACTATTGCAATTATATTATCCCCTAAAGTCCTATAGAAGGACATGTTACTTGCATTGCACAACTATGTATGAATTGCGGTGTAAGATAGAAAATTATAGCACCCCAACCTCATCCATTCTCGTTATTCCAGATGAAAATGAGACATATATCTTGAAGAATATGCTTGAATTATGAGGGATAACGACTTTGACAGATGTCATCGTCAGGGGGAGCGAATGCTTATATTGATCACAATCGTGAGAAAATAAATGTCATATTCTATGCCCTGAAGGCATCAGCTTGATGATCAATATGTGAGCCTTTATGGAAGTTTCTATCAAATATAAAGATCCAGTCGATCGAACACCATCAATCAAAGTGACTTATTTATATTGATACGTGCACTTACCTCGTATATCCTAGAAGTGAGTAGAGGTGAAATACTTGATATAATCATTGCAACAGTATGCAATTCGTTTGCTAAGTCTCTTTATGCATATACTTTTAGAAGAAGGTTGTCGGCGTCTCGGACCCGGGGGGTCCCTTGGACCGACTAGTGAAATCGCTGTGTGTCCCTGCCTAGATGGGTTGGCGCGGGATGGAACACAAGAGGTGGGACAAGCCTTGTATTATCCTGCGCCAGGGGTGCCGCTCGCAGTAGGGGTTACAAGCGCGTCGCGTGAGAGAGGGAGAGACACAGAGTTCGTCCGCCGCCTCCCTCGCGCGAACCCCCCTCAGGGTGGCCCTAGACCTCCCTTTTATAGAGGCAAGGAGAGAGTCCATACGTACAATGTGGGGGCGTAGCTATGCGCTAACGTGTTCGGCAGTGGAGTGCCTAAGCCCTGTGTACATGCCAACGTGGCCGTTGAGGGAGAGCTTGGGCCCTGTACATGTGATGGCGTGGCCGTCGGAGGAGCGCCTGAGTCCTGTAGGAGCACAGCTGGCAGCGCGGCAAGGATCCTGCTGACGTCTCCTTATTGTCGTAAGGGGCTGAGAGCCGCCGACGTCATGGTGCATGCGGGGCACCATCATTACCCGTCGCTGGGGTAAGCCAGATGGGACACCGGTCTTGTTCCTTGTAGCCTGAGCAGGCTAGGAATAGGGAAATGATGCATCCCCTATTAGCGCGGTCAGTTCGAGCCCAGGGTCGGTCGAGGCGGAGACTTCTCTTGAGGCCGAGGCCGGGGTCGGGCGAGGATGCGATTCCTCCCGAGACTGGGGTCGAGGCCGAGTCCGGGGGTCAGGCGAGGCGGAGACCTCCTCCCGAGGCCGGAGCCTGAGGTCGGGCGAGGCAGAGACCTCCTCCTGAGGCCGGAGCATGAGGTCGGGCAAGGTGGAGCTTCCTGTTGCGCCCGAGGCTGAACTCGGTGGTTGATCGTGACTTGTTGTCAGTCGTTGCCGGGGTGGCTGACACGACAGTCAGAGCAGAGCGAGCGGCGCTGTTTTCCTGTCATATCGGACAGTAAAGAAGAGGGGCGAAGTGACTGCGGTCACTTCGGCCTGGCCGACTGAGGCGCGTGTGTCAGGATACGGCATCAGGCATCCCCTGCATTTAATGCGCCTGTGAAGCGGTCAGTTGGTGAGGCAGTCTGGCCAAGGTTGCTTCACAACGAAGCCTGCTCGAGCCGGGCCTCGGGAGTTCCGAGGGGGCGCCCCCTGCCTGAGGAGGCCCTCGGGCGAGGCGTGAACTCGTCTGGGACTACTGTTCCAACCCGAGGCCGGGCTCGGGTGAGATCGCGTCCCTCGGGTAGACGAAGTCTCGGCTTGAACCGCACCCGTCAGTTGGTCTGAGGGTGTTTACCAGCCATGATTAGGAGCGTTGGGGGTACCCCTAATTATGGTACCCGACAGTAGCCCCCGAGCCTCGAAGGGAGTGATGGTACTCGCTTGGAGGCTTTTGCCATGTTTTCGGTGAGGGGACCGACCTTTCTCGGTTTTTGCCTTGTTCTGGTGGGTGCGTGCGAGCGCACCCGCCGGGTGTAGCCCCCGAGGCCTCGGAGGAGTGGTTTGACTCCTCTGAGGTCTGAATGCTTTTCGTGGTGCTTCGGTCGGTCTGATTGTTCTCTCATGCGGCCCGGCAGTAGCCCGGGTGCGTGGTCGGGTTCCAAGTTATCAAGCTGGTTTGTTGACATTGTCAACAGTTTTGGCCGTAGCCGGGTGCGAGAGCAGCCCCCGAGCCTCTGCACAGAGCGAGAGGACGATCGAGGACTTTCCCGACTTTTATTATACGCCCCTGTGTCGCCTTTCCGCAAGGAGGAGGGGGGAAAGCGCCATGTTGCCCTCGGAGGGCGCTGAACATGGTGTTTCCAGTGAGCTGCTAATGGGTGATCCGAGTGGACGCTCGTGCCCCGTTCGTTAGGGGTCGGCTGGTGGCCCAGAGGCGCGCTCCAAAAGTACCTGTGGATGATTCGCTGGACCCAGACCCCTTCGACAGGGTCCGAGGGCTCGATGCCTCCCTCCGGTGGGATTCCGTTACAAATCGTTCCCGCCGGTCTCGGAAAAGTCCTAGGGTACCTCAGGAGCGTAGCCCGAGCCTCGGCTATGTATCGAACGTACCTGAAAGGGAAATAGGCTTACACCTTTTACTAAATAGATTTTGGTGGTTGAATTGCCCAACACAAATAATTGGACTAACTAGTTTGCTCTAGTTTATAAGTTCTACAGGTGCCAAAGGTTCACAACAGACCAATAAAAAGACCAAGAAAGGGTTCAAACAAAAAGAGCTTAAGAAATCCCAAAGGCACCCTGGTCTGGCGCACCAGACTGTCCGGTGCACCAGGGAACTCGACGCAGAACTCCTCACCTTCGAGAAAATCAGAGGGCGCTCCGCTATAATTCATCGGACCGTCCGGTGGCACACTGGACTGTCCGGTGTGCCAGCGGAGCAACGGCTACTTAAAGCGCAACGGTCGACTGCAACGCATTTAATGCGCGCCTGCGCGCACAGAGGACAGAGCATGCGCAGTTGGCGCACCAGACAGTCTACAGGACCTGTCCGGTGCACCACCGGACAGCCCAAAGGCCCCACAAGTTAGAGCTCCAACGGTCGAACCCCAATGGCTGGCTGACGTGGCTGGCGCAACGGACTGTCCGGTGTGCCATGCGACAGCAGACTTCCAACGGCCACATTTTGGTGGTAGGGGCTATAAATACCCCAACCACCCCACATTCAATTGCATCCAAGTTTCCAACATTCTACACATTACAAGAGCTATAACATTCAATACAAGACACACCAAAGAGATCAAATCCTCTCCCAAGTCTCTAGTTCAATTCCAATCAATAGTGACTAGTGAGAGAGTGACTTGTGTTCATTTGAGCTCTTGCGCTTGGATTGCTTCTTTTCTTTCTCATTCTTTCTTGTGACAAACTCAATTGTAACAAAGGCAAGAGACACCAATAGTGTGGTGGTCCTTGCGGGGACTTTGTGTCCCGTGTGATTGAGAAGAGAAGCTCACTCGGTCTAAGTGACCGTTTGAGAGAGGGAAAGGGTTGAAAGAGACCCGGTCTTTGTGACCACCTCAACGGGGAGTAGGTTTGCGAGAACCGAACCTCGGTAAAACAAATCCTTGTGTCTCACTCTTCATTTGCTTACGATTTGTTTTTCACCCTCTCTCTCGGACTCGCTTATATTTCTAACGCTAACCCAGCTTGTAGTTGTGATTAACTTTGTAAATTTCAGTTTTGCCCTATTCACCCCCCTCTAGGCGACTTTCAATTGGTATCAGAGCCCGGTGCTTCATTAGAGCTTAACCGCTCGAAGTGATGTCGGGAGATCATGCCAAGAAGGAGATGGTGATCGGCGACAAGCCCGCTACAAGCCTCGGGAAGGCTCCATCGGGAGAGTCCCGCAACAAAGGGAAGGAAAAGGAAAAAGAATCCTCTTCCCACAAGTCGCATCGAAGTGGCGACAAGAAAAAGAAGATCAGGAAGGTGGTCTACTATGAGACCGATTCTTCATCGCCATCCACCTCCGGCTCCGACGCGCCGTCCATTACTTCTAAGCGCCATGAGCGCAAGAAGTATAGTAAGATCCCCCTACGCTACCCTCGTATTTCAAAGCGTACTCCTTTACTCTCCATTCCATTAGGCAAACCACCGGTTTTTGACGGTGAAGATTATAATATGTGGAGTGACAAAATGAGGCATCATCTAACCTCACTCCACACAAGCATTTGGAATGTTGTTGAGTTTGGTGTACAGGTACCATCCATAGGGGATGAAGACTACGATTCGGATGAAGTGGCCCAAATCCACCACTTCAACTCCCAAGCCACTACTATACTCCTCGCCTCTCTAAGTCGAGAGGAGTATAATAAGGTGCAAGGGTTGAAGAGCGCAAAGGAAATTTGGGACGTGCTCAAGACCGCACACGAAGGAGATGAGGTGACCAAGATCACCAAGCGGGAAACGATCGAGGGGGAGCTCGGTCGCTTCATGCTTCACCAAGGGGAGGATCCGCAAGCTATGTACAACCGCTTGAAGACCTTGGTGAACCAAGTGCGCAACCTCGGGAGCACAAAATGGGATGACCATGAGATGGTCAAGGTTATTCTTAGATCCCTCGTTTTTCTTAACCCTACGCAAGTTCAATTAATTCGAGGTGATCCTAGATACAAGCTAATGTCTCCCGAGGAAGTTATAGGAAAATTTGTGAGCTTTGAGCTAATGATTAAAGGCTCAAAGAAAATCATCGAGCAAGGCACCTCCTCCATGCCCGAGGCACAACCCGTCGCATTCAAGGCAACAGAGGAGAAGAAGGAAGAGTCTACACCAAGTAGGCTCCCCATCGATGCCTCAAAGCTCGACAATGAGGAGATGACTTTAATCATCAAAAGCTTTCGACAAATCCTCAAGCAACGGAGGGGAAGGACTACAAGCCCCACTCCAAGAAGGTTTGCTACAAGTGTGGTAAGCCCGATCACTTTATTGCAAAATGTCCTATTTCTAGTGACAGTGACAGGGGCGACGACAAGAAGAGGAGAAGAAAGGAAAAGAAGAGGTACCACAAGAAGAAGGGCGGCGATGCCCATGTGTGCCGTGAGTGGGACTCCGACGAGAGCTCCACCGACTCCTCCTCCGACAAGGACGCCGCCAACATCGCCATCAACAAGGGACTTCTCTTCCCCAACGTCGGCCACAAGTGCCTTATGGCGAAGGACGGCAAAAGGAAGAAGGTTAAATCTAAATCCTCCACTAAATATGCATCCTCTAGTGATGAAGATAATTCTAGTAATGAGGAGGATAATTTGCTTACTCTTTTTGCCAACCTTAACATGGAACAAAAAGAAAAGTTAAATGAATTGATTAGCGCTATTCATGATAAGGATGAACTCTTGGATAGCCAAGAGGACTTCCTAATTAAGGAAAATAAGAAACATGTTAAGGTTAAGAATGCTTATGCTCTAGAAAGGGAAAATTGTGAAAAATTATCTAGTGAGCTAAGCACTTGCCATGATATTATTGCCAACCTTAGAAATGAAAATGCTAAATTAATTGCTAAGGTTGATTCAAATGTTTGTGATGATTCATATGCCAATCTTAGAAATGATCATGCTATTTCTATTGCTAAGATTGAGAAATTAAATGCCTCTCTTGCTAGCCTTAGATGTGAAAATGAAAAATTAATTGCTAAGGCTAAAGACTTAGATGTTTGCAATGCTACTATTTCCGATCTTAGAAGTGAAAATGATATTTTACATGCTAAGATTGTTAAACTAAAAACTTGCAAACCCTCTACATCTACCGTTGAGCATGTTTCAATTTGCACTAGATGTAGAGATGTTGATATTGATGCTATTCATGATCATATGGTCTTAATTAAACAACAAAATGATCATATAACAAAATTAGATGCTAAAATTGCCGAGCATGAACTTGAAAATGAAAATTTTAAATTTGCTCGTAGTATGCTTTATAGTGGGAGACGTCCTGGTATCAAAGATGGCATTGGCTTCCAAAAGGGACACAATGTCAAACTTAATGCCCCTCCTAAAAAATTATCTAACTTTGTTAAGGGCAAGGCTCCCATGCCTCAGGATAACGAGGGTTACATTTTGTACCATGCCGGTTATCACGAGCATAAAATTAGGAGAATTCATTCTAGGAAGTCTCACTCTGGCCCTAATCATGTTTTTATGTATAAGGGTGAGACATCTAGCTCTAGGCAATCAACTCGTGCTAAATTGCCTAGAAAGAAAACTCCTAGTGCATCAAATGAACCTAGCATTTCATTTAAAACTTTTGATGCATCCTATGTTTTGACTAACAAATCCGGCAAAGTAGTTGCCAAGTATGTTGGGGACAAACACAAGGGAGCAAAGACTTGTGTTTGGGTACCCAAAGTTCTTGTATCTAATGTCAAAGGACCCAAAACTGTTTGGGTACCTAAAGTCAAGAACTAAACTTGTTTTGTAGGTTTATGCATCCGAGGGCTCAAGTTGGATCATCGATAGCGGGTGCACAAACCATATGACAGGGGAGAAGAAGATGTTCTCCTCTTATGAGAAAAACCAAGATCCCCAACGAGCTATCACATTCGGAGATGGAAACCAAGGGTTGGTCAAAGGTTTGGGTAAAATAGATATATCTCCTGACCACTCCATTTCCAATGTTTTTCTTGTTGATTCATTAGATTACAATTTGCTTTCCGTATCTCAATTATGCAAAATGGGCTACAACTGTCTGTTTACTGATGTAGGTGTCACTGTCTTTAGAAGAAGTGATGATTCAGTAGCATTTAAGGGGGTGTTAGAGGGTCAGCTATACTTAGTTGATTTCAATAGAGCTGAACTCGACACTTGCTTAATTGCTAAGACTAACATGGGCTGGCTCTGGCATCGCCGACTAGCACATGTTGGGATGAAGAATCTTCATAAGCTTCTAAAAGGAGAACACATTTTAGGACTAACCAATGTTCATTTTGAGAAAGACAGGATTTGTAGCGCATGCCAAGCCAGGAAGCAAGTTGGCGCTCATCATCCACATAAGAACATCTTGACGACTGACAGGCCACTTGAGCTCCTCCACATGGACCTATTCGGCCCGATCGGTTACATAAGCATCGACGGGAGTAAGTACTGTCTAGTTATTGTGGATGACTATTCTCGCTTCACTTGGGTGTTCTTTTTGCAGGAAAAATCTCAAACCCAAGAGACCTTAAAGGGATTCTTGAGACGAGCTCAAAATGAGTTCGCCTTGAGGATCAAGAAAATAAGAAGCGATAATGGGACGAAGTTCAAGAATTCACAAATCGAAGGCTTCCTTGAGGAGGAGGGCATCAAGCATGAGTTCTCTTCTCCCTACATGCCACAACAAAATGGTGTAGTGGAGAGGAAGAATAGAACTCTACTAGACATGGCAAGAACCATGCTTGATGAATACAAGACTTCGGATCGGTTTTGGACCGAGGCGGTCAACACCGCTTGCTACGCCATCAACTGGCTGTATTTAACCGAATCCTCAAGAAGACATCTTACAAACTCCTAACCGGTAAAAAGCCCAATGTTTCATATTTTAGAGTCTTTGGTAGCAAATGTTTTATTCTTGTTAAAAGAGGTAGAAAATCCAAATTTGCTCCTAAGGCTGTAGAAGGCTTTTTACTAGGATATGATTCAAACACAAGGGCATATAGAGTCTTTAACAAGTCCACTGGACTAGTTGAAGTTTCTTGTGACATTGTGTTTGATGAGACTAATGGCTCCCAAGTGGAGCAAGTTGATCTTGATGAATTAGATGATGAAGAGGCTCCGTGCGTCGCGCTAAGGAACATGTCCATTGGGGATGTGTGTCCTAAAGAAATCGAAGAGCCCATTCAAGCACAAGATCAACCATCCTCCTCCATGCAAGCATCTCCACCAACTCAAGATGAGGATGAGGCTCAAGATGATGAAGAGGAAGATTAAGAAGATGAGCCACCTCAAGACGACGACAATGATCAAGGGGGAGATGCAAATGATCAAGACAAGGAGGATGAGCAAGTTCCAAAGCCGCCACACCCAAGAGTCCACCAAGCAATCCAACAAGATCACCCCGTGAACACCATCCTCGGCGAAATTCATAAGGGGGTAACCACTAGATTTCGTGTTGCACATTTGTGTGAGCATTACTCTTTTGTTTCCTCTATTGAGCCACACAGGGTAGAGGAAGCACTTCAAGATTCGGATTGGGTGATGGCGATGCAAGAGGAGCTCAACAACTTCATGAGGAATGAAGTATGGCATTTAGTTCCACGTCCGAACCAAAATGTTGTAGGAACCAAGTGGGTCTTCCGCAACAAACAAGACGAGCATGGTGTGGTGACTAGGAACAAAGCCCGACTTGTGGCCAAGGGATATTCACAAGTCGAAGGTTTGGATTTCGGTGAAACCTATGCACCCGTAGCTAGGCTTGAGTCAATTCGCATTTTACTTGCCTATGCTACTTACCATGGCTTCAAGCTTTATCAAATGGACATGAAGAGTGCCTTCCTCAACGGACCAATCAAGGAAGAGGTCTATGTTGAGCAACCTCCCGGCTTTGAAGATAGTGAGTATCCTAACCATGTCTATAGGCTCTCTAAGGCGCTTTATGGGCTCAAGCAAGCCCCAAGAGCATGGTATGAATGCCTAAGAGATTTCCTTATTGCTAATGGCTTCAAAGTCGGAAAAGCCGATCCTACTTTATTTACTAAAACTCTTGCAAATGATTTGTTTGTATGCCAAATTTATGTTGATGATATTATATTTGGGTCTACTAACGAATCTACATGTGAGGAATTTAGTAGGATCATGACACAAAAATTCGAGATGTCAATGATGGGGGAGTTGTAGTATTTCTTAGGATTTCAAGTGAAGCAACTCCAAGAGGGCACCTTCATTAGCCAAACAAAGTACATTCAAGACATTCTAACCAAGTTTGGGATGAAGGACGCCAAGCCCATCAAGACACCCATGGGAACAAATGGGCATCTCGACCTCGACACGGGAGGTAAATCCGTAGATCAAAAGGTATACCGGTCGATGATAGGTTCTTTACTCTATTTATGTGCTTCACGACCAGATATTATGCTTTCCATATGCATGTGTGCAAGATTCTAAGTTGATCCTAAGGAAGCTCGCCTTAGGGCCGTAAAATGAATCTTGAGATATTTAGTTTATACTTCTAAGTTTGGCCTTTGGTTCCCCAGGGGATCCACATTTGATTTAATTGGTTATTCCGATGCCGATTGGGCAGGGTGCAAAATTAATAGAAAGAGCACATCGGGGACTTGCCAGTTCTTGGGAAGATCTCTGGTGTCTTGGGCTTCAAAGAAGCAAAATTCTGTGGCTCTTTCAACCACCGAAGCCGAGTATATTGCCGCAGGCCATTGTTGCGTGCAATTGCTTTGGATGAGGCAAACCCTTAGGGACTATGGTTACAAATTAACCAAAGTTCCTCTTCTATGTGATAATGAGAGTGCAATCCGCATGGCGGATAATCCCGTTGAGCATAGCCGCACTAAACACATAGCCATTCGGTATCATTTTCTAAGGGATCACCAACAAAAGGGGGATATCGAGATTGCATATGTTAGCACCAAAGAACAATTAGCCGATATCTTTACCAAGCCATTAGATGAACAAACTTTTACCAAACTTAGGCATGAGCTAAATATTCTTGATTCTAGAAACTTTTATTGATGTTTTGCACACATAGCTCATATATACCTTTGATCATCTCTTTCATGTACTATGACTAATGTGTTCTTTCAAGTCCATTTCATGCTAAGTCATAGATTGAAAGAGAAAAGGAGTCTTCGGCGAAGACAAGGCTTCCACTCCGCTTCATCGAATCATTCATCCTTCGTCGTCGCTCCGCACAACTCTCCAACTTTGGTATAATCTTCACTCCTTTATTTTTGTCCAAAGGGGTAGAGAGTAGTTTACAAGGGCTTATATTTCACTCAAGCATCCGTTTTGGCGATTCATCCAAAGGGGGAGAGAGTATTAGCCCAAAGCAAAAGGACCGCACCACCACCAATTTCAAAAATATGGTCTTTTATTTGGTATGGAGTCTATTAATTTGTGAAGTTTTTTCAATTGGTATCTTATGTTGATACAATTTCAAATTCGTATACCCTCTTCAAAATTTATATCTAAAACCCTCTTGAACACTAAGAGGAGAATTTCATTAAGGGGGAATTTTGTTTAGTCAAAGGAAAAGCATTTGAAACAGGGGGAGAAAATTTCAAAACTTGAAAATGCTTCTCAAAATCTTATTCATTTACCTTTGACTATTTGCAAAAGAACTTTGAAAAGAATTTCCAAAACATTTTGCAAAACAAAACATGTGGTGCAAGCGTGGTCCAAAATGTTAATAAGAAGAAAAGACATCCATGCGCATCTAGTAAGCAATATTTATTGGTTTCATTCCAAGCAACCTTTGCACTTACATTATGCAAACTAGTTCAAATTCTGCACTTCTATATTTGCTTTGGTTTGTGTTGGCATCAATCACCAAAAAGGGGGAGATTGAAAGGGAAATAGGTTTACACCTTTTCCTAAATAGATTTTGGTGGTTGAATTGCCCAACACAAATAATTGGACTAACTAGTTTGCTCTAGTCTATAAGTTCTACAGGTGCCAAAGGTTCACAACAGACCAATAAAAAGACCAAGAAAGGGTTCAAACAAAAAGAGCTTAAGAAATCCCAAAGGCACCCTGGTCTGGCGCACCGGACTGTCCGGTGTGCCACCGGACAGTGTCCGGTGCACCAGGGAACTCGACGCTGAACTACTCACCTTCGGGAAAATCAGAGGGCGCTCCGCTATAATTCACCGGACCGTCCAGTGAGGCACCGGACAGTGTCCGGTGGCACACCGGACTGTCCGGTGTGCCAGCGGAGCAATGGCTACTTCAAGCGCAACGGTCGACTGCAACGCATTTAATGCGCGCCTGCGCGTGCAGAGGACAGAGCACGCGCAGTTGGCGCACCGGACAGTCTACAGGACCTATCCGGTGCACCACCGGACAGCCCAGAGGCCCCACAAGTCAGAGCTCCAACGGTCGAACCCCAACGGCTGGCTGACGTGGCTGGCGCACCGAACAGTGTCCAGTGGCGCACCGGACTGTCCGGTGCGCCATGCGACAACAGACTTCCAACGGCCACATTTTGGTGGTTGGGGCTATAAATACCCCAACCACCCCACATTCAATTGCATCCAAGTTTCCAACATTCTACACATTACAAGAGCTATAGCATTCAATACAAGACACACCAAAGAGATCAAATCCTCTCCCAAGTCTCTAGTTCAATTCCAATCAATAGTGACTAGTGAGAGAGTGACTTGTGTTCATTTGAGCTCTTGCGCTTGGATTGCTTCTTTTCTTTCTCATCTTTCTTGTGACAAACTCAATTGTAACAAAGGCAAGAGACACCAATTGTGTGGTCGTCCTTGCGGGGACTTTGTGTCCCGTGTGATTGAGAAGAGAAGCTCACTCGGTCTAAGTGACCGTTTGAGAGAGGGAAAGGGTTGAAAGAGACCCGGTCTTTGTGACCATCTCAACGGGGAGTAGGTTTGCGAGAACCAAACCTCGGTAAAACAAATCCTTGTGTCTCACTCTTCATTTGCTTACGATTTGTTTTTCACCCTCTCTCTCGGACTCGCTTATATTTCTAACGCTAACCTAGCTTGTAGTTGTGATTAACTTTGTAAATTTCAGTTTCGCCCTATTCACCCCCCCTCTATGCGACTTTTAGTACCCAGAGTCATCCCTCACTCTGCGTGCTCTGGGGCGACTGTCGAACCCTTCCGAGGGGCCAGCCTACGAACCCCTGATCAGTAGTGGGCACGGAGCCCAAGCGCTCTGGGGCGGCTGTCGAACCCTTCCGAGGGGCCAGCCTTCGAACCCCTGATCAATAATGGGCTTGAAGTTTGAGTGCTCTGGGGCGGCTGTCGAAACCCTTCCGAGGGGCCAGCCTTCGAACCCCTGATCAGTAGGAGGGCTCGGGGCCCGCTTCCTCCGCTGAGAAGGATCCTTTCCACAACGTCCCCTTTCCTGGTCCCTGTGGCAAGAGAGAGAGAGGAGGAGGGGAAGGATATGAATTTAAATGAGGTGGCGCACCTTTTTTTGACGCGGTCATTATGGCGAAGGTGAAGCGACGCCCGCCTCGCCTACCAGAGGTGTCGCCTGCTCCGTCGGGGAGTTAATGCGACGGGACGGGTGGTTCGCGGGGCAGCCGTTGTGCATGCGCGAGTCGTTCGAGGAATGGGCGTTTCGTCATTGAGTTTGAACTTCATGGCAGGTTCGGGCGAAGTGTTGAACGGGTCTTACCCGGGCCTTTATATACCCGGAAGAGGGACCGGTTGCGGTTCTTTACTCTGCTGCTCGCCTCCTGCTTTGGTTCTCGTGGGGACCAACGCTGGCCGGTCCTCGAGGATTTGAGTGGGGATCTGCCGGCGAGCCGCTTGGAGTTCGTTGTCCCGCTGGCCCCCCGGTGTGGAGGTTGTTCATATCCCCGGGAATGGAACTGGAGTCCCGTTTGTAAGGAGATATATCGGGTTTTTGCCGGAGCAAAATGTAACTGCTTCAAGTACTTAGACATTTGTCGTAGGTCGGGAGAACCGCTGAGGGTTCTGCTGACGTCTAAGTCTATGTAGCATAGTTACCCTAAGTATATGTGTTTGTTCTTTGTGGCTGTCGAGGCCTGAACATTTGGGTATTCGAGAATGAAGCTGTGTGTCTTCCTCATTCCGAGCGCTGGGACTTGTCTGTTGGCTAGGCGAACCACTTAACCGAGCGCCGGTTGCCTTTCGCGGAAGGTGACGAGTGAGGTGTCCGTATCCCGGAGGCGTAGGAGTCCCTCGGCTCTGTCGGTCTTGCCGCTCTAGGCTTCCCTTGCTCAGTTTTTGGAACCCTCGGCTGCTCTGCGATGAGCCGGAGCCGGAGGCAGCGGTGTTAGCGTGGATAGAGGCGGAGTCGGCTCAGAAAGAGACTTCGTCGGCCCGGGAGATGGCGGCTTCCTAGGCCGAGGAAGATGTGGTAGCAGCCGCTAGAGCTTGGCCAAGACATCTGCTGGCGCGGTGCTGGCGTCCTCCCTTAGGTGGAGGTCCTTTTGCCCGGGTCGCCGTCTGAGGCTGGGCCTGGTTCTGCCGAGGGTGGAAACAACACCGAGGGTGCTGCTGCTCCCCCTGCCGTTGCTCGAACCTGCAGGAACAGTTTGTCTGTAGCATGCGCATGCTTTTTCGCGGCCGCTGAGGCCTAAACACTTTATTGTCGTGTTTAAAAAGCTGCGTCTTCTCTCCTCTTGTTTCGAGCATCACGACTTGTCTGTCAATAGCAGAATCGTTTATCCGAATGAGAGTTACTTTTCGCGGAAGGTGATGAGTGAGGTATCCGTATCCCGGAGGCGTAGGAGTCCCTCGGCTCGGTCGGCCTTGCCGCTTACGTGCGCTCTCATTTGGTCGAAGGATTCCATTATTGGAACAGTCGAGAAGGCACGAAAGTCGTTTTCTACCCGAGTGTTAGGACTTGTTCAGTAGCAGGATCGCTTATCCGAGCGTGAGTTACTTCTCGCGGAAGGTGATGAGTGAGGTATCCATATCCCGGAGGCATAGGAGTTCCTCGGCTCGGTCGGCCTTGCCGCTTACGTGTACTCTCGTCGTTCTCAGGATCCCGCTATCGATACGGAAGTCGAAAGTACAAAGGTTGTTTTGGTAGAAAATTTTTCCGAGGAGAATTTTGACGCAGAGGGGGTTCCCCCTTCTAGCCCCCGAGGGAGGGTCGGGCTTTGCTGAGGCAAGGCCGACCCTTCCTTGACGGTTAGACTTTGTGTATGTAAACAAGGTACACGAACGACTTAAAACATCTTAAGGGTAGAAGCGACATAGCTATTGGATGTTCCAAGCGTTGCTGTAGACCTCGCCTTGGTCGTTGGCCAGCTTGTATGTTCCGGGCTTCAAGATCTTGGCGATGATGAAGGGCCATTGCCAGGGTGGAGTGAGCTTGTGGCGCCCTCGGGCGTCCTGTCGCAGGCGAAGCACCAAGTCTCCCACTTGGAAGCCTCGGGACCGAACGCTTCGGGCGTGGTAGCACCGCAGCGACTGCTGGTACCGTGCCGAATGTAGTAAGGCAACGTCCCGAGCCTCCTCGAGTTGGTCCAGCGAGTCTTCTCGGCTGGTCTGGTTGCTTCGGTCGTCGTACGCCTTGGTCCTCGGGGACCCGTATTCTAAGTCCGTGGGGAGTAGGGATGGCAATGGGTCGGGTTCGGATCGGGTATGGTAAATACCCGCCCGCGACAATACCCGCGGGTATTACTCATACCCGCCCGCGACTATACCCGCGGGTAGGAATTTGTACCCGTGCCCGTACCCATCGGGTATCGGGCGGGTATCGGATACCCGCGGGTATAATCACAAAACAATATATCTGTACTGTTACAGAAGGTTGACAAAACAATATATGAGTACATTAGCGTTTACACTTGAACCAAACAATATATGAGTTCTGTTACAAAACAATAAATGAGTACTGTTACCAAACTTGAAAGTATTCAAATATTTAATTCAACAAAACAGCAAAGCTGCAAAGGTCTCTTAACAAAACAGTAAAGGTCTCTTAACAAAACAGCAGTGCTTGAACAGCAAGTCAGCAACACATGTGCGCCAGTGCGGCAGCACCCAGCAGTGCTTGGACAGCAACACGCCAACACCAGTGCGCTCTGCGCTGTGCGCCAGGCCGCCAGCAGTGCTGTTGCTGCTGCTTGCAGCTTGCTGGCTGCTGCACAGATTTGGAGTTTGGACAGCAACGCTGCTGCTCCTTGCAGCTTGCTGCACGCCTGCACAAAGACTGTAGCACAGTGCACAGCCAAGACAAAATAATTATTTAGTTAATCGAAGCAAAGAAAATACTTCAAAATTATAAGTATTTACCTTTGTTGAACATCAAGTCATCAACCTATGGAGCATTCAACATATCAACAATTTGGTTCATCCTAACAAATAGTGAAATGTACAAGTAAATATAAGTATTCAGTCAATGAAAGCAAAGAAAATAAATGTTAACAAAAGTACAAAACCACTATTACCATTTGTTCCTCTTCATCCTCCAAACAAGTTGCTAGTGCATTTATAAAACAAGATTGATCACCTAACATGTCTGCACGAGACCAAGCTTGCATACACATCAAGCCTTCAACTGTTTTTGGAGCAAGTCTACTTCGATGTGGGCTAATTACCCTCCCTCCAGTACTAAAAACAGATTCTGATGCCACTGTTGTAACTGGAATTGCCATGATATCCCGAGCAATTTTTCTAAGAGTTGGGTATTTAATTCCCGCGTGTTGCCACCAAGAAATAATGTCAAGCTCTTGAGTTCTTGGAAGTGTTGGCTCTTCCAAATACAAATCTAACTCAGTGCGCATATAGGTTGAAGATGTTTCCGGTTCCTCTGACATGAACTTATCAAATATGCCAAGCATAAGGTCATCACCTTCATTAACGACAACATTCTTAGTACCTACACCATCAGTTGTTGCCACACCCTCCTTTGGATCTTGGTACTCCAAGACAAGCTCATACAACAAACTCCGAACCCTAGACAACTCACTACTTGTGATTGGACTCTCTTCCCCATAAATGGTGGTAAAGAAAGCTTTCATGAATTTCAATTTAAACCTAGGATCCAAAACTGTAGCTAATTCCATAAGGCCATGCACATCTGACCAGTACTTTTTGAATTTGTCTTTCATCAAGGAAGACATTTGTTCTACCTTTGGGATAGCACTAGTTCTCCATTTCTCAATAGCCAAATAAATTCCACATATTTTTGGGAAAAACAAATTTGCTGTCACATAATTGGTTCCTGATAATAGCTCAGTTGCATCAAAGAACATCTTAAGCCTACCACAAAGCTCTTTAGCAAATTCCCAGTCCTCTATGGTTGGCTTAAAAGGAGCACAAAGCTTTTCTTTAATTGCTAGGCGATCAAACACTACTTGATAATCAAGTGCGGTGCTAAGCATAATGTAGGTTGAATTCCATCTAGTCTTACAATCGAGAGCTATCCTTCTCTCATATTTAACATTCATTTGTGTTGCTGTGCGTTCAAAACGCTCATGTCTTTTTGGAGTGGCACACCAAAATCCAACACTATCACGCACCCTTTCAATACCCGCATCCATAACACTCATTCCATCTTTGACTATAAGATTTATGATGTGTGCAGCACAACGCATTTGTAACAATTTGCCATCTAGCATGAGAGAGGAAAGGGGTAACTTATCTTGCATGCAACACATCAAATTATCATTAGTGGTGCAGTTGTCAAGAGTCACTGTCGAGATTTTCTTCTCAATTTGCCAATCTTGTAAGACTTCGTAAAGAACATCACTTATAATTTCTCCTGTATGTGGAGCGGGCACATATATGAACCTACAACAGCAGTAATAAATGTAAGCACCAAAGAAACTAGAATTCAACCACAAATATGAACTACAAGTAACAGTTACCTCAAAAGAAATGATTTCAGCTTCCATTCATCATCAATGAAATGTACTGTAACCGACATATATCCTTTTTTTGATGATTTGCTGTCCACATATCAGTAGTTACAGCAATCCGAGATTGACACTTTTGAAAGAAATTGATCATAGAACTCCTCTGCACCTCATACATATCTAAAATGTCCTTTTTAATAGTGTTCCTAGACATTGTTTTGAAAAGAGGCTGTAGAGCTGCACAAAATCTCTTAAAACCAACATGGTCAACCATTGAAAGCGGATACTCGTGGACACATATCATTATTGCGAGTTCTTTCCTAGCAACTTGTTGATCAAAAACATACTTATCAACTATTATTGCTCCATGTTCATCCTTACTCAACTTCAAGGTTGCTTGCTTTAATCCTTTTCTAACTTGCCGTGATTGACAACTTCCAAGATGACTACGCAAATGAGTTGTACCAGCTTTACTATCTCCAACTAATTGCTTTTTACACCAATTACATTGAGCTTTTAATTTACCACCAACAGTTACTTGTTCAAACTCTAGCCAAACATCAGATTTCAGCTTCCTCTTCGTCCCAACAATAACAGTATCATCATCTTCCACAATGACATTATCTATACCTGATTGTGGTGCTGCTGCCGCAGGTGGAGCATTGGTACTTGATGATGGTGTGCCACTAGCAGTAGCATCGCCGGCACTTGATGGGTCTGCACTCGGCGTCGGCGTCGATGTATGTGTACCAGCAGCATCACCAGCACGATTTGTAGTTGAGGTCACCCTCACCCTCCCCCTCCTCGTTGCAGCACCATGTGAAGACAACGGTGGACGATTAGCTTGCGTCCCAGAGCCGGATCCACTTGTAGGCGCCATGGATGGTTTGAGAACCAGGCGGGGCGCAAGCAGCACTGGATGACGGCTGACCGGCTCGCTAGCGGTGGCGGCTGGCTGTTGGAGAACAGCAGAACGCAGCCACACAGGGTCGCCGGTCGCAGCCTCGCTCCTCGCTCCTCGCAGGAACGCCGGACCTGGACAGCTGGACGGCAGCCGGACTTGGACGACAGTCGGCACGAACGCACCACGGGTCCACGGCAGCCGGACCTGGACCACGGCAGCCTCGCAGGGACGCAGGCACGCAGCCACGCAGGAACGCCGAACGCACCACGGGCCACGGCAGGAACACACCACGGCGGCCGGCAGATGGGGTGGCGCGGCTGCTTGTGGATGGGGCGCTGCCGCGCTGGGCGTGCAGGACTGCAGGCGGCAGCGGCTGGGCGGCTGGCAGATGAGAGGATCAGAGGATTGAGGTTGAGGGCGGCTGAGTGGCTGACAGAGAGGAGAGACCGAGACTAGGGTTCCCTGGGTGAAAACTGAAAACTGGACATTGGGCCGGTTTCGGTTTCTGGTGGGCTCAAAAGTGAAAACTGAGAATATTTCGGATATCCGCCAGGACCCGCGGGTAAAATATAAAACCCGTACCCGACCCGATTTTACCACGGGTCGGGTATGGGTGAGACCCGCGGGTTAAATTTCGTACCCGAACCCGA
The DNA here is from genome assembly GCA_029449295.1 of Zea luxurians. Classification (NCBI taxonomy): domain Eukaryota; kingdom Viridiplantae; phylum Streptophyta; class Magnoliopsida; order Poales; family Poaceae; genus Zea; species Zea luxurians. The sequence continues at coordinate 1,244,130 of JAOPSE010000144.1, forward strand.
AACCGACGGGTCGGATATCCGTGGATATCCGAACCCGCGGGTAAAATTGCCATCCCTAGTGGGGAGGACGGCCTCGGCCCCATAGACTAGAAAGAACGGCGTAAAACCCGTGGCGCGGCTCGGCGTCGTCCTCAGACTCCAGACTACCGAGGGTAGCTCTTTCATCCACCACTTGCCGAACTTGTTGAGGTCGTTGTAGATCCTTGGTTTGAGCCCCTGCAAAATCATACCGTTGGCACGCTCCACCTGCCCATTCGTCATGGGATGAGCTACGGCGGCCCAGTCCACACGGATGTGGTGGTCGTCGCAGAAGTCCAGGAACTTTTTTCCGGTGAACTGCGTGCCATTGTCGGTGATGATTGAGTTTGGGACCCCGAAGCGATGGGTGATGTTGGTGAAGAATGCCACCGCCTGCTCTGACCTGATGCTGTTTAGGGGTCAGACCTCGATCCACTTGGAGAATTTGTCGATAGCGACCAGCAGGTGCGTGAAGCCCCTGGGTGCCTTCTGCAAGGGACCGACAAGGTCTAGACCCCACACAGCAAATGGCCAGGTGACGGGTATCGTCTGTAAGGCCTGAGCGGGCAGATGCGTCTGCTTTGCGTAGAATTGACACCCCCGGCAGGAGCGCACAATCCTAGTGGCGTCGGCCACCGCGGTTGGCCAGTAGAAACCTTGTCGGAAGGCATTCCCCACGAGGGCTCGAGGCACTGCATGGTGGCCGCAAGCCCTCGAGTGTATTTCTTGCAACAGCTCTTGTCCTTGGGCGATAGATATGCATCGTTGGAGGATGCCCGAGGGGCTGCGGTGATAGAGCTCTTTTTCATCACCCAGCAAGACGAATGACTTGGCGCGTCGAGCCAGCTACCGAGCTTTGGTCTTGTCGATGGGAAGCTCTCCTCGGAGGAGATATTCCAGGTATGGGGTCTGCCAGTTCGGATCTGGCGTGACCCCATTCTGTTCCTCCTCGACGGGCAAGGCCTCTTCCTCGATGGCCGAGGGTACCTCGGGCTCGGCCGAGGGTACCTCGGGCTGGGCCGAGGCTTCCCCAGGCTCGGGCGCGTCATCGATCTTGACGGATGGTTGATGTAGGTCTCCGGAGAAGACGTCCGGGGGAACCGTCATTTGCCCCGAGGCTATTTTCGCCAGCTCATCCACAGTCTTGTTGTATCGTCAGGCGATGTGGTTGAGCTCCAGCCCGTAGAACTTGTTTTACAGGCGCTGGACTTCGTCGCAGTAGGCTTCCATCCTCCGGTCACGGTAGTGGGAGTTCTTCATGACTTGGTCAATGACAAGCTGCGAGTCGCCTCGAGCGTCGAGGCATCGAACCCCTAGCTCAATGGCGATGCGTAGCCCATTAACCAGTGCCTCGTACTCGGCCACATTGTTTGATGCCGGAAAATGGAGGCGAATGACGTAGCGAAGATGTTTTTCGAGGGGTGAAACGAAGAGCAGGCCAGCGCCTGCTCCTGTTTTCATGAGTGACCCATCGAAGTACATGGTCCAGAGCTCGGGCTGGATTGGAGTTATCGGTAACTGGGTGTCAGTCCACTCAGCCAGGAAGTCTGCCAAGACCTGGGATTTTATGGTCTTCCGAGGAGCGAATGATAGCGTTTCGCCCATAAGCTCCACCGCCCACTTTGCTATCCTACCCGAGGCCTCGCGGCACTGGATGATCTCCCCCAGGGGGAAGGATGACACCACAGTTACCGGATGAGACTCGAAGTAGTGTCTCAACTTTTGTCGTGTCAGGATCACTGCGTAGAGCAGCTTCTGGATCTGTGGGTAGCGGACTTTGGTCTCGGGGAGCACTTCGCTGATGAAGTAGATTGGCCTCTGGACGGGCAGTGCATGCCCTTCTTCTCGTCTCTCGACTACGATCGCGGCGCAGACCACCTGAGTAGTCGCGGCTACGTAGATCAAGAGGGTTTCTCCTGCAGCGGGAGGCACCAGGATGGGTGTGTTCGTAAGGAGCACCTTAAGGTTTCCGAGGGCTTCCTCGGTCTCGGGGGTCCAAGTGAAGCACTCGGCCTTCCTTAAGAGGCGGTACAGAGGCAAGCCTTTCTCGCCAAGGCGTGAGATGAAGCGGCTCAGAGCCGCAAGGCATCCCATGACCCTCTGTACTCCTTTCAAATCTTTGATCGGTCCCATGTTGGTGATGGCCGTGATTTTCTCTGGGTTGGCCTTGATGCCCCGCTTGGAGACGATGAATCCAAGGAGCATGCCTCGGGGGACTCCGAAGACACACTTCTCGGGATTGAGTTTCACACCTTTCGCTCTGAGACACTTGAATGTCGTTTCAAGGTCAGAGAGGAGGTCGGAGGCTCTCTTCGTCTTGACAACGATGTCGTCGATGTAAGCCTCGACCGTTCTGCCGATGTGTTCGCTGAACATGTGGTTCATGCACCTCTGGTAAGTGGCGCCTGCATTCCTCAACCCAAATGGCATTGTAGTGTAACAGTACATGCCAAAAGGTGTGATGAAAGAAGTCACGAGCTGGTCGGACTCTTTCATCTTGATTTGGTGATAGCCTGAGTAGGCATCGAGGAATGACAGGGTTTTGCACTCAGCAGTGGAGTCCACAATTTGATCGATGCGAGGTAGAGGGTAGGAAACTTTCGGACATGCTTTGTTTAGACCAGTGTAGTCTACACACATCCTCCATTTCCCATCCTTCTTCCTTACAAGAACAGGGTTAGCTAACCATTCGGGATGGAATACCTCTTTGATAAACCCTGCCGCGAGCAGCTTGTGGATCTCCTCGCCTATGGCCCTGCGCTTTTCTTCGTCGAAACAGCGCAGGGTTTGCTTCATGGGTCGGGCTTCTGCTCTGATGTCCAGTGGGTGCTCGGCGACATCCCTCGGTATGCCGGGCATGTCCGAGGGACTCCACGCAAAGACTTCGGTGTTTGCGCGGAGAAAGTCGATGAGCACTGCTTCCCATTTGGGGTCGAGCTCGGAGCCAATCTGAACTTGCTTGCTGGCGTCGTTGCTAGGGTCGAGAGAGACGGACTTGACCGCCTCAACTGGTTTGAAGTTTTCGGCGTGCCACTTCGCTTCGGGCGCCTCCTTGGAGAGGCGTTCCAGGTCGGCGATGAGGGCCTCGGACTCGGCGAGAGCCTCGGCGTACTCCATGCACTCCACGTCGCATTCGTACGCGTGGCGGTACAGAAAGGGAAATGTGCCCTTGGGCCATTTCTAAGTATTTTGGTGATTGAGTGCCAACACAAGTGTTTTTGAGTTAATCTATGCAAAGTGGTGGATAAAGTGCAAATCATGTCAAAAGGTATGTTTCTAGACTTAGTACATTGTTTTATGGACTAATGTATTGTGTCTAAGTGCTGGAAACAGGAAAAATCGAGTTGGAGAAGAGATGGCTAAGTTCAGCCAAGGTCAGCGCAGTCTGGGTGCACCGGACTGTCCGGTGGTGCACCGGACAGTGTCCGGTGCGCCAGGCTGACTCTGGCGAACTTGCTACTCTCGGGAGTTCGACGGCGGTGTATGGCTATAATTCACCGGACTGTCCGGTGTGCACCGAACTGTCCGGTGAGCCGTTCACAGGCGAACTCGTCGCTCTCGGGAGTTGATTAATGGCGTACGGCTAAAATTCACCGGACTGTCCGGTGGTGCACCGGACTGTCCAGTGAGCCAACGGTCAGCCGGGGCAACGGTCGGCCGAGGATTCCGCGCGTGACGCGTGGCCGAGCCAACGGTCACATTGGAGCACCGGACTGTCCGGTGTGCACCGGACAGTGTCCGGTGCGCCAACGGCTCTCAATCAGCAACGGTCGACTGCGCCATAGAAGGAAAGAAATCCGCACCGGACAGTGTCCGGTGGTGCACCGGACTGTCCGGTGCGCCAGGCGACAGAAGGCAAGATCTGCCTTCCTGGAATGCTCTCAACGGCACCTAACTGCCTTGGGGCTATAAAAGGGACCCCTAGGCGCATGGAGGAAGCAACCAAGCATACACTAAGCATTCCTAAGCACCAAGACTTCAATTCCGCGCTTTTGTTCATTCGTGATAGCATCTAGAGCTCTAGTTGAGTTGTGAACTCGTCGGGTTGTGTTGCGAGCTCTTGTTGCGACTTGTGTGCGTGTTGACATTCTGATTTTGAGTCTTGTGTGCATTGCTCATCCCTCCCTTACTCTGTGGTTCTTTGTGAACTTCAAGTGTAAGGGCGAGAGACTCCAAGTTGTGGAGATTCCTCGCAAACGGGATAAAGAAAAGCAAAGCAAAACACCATGGTATTCAAGTGGGTCTTTGGACCGCTTGAGAGGGGTTGATTGCAACCCTCGTCCGTTGGGACGCCACAACGTGGAGTAGGCAAGCGTTGGTCTTGGCCGAACCACGGGATAAACCACTGTGCCATCTTTGTGATTAATCTCTTGTGGTTATTGTGTTTTGTTGACACTCCTATCTAGCCACTTGGCATTATTGTGCTAACGCCTAACCAAGTTTTGTGGCATTAAGTTTTCAAGTTTTACAGGATCACCTATTCACCCCCCTCTAGGTGCTCTCAATTGGTATCAGAGTCGTTCTCTTCACAAAGGGACTAATCGCCCGAAGAGATGGATCCTAAGGGGAAGGGAATCGTGATCAACGATAAGGAGAAGGAGTCCTTCGTCAACGAGCCGAAGAATGACAAGCCTACTGACTCGGGCTTGGGCCACAAACGCAAAGATGGGAGGAAGAAGAAGACGAGACGCATCAAGGAGATCGTCTACTACGACGACAGTGATGAGTCCACTTCTTCCCAAAAGGATGACTACGACTACGAGAAACAAAAGATGGTTAATTCGAATTTTTCTTTCAATTACTCTCGTATTCCTCAGAGTTCAAATGCTCATTTGCTTTCCATCCCTCTTAGCAAGCCTCCACACTTTGATGGGGAGGACTACGGATTTTGGAGTCACAAAATGCGTAGTCACCTGTTCTCTCTCCATCCAAGCATATGAGAGATTGTTGAGAATGGAATGAAATTTGATAGCTCGGATAGTCCTATATTTATTAATAAACAGATACATAAAAATGCACAAGCTACTACTGTGTTGTTAGCCTCTTTGTGCAGGGACGAGTACCATAAGGTGAGCGGCTTGGACAATGCCAAGCAGATCTAGGACACCCTCAAGATCTCTCATGAGGGGAACGATGTCACCTTGCTCACCAAGATGGAGTTGGTAGAGGGCGAGCTTGGAAGATTCGCGATGATAAGAGGCGAGGAGCCAACCCAAACATACAACCGGCTCAAGACCCTTATCAACAGAATAAGGAGCTATGGAAGCACGCGATGGACGGACCACGACGTCGTTCGCCTGATGCTAAGGTCATTTATTGTACTTGATCCATATTTGGTGAACAATATTCGTGAAAATCCTAGGTACACCAAGATGTCGCCCGAAGAAGTCCTTGGGAAGTTCGTGAGCGGGCGAATGATGATCAAGGAGGCGAGATACGTGGACGACGCGTTGAATGGTCCAATCCATGAGCCTCAACCCATTGCTCTCAAGGCAACGAGGAGAAAGGAGACGCTACCTAGCAAGGTGGCGCAAGTTGAGGCGGCCGGGCTCAATGATGAAGAGATGGCCCTCATCATCAAGCGCTTCAAGACGGCGCTAAAGGGTCGCAAGGGACAGCCAAGCAAGACCAAGACAAAGGGGAAGCGCTCATGCTTCAAATGTGGTAAGATTGGTCATTTTATTGCTAACTGTCCCGATAATGAAAGTGACCAGGAAAAAGGGAACAAAAGGGAAAAGAAGAAGAATTACAAGAAGGCCAAGGGCGAGGCACATATCGGAAAGGAGTGAGATTCGGATTGCTCCTCTTCCGACTCCGACAATGAAGGACTAGTCGCCACCGCCTTCAACAAGTCATCCCTCTTCCCAAACGAACATCACACATGCCTCATGGCGAAGGAGAAGAAGGTATGTACTCGGGATACCACTTATGCTTCTTCAAGTGATGATGATTCTAGTGATGCCGATGAAATAGACTATTCTAGTTTATTTAAAGGTTTAGATAGAATTAAAATTGGCAAAATTAATGAGTTAATTGATGCCTTGAATGACAAGAATAGGTTACTAGAAAAGCAAGAGGATTTGTTGTATGAAGAACATGATAAATTTGTAGAGGCACAAAAATCTCATGCTTTAGAAGTTAAAAGAAATGAAATGCTTTCTTATGAACTATCTACTTGTCATGAAACCATTTCTACTTTAAAAGGTGTAAATGATGATTTAAATGCTAAACTAGAAGTAGCAAGTAAATCTAACTCTTGTGTAGAACATGTTAGGATCTGCAATAGGTGTAAAGATTTTGACATTGATGCTTGTAGTGAACACCTAGTTTCAATTTCTAAATTAAATGATGAATTGGCTAGTCTTAATGCCCAACTTAAGACTAGCAAAAGTGAATTTGACAAACTAAAATTTGCAAGGGATGCCTACACGATTGGTAGACACCCCTCAATTAAGGATGGTCTTGGCTTCAAGAGGGAAGCCAAGAACTTAACAAGCCATAAGGCTCCCATCTCCGCCAAGGAGAAAGGGAAGGCCCCTATGGCTAGTAGTGTGCAAAAGAACCATGCGTTCATGTATCATGATAGGAGACATTCTAAGAATGCCTTTAGAAGTTATGATGCTTTTGATTTTCATGCTATGACTGCTTCTAGTTCCCATGTTATGCATGATAGAAATGTTGCTAGGAGAAATGTTATTTATCATGTGCCTAGAAAGAATATTGTTCATGCTCCTAGGAAAGTAATGAATGAACCTTCTACAATTTATTTTGCTTACAATGCTTCCTTTGCTATTTGTAGAAAGGATAAGATGGTAATTGCTAGGAAGTTAGGGGCCAAATGTAAGGGAGACAAGACTTGCATTTGGGTCCCTAAGACAATTGTGACTAACCTTGTAGGACCCAACAAGAGTTGGGTACCTAAGACCCAAGCCTAAATTTGCCTTGCAGGTTTATGCATCCGGGGGTTCAAGCTGGATTATCGACAGCGGATGCACAAACCATATGACGGGGGAGAAGAAGATGTTCACCTCCTACGTCAAAAACAAGGATTCCCAAGATTCAATAATATTTGGTGATGGGAACCAAGGCAAGGTAAAAGGGTTAGGTAAAATTGCTATTTCATCCGAGCACTCTATATCTAATGTGTTTTTAGTTGAGTCTCTTGGATATAATTTGTTATCTGTTAGTCAATTATGCAATATGGGATATAATTGTCTATTCACAAATGTAGATGTGTCTGTCTTTAGAAGATGTGATGGTTCACTAGCTTTTAAGGGTGTACTAGATGGCAAACTTTATTTGGTTGATTTTGCAAAAGAAGAGGCTGGTCTAGATGCATGCTTAATTGCTAAGACTTGCATGGGCTGGCTGTGGCATCGCCGCTTAGCACATGTGGGGATGAAGAACCTCCACAAGCTTCTAAAGGGAGAACACGTGATAGGTCTAACTAACGTGCATTTCGAAAAAGATAGACCTTATGCAGCTTGTCAAGCAGGGAAACAGGTGGGAAGCTCTCATCACAACAAAAATGTGATGACCACATCAAGACCCTTGGAGATGCTTCATATGGACCTCTTCGGACCCGTCGCCTATCTAAGCATAGGAGGAAGTAAGTATGGTCTTGTTATAGTTGATGATTTTTCCCGCTTCACTTGGGTATTCTTTTTGCAGGATAAATCTGAAACCCAAGGGACCCTCAAGCGCTTCCTCAGGAGAGCTCAAAATGAGTTTGAGCTCAAGGTGAAGAAGATAAGGAGCGACAACGGGTCCGAGTTCAAGAACCTTCAAGTGGAGGAGTTCCTTGAGGAGGAAGGGATCAAGCACGAGTTCTCCGCTCCCTACACACCACAGCAAAATGGTGTGGTAGAGAGGAAGAACAGGACGCTCATCGATATGGCGAGGACTATGCTTGGAGAGTTCAAGACCCCTGAGCGTTTTTGGTCAGAAGCCGTGAACACGGCTTGCCACGCCATCAACAGGGTCTATCTTCACCGCCTCCTCAAGAAGACTTCATATGAGCTGCTAACTGGTAACAAACCCAATGTGTCTTATTTTCGTGTATTTGGGAGTAAGTGTTATATTCTTGTGAAGAAAGGTAGAACCTCTAAATTTGCTCCCAAAGCTGTAGAAGGGTTTTTATTAGGTTATGATTCAAATACAAAGGCGTATAGGGTCTTCAACAAATCATCGGGTTTGGTTGAAGTCTCTAGCGACGTTGTATTTGATGAGACTAATGGCTCTCCAAGAGAGCAAGTTGTTGATCTTGATGATGTAGATGAAGAAGACGTTCCAACGGCCGCAATGCGCACCATGGCGATTAGAGATGTGAGGCCACTGGAACAAAAGGAGCAAGATCAACCTTCTTCCTCAACTATGGTGCATCCCTCAACCCAAGATGACGAACAGGTACCTCAAGTGGAGGCGCATGATCAAGGGGGAGCACAGGATGTTCAAGTTGAAGAGGAAGAAGCAGCTCAGGCACCTCCAACCCAAGTTCGAGCGACGATTCAAAGGAATCATCCTGTCGACCAAATTTTGGGTGATATTAGCAAGGGAGTAACTACTCGTTCAAGATTAGTTAATTTTTGTGAGCATTACTCCTTTGTCTCTTCTATTGAGCCTTTCAGGGTGGAAGAGGCCTTGCTAGATCCGGACTGGGTGTTGGCCATGCAGGAGGAACTCAACAACTTCAAGCGCAATGAAGTTTGGACACTGGTGCCTCGTCCCAAGCAAAACGTTGTGGGAACCAAGTGGGTGTTCCACAACAAACATGATGAGCACGGGGTGGTGACAAGGAACAAGGCTCGACTTGTGGCAAAAGGTTATGCCCAAGTCGCAGGTTTGGACTTTGAGGAGACTTTCGCTCCTGTGGCTAGGCTAGAATCAATTCGTATTTTGCTAGCATATGCCGCTCACCATTCTTTCAGGTTGTACCAAATGGATGTGAAGAGCGCTTTCCTCAACGGGCCGATCAAGGAGGAGGTGTACGTGGAGCAACCCCCTGGCTTCGAGGATGAACGGTACCCCGACCACGTGTGTAAGCTCTCTAAGGCGCTCTATGGACTTAAGCAAGCCCCAAGAGCATGGTATGAATGCCTTAGAGACTTTCTAATTGCTAATGCTTTCAAGGTTGGGAAAGCCGATCCAACTCTTTTTACTAAGACTTGCGATGGTGATCTTTTTATGTGCCAAATTTATGTCGATGACATAATATTTGGTTCTACTAATCAAAAGTCTTGTGAAGAGTTTAGCAGGGTAATGACGCAGAAATTCGAGATGTCGATGATGGGCGAGTTGAACTACTTCCTTGGGTTCCAAGTGAAGCAACTCAAGGACGGCACTTTCATCTCCCAAACGAAGTACACACAAGACTTGCTAAAGCGGTTTGGGATGAAGGACGCCAAGCCCGCAAAGACGCCGATGGGAACTGACGGACACACCGACCTCAACAAAGGAGGTAAGTTCGTTGATCAAAAAGCATACCAGTCCATGATAGGTTCTTTGCCTTATTTATGTGCTAGTAGACCGGATATTATGCTTAGCGTATGCATGTGTGCTAGATTTCAATCCGATCCTAAGGAGTGTCACTTAGTGGTTGTGAAGCGAATTCTCAGATATTTAGTCGCTACGCCTTGTTTCGGGATCTGGTATCCAAAGGGGTCTACCTTTGACTTAATTGGATATTCAGACTCCGACTATGCTGGATGTAAGGTCGATAGGAAGAGTACATCGGGGACGTGCCAATTCTTAGGAAGGTCCCTGGTGTCGTGGAACTCTAAGAAACAAACTTCAGTTGCCCTATCCACCGCTGAGGCCGAGTATGTTGCCGTAGGACAGTGTTGCGCGCAACTACTTTGGATGAGGCAAACCCTTCGGGACTTTGGCTACAATCTGAGCAAAGTCCCACTCCTATGTGATAATGAGAGTGCTATCCGAATAGCGGAAAATCCTGTTGAGCACAGCCGCACAAAGCACATTGACATCCGACATCACTTTTTGAGAGACCACCAGCAAAAGGGAGATATCGAAGTGTTTTATGTTAGCACCGAGAACCAGCTAGCCGATATCTTTACCAAGCCTTTAGATGAGAAGACCTTTTGTAGGCTGCGTAGTGAGCTAAATGTCTTAGATTCACGGAACTTGGATTGATTTATAGCATACATGTGTTTATGTCTTTGATCATATTCCTTATGCATTTTGTTGCTTACTTGTGGTGCTCAAGTTGTACAAACACTCCCTGGACCTCACAAGTCCTTTTTGCAAGTGATGCACATATTTAGGGTGGCTGTGCTACAACTTGACTCTTTGAGACTAACCGTGTGCTTGAGTTTGCTTGTTTTAGCCTCAAAGGGAGGTTTGAAAAGGGAAAAAGTGGACTTGGACCATGAAAGACTTCCACTGCACTCCGATGAGAGGGTAACTTATTCCATGTTCATCTCATGTACTCTTATTGCCTTTGTATTCTTATTTGAAGATTTTGGTGAGGCAATGGGGTTTAAGGGCCAAGATTGATCCCGTTTTGGTGCTTGATGCCAAAGGGGGAGAAAATAAAGGCCAAAGCAATAAATGGATCAGCTACCACTTGAGAGTTTTCGAAAATAGTAGAATAGAGCTTTTGGTTTGTCAAAACTCTTTTATTGTCTCTCTTGTCAAAGTTGGCTTCTTGTGGGGAGAAGTGTTGATTATGGGAAAAAGGGGGAGTTGTTGAAATCTTGAATCAATTTCTCTTGGAATGACTCTCTTTATGTCTTAACAAGTGTGGTTGACTTAGAGATAGAAATTTGAGTTTGATTTGAAAAAAACAAACCAAGTGGTGGCAAAGAGTGATCCATATATGCCAAATATGAATCAAAACAATTTTGAGTTCTCATTTGCATTGATATTGCACTTGTTCTAGTTGCTTTATGTTGTGTTGGCATAAATCACCAAAAAGGGGGAGATTGAAAGGGAAATGTGCCCTTGGGCCATTTCTAAGTATTTTGGTGATTGAGTGCCAACACAAGTGTTTTTGTGTTAATCTATGCAAAGTGGTGGACAAAGTGCAAATCATGTCAAAAGGTATGTTTCTAGACTTAGTACATTGTTTTATGGACTAATGTATTGTGTCTAAGTGCTGGAAACAGGAAAAATCGAGTTGGAGAAGAGATGGCTAAGTTCAGCCAAGGTCAGCGCAGTCTGGGTGCACCGGACTGTCCGGTGGTGCACCGGACAGTGTCGGGTGCGCCAGGCTGACTCTGGCGAACTTGCTACTCTCGAGAGTTCAACGACGGTGTACGGCTATAATTTACCGGACTGTCCAGTGTGCACCGGACTGTCCGGTGAGCCGTTCACAGGCGAACTCGTCGCTCTCGGGAGTTGATTAACGACGTACGGCTAAAATTCACCGGACTGTCCGGTGGTGCACCGGACTGTCCGGTGAGCCAACGGTCAGCCGGGGCAACGGTCGGCCGAGGATTCCGCGCGTGACACGTGGCCGAGCCAACGGTCACATTGGAGCACCGGACTGTCCGGTGTGCACCGGACAGTGTCCGGTGTGCCAACGGCTCTCAATCAGCAACGGTCGACTGCGCCATAGAAGGAAAGAAATCCGCACCGGACAGTGTCCGGTGGTGCACCGGACTGTCCGGTGCGCCAGGCGACAGAAGGCAAGATCTGCCTTCCTGGAATGCTCTCAACGACTCCTAGCTGCCTTAGGGCTATAAAAGGGACCCCTAGGCGCATGGAGGAAGCAACCAAGCATACACTAAGCATTCCTAAGCACCAAGACTTCGATTCCGCGCATTTATTCATTCGTGATAGCATCTAGAGCTCTAGTTGAGTTGTGAACTCGTCGGGTTGTGTTGCGAGCTCTTGTTGCGACTTGTGTGCGTGTTGACATTCTGATTTTGAGTCTTGTGTGCGTTGCTCATCCCTCCCTTACTCCGTGCTTCTTTGTGAACTTCAAGTGTAAGGGCGAGAGACTCCAAGTTTTGGAGATTCCTCGCAAATGGGATAAAGAAAAGCAAAGCAAAACACCGTGGTATTCAAGTGGGTCTTTGGACCGCTTGAGAGGGGTTGATTGCAACCCTCGTCCGTTGGGACGCCACAACGTGGAGTAGGTAAGCGTTGGTCTTGGCCGAACCACGGGATAAACCACTGTGCCATCTCTGTGATTAATCTCTTGTGGATATTGTGTTTTGTTGAGACTCCTATCTAGCCACTTGGCATTATTGTGCTAACGCCTAACCAAGTTTTGTGGCATTAAGTTTTCAAGTTTTACAGGATCACCTATTCACCCCCCCTCTAGGTGCTCTCAGGTACGTGGATCCGACGGTGATGATCCCATTCGGGCCCGACATCTTGAACTTGAGGTAGGTGTAGTTGGGGACGGCCATGAACTTGGCGTAGCATGGTCTTCCCAACATCGCATGGTAGGTTCCTCGAAACCCGACGACCTCAAAGGTGAGAGCTTCCTTTCGGAAGTTTGAGGGAGTTCCGAAGCAGACGGGTAAGCCGATCCGTCCGAGGGGTAGGATTCGCTTCCCGGGCGCGATCCCGTGGAAGGGTGCCGCACCGGCCCGGACCTTGGACCGATCAACCCCTAAGAGTTCCAGGGTCTCGGCGTAGATGATGTTAAGGCTATTGCCTCCATCCATGAGGACCTTGGAGAGCCTAACGTTGCCGATGATCGGATCGACGACGAGTGGGTACCTTCCTGGGCTTGGCACGAAGTCGGGGTGGTCGCCTTGGTCGAAGGTGATAGGCTTGTCGGACCAGTCTAGGTAGACTGGTGCCGCCACCTTCACCAAGTAGACTTCCCGGCGCTCCTGCTTGCGGTGCCGAGCCGAGGCGTTCGCCGCCTGCCCGCCGTAGATCATGAAGCAGTTATGGACTTCCAGGAATCCCTCTTCCTTGCCGCCCTCCTTCTTGTCATTGTCATGGCCCTTGCCATCCTCCGTCGGGGGCCCGGTCTTATGGAAGTAGCATCGGAGCATGACACATTCTTTAAGGGTGTGCTTGACGGGCCCCTGGTGATAGGGGCATGGCTCTTTGAGCATCTTGTCGAACGCGCCGGCCCCTCCAGGAGGTTTCCGAGGGTTCCTGTGCTCGGCCGCAGCGACGAGATTCGCGTCTGCGGCATCGCGCTTCGCTCGCGACTTGTTTTTAGCCTTCTTCTTCGTGCCCTGCTGGGCGGACGCCTTAGGGGCGTCTGTCTTCGGCTCCCTCTGAGGCTGCTTGTCCTTTCGGAAGATGGCTTCGACCGCCTCTTGACCCGAGGCGAACTTGGTGGCGACGTCCATCAGTTCGCTCGCACGGGTGGGAGTCTTGCGCCCTAGTTTGCTCACCAGGTCTCGGCAAGTAGTGCCGGCAAGGAAAGCCCCGATGACATCCGAGTCGGTAACGTTGGGCAGCTCGGTGCGCTGCTTTGAAAACCGCCGGATGTACTCTCGGAGGGACTCCCCTGGCTGCTGGCGGCAGCTTCGGAGGTCCCACGAGTTCCCAGGGCGCACGCACGTGCCTTGGAAGTTTCCCGCGAAAGTTTTGACCAGACCGTCCCAGTCGGAGATCTGCGCAGAAGGCAGATGCTCCAGCCAGGCTCGGACGGCGTCGGAGAGGAAAAGGGGTAGATTACGGATGATGAGGTTGTCATCATCCGCCCCTCCCAACTGGCATGCCAGTCGGTAGTCTGTGAGCCACAACTCCGGCCTCGTCTCCCCTGAGTACTTGGTGATAGTAGTCGGGGTTCGGAAACGGGCAGGGAACGACGCTCATCGTATGGCCCGGCTGAAGACTCACGGACCGGGTGGTTCGGGCGAAGGACTGCGATCCTCCTCACTGTTGCAGCGTCCCCCGCACCTAGGATGGTAGCCTCGGCGCACCTTCTCGTCGAGGCGGGCTCGATGGTCGAGATGGTGGTGCTCGTTGCCGAGGCGTTCCCGGGCGGCGGGCGCCTCGTCCCGCGTACGCTCGGGATGGACCGAGGCTTCCTGAATGCGCCGGGAGGACACCGCGTGATGCTCCAAGGGGTCAGCTCGCTTGCGAGAGGCGGAGCTCTCGGCTCGTCGAACCGCGACGCCTTCTAGGAGATTCTTGAGTTCGCCCTGGATACGCCGTCCCTCAGTGGTGGATGGCTCCGGCATGGCTCGAAGCAGCATCGCCGCTGCAGCTAGGTCTTGGCTGGACCCGCTGACGGCCGGGGGCAGCGCTGCCCTGGCATTGTCGACGATGCGGCGCCGGATGTCTTGGGGTCAGTGACAGGCTTCTCCGGTGAGTGTTCGGCCTGCCCACTCCTGTTCGATGTTCTATCGGAGCTGTACTAGCCGGCCTGCTTCCCCGTCCACCCGGGCCTGCATCTCATGGATTTGCTCGAGCTGTATGTCCTGATCCCCCGTAGGGACTAGGACCACAGCTAGCTCCCGCGGGATGTCAACGCAAGATGCGGGCCCAGGAGGATCGTCAACCTCTGGCATACCGAGGTGGTTGCCTTTGTTGTGATCTCCTAGATCGACGTGGAAACATTCGCGACTTGGGCCGTAACCCTCATCGTCAAGGTCATGGCCATCGTCAGAACAACCGGAGAGGCAGTGGTCACATGCGGACATGAAGCCCCGCATGGCACCGGGGTCATTGAGGGCAGAGAAATCCCAACCGGAGTCGGGGTCGTCCTCTTCCTCGGAACCCGCCGGTCCGAAGGTTGAGACGGCTATCAGTCGGTCCCAGGTCGACCATATGTGGTACCCCTGAAGGTTTGGATACGCCTTTACGAAGGCGCTCACCATAGCGGGGTCGCTAGGTGGATCGAAGCTGAACCGAAAAGGTACGGGGTGGAAAACGGACGGTACCTCTTGGTCGTTGGACGGTGGTGAAGTCGCGTCGGGGGCGGAGCACACCGTCATCTCAGGTACGAGGGTAACGCCCAACAGGTCCTTTGCGAGGGTGCTAGCGTCATCAGTCTGCTTGGGGCTGACACGTCGCGGGGAAGTGACACCCGCCGTCGTCTCAGGTGCGAGGACAATGTCCGATATGTCCCCTGGGGGAGTGCCGGTGTCGTCGACTCGCTCTGGTGCGACAACCGACAAGGTGCCGCCTCCTGCGTGGCCATGGTTGCCTCGCCTCCGCCTCCTCCGACGAGGAGGATGGCGGGGACGTCCGGAGTGCTCCTCTTCTGTCGCGAGGAGATGCTGTCGTAGAGCTCGCCACCGCCGGGCGAGTCGGAGACCGTCGTTGTCGTCAGCCGCGGGGGGAGGAGTACCATGTTGTAGCTGCCGTCGAGGGACATGAACTCGAGACTCCCGAAGCGGAGCACCGTCCCAGGCTGGAGAGATTGCTGAAGACTCCCCATCTGGATCTCAATGGGAAGGCGTTCGTTAACATGCAGCAGGCCCCTACCTAGCGCGCCAACTGTCGGCGTCTCGGACCCGGGGGGGTCCCTTGGACCGACTAGTGAAATCGTTGTGTGTCCCTGCCCAGATGGGTTGGCGTGGGATGGAACACAAGAGGTGGGACAAGCCTTGTATTATCCTGCATCAGGGGTGCCGCTCGCAGTAGGGGTTACAAGCGCGTCGCATGAGAGAGGGAGAGACACAGAGTTCGTCTGCTGCCTCGCTCGCGCGAACCCCCCTCAGGGTGGCCCTGGACCTCCCTTTTATAGAGGCAAGGAGAGAGTCTAGACATATAACGGGGGGCGTAGCTATGCGCTAACGTGTCCGGAAGTGGAGTGCCTAAGCCCTGTGTACATGCCAACATGGCCGTTGGGGGAGAGCTTGGGCCCTGTACATGTGATGGCGTGGCCGTCGGAGGAGCGCCTGAGTCCTGTAGGAGCACAGCTGGCAGCACGGCGAGGATCCTGCTGACGTCTCCTTGCTGTCGTAAGGGGCTGAGAGCCGCCGGCGTCATGGTGCACGCGGGGCACCATCATTACCCGTCGCCGGGGTAAGCTAGATGGGACGCCGGTCTTGTTCCTTGTAGCCTGAGCAGGCTAGGAATAGGGAAATGATGCATCCCCTATTAGCGTGGTCAGTCCGAGCCCAGGGTCGGTCGAGGTGGAGACTTCTCTTGAGGCCGAGGCCGGGGTCGGGCGAGGACGCGATTCCTCCTGAGACCGGGGTCGAGGCCGAGTCCGGGGGTCGGGCGAGGCGGAGACCTCCTCCCGAGGCCGGAGCCTGAGGTCGAGCGAGGCGGAGACCTCCTCCTGAGGCCGAAGCATGAGGTCGGGCTAGGCGGAGCTTCCTGTTGCGCCCGAGGCTGAACTCGATGGTTGATCGTGACTTGTTGTCAGTCGTTGCTGGGGTGGCTGACACGGCAGTCGGAGCGGAGCGAGCGGCGCTGTTTTCCTGTCATATCGGACAGTAAAGAAGAGGGGCGAAGTGACTGCGGTCACTTCGGCCTGGCCGATTGAGGCGCGTGTGTCAGGATACGGCGTCAGGCATCCCCTGCATTTAATGCGTCTGAGAAGCGGTCGGTTGGTGAGGCGGTCTGGCCAAGGTTGCTTCACAACGAAGCCTGCCCGAGCCGGGCCTCGGTAGTGCCGAGGGGGCGCCCGCTGCCTGAGGAGGCCCTCGGGCGAGACGTGAACTCGTCTGGGACTACTGTTCCAACCCGAGGCTGGGCTCGGGTGAGATCGCGTCCCTCGGGTAGACGAAGTCTTGGCTTGAACCGCGCCCGTCAGTTGGTCTGAGAGTGTTTACCAGCCATAATTAGGAGCGTTGGGGGTACCCCTAATTATGGTACCCGACAAAGGTGTTTTGTCATTTTGATCCATATTTTCCCACTGGGTTTTTGGGAGTTTTAATGTGACATGTGTTGGTCACGGTATTCGTCCAAGTGGGAGTGTTGAGAAACCCTAATGAAGGGTTATATGGGTAAATATCGAATATGCCCCTGAGGGCAATTACGTCTCTATATATAGAACCTATACCCCCTCATATGGAATAGAGAATAGAAAGAGGCAAAAGGACCAACCTTATACCTTGTGTCTTGTGTGTTTCTCTATCGTGCTTATGGAAAGAAAGACGGGTCTTCTACAGCTTCTCACGCCTAATCTACTAACAGGAGAGAAGGGAGCGGATCTGGTGACCCGTGGTAACGTAGTTGTCAACACACAGTACGTGATTCGTGAACCGGACGCTGGCAGGTTGGTGACTCGGCGCGTGGTGCGTGGACCGGACCCAGCCGCATTATTAATTGTCAGTTCGTATTCGTTCATTCCTGCAGGACTAGGGTAGACAACGACGAGATTCGTAGTACTGTACCAGACCCTTTGCTTAACACTTTTGCTCGAAAAAATAGGTCTCCTTAGGCTGTGCGCAGCGGTCACCGCTAGCAATCCCCCTCCCCTTGCATGCCGTCTGTAGGGGCACTCTACGGCCGCAGCGGTGCCCTCTACAGCGCCCCCTACGCGTCGGCACCCTTCTCTCTCCTCCAGATCTAGCGTGTCACTGTTCATCACCCTAAACACAGTGATGTGGGTCCACGAGTAATTGTTAGTAGATAAAAAATTAATAGTTGATATAGAAAATGATATTTTATAGTTGTAGTGGGGTATAGGAGAGTATTTAGGGGGAACCGCTGCGGGAGATGAAAAAATAGGGGGAAAAATAGGAGGAAAAAGTGATATATAGGGGGAAAAATTTAGGGGTAACGGTGGCGGATAGCCTCCTTTGCTTCCCACCACGGGCCTTCCCTACCGTGTAATGTACAGTAATGGAGACGAGGGTTTAATTCGTATTGCATCGTGGGCTCCGAATCGATGGAGCCTGCTAGTAAAACGGCACGATCTTATCTGAATTTTCTCGCACGAGTTGAACAAGTCTCCTTTTTTTAAAAAGAAAAAAAGAACCGGACTGGTTACCGGACAAGTTGACCAACTTATCATGTGAAAACGAAGTAGACTAGTTCTCATGAAAATCTCATGTAAATTCACCGCATTAATTAGCGGCCCGGGCCGGCATGCGTGGTGACTCGTGAGCAGGCGTTTGTAAATTCAGAACCTCAAGAGACTAGGCGGGCGCTCATTGTACGTACGTAGTCATCCATATATGTCGGGAGCCTTCTGCAGACGGGGTATATTCTTGTCAACCTTCGTTCTCCTCGATCATCTATGTTATTACCATTTTGTATGATCCAACAATTAGTATCTGAGCAATCGTACACGTGCCGTCGAAGCAAAGCCAAGGTCCATGAGATGAGATATGATGATTCTGATCTGATATCTATCGTAGATCATCGATGTTATTTATTTAAAAAAAACGAAGAGCGATATCATTCTTGTCAATCTATGATGACGCCATATCATTATCGTAGATTATCTATGATGACGCCATATATATCGGGAGCCTTCTGCATAGACGGAGTATATTCTTGTCAATCTTCTCGATCGGTAGGTAAAGGGAGAGAGCTCATCATGAGATGAGAACAAAGAAGGGTCTTGCCTGCGAAGTATCATTCTCTATCAACTAGTTAATCGGTCTGCTTCCTGCCTCTGTTTTGCTAGTGTATCTGGTTAGGTATGACGACGGCGCCTTCGGGTCTTGATGAGATCTGTAACTCGTGACGGCTGTTTATTTCGGACAGTGCTACGTACTGCTGCATTAGAGATTATTTCCCTGCTAGTCTCTGAGTGGACTGGCAAGTGATATCATTCTGAGCTAGTAACATGCCCCATGCAAATAATTTTTAAATCGCCATCAAGTTTAAGGGGCTGTTTGGTAGCACGTCTAAGCCGCCACGTCGCGCCACAGTTTTGCCGTCGTAGGATTTGGCCGCCGCGGCTTAGGTGTGGCGTGGCGCCCGACGTCACACACCAAACATGCCCTAAATCTCTGGCTAAGTCCGAACACTGTAGAACGTTCCAGCAGATCACGGGCACCGATGTGTAAAAAGGGTATCACCTCCCATTCTCCCCAGGGCCGGCCCTGAGCCCATGCGCCGGAGGCGACGGCGGGGGCCCAAAACTAATAAGGGCCCAATATTTAGTATCTATAACACTATACTAGGTGAGTGCCCGTGCGTTGCAACGGAAACATAAAATACCACAAAAAATTATGTATAAATATGTATTATATTGATACAAGAAAAGATAGTAAAGATAAGCTAGCAGAAATTTGCATTCAATGTTATTGAGAAGTATCTTACTTTTGGTTCTCATGAGCAACGACAGATTCTGATCAATGAAATGCTTGGTAGTTGGCACAACTGATGAGAACGAACCGTTACATGTTTGTTTTCAACAATGATTCTCAGCTTACCTTTTTCTTTTAAAATCAGTAGTTGGCACAACCACTCTATAGCACAGCTCAAAGCACAGAAACAGACGCCTAAGAAACACAACACCCGCCGGTACCAGCGCAGCGTGTTGCCGGCCGGTGACACAATGACACGCAAGACATTATGGTGTCGGCTACCACCTCCTTGGACATCTTCAGGAACGGGTCCATGTTGTGGTGGTACCAGCCATTTTGCCTCACTCCTATGGATGTTGCTCTCCAGGGCAGGTGAGTTCATCTTTAACTCACAGCTTGCTGCTCATTGTTGGACCAGTAGCCATCACGTCGCGCATGGCTAGGCCCTCATACTCCTCATCTGACTTGGTCGAGTGTTCGTCCATAGAGCCGACATCTATCTGCAAGTACCCTGTGACGCGGAAGAACATTAGCTTTGTAGTGTTAGGAGGTGTTGAAAAGATAAGGAAAAAAAACCAAATTGTTGAACACTGACATAAATCGCCCATACCTCGTGCATGTGCAGCATGTCTCTTTCTTCATCGGAGGTCTTCTCCTGGACTGAGTTTTTTACACGCAACACATGAGTATATAAACAAAGAATTAGTAGTCTCACAACATAAATATTTTCAGACGGTCCTATTACATAAGTTTTTGTATTCAGAGAAAAACTTGATGTTCGATGCATGGGCTAGAGCCCCATATGCATAACAATGAGAATTGGTGTGGAAAAAGCATACAACCTTAATCCATAGAACTTGACCTTAATCAAGATTACATATAATCTAAAATCCATTACATACAAGTACTAATTCAAAATTAGATTCATCATCGCTGAACTGGAGATAAGGATTAGGTTCCCAATAACAATGTGGCATGTGCATACTTAAAAGTATTCTCTAAGAAGAACTGAAAAAAATAGAGACAATGTGTATTCTAGTTGAATTTGCACATGAAAAACAACATTGTATGTCACTTTTACTTGAATCATTCAGGCCTTCAAGAGGATAATGCTAAAACTATAAAAAATCAGAAGCACACTCATGTAGTTCCTCCACATAAATTCGAACCAGTCACAATGTACAAGCTCTACTCCCCTTTAGTTGCACTCATGCTAAAACACCCCAATAAAGTTTTTAAATAGACAAAAACAACAAACATGTGTGCCATTCTATTGTCCCAAAATTTTAACCAAATCATACATAGAGCAGAGTATCTTCAGTTATCAGTTGGTCTGTACTAACATGGGTGCCTATATTTGGGGGGCAACTCAAACAAACCACCTCAAATCAAAGCCATGGTCCAACTAAATTTCAAGTGTTCAAAACATTTTTTTTGCATCACGGGATCAGAAACACAAATTTGATTATTTAAGTCATTCTTGGAATCAGTGGAGAGTCATCCACCTAAAACAATATTTACTATTCAGTCTAGATTTATCTCCAAGGAAATTGAAGATGTTCTTCCTGGGACACATCATTGTCTTTGTCAACGACTCATTAAAACTAACCTCACCAGCACAGACGAATAAAAACATATATAAGCATTCACCAAGCAATAACAAAGTAACCAATACCTCGGAGGCCCAATCGATGACGGTCACGATGAGGCGACACAACCCACACCAACATAGGTGCCATGGAGGTCCTCAACCTGGACCATCTCAATGGTTTGCATTCAGCTTAACTGAAGAAATGGGCAAACAGTGAATATATAGGCCACTCATAAATTCAATGGCAAAATATTGATCAAGCTCAGCATCTCCAAGATATAACAAAAATAAAATGACAAAACAGAACGACATTGCATCAGTACACTCATGTTAAAAATATAAAAAGATGCCTTGTGGATGCATGTACAATGAAATCTCGATCTCATTATATATAATTGTGTCATGGACCAGGCCTCTAATGCATGACTGTTTGTCTCACTAATACAATTTACAGTCTCTGGAAAATTCTAATGTAGAAAAAATACACAGGAAGCCTTTGTGGCTGCATATACAATTGGGCAACAGCTTGACTGAACAATACAATCTACAGACTTAGGGAGAAACATTTTCATTTACTACCAGGGGACAAGTCCTTGTTATAGATGGGCCCAAAAATGGTAGACCGTTATAATAGATGTAAAACATGCCACACTCTAGCTTTCTGAAAATACATGGAACAGTTTTCATGCATAAGATAAAGGAATGTGAGACAGTTTTTCTTTTATCTGCATTAGTAGGAACAGGTGGTAGAAAACTTGAATTACATCTACAGAAAGGTGTGGTTCGAAACAGCAATGCTTGAAGCATTTTTTCACCAACTGGTCATGAACTAAGGATAGTTTTATAAAAAAAGTTTTCAGTGAGGAAAGACATACCTATGGACGCTTTGGTAGCGCAAGTCATATTCTATTGCTCACCGAAGGGCCCTAGCAAATGCTTTGAAAGATGTGAAGATTAGCTGTATGGAGCAAGATTAGCTTCAAAAGACATTTTTCCAGGAAGCTTCAAAAGACAATATGGAGCAAGATTAGTTGTTTTGAAGAGAATTTGAATTGACTGGACAGCAGTATGTACCTGACAGATGTGAAGAGTCATCCTAGATGTGTTGACCAGATATCGTAAAAAGTGCTCAACCAGCTTAGACCAAAATGAATAGATAAGACTTTTGTATAACTTCATTGTAGGAGCTTACAATGCAAAGAGGGCTCAGATGCATTGTCGATGAATAAATCATTGTCAAGTCTTGTTTGAAGATTTCACAAAAACTATTTCTTTTCAAACAAACTAAGTGTTGTATTTTAAAAGTTGATGGAATATAAATGAATTAATGTAGAATTGAAATGAATGTTTTAGATGTGGCTATCAAGAATGTTTTGTTTAGGTCTAAGCATAGAAAAAACATCAAACACACATATGGTTGATAAATGAAAAAGATAAGCATAAAAAACATGTACCAACTCTCTGAGTAGGAATATCTAAGCCACAACTTAAATGAGGGCGACCAAACAAGGGGGAATAATTTGCAAGAGAATAAATTTAACTGTCCTTTTTGTAAGGATTGTAAGTGTATTATAGTTTTCTTTTGGTCATTATACAGTTAATGGTTTATTGCAGTTGAATGAAACATACATGTGATTGATCATCAAAGTAGAGAAAAGGCAGAGAGTGCCAACCTGTAGCAAAAACATGTTAGCATCAAGACATCCAGATTCTCGCTACACCTTAACCAGCAAAACTTCATACGAATCATGATATCAGAGAACAAGGCAGATACCTGCTTAAGGGACATGGGGAAGGTGATCCTGCCGCACTCCATGAGCGTCTTCACCACCTCCTTGGTGACCTCGCGCCACGACCGGCAAACAGCAGCGCACGCCACGACCTGGCGCGGCGCCGACCACGTCGTCTCGCTCGACTCCACCCTCTGTATCACATCCAGCAGCAGTTCCGGAGGCAGGTCCGCCCACCGCCCCTATGCTGATGCCGCAGCGCCTCCTGACCCTGGCCCTGCCGCTGCGGCTGTTGCTGCTCCGCCCACAGGCTAGGCCATGATAATGATGTTTCTATTAAAGAGATTAGGAAACACTTCACACCCCTAGGATATCTCTCTAATAGTTCCACTCTAGTGTCCACCTGAAATAGCCTAGAGACATCCTGATTCCTGCACTGAGTAAACCTTGCCCGACGAACTCATGTGATGACCGAGAGACGATCAAAATGCAGTGCCTCGTATTCTCTAGCCAAGCTATCACTGTTTCACCGTCGGCAAAGGCAAACCAATAGAAGTTAGCAAATGCAAAAAGGACATAACAGTGTAGAAAGGACTAAAATATGCTAAACCAAAGATTTAGCAAACTATGATTTTGATATTATTTGCTTGGTTGCTAAAATTTTCCAAGCTTTGTTTCAACTGAACTGCAAGATCTCATACTGTCACCAGATTGTTCAGAAACATATTTGGCAAATTGTTCTCAACAATCCCACTATTCATAGCTTAGGAAAGATCAAGTATAATTTGAAGTGTACACGGATCAAGTGATCCTCATTAACAATCTCTTCTATTTCTAAGTTGTTGGCAAGAATATTAAGAAGTTCTTATTTCGTGATAAGTGATTATTGGTAAATGAAAAATGTCACAGACTATGTCAAATGTAGTATGTAGCGAAGCTATCTTTTCCTGGCTATACACTGAGTCTACTTAATCAATTTTGTCTTTATTAAAAAATAAGATAGGACTATCTTCCTACACTGAAAAGGTTTGTTTGGTCAATGAAATAACCAACCGACCTATAGCAAAAGAAAATAACACAACAGGGACCATGACATCTATTAGCATTTCTACAGAAAAACAAAAGAGACAATCATTCTGTCTAACAAACCTATCACTGTGCCTTAGATTATAAATTTCTAATTTTATTGGTAAGCTGCTCTGGTTATTAGTATTTAGTAGTCTGATAGCTATATTTTTCCAAAGCATCAACAATTGCAGTGCTAACATTCTAGGAACTATCGAGCGATCATATATATATGTATACCCTAAATATTGTGTTAGATGAAGGTAGTTAGTTAAGAAATGCATTGGACATAAACCACATTAATATTTTTAATATACAGATTTAAATGCAGAAATAGTTGTCCATAGTTATTACATTGCACACTGGGTTTAAAAAAATTCTGAATCCAAGCATGAGCAGTTTATGTTATTGACTATTTGTGATCTTCTAGAATGCAGTTATGTGCTATACAAACAGGTAACAATTTTATGTGATGGATGGGAATTAGGTAGCCTGTTTACACATCATAAATTCCTACATAAGGTAGGTCAAAAGTAAATAGCACCTTTGATTTGTCATGCATCATCATTGCATACATGCAAACAATTAAAAAGAAACTACAGCCTGCAGCCCTGCACTATAAAGGTTCATTGCAGCCAAGCTCGAAAGGTAAAAATAGGTTGGGTTCCTAAACTCTGAATCCCTCATTTTTTTTCTTTTTCATCATGAACATGAGATTGTTTGGTCTATGGCCAATTGGTGGCTCACTGCAGCAAAGTATATATAACTGGATTCTAATGGCTGTGGCAATCCATAGTTCAAGGGGAGCTATGCGACAACAGTTGAATAGAGACAGGGAAAAATATTTGGCCATCGTTTGAACATTGAGACCAACTATGGTTATATCTGAAAGTATGTAAGGATATAATGTAGGGAAAAAATAACAACATATAATATGGAATCCATTCTGTACTATGACTTAGAGCAGATAAATTCTCTTTCTTTTATTTCCATTTTGTCATTACAATTTGCTAGAGATGCACGGTCATCTTATGAGCTGCATATTTTACCTGGATTTTCATGAGCTGCACGGTCATCTTATGAAACACCAGCATCCTTTCGCAGTATTTATCATACAACAAATTGAGCAGGATGTTTGTCATCGCTGATGCCCGCCTCGAGCCAAGCTACAACTGCGTGTCAGGAGCTACAACCAAGCATATAAGAGAACATCCATATTCCATAGTAAACATAATCGACTGACATCGAAGAAAGAAAGGTACTCCATTGTAGTCAGCGACATCCCGTCCAAGGGCAATGGGGCCTACACTGGAATCACCGGCGGTGTTTGCACCAGCAGCGTGGGTTTCCCATCTTCAGGGATATTCGTCAAGAATACCGGATCCGATGGGATGATCTGCGTTGGCGTCATCGACTGACCTTGTTGTGCCCGAGGACTATAGATGATGTTTGCAATGCCGCCAACGGCGCTCCTGTCGAGCAGCTCCAAGTATACAGTGGCAGGCATTCCGGATCTGATTGGATGATCTGCGTTGGCATCACCGCCTGACCTTCTGGGCAAGTTCTAAATTCCATATCTCCCAGACCTGCTGGGCTAAAATCATGAAATTTCATAATAGCAAAGATGTCTAGACCCCTATAATTTTTGTATTACCAAGTTTAGGAGAAAAAGTGTCTACCCCAACTTTCTTGGGACTAATAGGTTTTGCTGTTGTTGTTGCAAGTTTAGGAGAAAAAGTCGTTTCATAGACGAAATTGTCACCCGATTCAGAACTGGGCAAACTGAAATTTCAGCATCCAAGCTAAATGTTCTCTGTTTTTCTTTATCGATTTTCCCAACCACACGGCACTTTAATGCTACCCAATGTGTTTAGTGAGCAGGAAACTTCACAAGAAAAATCATACCTATGGATTCATGCCAACCTCTAGGTTATTATTTCTCAGAATTTATTCAGGCTTCATTATCATAATGGAAACACCCCAGGAAGTTATTTTTAGACATATTTTCTACATACAAGCCTCTTTTCTCATACAGTGTGCAACCATACAACTTTAACCAAATTGACTCCCTTGATCAATGAGCTCATATAAAGCATTGGTGCATCATGGATGGAATTATCTTCTGCACAAACACGCCATAAGTTGTACTAATCTACAGCAAATCCAATTAACAGTTAATCTCATTATTAAGAAACAGGCTTGTATGAGATTAAGCAGTAGAGGTTTACCACAAGTGAACCATGAAGGCAGTAAATAAAATGTGCTGAAGAGAAACATTAAAATAATTCACACCAAATTCCACTTGAATCCAACACTGGTACATAGGTAGCTGAATCAACAAAAATTATAGGACTCTGATATCTGAGTAATGCTAACAATTGTTGGTACATAGGTTACCTCCCGTCCATGCTTTACCCTCATCACTGGGTCAATGCTTTACCCTCATCACGGGAGCTGCAATTTTTTTGATGCACTGGTGTAATTGATTCCCCTTTCAAATTTGTGCCCTGCCATCCTCGTTGGTAAATTCCATACCTAGACACGTTAGGCATTTGTGTTTGATTTTTTTTTAAATGCCTGAGCCCTGAATGATTTGGGCCTATTGTGCTTATTGTATAGGTCGCGGTGTCTGTTAATGCAGGATAACAAGATCAGGAAGCATGATGACTGGGAGAAATGGGTGATCCCTCGTGAGAGCAATCCTAATGTCCCGTCAAGCTCAGCATCTGTACCAAGGCCTGATGTCAATAAGTCTAAATTAGTCCAAACTAAGAGCAACCAGAGCCAAATTCGAGAAATTAAGCACGCATAAACAATTAGGAGGGAAATTGCATGATTAGAAAGCCAAATTAGAAAACCTCAAAAATTTCCCATCCCAAAACCCTAACCCTAAGATGAGAAGGGACCTACCTGGTTCCTGTTCACGGCCACAAATGGCATGACGAGCCGTCGCGCGTGGACGCTGTCGTCCTGTCTAACGAGTGTGGGCAACCGCGGGTCGCCATGTCGGCCACAGCGCGACACGACTCATCGTGAATGGATCTGGCAGAGCACGACATGGGCCCTGAGCTTTGTCCATTGTTGCTCTTGTTGGACCCAGAGCTGATATGCTGCTCCTGTCATTGGTGTGTGTCTGTGCACTCACCGTCGTAAGAAACCCCTCGGTGAAGCCCTTTGATGGAGCCGCACACGGCTTACTCGCATGCAGCGCCGGCGAGAGGGCCCGTGAGGGCACCGACGAGAGGGCCCATGAGAACGGCGGCCAACTCGGCTGATCATGAGCGAGGCGGGGAGGATGTAGGCTCTCCCTGGGCATCATGCGAGTGGGGTTAGGGGTGGGGGTGGGAGGTGATTATCAGGGCACCATACCAAGGGAAGGCGGCGTACCATCGCTGGGCATCGCGCGAGCTAGGGGGTGGGGCGATTTTCCCCTTGTCCCTATGGGAGCAGGCTTTGGTGAGCTCCGCATGATCCACGACCTCGACCTTCCTCTGCACGGCGACCCATGCCTTCTCCTTGTGTAGCGCTGTCGCCTTCGGATTTTGGAAACCACCGTCGTGTGGGACCCGAACAGGGAGGAAGGCAGGCAGAGAGCGGTTCCTGCGGATGGAGTGCAGGCTAGTGCGAATGGAAGTGCCGAGTGCACATGCGAGGATGGAAGGGGGCCGCGGAGGAGGGGGCGAGGAGGCTGCTTGGTGCGGCATTCTCGGGAGGGGGTCCATCAGCGGCGGGCATCTCGCGCAAGGGAGGCGGGGAAGACGGGAGCGGGGGCACGGTGCACCTGTGAACGCCCACGGGAGCGGAGGATGATCCGTGAAATGTGGAGGGCGTGGAGGCCGCGGAGCAGAGCAGAGCGTAGCGCGAGATTATGGGCGATGATGGCGGCGGGGATGGAGAGTCGCTGGAATATCGCGACCGACGTCGTAGGAGGCAGAACACAGCCACATGTGCACGCCTACAGTAAGAACATATAGAGTAGTATAAAGATAGGGGATATTTTAATGCACTAGAACTAATAGTTAGTTGGCTAAAAATTGTTAGTGAAATTAGCTAGCTAAAAAATAACTACCTAACTATTAACTAATTTACCAAAAATAGCTAATAGTTGAATTATTAGTTAGGGTGTTTGGATGTCTCAACTAATTTAGACACTAACTATTAACTCTAGTGCATTCAAACACCCCTATAATATACTGGCTTAAATTTTATAAAACCCATCTAACCAAATAACCCACGCATCCATATATAATACACTCAAATCTAATGGATAATATTATTTGAACCATTCTTCAACCTTCCCCTCCTCACGTCCCCACCGCTGTCAACCTCTCCCCTCGTGTCACTCCCTCCATGCCCTCCATGCGATCGTCGTTCGCCATCTCGCCGATCCAGTCCTCCAGGTTCCCAGGGCGTTGGGTGACACAACGCGTCTTTAGACACACAGGGTCGAGCAATCAGGATTTAGATTATTCTGTGACCGCCGTTCTTATTTCTCAACCTGTGAAGTGCTAATCTGTACCAATGTATATTATTTAGTGTCTTAGGTATTTTTAAAACTAATTTCAATGTACATCATCATTTACCTACAAAGTGCTAAATTGCTCCGCTGTATATCATATACTTTTTTATATAGTCTAAAGGGTCCACCACGATCAATTCGCCTGGGGCCCTCAAAATTATAGGACCGGCGCTGATTCTCCCCTAAATCTATGAACCCTCTCTCTTTTCTCCCTCTTTTCGCAAGCTGCTGGAACTAGCGCCGTTTTCAGAACTGAACACGCTCGTCCCTCAGCCGTGTTTGTTTTCCGAGTGCTGGACTCGGTCTAATATTCCTCTTTTAGGCAACGGCATAAGTTCGTCGATTGGGCACCGGTAAAAGTTAGATGAGATGACAAAGGCTAGACGCAGACTTGTTAGTTAGTCGGACCTAGCCTAAAATCCGAGTAGGGTCCAACTCTGAGTGGAGGCCTAAATATAAACTTACTACTTAATAGTTTTTTTAGATCTACAGTAATTAAGATAAAAAGTTTATTAGAACCAAAAATTTGAGTGCAATGTCGGTCCACCCCCGAGTTTAGATACGGATATAATATGATCGTGCGGCAACTATTAAGTCAAGGTTGTCGTCAATCAAGAACAACAAAAGGACATGCAATGCAAGGGGCGGCCAGGCCAATATTCGCTACGCAAACCAGTCGATCATGAATTAAAAATCAAGCGATTATTAAGATTGTCGTTTTAGTGTCTGCATGCATATGTACACTCAAAACTTGCTGTAAACATCGCCCCTGTTTGTTTCGGCTTTTCACAGCTTCTGGCCACCAAAAGTTGCTGCGGACTGCCAAACACTCAAATTTTCAGCCAGCTTCTATAAAATTCGTTTGGTTAAAAACCATTCAAAATTAACATAAACATATAATCGGTTGAGTCGTCGCAATAGTAGTAATCCGTTACTTTATAGATCCTGAGCCTCATTGACAACTTTATCTTCCTCCGTACGTAATTCTAATGATACTTAGATTCTCTGCACAGCCAGATTCTCCCTACAACTAGATTTTCAGAAAAGCTGGTCAGAAAAAAGCTGAACCAAACGGACATCTGGCCACGCCCCCAACAATGGTCGATGGCGACTGGCAGGGACACGTAGTACGCAAGAAGAAGCCAGTTACTGTGATTGTTAAGAGCTTGTCACTTGACAACAAAGAGCAATATGGAATCTCAAAGTCACTTGTGCTAATCCACCGCGCGCGTGTCCGACTATTCAACCGTGCATGAGTATATCGTTTTATATATTCCTTGATGATTCTACCAGCTAGCTAGCTCCAAGCTGATGTCGTTACTTTCTACCGCGCCCGCGCGATGTGCTCTCAATGATTTTACGAGAAACTTGGACGGACCGCCACAGCAGCACAGACCAGTAGCGACAAGGTCAGCGCCGTGGCCGGCCGCCACCTGCCAGCCCAGCCCAGCTGGGTGCTGCCGCTGCAGGCTGCACGCACCAACAAATAAACCGTGTCCCTGCCGCTCGGGGTCAAAGCGACACGCAACGGGAACGAATGAACGAGGGTGCCGCCGCGGCCGCTTCGACCACACAAAGTCACGTATGGCGGTGGTGCGTGCGTGGCAGCGAGCCCCCGGCCGGTTTGATGGCGGGGCCCTCGTCGGCGGGGCCCTCCTGAGCAGCAGAGTTTTGTTGGATGTACGTACACAACGCGTTCGCGGGAGCGAGGCCGAGGCGTGGACTTCTTTTTTTTTTTCTTTTCCTGCAGTTCCGCAGGGAGAGGAGGGCAAGTGCAAGTGCAAGATCATTTATGGCCGGCTACTTTTAGGTGAATAATACATGGGCTTAGATACCCAAAAAAGTGATGATGTCTTAACTCATCAGCTATCTAGCATCTAAGGGTGATACATACATCGATCGCATTATTTGAAAAACACTCTAGGCTTCTTTCTAAACACTTGAAAAATACTTTTTTAAGTACCTTCCGCTGATTGCTCCGGGAGACAGTCATCGTGCAACGTCTCTAGCATATATGATTTTTCCAAACACTGCTTTAATCACTATATAAGGACCCTCTCAACCGAGTGACTACTTACCAAACTTCGTATTATGAATGCTTATACCTTTTTTATGTAAATTAGTTAAAGTTTGAAGTGTTTGACTTATTAAAAAACGAGAATTGCATTTTTTTTTGTGTGTGGATGGAAGTACCTTAGATCAACTGAAGTTGACAAGTAGTTGAAGGTTTAGCAAAGAAATATGTTCACCTATTATCCATCTTCTTTACAAGATATAGGACTAATATATATTTACTGATTTAGAGGGTGTTTTAATGCACCAAAAATAATAGTTAGTGGCTAAAATTAACTAGAGACATCCAAACATTCTAGCTAATAGTTTAGCTATTTTTAGTAAATTAGCTACTAGTTAGCTAACTATTTTTAGTAAATTCTACTGGTATATTTATAGCTAACTAACTATTAGCTCTAGTATATCCAAACACCTCCTTAGTTAAAATTACCATCTGAATTCACATTTTTAGTGTATTCGGATTCCGTAGAGCTAAAACGTTTGGGAAATTTTTTATGTAGTACAACTGTTTTTTTACTAATTCAAAGCTGAGGGAGCGGTCCCAAATAACAACCACTACATGACCTCGTACCTACCTTGAATCGGCAGTACCGACAGCATTTTGTGCATTTCAAAACGGTCTATTGTCACCTAGAAGCATCAATGCAATAATCGTGGGCGTGATGGGATTGGTTCGAAACTCCCCAAAACTTCAATTTTTAAAAACAAGTCACTACCTTCCGTGGGGACCTGGGAGTGGGGACTAACATCTAACATCATAGAGGGCAGTTTGGAGTACAAGGAAAGCAACGGAGAAGGGTCAATCTATGGAGCGATCAGTGCCGGCCACGCCGTGGTGACAGCAACAGCAAACCCCATATGTCCCGATCATCGTGGCGTCAAGATCCGTGCCGCCACGACGTGTCGGCATCCGAGGGCTCTCCACAAGTCAATGCTAGGCGGGGCCCGGGCACCAACCGACCAGGGGGGTCATTTTCATGGCTCGCAGTCGCAGCGAAGTCGTTTTAGGTCGACGCGAGCGACAAGAGAAGAGAACATGCGTAGCTTTGCTTCTCGTGATCCCCCAACGAGCGAGGCACGACCTTTTTATAAGCGAAACGGCTCGGTCGCATTCGTCTCCGGAACCTCCAGAACCAAACGCCCCCCACACCCCCCGCGCACACGCTAGCTCTCCCCGCGCCGCCGGTCGCCCGCGAGCGGAGGGAATCGTTTCACCAGGAGTTCGTTCATCCCTGGTGTTCCCTTGCTGCAAGTTGGTCTAACCGTCTTTTTTAAGAGGCTTTTCTGTTGCGCCGCGCTCCCTTGCTGCGGGCGGCCGGGGCACAGCGCACTGCACTGCTGGGGATTTCGGTTGCGCGCATCTTCGCAACGGTTGCCTCGGCCGGGTCGGGGCATGGACGCGTCGAGCGAGAGCGGTGGCGCTGGCGCGGGGGGCGGTCGTGGGGGCAAGAGGTGGAAGGGCAAAGGCGCCACGCCCATCCAGCCGCGGCGGCAGCTGGCACCGGTTATGGAGGACGCGTCGGCGGCACTGCTGCGCCCGCTCAAGAAGATCGGACGGGCGCCGGACCGCTTCCAGCGGTCCGCTTCGTCGCTGTCGACGTCGGCGTGTTCGTCAGCCCCGCCTTCGCCTCGCGCCACCTCGCCGGCGCAGCACTCCGCCAGCGTGTCACAGCCGGCATCGCCGCAGGTTCAAGCGCCTATGCAGCGCCAGCAGCAGATCATATCGTTCGGCCCGCCGACTCAGTACCAAGTGCCGTTCTTGCTGCCGGAGGGCGCGCAACAGCAGCAGCATCTTCTGCGGTACTGGAGCGAGGCGCTGAACCTGAGCCCGCGCGGCGGCCAGCAGGTCGCGGGCGTGCTGCCTCCGCGGTACCAGCACCTGCTGCGGGCTCCGCCGCCTCCGCCGCCGCCTCAGAAGCTGTACCGCGGCGTACGGCAACGGCACTGGGGGAAGTGGGTGGCCGAGATCAGGCTGCCGCGGGACCGCACGCGGCTCTGGCTCGGCACGTTCGACTCCGCCGAGGACGCCGCCATGGCGTACGATCGCGAGGCGTTCAAGCTCCGCGGCGAGAACGCACGGCTCAACTTCCCGGACCGGTTCTTCGGGAAGGGCCACGCCGGGGGGAGCGGCCGCACCGGCGCCACATCCGCGTCGGGCTCCACATCGTCGTCGTCAACTCCACAGACTCCTGGCGAGCAAAACACGCAGCAATCACCGCCGGACACGGAAGGATCGTCGGACAAGTGGCCTCAGCCTCCGGTTGCGACATCGTCGCAGCTACATGGCGGCTCTGGTGAGACGGCCTTGCCAGACTCCGATCAAATGATTCACTCACCGTCACCGGAGGCTCCTGGCAGCGAGTGGGGTTCGGCCGACGAGGCATGGCTCAACGCGTGGGGCCCAGGAAGCTCCTTCTGGGACTACGACATTGAGAGCACCCGCGGCCTCTTTCTCCATCACGGGCGCTTCGCCGGTGAAGAGACCGGCATAAACACAGCGACAACCGCGGCGGCAACCGGGGCGGGCATGTCATGCGATCATGTCCCGGTAACACCTGCTTCTTCTTCTTCCTCCCCTCTGCACTCACAGTCTCCTCCTTCACCCACCTTCATGGACTAAGCAGCACATCCAAGTACCTAGCTGATCTTATTTTTTTTTCTTGTACCTCGATTACTTGCAGAAACAGCACTAGTTAGTAGGATAGAGATGCACGCAGGTTTCAGGTTTTTTGGACAACTTGCGGCATCACACGGATTCATTTCGCATCAGCATTGAAGAACCATCCGACCATGTGCCCTTTCTTCAATTCATCAAATACTTCTTCTGAAATTCACCAGGAAATCATGCTCTAGGCTGCGATATTTTGGTCAGCTACTAGGGCAACCGTAATTTCTCAACCCATTATCTGCAACAGCATCCTCAATAGACGACTCATAAGTGTTTTAGATATTCTCTATACTCTTCAGTGTGTTCTTCAGTTTGCTGCAACATTACTATCCTCACTATTTCCTGCGAGATGGCTTCGTCACTAATTTAGCTATGGGTTCCTACTTTCACAGTGTTTGAAAAAAACGAAGTTGATCAGTTTATATATGTACTTTGTACTATATATGATTCATTTCCTGTAATCTTACCATCCATACACAGTTTAGGGTTTTCAACCATGCATTGCTTTGAAATGTCAGGCATCAAATTGTGTGTACATCCAAGTTTTGTGATTACTTCAGAATTCTTACATGTGGAATTTTCTCTAATCGCAAATATAAGTCTACATATGTAGTTATGTCCTCTAATTAAGTCATGAATTTTAACCTTTAACTAGCAATACCAAGAAAAAATGATCTCAAACCACAAGAATTACTACAACAACTAATGGTACTGATGATCAATCAAACCTAAAATTGTAGTTATGATTAGAGAAAGTAGCCTTAAGAGTTCAAATACTTTAAGTGCATAATAGACATTTTATATGTTCGAGTAGTTCATTCCAACATGAACATGCCACTATAGGAAACCAGTCAACTTTCGTCGGCCAAATGCCGCAAAAAACAAGTCTTTCCAGTTAAAACAA
Source organism: Zea luxurians (assembly GCA_029449295.1). Lineage (NCBI taxonomy): Eukaryota > Viridiplantae > Streptophyta > Magnoliopsida > Poales > Poaceae > Zea > Zea luxurians. The sequence continues at coordinate 1,277,798 of JAOPSE010000144.1, forward strand.
CTTATTTTCGGTGGCATTAACTTATTTTCGGCGGTATTAACTTATTTTCGGCGGTTTTGGTGAAAGTAACGTTTTTTCTTAGAAGGTATAATTAGCCTCATCATAATCCATGATATGACCTCACCAATGGTCTATTCCAAGCTTCGAAGGAACTAAATTGTAGCGACCTTCAATGCTATATTTGCCCAATGCTAGGTATAATATGCTCGCTCTCTCTCTCTCTCTCTGACCAATGAGACTTAGGTCTACACTCACTGAAATGTCATCACTTCCAATATCCAAACTACAAACGATGATAGATTATTAATTACAGATAGATAAATAGAAGGTTTTAGAGAAACAAAGATGCACTTAATTCGTTCTTACTACCACTGAAACAAAACCAAACCCCTAGGTGCTATGATACTTGGATCTTCGCAGTTACACAAAGGAGGTGTCAGAGGTAAATTCCAGCCATGTGGTGGAATGCACCCGCTTAATCCTATGAACGAGGGGGTTGTCCAGGGTTAGCATGAAGAAATGCAAGAACACAAGAACGCACGAGTGTTTAGAGAGAGTTGTATTGTTGAGGACTTGAGTGATTGAGTGAGAACGAGCTTGTCCCTTGTATCGGATGTGCCCACCCATTTATAATCCAAGGTAGACACGTACAAGAGTGCTTAGTTTCGACAGGTGGACCTAGTGATCTAGCATTAAATATATACGACATGGAGTAGTAAATGATGCGATGGACAGAGATTTTCTCTCTCGGTCACCATGTGGATCTTCTGATCGGGCGTGCTTCTGCCCCCGTTTACCCGCTCGAGTCCGCCACGGAGTGGAGTCTGGTACGTTGATGTATGTAGGGGGCCGGACTTGCTGACGCATGGTGTTTTTAATGGTGAATGACCCATGTTGTCACCTCTGGCCTGTCATAGTGTCTACGCGCGCACTAGGGAGACGGCCGAGGGCCGAGCCAATCCATGCGACGACCCACCCTAGGCCGAGCCCACAGCAGCAGCACCCTGCGCGCACTTGTCCGCAGCATCGCACCTCACCTCCTCGATGCACACGCCTACGAAAATTGCTCGATCTATCCCGTCTACCCCCTCTCTCTCCTCTGGTCTACCCTTGCGTGCGCGCATATGCAACTCCTCGCCTCGCCGTTGCCCACGCATTGCGCGTCGCGTCGTTGTGCCATGCTCGCTGCGTGCCCTCGCTTGTTCGCGCACACCGTCGTAGTTGTCGTCCGCGCGTGTTGTTCGCGTGCGTCGCCACGCGTTATGTTACATATGTCGCGCCCGCTGTCAGCGCGTTGTTTTACGTGCGTCGCACGCACCGTTTTCGCATGTCGCGCGCTTTGCCACTGAAAGTCGCCTAGAGGGGGGTGAATAGGGCGAAACTGAAATTTACAAAGTTAATCACAACTACAAGCCGGGTTAGCGTTAGAAATATAATCAAGTCCGCGAGAAAGGGTGCAAAACAAATCGCAGGCAAATAAAGAAGTGAGACACAATGATTTGTTTTACCGAGGTTCGGTTCTCGCAAACCTACTCCCCGTTGAGGAGGCCACAAAGGCCGGGTCTTTTTTAATCCCTTCCCTCTCTCAAACGATCCCTAGGACCGAGTGAGCTTTCTCTTCTCAAATCAATCGGGAACAAAACTTCCCCGCAAGGACCACCACACAATTGGTGTCTCTTGCCTCGGTTACAATTGAGTTTTGATCACAAGAAAAGAATGAGAAAGAAAGCAATCCAAGCGCAAGAGCTCAAAAGAACACAACAAATCACTCTCACTTAACACTAATGCTTTTGTGGAATTGGGAGAGGATTTGATCACTTGGGTGTGTCTTGTATTGAATGCCTAGCTCTTGTAAGTGGTTGGAAGTTAAAAAACTTGGATGACTTGAATGTGGGGTGGTTGGGGGTATTTATAACCCCAACCACCAAACTAGCCGTTTGGTGGAGGCTGCTGTCGCATGGCGCACCGGACAGTTCGGTGCGCCACCGGACACTGTCCGGTGCGCCAGCCACGTCACCAGGCCGTTGGGTTCCGACCGTTGGAGTTCTGACTTGTGGGCCCGCCTGGCTGTCCGGTGGTGCACCGGACAAGTCCTGTAGACTGTCCGGTGTGCCACCCGCGCGTGCTCTGCTCCTCTGCGCGCGCTGGCGTGCATTTAATGCGTTGCAGATGACTGTTGGCGCGAAGTAGTCGTTGCTCCGCTGGCTCACCGGACAGCCCGGTGTGCACCGGACATGTCCGGTGAATTATAGCGGAGCTGAAATCCGAAGCTAGCGAGTTCAGAGTCGCTCTCCTCTGGAGCACGGGACACTGTCCGGTGGTGCACCGGACAGTCCAGTGAATTATAGTGAAGCGCCTCTGAAAATTCCCGAATGTGCGAAGTTTGGCTTGTAGTCCCCTGGTGCACCGGACACTGTCCGGTGGCACACCGGACAGTCCGGTGCGCCAGACCAGGGCTGCCTTCGGTTATCCCTTGCTCCTTTTGTTGAACCCATTTCTTGGTCTTTTTATTGGCTAAGTGTGAACCTTTGGCACCTGTATAACTTATGCACTAGAGCAAACTAGTTAGTCCAATTATTTGTGTTGGGAAATTCAACCACCAAAATCATTTAGGAAATAGGTGTAAGCCTAATTCCCTTTCAATCTCCCCCTTTTTGGTGATTGATGCCAACACAAACCAAAGCAAATATAGAGGTGCATAATTGAACTAGTTTGCATAATAAGTGCAAGGGTTACTTGGAATTGAGCCAATATAAATACTTATAAGATATGCATGGATTGTTTCTTTGATTTTTGTCATTTTGGACCACGCTTGCACCACTTGTTTTGTTTTTGCAAATTCTTTTGTTAATCCCTTTTCAAAGTTCTTTTTGCAAATAGTCAAAGATAAAATGAATAAAAGTTTGAGAAGCATTTTTGAGATTTGAAATCCTCTCCCCTTGTTTCAAATGCTTTTTCCTTTGACTAAACAAAACTCTCCCTTGATAAATTCCTCCTCTTAGTGTTCAAGAGGGTTTTAAGATATTGATTTTGAAAATACTATTCTCTCCCTCTTTTGAACACAATGAGATACCAATTTGAAAATCATACCATTTGAAAAACTCTTTCTAAAATTAGTACCAATTGAAAACCAAAAAATTTTAAATGGGTGGTGGTGCGGTCCTTTTGCTTTGGGCTCATGCTCTCTCCCCCTTTGGCATAAATCGCCAAAAACGGAATCATTAGAGCCCTTATAACTACTTTCTCCCCTTTGGCACATAAAATACGAGTGAAGATTATACCAATGTTGGAGAAATGGCTCGAAGCGATGGTGAGGGATGATTGACGTAGTGGAAGCCTTTGTCTTCACCAAAGACTCCAATTCCCTTTCAATATACCTACGACTTGGTTTAAAATTTACTTGAAAACACATTAGTCATAGCACATGAAAGAGACATGATCAAAGGTATATGAATGATCTATGTGTGCAAATCAACAAAAGAAGTTCCTAGAATCAAGAATATTTAGCTCATGCCTAAGTTTGTTAAAAGTTTGTTCATCTAGTGGCTTGGTAAAGATATCGGCTAATTGATCTTTAGTGTTAATATAAGCAATCTCGATATCTCCCTTTTGTTGGTGATCCCCTAGAAAATGATACCGAATGGCTATGTGTTTAGTGCGGCTATGCTCAACGGGATTATCCGCCATGCGGATTGCACTCTCATTATCACATAGAAGAGGAACTTTGGTTAATTTGTAACCGTAGTTACTAAGGGTTTGCCTCATCTAAAGTAGTTGCGCGCAACAATGGCCTACGGCAATGTACTCGGCCTCGGCGGTAGAAAGAGCTACGGAATTTTGCTTCTTTGAAGCCCAAGACACCAAGGATCTTCCCAAGAACTGGCAAGTCCCCGATGTGCTCTTTCTATTAATTTTGCACCCCGCCCAATCGGCATCCGAATAACCAATTAAATCAAAAGTGGATCCCCTAGGATACCAAAGCCCAAACTTAGGAGTATAAGCCAAATATCTCAAGATTCGTTTTACGGCCGTAAGGTGAGCTTCCTTAGGGTCGGCTTGGAATCTTGCACACATACATACGGAAAGCATAATATCCGGTCGAGATGCATATAAATAGAGCAAAGAGCATATCATCGACCGGTATACCTTTTGATCCACGAACTTACCTTCCGTGTCGAGGTCGAGATGCCCATTTGTTCCCATGGGTGTCTTGATGGGCTTGGCATCCTTCATTCGAAACTTGTTTAGAATATCTTGAGTATACTTCGTTTGGCTTAGTAAGGTGCCCTCTTGGAGTTGCTTCATTTGAAATCCTAAGAAGTACTTCAACTCCCCCATCATAGACATCTCGAATTTTTGTGTCATGATCCTACTAAACTCTTCACATGTAGATTCGTTAGTAGACCCAAATATGATATCATCAACATAAATTTGGCATACAAACAAATCATTTTCAAGTGTTTTGGTAAAGAGTGTAGGATCGGCCTTTCCGACTTTGAATCCATTAGTGATAAGGAAATCTCTAAGGCATTAATACCATGCTCTTGGGGCTTGCTTGAGCCCATAAAGCGCCTTAGAGAGTTTATAGACATGGTTAGGGTACTCACTATCTTCAAAGCCGGGAGGTTGCTCAACATAGACCTCTTCCTTGATTGGTCCGTTGAGGAAGGCACTCTTCACGTCCATTTGATAGAGCTTGAAGCCATGGTAAGTAGCATAGGCCAATAATATACGAATTGACTCGAGCCTAGCTACGGGTGCATAGGTTTCACCGAAATCCGAACCTTCGACTTGGGAGTATCCTTTGGCCACAAGTCGGGCTTTGTTCCTTGTCACCACACCATGCTCATCTTGCTTGTTGCGGAAGACCCACTTGGTTCCTACAACATTTTGATTAGGACGTGGAACCAAATGCCATACCTCGTTCCTAGTGAAGTTGTTGAGCTCCTCTTGCATCGCCACCACCCAATCCGAATCTTGAAGTGCTTCCTCTATCTTATGTGGCTCAATAGAGGAAATAAGAGAGTAATGCTCACAAAAATGTGCAACACGAGATCTAGTGGTTACCCCCTTATGAATGTCGCCAAGGATGGTGTCGACGGGGTGATCTCGTTGGATTGCTTGGTGGACTCTTGGGTGTGGCGGCCTTTGTTCTTCATCCTCCTTGTCTTGATCATTTGCATCTCCCCCTTGATCATTGCCGTCATCTTGAGGTGGCTCATTTGCTTGATCTTGTATTTCATCAACTTGAGCTTCATCCTCATTTTGAGTTGGTGGAGATGCTTGCGTGGAGGAGGATGGTTGATCTTGTGCATTTGGAGGCTCTTTGGATTCCTTAGGACACACATCCCCAATGGACATGTTCCTTAGCGCGATGCACGGAGCCTCTTCATCACCTATCTCATCAAGATCAACTTGCTCTACTTGAGAGCCGTTAGTCTCATCAAACACAACGTCACAAGAAACTTCAACTTGTCCAGAGGACTTGTTAAAGACTCTATATGCCCTTGTGTTTGAATCATATCCTAGTAAAAAGCCTTCTACAGTCTTAGGAGCAAATTTAGATTTTCTACCTCTTTTAACAAGTATAAAGCATTTGCTACCAAAGACTCTAAAATATGAAATATTGGGCTTTTTACCGGTTAGGAGTTCGTATGATGTCTTCTTGAGGATTCGGTGTAGATATAACCCGTTGATGGTGAAAGGGAATTAGGCTTACACCTAGTCCCTAAATAATTTTGGTGGTTGAATTGCCCAACACAAATATTGAACTAACTAGTTTGCTCTAGTGTATAAGTTTTACAGGTGCAAAAAGGTTCACACTTAGCCAATAAAATGACCATGTGTTGGGTTCGACAAAAGGGCAAAGATGCAACCAAAGGCTCCTCTGGTCTGGCGCACCGGACTGTCCGGTGTGCCACCGGACAGTGTCCGGTGCACCAGAGGACTTCAGCTCAAACTCGTCGCCCTCGGGAAATTTCCAGAGTCAGCGCTCTAAAATTCACCGGACTGTCCGGTGCACACCGGACAGTGTCCGGTGCTCATTTGAGATGCGGCTCAGGAACTCGCCAGTCTCGGGAATTCGCAATGGCTGCTCCGCTATAATTCACCGGACATGTCCGGTGTAACCCCGGAGCAACGGCTATTTCGGCGTCAACGGCTCCCTGCGGCGCATTCAATGCGCGCTCTGCGCGCGCAGATGTCAGGCGCGCCCATACTGGCGCACCGGACAATGAACAGGTGATGTCCGGTGTGCACCGGACATCCAGGCGGGCCCAGGAGTCAGAAGCTCCAACGGTCAGAATCCAACGGCATTGATGACGTGGCGGGGGCACCGGACATGTCCGGTGTGCACCGGACTGTCCGGTGTGCCATCGACAGACAGCCTCCACCAACGGTCAAGTTTGGTGGTTGGGGCTATAAATACCCCAACCACCCCACCATTCATTGCATCCAAGTTTTCCAGCTTCCAACTACTATACAAGAGCTAGCATTCATTGCAAAGCACACCAAAAGAGATCAAATCCTCTCTCAACTCCACACAAAGCCCTAGTGACTAGAGAGAGTGATTTGTAGTGTTCATTTGAGCTCTTGCGCTTGGATCGCTTCTTTTTCTTTGGCATTCTTTCTTGTGATCAAACACTCACTTGTAGTTGAGGCAAGAGACACCAATTGTGTGGTGGTCCTTGCGGGAAGTTTGATTCCCAAGTGATTTGAGAAAGAGAAGCTCACTCGGTCCGAGGGACCGTTTGAGAGAGGGAAGGGTTGAAAGAGACCCAGCCTTTGTGGCCTCCTCAACGGGGAGTAGGTTTGAGAGAACCGAACCTCGGTAAAACAAATCCGCGTGTCTCACTTTGTTATTCGCTTGCGATTTATTTTGCGCCCTCTCTCGCGGACTCTATTATATTTCTAACGCTAACCCGGCTTGTAGTTGTGATTATTTTTGAGAATTTCAGTTTCGCCCTATTCACCCCCCCTCTAGGCGACTTTCAGATGGCGTAACAGGCGGTGTTGACCGCCTCGGCCCAAAACCGATCCGAAGTCTTGTACTCATCAATCATGGTTCTTGCCATGTCCAATTGTTGGGGACCATAATTAGGGGTACCCTCAAGGCTCCTAATTCTCAGCTGGTAACCCCCATCAGCATAAAGCTGCAAAGGCCTGATGGGTGCGACTAAGTCAGGGATCGGTCCATTCGAGGGACTCGATCACGCCTCGCCCGAGCCCAGCCTCGGGCAAGGGCAGCCGACCCCGGAGGATCTCTGTCTCGCCCGAGGCCCCCTCCAGCAACGAACATACTTCCGACTCGCCCGAGGCCCAATCTTCGCCAAGAAGCAACCCTGGCCAAATCGCCACGCCAACCGACCAAATCGCAGGGGCATTTAAATGCAAAGGTGGCCTGACACCTTTATCCTGACGTGCGTCCTCCAGTCGACAGAGCCGAAGTGACCGCAGTCACTTCGCCGCTCCACTGACCGGCCTAACAGAAGGACAGCGCCGCCTGCGCCGCTCCGACTGCTGTGCCACTCGACAGAGTGAGGCTGACAGGCAGTCAGGCCTAGCCTCAGGCACCATAGGAAACTCCGCTCCGCCCGACCCAGGGCTCGGACTTGGGCTTAGCCCCGGAAGACGGCGAACTCCGCTCCGCCCGACCCAGGGCTCGGACTCGGGCTCAGCCCCGGAAGACGGCGAACTCCGCTCCGCCCGACCCAGGGCTCGGACTTGGGCTCAGCCCTAGAAGACGACGAACTCCGCTTCGCCCGACCCCAGGGCTCGGACTCAGCCCTGGCTTCAGCCGACGGTCTTCGCCTCGCCCGACCCGGGGGCTCGGACTCGACCTCAGCCACGGAAGACAGACTCGACCTCGACCTCGGAGGAGCCTCCACATCGCCCAACCAAGGGCGCGGATCAACCACGTCAATAGGAGGCGCCATCATTACCCTACCCCAAGCTGACTCAGGCTACGGGGAACAAGACCGACGTCCCATCTGGCTCGCTCCGCCAGACAAGTAATGATGGCACCCCGCACGCTCTATGACGACGACGGCTCTCAGCCCCCTTACGGAAGCAAGAGGACGTCAGCAAGGACTCAACAGCCCCGACAGCTGTCCTTCTGCCAGGCTCCAGCGCTCCACGGACGGCCACGACACCACACAAACTGGGTGCCAAAACCTCTCCGGCTGCCACGACGGCATGTACTTAGGGCGCTAGCTCTCCTCCGCTAGACACGTAGCACTCTGCTACACCCCCCATTGTACACCTGGATCCTCTCCTTACGCCTATAAAAGGAAGGACCAGGGCCCTCTTACAGAGGGTTGGCCGCGCGGGGAAGAGGACGGGACTGGCGCTCGCGTGAGGCCGCTCGCTCCCTCCCGCGTGGAACGCTTGTAACCCCCTACTGCAAGCGCACCCGACCTGGGCGCGGGACGAACACGAAGGCCGCGGGATTCCCACCTCTCTCACGCCTTCTTCCCCCTTCGCGCTCGGCCTCGCGCCGACCCATCTGGGCTGGGGCACGCGGCGACATTCTCACTCGTCGGCCCAGGGACCCCCTGGTCTCGAAACGCCGACATAGAGTTCTATTTTTCCTCTCCACTACACCATTTTGTTGTGGCGTGTAGGGAGAAGAGAACTCATGCTTGATGCCCTCCTACTCAAGGAAGCCTTCAGTTTGAGAGTTCTTGAACTCCGTCCCGTTGTCGCTTCTAATCTTTTTGATCCTTAAGGCGAACTCATTTTGAGCCCGTCTCAAGAATCCTTTTAATGTCTCTTGGGTATGAGATTTTTCCTGCAAAAAGAATACCCAAGTGAAGCGAGAATAATCATCCATGATAACTAGACAGTACTTACTCCCGCCGATGCTTATGTAAGCTATCGGGCCGAATAGATCCATGTGTAGGAGCTCCAGTGGCCTGTCGGTCATCATGATGTTCTTGTGTGGATGGTGAGCACCAACTTTCTTCCCTGCTTGGCATGCGCTACAAATCCTGTCTTTCTCAAAATGAACATTTGTTAATCCTAAAATATGCTCTCCTTTTAGAAGCTTATGAAGATTCTTCATCCCAACATGGGCTAGTCGGCGGTGCCAGAGCCAACCCATGTTAGTCTTAGCAATTAAGCAAGTGTCGAGTTCAGCTCTATCAAAATCTACCAAGTATAGCTGACCCTCTAACACTCCCTTAAATGCTATTGAATCATCACTTCTTCTAAAAACAGTGACACCTATATCAGTAAAAAGACAGTTGTAGCCCATTTGACATAATTGAGAAATGGAAAGCAAATTGTAATCTAAAGAATCTACAAGAAAAACATTGGAAATGGAATGGTCAGGTGATATAGCAATTTTACCCAATCCTTTGACCAAACCTTGATTTCCATCCCCGAATGTGATCGCTCTTTGGGGATCTTGGGTTTTCTCGTAGGAGGAGAACATCTTCTTCTCCCGTGTCATGTGGTTTGTGCACCCGCTATCGATGATCCAACTTGAGCCCCCGGATGCATAAACCTACAAAACAAGTTTAGTTCTTGACTTTAGGTACCCAAATGGTTTTGGGTCCTTTGGCATTAGACACAAGAACTTTGGGTACCCAAACACAAGTCTTTGACCCCTTGTGCTTGCCCCCAACATATTTGGCAACTACCTTGCCGGATTTGTTAGTTAACACATATGATGCATCAAAAGTTTTAAATGAAATGTTGTGATCATTTGATGCATTAGGAGTTCTCTTCTTAGGCAACTTAGCACGGGTTGGTTGCCTCGAACTAGATGTCTCACCCTTATACATAAATGCATGGTTAGGGCCAGAGTGAGACTTCCTAGAATGAATTCTCCTAATTTTGCTCTCAGGATAACCGGCAGGGTACAAAATGTAACCCTCGTTATCCTGAGGCATGGGAGCCTTGCCCTTAACAAAGTTGGACAATTTCTTAGGAGGGGCATTAAGTTTGACATTGCCTCCCTGTTGGAAGCCAATGCCATCCTTAATGCCAGGGCGTCTCCCATTATAAAGCATACTACGAGCAAACTTAAATTTTTCATTTTCTAGTTCATGCTCGGCAATTTTAGCATCTAATTTAGTTATATGATCATTTTGTTGTTTAATCATGTATAGCATTAACATCAACATCTCTACATCTAGTACAAATAGTGACATGCTCAGTGGTAGATGTAGAGGGTTTGCAAGAATTAAGTTCAACAATCTTAGCACGCAATATATCATTTTTATCTCTAAGATCGGAAATTGTAATATTGCAAACATCAAGTTCTTTAGCCTTAGCAAGCAATTTTTCATTCTCAATCCTAAGGCTAGCAAGAGAAATGTTTAATTCTTCAATCTTAGCAAGCAAATCATCATTATCATTTCTAAGATTGGGAATTGAAACATCACAAACATTTGAATCAACCTTAGCTAACAAATTAGCATTATCATCTCTAAGGTTGTCTATAGTCTCATGGCATGTGCTTAGCTCACTCGATAGTTTTTCACATTTTTCTACTTCTAGAGCGTAAGCATTTTTAACCTTAACATGCTTTTTGTTTTCTTTGATAAGGAAGTCCTCTTGGGAGTCCAAGAGATCATCCTTTTCATGAATAGCACTAATTAGTTCATTTAGTTTTTCCTTTTGTTGCATGTTGAGGTTAGCAAAAAGAGTACGCAAATTATCTTCCTCATCACTAGCATTATCATCGCTAGAGGACTCATATCTAGTGGAGGATTTGGATTTAACCTTCTTCTTTTTGCCGTCCTTTGCCATGAGGCACTTGTGGCCGACGTTGGGGAAGAGAAGGCCCTTGTTGATGGCGATGTTGGCGGCGTCCTCGTCGGAGGAGGAGTCGGAGGAGCTCTCGTCCGAGTCCCACTCGCGGCATACATGGGCGTCGCCACCCTTCTTCTTGTAGTATTTCTTCTTCTCCTTTCTTCTCCCCTTCTTGTCGTCGCCCCTGTCACTGTCACTAGAAATAGGACATTTTGCTATAAAGTGACCGGGCTTACCACACTTGTAGCAAACCTTCTTGGAGTGGGGCTTGTAATCTTCCCCCCTCCTTTGTTTGAGGATTTGGCGGAAGCTCTTGATGACGAGCACCATTTCCTCATTGTCGAGCTTTGAGGCGTCGATTGGTTGTCTACTTGATGTAGACTCCTCCTTCTCCTCTGTCGCCTTAAATGCGACCGGTTGTGTTTCGGATGTGGAGGGATCATCTAGCTCATTGATTTTCTTTGAGCCCTTGATCATGTATTCAAAGCTCACAAAATTCCCGATTACTTCCTCGGGAGTCATTAGTGTATATCTAGGATTACCATGAATTAATTGAACTTGAGTAGGGTTAAGGAAAATAAGCGATCTAAGAATAACCTTAACCATCTCGTGGTCATCCCACTTTTTGCTCCCGAGGTTGCGCACTTGGTTCACCAAGGTTTTGAGCCGGTTGTACATGTCTTGTGGCTCTTCCCCTTTGCGAAGCCGGAAGCGACCGAGCTCCCCCTCGATCGTCTCCCGCTTGGTGATCTTGGTTAGTTCATCACCCTCGTGTGCGGTCTTGAGCACGTCCCAAACTTCCTTGGCGCTCTTTAATCCTTGCACCTTGTTGTACTCCTCCCTACTTAGAGAGGCGAGGAGTATGGTTGTGGCTTGGGAGTTGAAGTGCTCGATTTGGGCCACTTCGTCCTCATCATAATCCTCATCCCCTATGGATGGTACCTGTGCTCCAAACTCAACAACATTCCATATACTTTTGTGGAGTGAGGTTAGATGAAATTTCATTAAATCACTCCATCTAGCATAATCTTCACCGTCAAAGGTTGGCGGTTTGCCTAATGGAACGGAAAGTAATGGAGTATGTCTAGAAGTGTGAGGGTAGTGTAAGGGGATCTTACTAAACTTCTTACGCTCATGGCGCTTAGAAGTTATGGAGGGCGCGTCGGAGCCGGAGGTGGAAGGTGATGAAGTGTCGGTCTCGCAGTAGACCACCTTCCTCATCTTGTTTTTCTTGTCGCCACTCCGATGCGACTTGTGGGAAGAGGCTTTCTTCTCCTTCCCTTTCCCCTTTTTGCGGGACTCTTCCGATAAGGCCTTCCCGTGGCTTGTAGTGGGCTTGTCGCCGGTCTCCATCTCCTTCTTGGCGTGTTCTCCCGACATCACTTCGAGCGGTTAGGCTCTAATGAAGCACCGGGCTCTGATACCAATTGAAAGACGCCTAGAGGGGGGGTGAATAGGGCGAAACTGAAATTTACAAAGTTAATCACAACTACAAGCCGGGTTAGCGTTAGAAATATAATCAAGTCCACGAGAAAGGGTGCAAAACAAATCACAGGCAAATAAAGAAGTGAGACACAATGATTTGTTTTACCGAGGTTCGGTTCTCGCAAACCTACTCCCCGTTGAGGAGGCCACAAAGACCGGGTCTTTTTCAACCCCTTCCCTCTCTCAAACGGTCCCTAGGACCGAGTGAGCTTTCTCTTCTCAAATCAACCGGGAACAAAACTTCCCCGTAAGGACCACCACACAATTGGTGTCTCTTGCCTCGGTTACAATTGAGTTTTGATCACAAGAAAAGAATGAGAAAGAAAGCAATCCAAGCGCAAGAGCTCAAAAGAACACAACAAATCACTCTCACTTAACACTAATGCTTTTGTGGAATTGGGAGAGGATTTGATCACTTGGATGTGTCTTGTATTGAATGCCTAGCTCTTGTAAGTGGTTGGAAGTTAAAAAACTTGGATGACTTGAATGTGGGGTGGTTGGGGGTATTTATAACCCCAACCACCAAACTAGCCGTTTGGTGGAGGCTGCTGTCGCATGGCGCACCGGACAGTCCGGTGCGCCACCGGACACTGTCCGGTGCGCAAGCCACGTCACCAGGCCGTTGGGTTCCGACCGTTGGAGTTCTGACTTGTGGGCCCGCCTGGCTGTCCGGTGGTGCACCGGACAAGTCCTGTAGACTGTCCGGTGTGCCACCCGCGTGTGCTCTGCTCCTCTGCGCGCGCTGGCATGCATTTAATGCATTGCAGACGACCGTTGGCGTGAAGTAGTCGTTGCTCCGCTGGCTCACCGGACAGTTCGGTGTGCACCGGACATGTCCGGTGAATTATAACGGAGCTGAAATCCGAAGCTGGCGAGTTCAGAGTCGCTCTCCTCTGGAGCACCGGACACTGTCCGGTGGTGCACCGGACAGTCCGGTGAATTATAGCGAAGCGCCTCTGAAAATTCCCGAAGGTGCGAAGTTTGGCTTGGAGTCCCCTGGTGCACCGGACATTGTCCGGTGGCACACCGGACAGTCCGGTGCGCCAGACCAGGGCTGCCTTCGGTTATCCCTTGCTCCTTTTGTTAAACCCATTTCTTGGACTTTTTATTGGCTAAGTGTGAACCTTTGGCACCTGTATAACTTATGCACTAGAGCAAACTAGTTAGTCCAATTATTTGTGTTGGGCAATTCAACCACCAAAATCATTTAGGAAATAGGTGTAAGCCTAATTCCCTTTCAGCCACGCATCGTTAATTTGCCCCGCTTAGAATTGCTCATGTTAATTAACGAATTACTTATTTTAACCAACAACTATCAGAGTACTAAATTAATCGAAACTAAGTAGTAGTTTTTATTTTGCATATGACAAAATTTCTATTAATATGACTACGTCGAATTAAATGTTATAGTTCATATTCGTTTAGCATAAACACGATACATCTCGACCGTAGCTTCGACTGCCGCTTTTCCTTTGATTTTCTCGCGTGACCGCAAATGCGAGCTCTATGTCGCGTTGCATAATTAAACGACTGCTCTCTTGTATGGTGTATTGTTCTTTTATGTTTCAAGTATAATGAATGTATGTTTGCAATCACATAGATAATTATCCGTTGGTGGAGTCCGAAGGAGCTGCAACACAAGACCATGAGTATCAACTGTTTGGTGAAGGCAAGTGTCCTCTGACCTACTTATGTCCTATTCACTTGACAATTCATTTCCTCGCATAACATAATTAACCTATGGACTCATTAGCTTTCTATTTATCATGTCCTTGTTATATTTTTTGGTTAGGATGTTTATGATTAGCTTTATGCTACCGCTCTACTTTAATTAATGAACATGATGAGATACATTCATGATATGATGATTTTATTTTGGACATGATTATGAACTTGTGACACTTAAGGAGGCTCGGGCTGTTTCCCAAGTACTTCTCCGTAAGGACCGGTTCATTGGATGACCATACGGGAAAACAGTGCAACCATGAGGGGTGAAATGGACACCCTTATTAGCTAACTAATTGGAGGAACTGGAGGTGTAATTGCTTCGCCGTCTTGCCGTCAATGGGGTCCTCGACACAGTACATGCTAGGTGTCGAGGTTATTTCGTTTTGCTTTTTGTTATTCACCCCTTGCGGGGAGAAGTATTGTCTTTATCAAACCTAGAGAAACCTAAAAGGCGTATATACCTTTAGGAAATCTTTGTAAAGGCTACGTAGTGAAACCTTGCTAACTCACCTTGGAAGTGTTTAAGGGTCTCTACAACCTAAGGCAAAAAGGGATCACAGTTCATGGGTAAAGTGTGCGACTTCTGCAGAGGGTTATAAACTCATATATATCAGTCGTGCTCACGGTTATGAGCGGCCTTGGCAGCTCCTTTGATTAGAGATACTCTAGATACATTTATGATGATGGATCTAATGATGACAACTCTGATTATGAATTATGGTATTTCCTCTATGAGGAGGTACACCTTAGGATAATAACTTGGGATTACAACAAAACTTGGCTTATATTAATGATTAAAACTTGACAAAGTAAAAGCATTCTGCTATCAGTCTAACTCCACATAAAGGTAGTCCACTTCAGCTAAATGGCCATTTGCTGAGTACGTTAATGTGTACTCACCCTTGTTTTACACAAAACACCAGGTTGTCCCCACTACAACCACCGCTCAGAAGAAGGTGAAGATAACATAGAGGACTTCTAGGAGTTATAGGACTTTGAGGAGTTCTAGATTTAGAATAGCGTGATCTCCCAGCCAGTTGCTTGTGGGAGGCCCTTGTATTTACTACGTTCCATATTAGCACTTTGATACTTGTTAATTTGATGACGATGTGGATGTATTTGATATGAAGTTGTAATAAGTTTAATACATCTTTATGTTATTATTCGAGCATTGTGCATTGATGTTCATTTATGTAATCGTTGTGTACGTGAGTTTTGATCCTAGCACGTTTATGGTTCGCTATTTTTGCATCGAAGAACCCCTTCATCTTCTTTGGTTTCATATTCAAACATGGACTCTTCATCTTTGGGTTCATTATAGGTGGTCGAGATGTCTTCAACCACATGAATGGGGGTGGTTGTATGTACGACTATTTTGACCATGGTAGTAGTGACTTCTTCAACATGTTCTTTAGTACCGATAACATTGTCAAAGTTGTAAATCTTCAAATTACATAGGAGTCAGAACTGAAGGAATCATTTTGACTTAGGCCAAATCTAGTGGACAAAGGTGGAGTTTTGAACAAAATAATGAAGATGGAAATTGTTAACAAAGCTCACAAAGGCTTCAACGATGGGGGTGCTAAGGGGGCTTCGGAGGTGGAGCTTAAGGCAATAGAATGTGGGATCAATAGCAAATGTCGTGAGGTATACTATGCTTAGTCTCGCTTAGACAAATGTTATGAGGTATACTATGCTCAGTCCCCCTTATATAACAAAGCCAACACGAGAACAGATGAGTCAAGCATGGTGTAGTCACTGCCATTCGAGTCCATCACGTCACCTATGTTTTTGCGCATATCTTATGCATTTATATTCTCCATTTTAAATAACGAAATCAAAGGAATGTGTTTTTGGACCTTTGACATACCCTTTCCAAATATATTTTGAAGTTTGAGCTCATTATAGAAACAAACTAATCCCGTGATGGGCTAGTGTTGGGAGAAGATCTCTGGGCGAAGATCCATATTAACAAATACCATTGTTCAGACATTTTCCTAGTACAATGCCCTAAATCAAAGTTGAAGGTAAAGAAGCTTTAGACCCATACAAGGGCGAAGGAATTGATAAGATGAAGGAGTTTGGAAAAAGCAAGAAAAGCCAAAAGCGACCGGAAGCTTTGGATGAGACAAAGGATGTAGCCGAAGATTCTGCGAATTTAGAGTCGCTCTTCAACGGAGGAAGGCGAAGGAGGTCTCCATGGAGAAGAAGTCATCTGTGGCATGTCAAGAATGTAAAATGATGAAATTGTACGTCCTCTACCACTAAGGGCTATTATGTAATGGGAGGGCAATGTGATACTTTTATTCGAAGGTATATACTGATCCGATCTTATAAATAAATGAAAAGTGACACTGTTACAGAGATCGACCATTTGCAATATTGCGCATGTAGCATCTTGTCATTAGTGGATCTCCAAAGGTATAATGAACCCAAGACTATTTATGCATTGATGTCTCCACTGTTTACTTATTTGCTGAAGTTATATGCTTCTTAATTGTAATTGATACGAATGCGAAATAGAAATAATCACCCGTATTATTATGCTTTATTCAAAGGGATTATGTTCTATAATTTGGCGGCATGAATGGTCTTATGATGATACAAATGCGAAAAAAAGGAATAATCACCAGTATTATGCTTTATTCAAAGGGATTATATCTTATAATTTGGCGGCATGAATGGTCTTAGGATAAAAAGAATATAGAGCCAGCAGTTTCTCCTTCGATCCCTTCGGAGGGTACAGGTTGTGTTATTCAAAAAGAATATAGACCCATGTGTTATTCATTAATCATGTTGTCCATGTTATACTGCTATGTTTTTTTTTGCAGAATTCCACGTGTACCTAGCAAAGGTAGTTTGCATTTTGCATGAGACAGAACTCAGAAAAGGGTACAGGTTGCACTGTTACTCTACTGTGGTGTGCAGAGTCCACGTCCGTCCGGGGCCGTCTGCTGAGCTCAGGCTGGGCACAGTCGCGAGCTGTAAAAGATACGCTATACACATGCAGTCACACATGCAGTAAGAAAATGGTGTAACAGCGGACGCTATCACCTGCGCTATTTTGCAGTCACATATCCAGAACTCTGCAGGTAGAGCTGTACGGGCATCAACGCTATAGCAATAAAATAAACCGGACGGAGGTAGAGCTGTACGGGCATCAACTCTGCAGGTAGAGCTGCAGGCAGAGAGCAGCAGCATGGGTACGGTGTGTTGGTATAGAGTTGAGATATAGAGTAAACATGACTGCAGATGATTGTGGTATAGAGTAGATAATCTTGCTGACGATGATAGAATATTCCTTTTAGAGTAAAAATTTAGAGTAGTATGAGTGCGGATAGCCTCAACGGCTTTCTGCTGTGCTGCGTCCTGCGTGCGCATCTTGTGGTGGCCGCTTTCGGCGCAGACCCCGACGAAATGGCTGAAAATTTGAAATCCGTCTCGCTCCTCGCCGCCGCACGCCCGCACCGCACCATGCTGCATCTCCTTCTGCTGTCATGCTGTGTATACCACGAAACACAACTCCAATCCAGAATCCACGCCTCCCAAAGCTCTCCTACTCTCAAACACCACCATAGCATCGGTTCGCCGTTAAACCGGTCACCTCGCCTCCCTGGCGCTGCCCCTCTTCCTCTCCACCGCGTTAGAATCCCATGGGTCTCTGTTTCAGCAAGAAGCAGCAAGCGAAGCGCCGAGACGTGCAGCCATCCAGTGACTCCAAGAAGAGCGGAGGCCGGAAATCCGGCAGGGACACCGTGCTTGTCGCCGATGCCAAGAAGGCTCCTCAGGCAAAGGCGCCAGCACCGCCCAAAAAGTCTGTAGCCAGGCCGGAGGAGCCAACAGCTGACAAGAGGACCGTGTTCGTCGTCAAGGCCGCGGCAGCGGCGGCCGCCGCCGAGGTTGCGGCCGCCGCGAAGGGAAGACCCGAGGAGGCTCAGGCGAAGAGGGCGGCGCCGGAGGAGGAGCTGAGGCCCGGCTCTGTGGGCCGGGCGCCAGTGCGGACGTCGAGCTGCACCAAGGAGGAGGTGGACGCGATCCTGATCCAGTGCGGCCGCCTCAGCCGGAGCTCATCGTCGTCCGGGAAGGCGCCGTCGGGTGAGCACCGGAGGTACGCCGGATCCAAGCGCAGCTACGACTTCGACCACGAGAGGAGGGGCGGTGGCGGCGACGTCGACGAATGCGATTGGGGCAGGGAGGGGGCCGCGGTGGCCAGGCCCTCACCGCGCCGGAGGACGCCAGAACGGAAGCGCTCGTCGAGCCACGATGGCCGCGCTGGCAGCGGGAGCGGGAGCCAGAGCCGGAGGATTAGCAGGTCGCCGGGGCGGCGAGCGGACGTCGTCCCCGCCCCGGGGAGCTCCGCGACCGGTGAGCGAGGCGTGAGGCAGCAGCCGGGCAAGATGGTGTCGGTCCCGGCCAGGGAGAAGGGGCGCGCGCCGTCGCCCGTGAAGGCTGCTTCGTCTGGCAAGAGGTACCCATCGCCAAGGTCAAACTCGCCCGCGAGGGCAGCGGCCTCAGGGAATGAGAATGCCGGGGTGCAGTCGACGCACGGACCCTCGCTGAGCCGCAGCTCCTCTAGGAAGGCCGAGCAGTCGCCGTTCCGTCGCAACCCCATGGCGGAACTCGACGAGAACGCGCTCGGCAACAACCACCATCACAGCAACGGCAGGCCTCTAAAGGTACGGATCAACCAAAGTCTAGAACTTTCCTCCATTGCCGCGCTCAGTTTCCCCCACCAAATTTGCTGAATCTTCGAAATGACCTGCAGAAATCCGCTGATGGTGGTGCCGTTGCATTGGCACAGAAGACCGCGGAGCGGGCAAAGGATCAGATCCCCAGCTGCCGAACTGCGAAGGAGATCGTGGAGGAGGCCGTGGCTTCGGACACCAAAGTGGCGCCTGCAAGGATGAACGCGACCCACTCGGTGAGCATTGTGGCCGAGAACGTCACCCATCCGAGGCCGGGGAGCCGGTCGTCGAGGCGCTCCTCACGCGACTTCGAGCACAATGGCAACACCTACGCATCCCTGTTACTGGAGGACATCCAGAACCAGCAGCAGCAGAGCACCAGCGATGCCACTGTCGCTGCAGCGCCGACCTTCGCGCTTCCGGCGTGCGTGTCGAAGGCCTGCTCTATCCTTGAAGCGGTCGCCGACCTCAACTCCTCGTCGTCCGAGAACAAGAACTTCGAGCTGGAGAGGTCGGTCAACGATAAGGAATCCGTCAACGGCAGGTACGGCGGAAAGGGTGCGGTCGCCCTCGTGATGGAGTCGGAGGTCTGCGTGAAGGACGATCTCATGGAGCCGAGCATGCACAAGTACGTCTCGGTGCGTGACATTCGTGGGGAGACCGAGCCGCAGGAGTCAGCAGGGAGCAACAGCTTTGCCGGCAATGCCTGGACGTGCTCGTGGGAGCCCAATTCCGTCGACTCAACAGACCGGACCTGGACGGCCTCGCAGTCGTACAACGGCGACGAGGTGGAGCAGTCATGGCAGAGCAAGCAGAAGCCGTCGTCATCCCAGGAGCCCAGCCACGTTGGTTCTACTAGCGATGTTCAGGTCCAGCGCGTGCGCGGTGCTCACCGCCTCCGCGCCAGCAGCAGTGCTGTCAACGGCCAGTCCGATGTTCGGGGTGTCTCGGCGAGTTCGTCGATAGCAACTGGAGGTTTTAGGAGCCATATGCTCTAGTTGGTCACGGTAGATCCTGGTTCTCAAGCTGTTGTGGCAAGTTAGGTTGCTGTTTCAGACTAGTGTTTAAACGTTTATATTCTTTGCTTAGTTTGATGATATACACCATCCGTTCTTTTTTTATTTATCATCTTTTAGTTAAAAATAAATTAGCGAGCGATAAGTATTCGAAAACGAAGACAGTCACTGTTAAGATGTGATCAAGCAGTGATATTGGCAACGTATACTCTTCCGTTCACTTGCTAAGGCTATCTGTAACCGTTACCCCTAAATTTTTCCCCCTATATCACTTTTCCCCCCTATTTTTTCATCTCCCGCAGCGGTTCCCCCTAAATACTCCCCCTATACCCCACTACCACTATAAAATATCATTTTCTATACCAACTATCAATTTTTTATCTACTAACAATTACTCGTGGACCCACAGCACAGTGTTTAGGGTGATGAACAGTGACACGCTATATCTGGGGGAGAGAAGGGGACCGACACGTAGGGAGCGCTGTAGGGAGCACCGCTGCGACCATAGGGTGCCCCTACGCGACGCATGCAAGGGGAGGGGGAAGGGCAGCTTATACCGCTGCAGTCAGTCTGTAACACTATGAAAATCATTAAATAAAAATAATACGTTTAGTTAATAATGATATTTATGATAATAAATTTTCCATTGAAGTGTTTGTTATTTGGAATGATTTTTTATTGCTCATAAGTAATTTTGAATATTGAATATCATTTCTTCTTAAATTAAAATTCACATAAATAATTTAATAAATATTAGTCTAAGAATTAATATTTTATTTATAAATAATTTTGGTTGGATTATTATGAATTTTATAGTTATTTGAACAAGTATTTCGAAATTTGGAAAAAGGAATTAAAAAAAAAACTAATCCTACCCGTATAGCCATTAGGCCCATTAGCCATGCCCCTTACCCTGCACAGCTGCCGCACACCTGCCTGCTAGCCAGCCGCCGCTCCTTCTTCCCCTGCAGCCGCCGCCATTTTTTTCTCTCTCTCCTCTAGCTTCTCTCTCTTCCCTTCTCCCTGCTTTCTTCCCCAACGCCCAGGCAGCCGCGCCCCGCTGCCCAGCGACCGCACCAGCACACAGAGTCCCCAGCCGCGCGCTCATGCCCCGACCCCGTGCAGCCCGGCAGCGCGCCCAGCCGCCCGATGTCCTGCACGACCCGAGCCCCAGCCACGCTAGGCCGCGCAGCCTCGACGCCGACCGAGCTCGTGCTCGACGCTCCTGCAACCCGCGTGCGAGCCGTGACTCGACCGACCCCGCGCGTCCACCTCGCCGTCACCTCCCGACCGTGCCGAGCCAAGCGCCTGCAGCCAGGCCCCCGCGCCACCCGCGCACACTGCCGAGCAGCCGCGCACACCCGCCCGGTGCCCGGACAGCACGCACCGTGCACCGCGCGCCAGTGCCCTGCTCAAGCCGCACGTGCCGCGAGCCCCTTCGACCGCGACCCAGCGCTGCCATGAAGACGAGCGACCGTTCTTCTTCGTGCGTTAATGGAGTTCAAGTCATCCGTTTTCTCCCCCCATTAATCCCTCTGTTGATGTACGCCATTGATGGCTGTAGTGATGGTCGTCGTTTCTCTTCTCTCTACAGTGCCCTCTCCCTATAAAATCCACCGAGCTCCTCTGTCTTCCTCCCCTCCCCTGTCCAAACTTTTCCCCATTGTTACCTCGCCCGCACAAGTTCGTCGTTCGCCTGAGCTCGTGCCCCGTCATCCTCACCCAACCACAGCCACCTCGTACCTTCCTCCTCGCAGTGGAGCACGTTCCATCGCTCGCGCCTTTGCCGATTCATTGGACCATCCACGCCCCTCGCCGGTGTCTGCCACTGCGCTCGCTCACTGTCAGCGCCGTTGTGGACGGAAGCCGGAGTAGCGCCCTGCTCGCCGTTGTGCCTCGCTGCTCACCGGAGACGTGCCCGAACACTCACTGACGATTACGCCGTTCACTGCCCGTCGAACACTCTCTCTCGTCGACGTTCATCCAAGACCGTCGTTCATCCCAAGGTTGAAAACAACCCCGAAATATTTATTTGCTAAATCATGTTTTGAATTTATTGTGAATTATTGTTGTAATATTGAGATTATGCGATTTGGCGATTCACGTGTATAACTTTAGAGATTTGATGTATACGTGTAACCAAAATTTAACACCGCGACAACGCTTTGAATATGCGTATGATTTTATAAAAATGAGCACGGTCACTATTCACTAACTCGGTGATTTTCATACTAGAATTGTTTACGGATTTGTTTTTGCTTTAGTGTGTGAAGCGACAATCGGTTAGTAATGATATAAGTATAATTTTAGTGATATAAGAAATTGAAATAGGAACTAAGCCATGTATTTTCGGACGAATGAAAAATGTATAGATTTTACTATTCATAATGAATGTATTCATAAGTATAGCACTTAATTACGTAGAATAGTAAAATACTCCTTTATGTCATAATAACCATGAATAGGTTATTTTAAGTCCCATATAGTTATTTTACAATTAATTCTTAGTATATTAAGGTTAGAAGAATTAAATAAACATTTTTTTGTTATATGTATAAATTCTATTTAGAAAAGAAAAGAGAAAACTGAAATAGTAGAATTTTTAATAGTGTTAAAATGACTTAACTAGGCACTTATATTTTTTTAAAAAAGAAATTAATAGTATGTTGATAGGTTTCTTACTGATGAAGAAGATAATTTGTTCATAATATAAAAATGATATTTTTAATAGATATCATATTTAACAGGCTTCGTATAGATGTTTATGTGTAGCCGTACTAAATGGTAATATGTCATATAACTTTTCTAATAATGATATAATTGCTTAATTTAGTGCTCACACTGTCATAACTAAAATGATAGTTAATAAATATAGTATTTATTTTAATTATCTGGATCATTTATCCCTACAATAAAGGTAATTATAGACTAATTATCCTTTATCATAATCAAACCGATAGTCAATTTGTTCTTAACTAGATTTATGGCAGGATTAATGATTTCATAGAATTTAATCCACATTATATACGAATCACTTAGTTTTTTCTTAAAGGATAAAATAAACTAATAAGAGTTTAAGTTCTTTTATAACTTAAAAATGTTACTTTATATATATTGACTTCAAATATAATATTATAGGCCATATGCTTTATAATGACATTAAATGATGGTTATGCGTTCATTATCTTTTGCATGAAAATCCACTTAAGATCCATAACCTAACTCGTCTTAAATAAGTGATTAATAATATATGGTCTTTTCACATAAAACCTGTTTAGACTTATATTTTAATTTGTCATAAGTGAATGATTAATAATATGCTCCATAATGCTTCTACAATTAATAACGTGATTAGTAGCCCATTAACGTTAGATATAACATATATCTTTTCTAAAATGTTAAAAAGGTTTAATATTGTTATAACGTGTTTTATCATCTTATAAACCCTTTATCTTAGATATATCGCATATGTCGTTTTATAAAAGATTAATTTGGTGAACCTAATATTTGTATATTTTAATTAAGATATTTATAAGCTTATGTCTTGTTTTATAAAGTATAGATCACACATTTTTGAAAAGAATACCCGCTTATTATAACCATTACTTGCGACGTTTTTGAAAAGCGAACGCTCTTTTCGTTAGGCTTTCTTTTAGCTTTACGCATGGTGAATGTGGTATGTTATTGAGTGGTGTTTGTTCTTCTTGTTTGTTTGTGTGATATTCAGTGGTTGATCTAGTAGTTAAGGATCAAGATCTATTCCTACCCGTGGAAGAACCTCAAGTTTTCAATTAGCAAGGCAAGTGGACTTCTCCCTCTGCATACTCTGTTTGATCCCAAACAATACATTTAATAAAGTTTATTCTTTTGGATGTATATGCATAATTTGACGGGTTACCTATTTAGATAACCTTTCCAACCTTATCCCTTGATCAAACCTGGGAATTATATTTTATCTTCGTAGCTATGCTATTGCTACAACTTAACTTTATGCAGTCACTCCCGCTTATGATATTAATGTTTCAAATGATAAGTGTACATTGTTGTTGTTAACCCGATGGTTAAACAAGATTATTGCATATTAATTGGAACATGGAGTGACCACCCGGGAAAACAGTGCTACCATGAGAACTATCATGGCTCTGGTCTTGGCTAAATAACTAGGGAAGTCTTATGTTGGGTGTTGGTCGTGGTCGACCGGAACGGGGGCATCTGGCAAGCGCTTATAGTACCGGCTCAGGCAGATTGGATACGGGCATAGTTCCCAAAGCTTTACCCTGTACTCTGGACTATAAGTTGGTTACGGTAGGTGTGCCTTATGCAGTTTGACCATTTCCAGCATCTGCGTAATGAGGACTCTAGGGAGAAGCCTCGTAGTGAGACCCTGGCCATTCACCTCGGAAGTGAATACGGGTCTAGCTAACCCGGGCAAAAAGGGAATCGCGACTCATGGGTAAAGATGCGCCACCTCTGCAGAGTGTAAAACTGATATATCAGCCGTGCTCACGGTTATGAGCAGCCTGGACTCCTCACATGATAATTGAACTTGAAGATGGAAATAAATCGAGATCCGATGATCTGCCAATGGTTTGCTTAAGTGGTTTCACTTAAGTGTTTTTGATATACTCTCATACCTTTGTTTAATGGGAATACTTGGGATTCACACTTATTAGTAAGACATGTGTTGTTAATAAAATGTTGACCAACTAAAATGCTTATTGCTCAACCTCAGCCTCACCTTGTTAGACTTGCATTAGTTTTTCCCCCACTTGCTGAGCCCCGACCATAAGTGAGCTCACCCTTGCTTAATTTTGATCAGAAGTTGCAGATGAAGATATGATGCTGAACTCCATGGATGCTAGTCTAGTGATACCCCTGGTCATCTTCCTGTGGATGGATGTCCATGTTTCGCTGTACTTTGATGAACAAAGGTTAAGACATGATGTCTGTTCAAAGTGTAATATGTTAATATAATCGTTATTTACGCTCTTATGCATTGTTCTTTTGATATATTACACTTGTGACGTCAACATATGTGTGGAAATAGATCCTGGCACACATATGGTATGCGCTCGGTTCTGCCCCTTAGAAACGGGTGTGACACAGTCTAATGCTTAGCGTCCAGCAAACATATCTGCACGTATCATTTATTGTGTGATGTTTTGCCAATAGTGATAGTGTAGCTATTGTTTATTGGTTTTGTCCAACCTTAAAGCGAAAATTCCTAAAATCCATAATAAATGTTATATGAGATAATTCTACAGCTTATTTGTTTGACTTTAATCCATACTGTTTTCTACTGCTTCTATAATATTTTTGTCTTTATAAATTACAGCTGCAACAATCTAAATAGTTGGCTTTTAATTGAAACCAACATCCCGAGATGAACCAAATAGCAGCACGTGTTGTCTCTATATATTGAATTAGAGATCGATTCCATTTAAACGTATTGTTATCGTGTTTTTCTGCTGTGAGTTTGAAAAATATGTAAACCTAGAAAGATGAACCAAATAGCAGCACGTGTGTTGTGGTATAACTAGGGTTCACCAAATCGGTGGGGCAAAACCGGCTAGGACCGATTAGCGATTAATCACTGTTTATCAACGTAAACCTGTAAAACCGGTCAAATCTAAATTCAAACTATTTTTTTTTGAATCTGCTCGGTTTGACATCGATATCGGACGATATGACCGATTTAGCGGCCAATATGATCGATTAATTGGGTCTAAAACTGATAAACCGACAACATATCAAGTAAAACTGAATCTCTTGTTTTTGAAAAATAAAAACATGTTTAGGTCTCAATAATTAAACAAAAAATGTCCCAAATGCTATCACAAGTTTAATAACAACATTTAGCCGTGGTAATTTAAAAAAGATTTCAAGTGAAAAGAGAAAAAAACCCTAACCCTAGCTCCTATTCAACTGACGACTAATCAGTTCTACATATCGATTTATTAGTCCTACACTTTGATTTATTAGTCCAATAACACATTTAGTAAGTGGTTCAAATGCATCACATGACACAGTTTCATGGTTCAAATACATTACATGTCTCACTTTTATAGTTCACCAATAACATTAAAGATACAATACAACTTCTGTCTTTAACATATGCATAGTTGATACTTGATTGACCTATACATATTTTGTCATATACACATGTAAATATATTTGAGTTAGTGTTAAATCTATTAACATCGTAGCCGCGCGGTACCCTGAATCAGGGGTACCCCTTACTACAGTATGAAGATACGGCGCCCGTGTGGCGATCTCTAGCCACGCGGTGAACAGCGCTCGACCCCGCCACGTGGACGGCTCAAGGGGAGCGACGTGGCCAGAGAAGATATATCCCAGGATGCAGTCAGTTGGACTGGACCTCCACAAGGAAGCGTCGGACCCCTGTACGCACAGCCCGGACCCCCGAATAGGGTCTGGGACTCCCAAGTAAGCATGCCGGGTCCCTTGGATGGGTCCGGATCCCTCCGTGTAAGGTCCAGGCCACCCATAACGAGGTCCCGGGACAGGAGATGTCCTGGCCTAAGCAAGGGTCCGGTACTGACACGTGCCCAGGCTTTATCCTGTGCGCTTGCGCTCCCCGCTCGGGCGGAGACCCGATGCTGCCACGTGGCTTGTTGCCCGTGACGTAAGCCAGCGGGTGGAGCCTGACGTAAGGCCTCTGGGCCGCACGGTCTCTGCATTTATTAAGGAGAGGACACACCGCCTATCCACCCTGCTGACAGGCGGTGTGCCCCCTCAGCATTTAATGCGTCCTGTCCACTCCGCTCGCAGGCGGCGCTAGGGCCATCCTGCAGACGGCGTGCCTGTCCAGTCCGTTCTCAAACAGTGCGCCCATGCTGCAAGGTGGACTGTGTCCATCATCACTTATACGAGAAGCTTGCCCTGCACGCCGATACTACGCAGATCCCGGATATCAGGGCGCAAGAAGATCGTTCCAGCAGAGAACATTAGTAGCTCCAAGTACTACATCTGTTATGTTCCTGGACCCACATGTCGAGGCTCAGCACCCTTGTACGTGCCCCCCTTAGCTATAAAAGGGGAGGCATGCAACGTTTCGAAGAGAGAGCGCGACGGGAACTCGAACACACTTAGACCCAGCTCAGGCTCATAAGTTCATACAAGCTCTCAAGCTCAATACATCACACAGTGGAGTAGGGTATTACGCTCCGACGGCCCGAACCACTCTAAACCCTTGCGTGTTCCTGAGTTCTTCATTCATCCACCAACAAGCAAAACACTTAAGCCCCCTCCTCATCTTAGGATTTAGGGCGGGTGCACTCCGCCACCCGGCCAGAGAATTTTCTCTCCGACATTTGGCGCGCCAGGTAGGGGCTAGGCATTAGGTTTTTGCTTGTTCTCTCGCTCAGCATGATGGTGCAAATCGTTGAGCACCACGCCGAGACTTCAACAGATTTCCTAGTGGAGGAAGAAGCTGTTTCTTCCACGCCACAGGTTCCCAACCGCCCAGTGCCGGGCACTGCTGCTGTGCACGCTGCATGGCAGCATATAACCACGCAGACATCCCGGACTCCGTCGAGGACGGCTCTGGGAGCATTATTAGTAGCCAGGGAGTTGCTGCGTCATCCTCCAAGCTCCACGGCCTCGCCGGGGGCCATGAAGCAGTGGCGGGACGACGTCGACCGGCTGCTCGGCATGGCACATTCTACCTCGACCAGGTCGAGGCTGCGGTCATCCCGACGCCAACATGAGGTGTCGGCGTCTGTGCGCTCACCCTTAGTGAGGGGCGCACAGACCAACGACCTCCGGGCAGAGCTCAACCGCAGGCGTGCGGGAGAGGACGCTCGAGTCTCTTTAGAGAGGGCGCGTGAGCGCCGGCAAAATATCGAGGGTCGCAACCTCGATCAAGACTTCACTGCGGTAGCACCGCAGGCCCCAATGGGCACCCGGTCCCAAGCGGGTGTCCCCTTGGCCGACATGGGTTGCGCCGCTCTCGCGGATCATCTCCGCGCGGCATCATGGCCATCCATGTTTCGGCCGCACCTGTCGGAAAAGTACGACGGTACGTTAAACCCGTCGAAATTCCTGCAGGTGTACGTCACCGCTATCACAGCAGCAGGTGGAAACACCGCTGTGATGACGACATATTTTCATGTCGCCTTGTCTGGACCTGCCCGGACTTGGCTCATGAACCTTGCCCAGGGTCAATCTACTCCTGGGAAGAGCTCTGCGCACGGTTCGTTGCGAACTTCGCCAGCGCTTACCAGCAACACGATGTGGAGGCCCACCTCCACGCAGTAAGGCAGGAGCCCGGGGAGACTCTCCGGACGTTCATCTCCCGCTTCACCAAGGTGCGAGGTACTATACCTCGCATTTCCGATGCTTCCATCATCACGGCCTTCCGCCAGGGAGTACGTGATGAGAAAATGTTGGAGAAGTTGGCCACGCATGACGTGGAGACAGTTCCCACACTTTTCGCTCTGGCTGACAAATGCGCCAGAGCCGCCGAGGGTCGTGCATGGCACTTGGCCCCATAAACCGGGGCTGCCCAGTCGGGTGGCTCAGGTGCCGTCCCCCGGGACGGTAAGAAGAAAAAGAAAGACCGCAGCCACGAGAAGCCGCGGTCAATCGCTCTAGTCGTCGCAGCTGCGACTGGGGGCCGGGGCGACCGCAACAAGCGCCCACGGCCACAGAGGGGTAACAGCGGCTCATGCCCTGTGCACCCCAATGGTCGCCACAGCGCCACGGAGTGTCGCGAAATCATTGACCTCGCGAAACGCGTCAGCGAGCAGTGCGAGCAGTCTTCCAAGGATGGCTCCCCGCCTCGTCGCCGACCTGGCAAGGAAAGGGTCGACGACGACGAGGTGGCCGTGGCTGAACGGGACCTCGGGTATTAGTCACCCGAGGGGGACCTGAAGGATGTCTTCGCCGGAGATTCCTACTCCGGCGGCGACAACTAGATGGGCCCCCGGAGGGACCCCATACTCCCCGGTCTATGGGGCCGAAGCCTACCCTCCCCCGGAAACCCTTCTGGACTCCCCATGGGTCTAGGCTCCTGACAAGTCCATGCAGAAATGGCTACAGCACGAGGACGAGGACTCTGTCATCAAACGCAGATGGGAACCCAGGGTCAGGACCTAGTCCTACGGCAAGTACCAAACCTAGAAGGGCTCCGCAACGCTCCCCTAGCTAGGAAGGACCCTTCAAGGTGACGGTAATACGCCGACCCGGGGGTGACTATCTTGCTACGACTGAAGGAGTACCTCTTCCTGACCACTGGAGTATCTCTATAAGTTCTATCCATAGGAGCAAGTCTGAGGGGTCGAATTTTTCTCCCTTTTGTAACTAGGTAGCGCATACATGTACGCCAACCCGGTGAGGTCCGCCCTCATAAGCCCGGCCTGTTGGTCTACACCCATGCATGACTGGTTATAAAGAAAAGATTTACCCCCTCAGATGTGCCTCTATGATAGTTTTATCCTACTGCCCCATGGTCTTAACTTGCAGTTTTCCGGATGTTATTTTATCTGACCCACTCGAACAGTTCCCATCCCATCAGACACGATGACATCTGAATTGAACAGTCAGGCTTGCAGTTTAGGACCTCTCTGCGAAAGCAGGAGGGCCTGACAGCCTGGGGGCCGGCTCTAAAGAGTGGGAACCCGTTCCATGGGGTGGTCCGGAGCCTGTGTGGCCGCTTAGCCTGGTCCCGTACCCGAAAGCCTGCACACTCCACCACTCCGTGACGGGTACCCTAGTATTTGGAGCTATAAGTCCTGTGGGTCCGGCAACCTGGGGTCTAGAACTAGAGAATGGACACTTGTCTCCTGGGGTGGTCTGGAGCCGTGTAGCCGCTCAGCCTGGTTCCGTACCGTGGGCCTGCACGCTCCACCACTCTGTGACGGGTGTCCTAGTACCTAGAACCACCATCCAGGGGGCTCGGACACACAACTTGGCTTCCCAGACTAGACCCTGCAGGTCCCGAGCATGTATCAAAGGATGGCTAGTGTCAGATGGCGGGTCCAACGGGTGTACTACTAATGCTCCCTAGCCGAAGCTGTGTGCAGGCCCAGGTCCCAGACGAGGCTACCTCCTATGGGCCATTGCCAACTCTTTCTTAGGTATGCTGGTCTGCAGCCTCGACAAATCGAGCCTACATCCTAGGGGTCCAAGTAGCAAGGAGGAATCGGTTACGCCACACACAACAGGGACAAGTAGTACACAGATAAGTGCTAATACTGCTTGATAAATAGTACTCAAAAGTACCTTACAAAAAGCAAAAGTATTACATCCGCCTTCAAGCGGAGTCCTAGCTCCATCTCTACTCTGCACCAATAGCGTCACGTTGGAAGCTAGCTCCGGGCAACCTCACCAGCGGCGGCGACCACCTCTGCACCGAGCGGCTCGCCAGTGAAGGCGACCACCTCAGCACCAAGCGGCTCGCCAGCAGAGGCGACCACTTCTGCATCGGGCAGCCTCACCAGCGGCGGCGACCACCTCTGCACCGGCGGCTTGCCAGCGACGATGGCCACCACAGCGCGTGCCCCATGGCAAAGAGGCCCTCACCCCTGCCCTCCTACAAGGGTAAGGACAGGACCATCCAAACCATGGAGCTGGGAGCACGGCGACAGGTGGTGCTTGCGGTCTGGCCGGGACCGTGTAGCCGAAGTTCGCCTCCAACCCTCATAAGGCTGATGATCATCCTTTTCCTCTGAATGCTGGAGGAAGAAGTCCATGTGGGAGGTGGAAACGCGGCTCAGCTCGCTCTCCACCACCGCGAGGCTGATGAACATCCTTGAAGCCAAGCACCGATGGAAGAGTGCTGCTCCCACAAGGCCACGTGCCTCCAGTAGAGGAAAGACAAGACCGGTAACACCAGCCTGCTGGGAAGGACAAAAGGCACGAACTCTCTAGCGGCAAGTTCACCGGGGTGGATGGCGCCGGTGCAAATCCTTCCGCCAAACACTGGCGCATCCCATCCAAGCAGGCGGTATACCATGTCGGGCACCCACTCAGTCTGGGCACGCTTGGGATGAAGTTACAAGGCCATGGCAAACTACAGCAACGCAAAGCAGAGACCTTGAAGGCAAAGGGGCGCAGAGAACTCGGAGGCGAAAAGACGCCGCAAGTGGGAGAGAAGCAAGGCATGACTGCTACTCGAGGGATGAACCCCTCTTTAAAGGCAGACTCCCTCGCTCCTGCCTCGAAGCATCGCGAAAAGTCTCCCCTGATGCACACCGCGGTGTCCATCCTATGACACGGGGGGCCCGGTCCCACAAGTCATATGGCTGGCGCGCTGGTCTTCAAGTGCGAAGAAGGCAAACCGCTGCACAAGGAGCATGCCACCGCCCCGCGGTAGTGCGCCCCTTCATCTTCGCTGTGACCAACGGTCAAGAAGGCGAACCGCCACACAAGAGCATGCTGCCACCCCGCGGTAGCACGCTCCCTCGGCTTCGCCGCAACCAACGGTCCAACCTGTGGCATGGAGGCCCAGGCCCACATGTCATGTACTTGGCACGCCAGTTTCTGTGTGCGGAGAAGGTGAACCGACGCGTGAAGAGCGTGCCACCGCCTGCGGTAGTGCGCCTCTTCACCCCGCCGAAACCAACAGCCTAGTCTCTGACACAGGGGCCCGGGCCCACGAGTCACCCTCCTTGGTGCCGGTTCTTGAGTATAGAGAAGCCGAACCACCACTCGCGCCAGTACCGCGCCTTCTCGGTGCTGCCGCAGAAGACGGAGAAGTTAAATTTTCAAAGCCAATGCAGCGTCTCGAGGCACCCCGTGCATGGCCCAATGAAGCCATTAAGTGCGGGGGTCATGGGTCAGTCAGCCGCGGGGACAGGCGTGGCAGTCGGTATGACCAAGGGCAAACCAGCAGTAATTGCACCAACGAGCGCGCAGGAGCAACGAGCCGACCGCCAATCAAAACTTTGGCCCCACCTGCAGTTTCGTATCCTCCCCTGAGGCGGGCCCGGGGGCCACTATCGGTACCCTGAATCAGGGGTACCCCTTACTACAGTATGAAGACACGGCGCCTGTGTGGCGATCTCTAGCCGCGCGGTGAACAG
The DNA here is from genome assembly GCA_029449295.1 of Zea luxurians. Lineage (NCBI taxonomy): Eukaryota > Viridiplantae > Streptophyta > Magnoliopsida > Poales > Poaceae > Zea > Zea luxurians. Next base: position 1,309,517 of record JAOPSE010000144.1, read on the forward strand.
CGTCTGACCCCGCCATGTGGACGGCTCAAGGGGAGCCACGTGGCCAGAGAAGATGATATATCCCAGGATGCAGTCAGTTGGACTGGACCTCCATAAGGAAGCGCCGGACCCTATACGCACAGCCCGGACCCCCGAATACGGTCCGAGACTCCCAAGTAAGTATGCCGGGTCCCTTGGATGGGGTTCGGATCCCTTCGCGTAAGGTCCAGGCCACCCATAACGAGATCCCGGGACAGGAGATATCCTGACCTAAGCAAGGGTCCAGTACTGACACATGCCCAGGCTTTATCCTGTGCGCTTGCGCTCCCCGCTCGAGCGGAGACCCGATGCTGTCATGTGGCTTGTTGCCCGTGACGTAAGCCAGCGGGCGGAGCCTGACGTAAGGCCTCTGGGCCACGTGGTCTCTGCATTTATTGCAGAGAGGACGCGTCGCCTGTCCACCCTGCTGACAGGCGATGTGCCCCCTCAGCATTTAATGTGTCCTGTCCACTACGCTGGCAGGCGGCGTCAGGGCCATCCTGCAGACGGCGTGCCTGTCCAGTCCATTCTCAAACAGTGCGCCCATGCTGTAAGGTGGACCGTGTCCATCATCACTTATACGAGAAGCTTCCCCTGCACGTCGATACTACGCAGATCCCAGATATCAGGGCGCAAGAAGATCGCTCCAGCAGAGAACATTAGTAGCTCCAAGTACTACATATGTTATGTTCCTGGGCCCACATGTCGGGGCTCAGCACCCTTGTACGTGCCCCCCTTAGCTATAAAAGGGGAGGCATGCAATGTTTTGAAGAGAGAGCGCGACGGGCACTCGAACACACTTAGACCCAGCTCAGGCTCACAAGTTCATACAAGCTCTCAAGCTCAATACATCACACAATGGAGTAGGGTATTACGCTCTGGTGGCCCGAACCACTCTAAACCCTTGCGTGTTCCTGAGTTCTTCATTCATCCACCAACAAGCAAAACGCTTAAGCCCCCTCCTCATCTTAGGATTTAGGACGGGTGCACTCCGCCACCCGGCCGGAGAATTTCCTCTCCGACAGTAGCTGTTGGGGACTTGTTCTCAAATGCTATGAGTTAAGAACAAGGCAACACAAAATGTTAAAGGTTAATGCCCTTCGTCCTTTGAAGCATTATTTCCCTTAGGATATAATGATCTTCAGACGAAGGTCACGAAGGACGAACCTTCATCATCGCAGTGTATATTAATGAAAGAAGAAGCATATGAAATTTGAAAAACAACATGAATAATCATAGGACATTATTAATATATATTCTTTTGATTATCATGGATAAACAGGAACAATATTGAATTACATTTATACCTTCGGCTTGACAGAAGGTAAAAGTCCAAGCATGACGCACGAGCAAATACAAGTCAGCGTGAACAGTACGGGGGTACTGTTCACCTATTTATAGGCACGGGACGTAGCCTGATCAGAATTACATTTATGCCCCTGATGACTAGTTACAATCATGACACAAATCATCATGGACCGAACGGTCTTTTCCTCCTTAAGTCGGTGTAGCCCTTCGTCTCAAGGCATGTCGCTATGCCGAAGCTTCCTAGATAGTAGCTTCAGCGTGTACCTTCGCGCTGTGTTTGATTATACGCTGATCTTCTCAAAGGACCTTCGGCGACGAAGCAGGCCCCCAACAATAGCCCCTTCGCGGTGCTAGATCATTTTTCGTAACGAGCTTGATCCGTGAAAAATCTTCAAGGCTTCGGAATGCCGAAGGTCCAAAAAACATCTTCCCTGAGCTCATTGCCGAGAAATGATTAAAGTACTCCAGGCGCGAGGTGGCCCACCACACAGCGGGTAGTGGTCCACCGTTCAGCGGGTGCGGGTGACTGTTCGGCGGGTGCGAGCGACTTGACGATTCACCTTCCCACCTATAGCACTATATAAACAGACGGGTAGGTGTGAAGTTACCACAACATTCATTGCCATTGCGGTGTTGTGCTGTTGAAAAATTTGACCATAGCCGAAGCTTTTTCACCGCATTCTCGAGCAAACCATCATCTTGGATTAACTTCATCAAAAGAGGAAGCTTCGTCAAAAACTGCAAAAATCATCAGCTTCGTAAAAACTGCAAGAGATTCATAATCAAATGGCCAGAGTGCGCTCTACCACGAGGGTGAACCGTGACGGAGAGGAGGCCGAAGCCACCGACACTACCCCGATCTCCGAAGTTATGAGACAATCGGGTTTAGTTATGACGGAAAGAGCCATTGAAGAAGGTGCACCTGCTGTCGAAGCTGAATAAGCAGATGTTGAGGAAGAAAATGTTGATGAAGAAGAAGATTATAGCATTCTGATCCCATCAAAACCCAGCCACTTGGATTTTGAAAAATCTACTGTGTCTGAAGCTGATATGCCCATGATGATAAAACTAGGCTACTTCAGAGAAACTGAGAAGAAGCTTATTCGCTTTGACGGGGAAGAAACCACTCCAACACCAAAGGATGATGAAGTAGTAGTTTTTAAAAGCTTTTTCAGAGCAGGATTACGATTCCCGCTGAACGAGATGATTGGAGAAGTTTTGGATAATTATGAAATCTATCTTCATCAGCTGACCCTAACGCTATCGTTAGGCTCAGCATCTTTATCTGGGCCCTTCGAAGCCAAGGAATGGACCCAAATGCTGAAGCTTTTTGCCGAGTGCATGAGCTACATTACCATACAAAGGCCAGAGAAGACGGTCTGCATGAAAATTTTGGTTGTTATAACTTCGCGTATCGCAAGGATACGAAGGCTCCGGTCCTTAGTTATCGCACCAAGTGGCCAACTGGCTGGAAAAGTGAGTGGTTTTATATCAAGGCCGATGAGAAGAAGAAGAGAGAGAAGCTGAAGACACTGGTCACGAGCCCACTGAGTTTAAGTTTCAGGATGACCAGACCCTTGTGCAACATGAAGCCAGGGTTACCATGTTAGTTGGCTGTAGCAGAATTCAGAGTGGTGGCTGAACATGTCAGCACCAGGGATCTAGTGCAAGAATACTTGGCGAACAGGGTATCTCCAACATTGAGTGAATGGAGTATGCCGAAGCTGAAAGGAACAAATAAGAAGGGTGAACTTGTTTGATTGCCCTATCGCTTCAAGTTTGAGAAACAATTCAAAGAGCCCTGCCAAGAATGGCTAGAGATGATTGAGACTATGTGCAACGAAATTTTGGGCAATTATACCAAAAAGGAAGATCAACTGATGACTGCAGCCTTCGGCACCTGACCAAAAAGAAGGTTGAATCGAGTAATGAATGCTTTAAACTTTGAATACCCTGACTATGAACGACTAAACAAGGGTGTCGAAGGGTCAAAGAGAAAAAGGGTTGTCAGTGTTATGAGCAGACAGGCTGCTAGGATGATAAAAGAGGACGAAAAAAGCCTTGAAAAAGAAGAAATCCAGTCCTGAGCCAAAGGTGACGGCCTCGAAGAAAAGAAAAACTGCATCTCCAGAGCCGAAGATGGCTGAGATAGAAGAGGAAGCTCCTTTGACGCCTTCTGCTGCCGAAGTAGAAGAAATTTTAAAGGTAATGACTGAATCCTTACCTATCAAGCTGCTAAGTCCTCTGGGGCCGGATTTGATGAAGCTTTTACAGAAGAAGGAAGAGCCTTCGGCAGCGAAAAAGGTGGTTGGGCCAAAAAAGCGAAGAATTATTGAGGAAACACCACCACCATCTTCAACATAAAAAATGACACCTGCTGCCGAAGCTGCTACTTCTGCCAAAGCTGGGAATGCCGAAGCTACCAATCTGGAGAATACATTATCTGCTATTGATAAAGTACTCTTGGACTTGGCCGCGGAGGAAACTGCTGTGGTTATAGAGGAAGCCCTGACCGCAGAACCTGAGAAAGGAAAAGAAATTGCCGAAGATACTTCGGAAGATCAAGGCTTCTGTTTTCAAAATTTAATTGGTCAAGAATTATCCAAGGCTGAGAAGGAGGAGCTGCAGGAGTATGCTACATCCTGTGGCTACCAGCTAGGAGCCATGCTCTTCGATGGAATTAACGAAGAAGCCTTAGGATGTATTCGAGATTGAACTGGGGCAAAGATTATCAGCACTCTATCGAAGAGTGTTGGTTTTCCGAAGCTTGAAGCTGACATCAGCAGCTACCGATGACATCATATCGTTGGCAGCTTATTCTATTCTAATTTTAAGGTAAAGTTTTTCCCTCAACTTTTTATTGTTTTTTGATGAAGCAAAGATTTTTGATGAAGGTTATTTTGTACAGAGTATGTTATTAAGCAAAGCGCTGAGAATGCAGCAAGATATTGAAGATAAAAAGAATGAGATTATAATTGAGGGCTTGGAGAAGAAAATCAAAGATCAAGAAGCCTCTCTAGAGAAGAAAGACTTTCTCCTTCAGACAATGGAGGGTTCATTGGCGGAAGCCCAAGCCGAAGTTGCTAAATTAAATGATGAGCTCCTCCAAAAAATCAGAAAGCTTTGAGCAAGAAAAGAAGAATTTTGATGCGAAGCTTGAAGCTGAAATCGAGAAAAGTTCGAATCTGCAAAAATCATTAAAAGAGCTTCAGGATAGATGCTTGAACTTTGGCATCCGGTGCGTGCAACAGCTGAAACAGGTCTTCAACTCAGTGGGAGCTAGCTCTGACAAATTTGAACCTTCGGTTGAAGACCTACCAAGCACCTTCGAACATATTGAGAGCGAAGTTGAGGCGCTTGACGAAGTAATAGCTAGGCACGGCGACTTCTGTGCCCTGTTGGCTTCTCGCGGCACAGCTGTAGCCTTTATGAAGGCTGGTTGCATGCACGGAAAGATTGTCATCAGACCGAACTTCAGCTTATCACCAGCGGACTTGACTGATATCCCCAACCTAGCCCGAAGCATTGGAAATAGATTTATAACACAAATTTGGACGAAGGGTGGGCGGGACTTAGCTGGTGACGAAGCTCGAAGTCATCTTAAGTCGGTATTAAGCTTGTACCTGTTTCTTACCTTCCCCTGAGATTACTTTTTTACCTTATACCGCTTTGTTGTGTACAGGATGACGATGCCAAAGGTCAATAAACCAAAGCTTGATGGAGACTGGTGAAGCTGCTGCACAAATCTTTAGAGACATTCGAATTATCCTTGTAAAAGATTCTGTAATTTAGGAATGAAACATTACTCTATAAATTTGTCTATACCTTGTAATATATACTTTTACCTTTTCATCCATGTGTGAATTGCTTTGATGTGGACAAAACTTATATCTTTTGAGCCGAAGGCGAAAAACACCTTCCCTTCTTTTCGTACACAACGATGCATATCTTTGCTTCTTTATGCTCATCGAAGCCTTGTCATCAAAGCCGAAGCATCTGTTTATACTCTATGTTATGATGACTCAATGTTATGATGATGATGATCCTACGAATGTCTTCATGAATGTGTATGAATGCAATGAATGATGTGATGTAATGTGCAAATGAATGTCCAAACACACGCACACGAAGCCACACCTAGACTCTGCATCCCCTTAGAAACGTCTTTTGAGCTTTTTCACCTTCTATTTCGGTGGTATAAGTTCTGCATCCCCTTAGTAACGTCTTTTGAACTTCTTCGCCTTCTATTTCGGCGGTATAAGTTCTACATCCCCTTAGGAACGACTTTTGAACTTCTTCGCCTTATATTTCGGCGGTATTTGGCTCTGCATTCCCTTAGGAACGACTTTTGAGCAGAAAACTTATGTTGTGCTCCCTTAGGAACGACTTTTCGTAGCTTCATCATGCTCTACATCCCCTTAGGGACGACTTTTGAGCTTCTCCCTACTTCTCCTCTCTCTTTTCTCTCTACACTCAATGGTGCATGCTCAGATTTTACATTTTACATCCTTTTGGGGGATTTGGCTCTCGTGGATCTAAATAAGAAAGGAAAAATTACAAGCTATGGCCCCATTAAAAACCTTTCTCCCCTTTGGAAAGGAAAAGGGTGCCATAGAAAAAATGAAAAAAAGATTACATCAAATTATACATAATATCGCCGAAGTTCATCCGCATTCCAAGATCTAGGTATGTCGTTGCCGTCCATATCCTTCAATCTGTAAGAACCGGGCCTCGACGAAGATACCACCAGAAAAAGTCCTTCCCACTTCAGCTGTAATTTGCCTACTGTGTCCAGATTGGCCACTCTCCGAAGCACCAAATGCCCTGGCTTAATATTTTTCAATCAAACTTTTCCGTCACGCCATTTTATTGTTTCGGCTTGATATTTGTTGATGTTCTCTACAGCCTGAAGTCTGGTCCCCTCTATAGTATCTTTTGCTACATGATAATCAGCTTCGTCTTCTGCCGAAGCTACTGTTCTTATTGATCCTGCTTTAGCTTCTTCTGGAGTTATAGCTTCGTCACAAAATAATAGTTTGAAAGGTGTAAAACCTGTTGATCTTGACATGGTTGTGTTGTGGTCCACACCACTTTGATCAACTCATCTAGCCACTTTCCTCTGGGCTGATTGAAGATTAGCTTCATTATTCCTGTCATTATAATATCATTTGCTCTTTCTACCAGTCCATTCGATTCTGGGTGCCTTACCGATGCAAAATGAATCTTCGTGCCAATTTGGTCACATAAATCTTTGAATGTTTCAGCATCAAACTGTGTTCCATTGTCCACAGTTATAGCCTTCGGCACGCCGAAGCGACAAACAATATTTTGCCAAAAGAATTTTTGGACTGTAACCGAAGTTATTGTAGCCAAAGGCTTTGCTTCAATTCACTTAGAAAAATATTCTACAGCCACCACAACATATTTCAAATTACCTTGCGCTGGTGGAAGTGGGCCTAACAAATCCAGGCCCCATCTTTGCAACGACCAAGTAGGCTGTATCAGCTGCGTGAGAGACGAAGGTTGCTTCTGGTCTCTTGCACATTTTTGACAATTCTCGCACTTTTGAACTAACTCTGTTGCATCCAAAGCTGCCTTCGACCAATAAAATCCTTATCTAAACACTTTTCCCAATAAGGGCCTGGACCCAATGTGAGATCCACACAGACTGCATGTATCTCCTTCATTAATTCTGTACCTTCGGTTCTGGATAGACAATTGAGGAGTGGAGAGCAAACTGCATGCTTATATAATTCCCCTTCTATCATCACATACGGTCTTGTCCTTGCCTCCATTCTCTTATTATAAGCTTCGTCATCCGAAAGACAATTACCTTGGAGAAAGGATATAATTTCAGTTCTCCAATCTTCACTATGTACAGGAGAAATTGTAAGCACTGCTCTCTCCATAAGTTCAACCGAAGATGCTTTTATTGTTTCGAAGAATACTTCGGAAGGTAGAGGGAGCCCCTGTGCCGCTGATTTGGCTAACAGATCTGCATGTTCATTTTCTCCTCTTGGAATATTCTTGACAAAAAAACCTTCAAAAGAAGCCTCCAACCTTCGAACTGTATCCAGATATTTTTCGAGCTTCGAATCTCTCGCCTTACTGTTTTTGTCTATATGACCAGAAATGACTTGAGAGTCAGTTTTAAGGATAGCCCTTCTTATACCCATTGCCTTTAACTTCCAAAGACCCAACAAAAGTGCTTCGTATTCAGCAATGTTATTTGTACAACTGAAGTCAAGCTTTGCTGCATAACATGTTTTGATTTTTGAAGGCGCAACTAGGACCGCAGCTGCTCCTGCGTCGAAGGTTCCCCAAGAACCATCGCAGAATACTGTCCAAGCTTCAGCGTCTTTATTGGTTTCTTCTTCCTGATCCCCTGGCGTCCAATCAGCAATGAAGTCTGCTAATGCCTGGGACTAAATTGAGGATCTATGTACATAATCAATACTGAACTCGTTAAGCTCCGCAGCCCATTTTCCAATCCTTCCAGTAGCTTCTCTGTTCCTCATTATGTCCTTCAAGGGCTGTTGAGAGCACCTAGAGGGGGGGTGAATAGGTGATCCTGTAAAATCAAGCACTAAATAGCCACAAAACTTAGTTATAGAAGTGTTAGTGCGACTAAGTAGTTTTGAGGCGAGTTCTTGTGAACGAAAACAATCACAGAGAAAGCAGCACAAGAGACACACGATTTTATCCCGTGGTTCGGCCAAGTAACACTTGCCTACTTCCACGTTGTGGCGTCCCAATGGACGAGGGTTGCACTCAACCCCTTTCAAGTGATCCGATGATCAACTTGAATACCATAGTCTTTTCCTTTAGTGTATTTTCCCGTTTGTGAGGAATCTCCACAACTTGGAGTCTCTCGCCCTTACTATAGAGATCACAAAGAAGGCACAAATTAAGGTTGGGAGAAGCAACACACGCAAGACCCAAATACGCAGCACAACCATGCACACAAGTGAAGACTTGAGCTCAAATGACAACTCAGGGAGTGCACAACTCGAATGGAGCCCAAATCACTAACACAATGAAGCGAATGCGTGGGAGTGGAGTCTGGATGCTTTAGAATACTTAGAGAATGCTTGGAGTTTTCCTCCATGCGCCTAGGGGTCTCTTTTATAGCCCCAAGGCAGCTAGGAGCCGTTGGATACCAACATGGAAGGCCAATCTTGCCTTCTGTCGAGTGGCGCACCGGATAGTCCGGTGCACCACCGGACAGGTCCTGTAGAGTGTCCGGTGCGTGATCTCCTTCCAAATTTGGCATATCCGATCGTTGCTCCTCTGGGCTAATTGGCGCACCGGACACTGTCCGGTGCACACCGGACAGTCCGGTGCACCAGCTGACCGTTGGAGCAGTCCACGTGTCGCCTGCAGATTTCACGACCGACCGTTGGCGATGGCGACCGTTGGCTCACCAGATAGTCCGGTGCACCACCGAACAGTCCGGTGTGCCAGGCCGAGCTGGAATTTGCTGTACATAGCCAACTCTTTTCCAATTAGTTTCTTCTCTTCTCAGCACTGTTCCTAGCACTTAGATAACCACATTAGGATTCAAAAACAATATACTAAGTCTAGAAACATACCTCATGCCTTGATTTGCACTTTTCCCACATTTAGCACACAAGAAGCCAATCAAGATGTGTTGGACATTTAATCACCAAAATACTTATAGAAATTTCCCAAGGGCATATTTCCCTTTCAATCTCCCCCTTTTTGGTGATTTATGCCAACACATCAAAATGCAACTAAAAAAGTGCAACATCAAAACAATTGAAGACCAATTTGTTTTAGCTTATGATTTGGCATATTTGGATCGCTCTTTGCCACCACTTGGTTTGTTTTTGTAAATCAAATTCATTTACCTATCTCTAAGTCGAACACGCTTGTTTAGGCACAAAGAGAGGTATTCCAAGAGTGAAATTGATCAAGTGTCAAAAACTCCCCCTTTTTACAATCAAAATTCTCCCCCACAAAAGACCAAATTTTGCAATAAGAGCATTTTGGACAAATGAAAAATTCTAACTCTATTATTTTCAAAATTCACATGTGGTTGGCTGATCCATTTGCTTTGGCCTTAATTTCTCCCCCTTTGGCATTAAGCACCAAAACGGGATCATTTTTGGCCCTTTTAACCCCATTGCCTCACCAAAAATGTCAATTAAGAGCAAAAAGGGCAATGAGATTGCAAGTATGAACTTGGAAGTAAGTACACTAATACTGGAGTGCAGTGGAAGTCTTTTCATCGTCCAAGTTCAGTTTTCCCTTTCAATGCACCTTTGAGACTACATCAAGTGTACTCAAACAAACAGGTTAGTCTCAAAGGGTCAAGTTGTAGCACATCTCCCCCTTAATATGTGCATCATTCGCATATGGACTTGTGAGGTCCAGAGATCACTTGTACAACTTGAGCACCATAAGTAACAATAATTGATTGAAATGCACAAAGTAACATGATCAAAGGCATAGAACACATGTATGCTATAGATCAATCCAAGTTACGTGAATCTAAGACATTTAGCTCACTACGCAACCTGCAAAACCTTTTCTCATCTAAAGGCTTAGTGAAGATATCGGCTAGCTGGTTCTCGGTGTTAATATGGTACACCTCGATATCTCCCTTTTGCTGGTGGTCTCTTAGGAAGTGATGCCGGATGTCTATGTGCTTAGTGCGGCTATGTTCAATAGGATTATCTGCCATGCGGATAGCACTCTCAGATTGTAGCCAAAGTCCCGGAGGGTTTGCCTCATCCAAAGTAGTTGCGCGCAACATTGTCCTGCGGCAACATACTCGGCCTCAGCGGTGGATAGGGCAACGGATGTCTGTTTCTTTGAACTCCAGGACACCAGGGACCTTCCTAAAAATTGGATGTCCCTGATGTGCTTTTCCTATCAACCTTGCACCCGGCATAATCGGAGCCTGAGTATCCAATCAAGTCAAAGGTAGACCCCTTTGGATACCAGATCCCGAAGCAAGGCGTAGAAACTAAATATCTAAGAATTCGCTTAACAGCCACAAGGTGACATTCCTTGGGGTCGGATTGATATCTAGCACACATGCATACACTAAGCATGATGTCCGGTCTACTAGCACATAAATAAAGCAATGAACCTATCATGGACCGGTATGCCTTTTGATCAACGGACTTACCTCCTTTGTTGAGGTCAACATGCCCGTCGGTTCCCATCGGTGTCTTCGCGGGCTTGACGTCCTTCATCCCAAACCGCTTGAGAAGATCTTGTGTGTACTTTGTTTGGGAGATGAAGGTGTCGTCCTTGAGTTGCTTCACTTGGAACCCAAGGAAGTAGGTCAACTCGCCCATCATCGACATCTCAAACTTTTGTGTCATCACCCTGCTAAACTCCTCACAAGACTTTTGATTAGTAGAACCAAATATTACGTCGTCGACATAAATTTGGCACACAAAGAGATCTCCATCACAAGTCTTTGTAAAAAGAGTGGGATCAGCTTTCCCAACCTTGAAAGCATTAGCAATTAAGAAATATCTAAGGCATTCATACCATGCTCTTGGGGCTTGCTTAAGTCCATAGAGCGCCTTAGAGAGCTTATATACGTGGTCGGGATACCTGTCATCCTCAAAGCCAGGGGGTTGTTCCACATATACCTCCTCCTTGATTGGCCCATTGAGGAAAGCGCTCTTCACATGCATTTGGAACATCCTAAAAGAGTGGTGAGCGGCATAGGCTAATAATATTCGAATAGACTCTAGCCTAGCCACAGGAGCAAAAGCCTCCTCGAAATCCAAACCTGCGACTTGGGCATAACCTTTTGCCACAAGTCGAGCCTTGTTTCTTGTCACCACCCCATGCTCATCTTGCTTGTTGTGGAACACCCACTTGGTTCCCACAACGTTTTGCTTTGGACGTGGCACCAGGCTCCAAACTTCATTTCTTTTGAAGTTGTTGAGCTCTTCCTGCATGGCCAACACCCAGTTCGGATCCTACAGGGCCTCTTCTACCCTGAAAGGCTCAATAGAAGAGACAAACGAGTAATGCTCACAAAAATTAGCTAGGCGTGAGCGAGTAGTTACTCCCTTGCTGATATCACCCAGAATCTGATCGACGGGGTGATTTCTTTGGATCATTACTCGGACTTGGGTTGGAGGGGCCTGTGGTGCTTCTTCCTCCATCACTTGATCTTCCTGTGCTCCCCCTTGATCATGCCCTTCTTCTAGATGTACCTATTCATCGTCTTGAGTTGGGGGATGCACCATCGTGGAGGAAGATGGCTAATCTTGCTCCTGTTGTTCCTGTGGTCGCACATCACCGATCGCCATTGTGCGCATTGCGGCCGTCGGAACATCATCTTCATCGATGTCATCAAGATCAACATGCTCTCTTGGAGAGCCATTAGTCTCATCAAATACAACATCGCTAGAGACTTCAACCAAACCCGATGATTTGTTGAAGACTCTATACGCCTTTGTATTTGAGTCATACCCTAGTAAAAACCCTTCTACTGCTTTGGAGCAAATTTAGAATGTCTACCTTTCTTTACCAGAATGTAACATTTGCTCCCAAATACACGAAAGTAAGAAACGTTGGGTTTGTTACCGGTAAGGAGTTCGTAGGACGTCTTCTTGAGAAGGCGATGCAGGTAGAGCCGGTTTATGGCGTGACAGGCTGTGTTCATAGCTTCCGACCAAAACCGCTCGGGCATCTTGAACTCTCCAAGCATCGTTCTTGCCATGTCGATTAGCGTCCTGTTCTTCCTCTCTACTACACCATTTTGCTGTGGTGTGTAAGAAGCGAAGAACTCGTGCTTGACACCTTCCTCCTCAAGATATTCCTCAACTTGCAGATTCTTGAACTCAGACCCATTGTTGCTCCTTATCTTTTTCACCTTCAGCTCAAATTCGTTTTGAGCCCTCCTTAGAAAGCGCTTTAGGGTCCATTGGGTTTCTGATTTATCCTACAAAAAGAACACCTAAGTGAAGCGGGAAAAGTCATCAACAATTACAAGACCATACTTAATTCCCCGATGCTAAGGTAGGCAACGGGTCCAAAGAGGTCCATGTGAAGAAGCTCTAATGGTCTTGATGTTGTCATCACATTCTTGCTGTGATGAGTGCTTCCCACCTGTTTCCCTGCCTGACATGCTACACAAGGTCTGTTTTTCTCGAAACAAACATTGGTTAGTCCTAACACATGTTCTCCCTTTAGAAGTTTATGAAGGTTCTTCATCCCAACATGTGCTAGACGGTGATGCCAAAGCCAGCCCATACTAGTCTTAGCTATTAAGCATGCATCTAGATCGGCCTCCTCTTTCGAAAAATCAACTAAGTAGAGTTTGTCGTCTAATACACCCTTAAAAGCTAATGAACCATCACTCCTGTGGGAGAGAAAATCCTCCGACCGGGTGGCAGAATGCACCCGCCCTAATCCTAAGATGAGGAGGGGGCCTTAGCGGTTTGCCTGTCTATTGGAAGGTGGATCAACACACGAGGACACGAGGGATTAGAGTGGTTCAGGCCGCTGGAGCGTAAAACCCTACTTCCACTATGTGTATGTTGTATTGAGTATGTCTGGGAGCTGGTGAGCGTGTGTAAAACCTTGTGAGCTTGTCCTGTAACGTTGTGTGCCTTCCCTTTTATAGTTTAAGGGAGGCACATACAAGGGTGCTGAGCCCCGACATGCGGGCCTTGGAGCATAATGTGAGTAACTAATGCTGGTAATGCCTGAGTAATCACCGAGAGCCTTGATGACTGTAGTCCATGCAGCATTGATAGCCGAAACATACGAGTAATGGTGAATAACAGCACGGCCCGCATATCGTGGACTGCGCACGCCACCTGTCAGTGTGATGGACAGGCGCACATGTTATGCGTAATGAATGCGAAGGCGCGCGTAGCCCAGAGGCATCACGCTAGGTTCCGCTTGTTGGCTTAAGTCGCATGTAGTATGCCACGTGGCAGCAATGGGTCCCCGCCTGAGCGAGGAGCAGGAGTATATGTGGACAGGTCCAGAACCCACTAGACTAGGTCCGGACACGTGTCGGCACCGGACCCCCGCCTGGGTCCTGTTCAAGGCCCGAGTATGTTCTGTCCTGGGACCTTGTGACCCCATTGTGGGCGGCCCGGACCCTATACGGGTGGGGGGTCCGGCTCCCTTTCCAGGGGTCCGGCTTGCACACGTGGAGGTCCTGGACCAACCTTGGGGGTCCGGACTGTATATCCAAGGGTCCGGCGCTCTCCCATGGGGGTCCAAACTTACTGTTGATGCATTGGAGTATATCACCTTCTCTAGACACATGGCGTCTCCGGACCCGCCCATGTGGTGGGGTCAGGCACTGTTGTGGTCCCAAAGTTGTCGCCTGAGGCTGGGGCGAGTCATGGCTTGGTCCCACACACAGCACCTTCACCACGTGACTAAGAAATAGCCACATGGGCACTGCGTCTTTATACAGTAGTAAGGGGTACCCTAGTTTTAGGGTACCAACAGTGGCCCCCGGGCCCGCCTCAGGTGGGGCCAAAGCTTGTACTTCGCCTCAACATGGCATGATCGGTGATTGGGCGCCATCTTAGCATGCCTGCTGACGCGTCGCATTAATTCAGCGCATCTGTCGACGCACGCACTGTCAATCTGCCTTCGGTCATGTCAACTGCCATATCTATCCCTGCGGCCGACTGACCCACGGCCCCCACGTCTGACGATTTCGTCAGGCCATGCGCGGGGCGCCTCGTTACCGCCGCTTTGGTTAAAAATATCCTTCCGCAGCGGCCCTGAGGCGGCGCGCGGTCATGCGCGGCGGTTCGCTCCCCGCGCGGCGGTTCACTCTTTTCGCACTCGAAGTCTGGCACAAAATCTGGATGACTTGTGGGCCCGAGCCCCCGTGTCATGGTGCTCGTCGAGCAAGATCTCCTGCGGCGATTGAGGGGCGCGCGGAAGGGTTTCCTTGAGTGAGGACTCTGGTTCCCTTGAAAAAGGGTTCACCTCCATGTGCAGTAGTTACCCTTTCGCATTCTCTCCCAATTGCTTGTGCCCCCTTTGCCTTCGTGCTTCTTCGTTCCACGCTCGCGCCGCCGGCTGTGCCCTTTTGCCTTCGCGCTCCTCAGTTCCACGCTCGCGCCGCCATAGTTGCCATGGCTTCGCTAGCTCATCCCGACCGCTTCCAGTCTGAGGAGGCGCTCAACCTGGTGCGCGACCTGCTTGGGTGGAGCGCGCCAGGGCTCGCCGGAAGAATCGCGCTAGCGCGGCTCCCCTTGGCGACCTTGCCATCGAGGAGTTTGTGCTATTCGTCTCCTACATCTCCTATGGGATCTCACCTTTCTTCCTGCTGCTGTTGGAGGAGTTCGGGCTCTAGCTTCAGCACCTTATGCCCCACTCCATCCTACAAGCGGCCATCTTCGTCCACCTCTACGAGATGTTCGTAGGGGTGGCCCCTGTACTTCCCTCTTCCGCCACTTCTTCATGCTGATCAAGTCTAGGAAGGCTAGGGACCATCTTGGTGCCTACTACTTTCAGACGAGGCTGAATTCGGCCGTAGCCTACATCTCCACCTTTGGCGGCGCGAGGTGGGAAAACTGGCGTGACGACTGGGTGATTGCCAGCGCTGAGGCCAACGACTGCCTTGTCCTACCGAGCAACGGGCCATCCCTCGACCGCAAGCACTGGAGGACCAAGCCATCGCTGTCGCCAAAGCTCCTGCCCGTACTGGACAGGATCAAGACCTTGGCAACTGGTGGCCTGACCTCCATGCATGTGGTTAGTGACTTCCTGAAGCGCTGGGTCATGCCACTGTAGAGGAGGTCGCACCTGTGCTGCTGGTTCACTGGCCCGAATGATATCGGCAGGATCCAGCCCAGGCCGGGTACCGACCTATCCTGGGAGGAGCTGGAACTCCTAGTGAAGGGGATTACTGGTGAGTCCTTTGTCCCTGAATCCTTGATACTCCCCCAGGACATCCCGACGCTTTGTGATGATCCAGGGCTACGAACGGCGGTTTTGGCCATGCTGCCGACCCTCGACGAGAGCGGCGTGGCAGTTCGCCAGACCGGCGGCTGAGACCCCCTCCGCGGGATCCGGATCTCTGATGCACTAGCTGGAGGTCCCTAGCCCGTCGATGCGGCCCCCAGCGCCAACCCCACCGTGGCCCCAGCCCCTTGGACAAGGGCAAAGGGGCTGCAAGCAGTGCCTGCGCCCTAGGTAGTTCCGGGGGGTCGGAGGAGGAGAGGCGATGGGGGCTGCGTCGCACCGACGGGTCGGTTGTCTCGGACCCCCCCAGAAGCACCAGAGAACTGCTGATGGGGCCAAGGAGGCCGGCTCCCAGGCTCAGGGCGCGCGGAGGCGCGTCAGTCCTCCGATGTCGCCGCCACCGCCACCCTCTAGGGGTGATCACCCCCAGGGGAATCAGTAGCAACAGCAGGAACAACAACTGCCGCCAGCGCAGCAATAGCAGCAGGAGCGGCGGTCGTCCCGCTTCCAAGGTCGCTGGAAAGTCTAGGGCCCCAAGTAAGTGTAGCCCCTTTTTTCCACGAGTCTAGTTATCATGCCGACGGGTCTTAACCTATCCTTTGTTTGCCAGGGCTTCCTCCCCCTCTGCTCCCAAGGTCGCACCTCCTCTGCCAGATACCAGGCCCGTCGGTGGGTCTGGCTCTCAGCAGCAGGAATCTGTTGAGAGTGGTGTCGGTGGAGTGCACCCAGCTGCCGTCGGGACAGCGCCACCGGCCTCCCACGTCCCAACTGGGGGTCTGGCTGCGGCGGCGCTGCGGTGGCGGAAGAGGTCCCAACTGGGGGACCTGCACCTGCTCACGTCACCGAGGGTGACCTAGGAGGCGCGGCCAGCTCCATCCCTCCACCTGCTCCGGAGGAGATGGAGGTGATTTTTGGGCGGCGGCTCTAGTCTGGTGTCGAGCTAGACGCGGCACCAATCCCCCTTCCCTGGGAGCTGTCTCGCACCCACCAAGTCCTCAATGAAACCGAGGCAGTCATCCGGCGGGAATGGGAGGTGCTGGAATCTGAGCACCAGCGCCTCTGCGACTGGCGCACCCAGCTGGAGGAGCGCACCAAGGCGGCGTCCCGCCAGTTCGTCTCTGAGCGGTCCAAACTGGCGTGGGAGCGCAAGGAGTATAAAAGGGACCTCCAAAAGGTGTTCGTCGGGGAGCTGGAGGCATCTAGGCGGGAGAAGAAGGTGGCTAGGAAGGAGGAGGCCATGAGCCAGAGGGAGGCCCTCACGACCGAGCTCCGGGCCAAGCTGAATGCCCTGGACCAGACCCTAGAGGCCCAGTGGGTCCAGCAAGTGGAGGCCATAGAAAGGATGAAAAAATGGTAGCAGGAACTGGAGGACAAGGCCAGCGACATTGCCCTCGTCAAGGAGAACCTCAAGGAGAAGGGTACATCCCTGGACAGGCGGGAGATAGACCTCGCCAGGTGGGAGAAGGATCTCGCCTTCAGGGAGGAAATGCTTGAAGGGCAGGGCATGTTGCTGGTCGAGCATGAGCTTGAGGTGGAGGAGAAGGAGCGGATCCGCCGGTTCGAAGCGGCACAGGCGGCGCTGGGTCCCCAGGCGACAGAGGCCACCAAGAAGGCCCTGGAAGATCTCTAGGCAGAACACCGCGCTGAAGTCCAGCGGATAGCTGAGTGGGCCAGCGAGGCGAGCACGACGCTGGTGCCACTGGGGATAAGTCCCATCCTAGTGTCAAAGCCGCCAGCGTCGATCTCCGACGCCCTCCCGGTGCTGGACTCCACCGCCGAATGCCTTCGTTGCCTAGACCAGATCCTTAGCGCCCGCCTGGAGGCAGAGGGCAGCAGGCTCTGCGGGGCTGTGGTGGATTACGTGCTGATGTGCTTCCGGAGCCACGACCCGGCCATGTCCTTGGCACCGGTGCTCGATGGTCCGGTGGCCGCTACAGAAGACGCCGCTCAGGAGAGTGTCCAAGACGCCATGGAGACGGTGGCCGCGCGTTTCCAGCGCGACCCTGCCGATGCCGAGTAGCTCGTACCTGCAGGGATAAGGCTAGAGTTCCGCTTGAAGGCGGATGTAATAACTTTTGGTTTTGTAAAATACTCTTGAGAACTATTAATCAAACAACACTTATCTGTATGCTATTTGTCCTTGCTATGTGTAGCGTTACCAACTTCTCCCTAGTACTTGGCCCCCCTGGGATGTAGGCTCGACGTGTCGAGGCTGGATACCAGTATACCTAAGAAAGAATTGGTGACCCGACCCCTAGGAGGTAGTCTCGATTAGGACCTGGACCTGCACACAGCTTCGGCTAGGAAGTTTTAGTAGCACACCCACAGGACCCACCAACTGGTATCTTTTATCCTTTGATTCATGCAACAGGACCTGCAGGATTTAGCTTGGGAAGCCAAGCCGTACGCCCGGACCCCTAGATCACGGCTCCAAATACTAGGACACCCATCGCAGAGTGGTGGAGCGTGCAGGCTTAGGGTACGGAACCATGCAAAGCGGCTACACAGCTCCGGACCACCCCAGGAGATGAGTGTCCATTCTCTAGAACCAGACCCTAGGTTGCTGGACCCACAGGACTATAGTCCCAAATACTAGGGTACCCGTTGCAGAGTGGTGGAGCGTGCAGGCTTAGGGTACGGAACCAAGCTAAGCGGCTACACAGCTCCAGACCACCCCAGGGAATGAGTGCCCATTCTCTAGAACTGGTCTCCAGGCTGCCGGACACCCATGTAGAGGGGTCCTAAACTGCAAGCCTAGCTACTCAATTCGGATGTCATCATACCAGCAAGGGTGGGAAACTGTATGGGTGGGTTAGATAAAAAAATAATGGTTGTAGACTGAGGCAGAACAAAACCACCACAATAGCAAATCTAGGGGGTGAATCTTTTCCTTATAACTTGATATACATGAGTGTAGGCCAACAGACCGGGTTTATGAGGGCGGACCTCACCGGGTTGACATACATATATGCGCAACCTAGTTACAAAGGAAGAAAACTGAATTCCCCAGTTTTGCTATTATGGGTAAAACTTACGGAGATGCTCTATATTCCAGGGATTGGGAAGAGGTACTCCTTCAGTCGTGGCAAGGCGGACACACCTGGGTCGGCATGTTTCCGTCACCTTGAAGGGCCCCTCCCAGCTGGGGGAGAGTTTGTGGAGCCCTTCTCAGTTCAGTATTTGCCTTAGGACCAGGTCCCCGACCCTGAGCTCCCTACTATGCACGAACCACCAGTGGTAGCGCATGAGCGCCTGGTTGTACCGTGCATTTCGGATCGCCGCTCGCCATCTGCGCTCGTCGATGAAGTCCGCGTCCTCACGCCGTAGCTGTTCCTGCATAGACTCATCGAAAGCTTGGACCCGTGGGGAGCCCATAATGATTTCCGGGGGAAGGCAGGCTTCGGCCCCGTAGACCAGGAAGAACGGGGTCTCCTCGGTAGCTCGGCTGGGTGTCGTCCGGTTCCGCCATAGCACGGACGAAAGCTCGTTGACCGAATTTGCACCATGCTTTTTCATGCAGTCATAGGTGTGTGTTTTGAGTCCCCTAGGGATTTCTGCGTTTGCCCTCTCCGCCTGGCCGTTGCTCCTGGGATGAGCCACAGACGCAAAGCAGAGCTGGGTGCCGATGCCCTCGCAATACTCCTGGAAGAGCCGACTTGTAAACTGGGTGCCGTTGTCCGTAATGATATGGCTTGGAACCCCAAATCTATAGACAATCGACCTAAGAAAGCAACAACAGCACCCTGGGTGATATTGACCACAGGGGTGGCCTCTGGCCACTTTGTGAACTTGTCGATGGCGACGAAGAGGAAACGGTACCCGCCGATGGCCCTGGGGAATGGTCCTAGGATATCCACCCCCATACGACGAATGCCCAGGAGGGTGGAATCATCTGTAGAGCCTGAGCTGGTGTGTGTATCTGCTTTGCATGGAACTGACATGCCATGCAGGACTTTACCATCTCAGCTGCATCCTGGAGGGCGGTTGGCCAGTAGAAGCCGTGTCGGAAAGCCTTACCGACCAGCATGCGGATGAGAAATGACTTCTGCACTCACCTCCATGGATCTCCATGAGTAACTCACGACCCTCCTCCTGGGAGATGCACCGTATGAGAATGCCGTTGGCGCCACGGCGGTAGAGATCCCCTTCCACCACCGCATATCGTTTAGCCAACCGCACTATGCGCTCTGCGGACACATGATCTTCAGGAAGGATATTTTCCTTCAGGTAATCCCGGATCTCGGAGATCCATGCATCGGGACCACTCTGAGATATTGGTTGTGGCGCTAAGAGGTTGGTGGGACCCTCTGTAGCACACACAATCTTTGGTGGGTTCTGCAGATGTAACGCCACTTGGACCGCTAGCTTCGAGGTGCTAGTCTCACCCCCTTCGCCCAGTTCGGCAGGCTGGGCAGTAGGTCTCAGCAGCCGTCTTTCGAAGACGCCCTTGGGCACGGGTGCCCAAGTTGATTCCCTCGTGGAGAGTTCATCTGCAGCTTAGTTGTTAGCCTGAGGAACATGTTGCAGTTCTAGGGCCATGAAGTCCTTTTCCAGCTTCCTTACTGTAGCATCCCAAAAATTCAAATCTTAAAATTTTCTCAAACTCGCTCTAAATTCAAAATGAATTTCAAATTTCATTTCAAAATGTTTGTTTGCGAGTTGATATCAACAAATAAAATATAGTGGTCTATATTTCCTCCAAAATCCTCCTCAAAATATCCTAAAATATTTCCCCAATGATCCCCTTCAAATTCTTTCCAGAAATACTGCCCAGATATTTCCCAGGTAATCCCCTTCAAGTTCTTTCCAGAAATATTGCCCAAATATTCCATCGATAATTCTCCAGATATTTTCCTCCTCAGAAATACCTTCAGAATCAATTTTCAAGTCCCTACAAATATTTTCTTCGTAACTTTCCTCATGCTCATACGTATACGTATGCCTCCGGTGTCATACGATGAGCTCTACAAGCTAATTACACTTATACAAGACAAATACATGCTAATCTCCCACTAATCCTCTCATCCTCCCACTAATCCTCTCATCCCTCCCCCTAATCCCCCCCACCATGGCTATAAATAGAGGGGCAAGGGCCTCCTCTCATCCCACCCCAAGCCATTTCATGGCAACTCTCTCCCCCCCACACACACCCACTCCATGTTCCACACAAGCACACACTAGCACAAGGATCGTTCGATCGTTCTTCGATCATTCATCCCCCTGTTCTTAGTTTGTTCGTTCGTTCGTCCGATCGTTCGATCGTTCGTCCGATCGTTCATGGTTCGTTCGTTCGTTCGTCCGATCGTTCGATCGTTCGTCCGTTCGTTCGTCCAAATAATCTTTTTCCTGTCGTTATGCTGTCGAAATTCCGATCGTTCGTTTGTTCGATCATTCGATCGTTCATCGTTCGTTCATAGTCCCTATTCATCGTTCATCGTTCGTTCATAGTCCCTATTCATCGTTCTTCCAGATAATCTTTGTCCTGCCGTTATGCTGCCGAAATTTCGATCGTTCGTTCGTTCGATCGTTCATCGTTCGTTCATAGTCCCTATTCATCGTTCATCGTTCGTTCATAGTCCCTATTCATCGTTCATCGTTCGTTCAAAGTCCCTATTCATCGTTCTTCCAGATAATCTTTGTCCTGCCATTATGCTGCCGAAATTCCGATCGTTCGTTCGTCCGATCATTCGATCGTTCGTCCGTTCGTTCGTTCAAGTAATCTTCTTCCTGCCGTTATGCTGCCGAAATTCCGATCGTTCGTTCGTCCGATCATTCGATCGTTCGTCCGTTCGTTCACAGTTCCTATTCATTGTTCATCGTTCGTTCATACGAACTATTCACTATCACTATTCACCATTATTATTCACTATTACTATTCACCGTTACTATTCACATACACTATTCATCACCGCTACTATTTATCATTACTATTCATCATCATTACTATTCATCGATGATATCTATAATTACTTTTCCATCGCCACTATTCATCGTTACTAATCATTGTTACTATTCATCGGTCATCTAGTCATCCCAAATTTCAACTACTCATCCATCATGTTGTCCAGTCCACCTAAGACCCGCCAGACCCATGTTCCAGTCATACAAACTCCGGTGACTGTGATTTTCCTTCCAGTGGGAACTTCCCATCTGGTCACCCATCCCAGGTTTCTCCAAGTTGAGCATGCTTAACTTTGAGATTCCTTCGAACCAGGCTTCCAAACTCATATTCCAATAATTCTTGTTTCTAAATTCTTATCAAATTATTCCCTATCCAACCATGTCATCCCTTAAGCATGGTTCATATTCCAGAAAACTCCCAAAGTACTCTTGTCCCATATTCTGCCTATAACTCTCCTGTTCATACTAAGTCAGACAATTCATTCGTCACTATTCTCACCAACAGTGAACTTCACTGTGCTACACCACATACACCCAGCTATAAATACACCCAGCTACCCTCTCCCTCTCCACACACACTCAACACCCTCAGCCAAGGCAAACACCCCACCCACTCAGTTACTCTGCTCTGCCGGCTACACGCATAGTGTCGCTTCGCCCCCAGTCCACCCTCCTGGTAAGCACCTCCGCTCCACCACTAGTAATATCACAACACCACATGACACAGATTCTACTCAAGACTCTACCCATCCATATATCGCTATTCTGACCATTATACTAAATATTTGTTGGTATACTTGCTTGTTTGTATGTTTGCTTATTCATGTTGCATAGTTATCGGAGTGTTCGTGCCGTCTCGTGGAGGCCAGATCTGCAAGTCTACACCAAGCGGTGGAGCTAGAAGCCAGTTCCTCGAGCTCTCCTTCCCCCTTCGCCGGATAAGCATGGCAAGCTCACTGGATCCCTTTGATGCATAAATTACCTATAATTTTTCAACCACAACCCTCAGCCTGTTATTTTATGCATGATATGATTTTGAGACAAGTTATTATGGCCACCCAGCCGCTTGCCGCAATCAATCCCTGATATATTTGTTACAAATGATTTGAGGAAAGGTGTGAGTTTCCAAAAGAAAATGGTTTTTAAAATGTGTTTGATGAAGGGTTTTCACCCTTATCACCTTTGAGTAGGGATGATCAGGGACTCCCTGGTTTAGGGGAGGGCCTAAGGTGATGGCTCAGCTGGTTTAGGCGTGAGCAGAAGGATTATCCCCTCATATAAGGACCGGTTTGTCATCCTTCACTACCTGTACTCATGATAAGTACAACCACTCGAGACTGTGTGGGCAGTCACTCAATCTGAACTCGTACGGTTCAAACCCCAGGGTTATGAAGGCTAGGGAGCACCGAGAGGATAAGGAGGGGGAATGTTTTGTCCGGTTTGGGCATGGTGGTGGCCTGACTCCTTCCGGTATAACCGTTAAGGTTAGGACGTGCAAGGAAAGAAAGAGATTCGGATTTGGATCTCATCGGCCATGAGATCGCAGAGTCGGACTAGTGGGTAAAGTGTACACCTCTGCGCAGAGTTTGAAAACCTATTCGAATAGTCTGTGTCCACAGGAATGGACGAGTCTGGTGTGGTATGAAAATTAATGTTTTGTTTTCAAAAAAAAAGGTGCGTTTGAGAAAAGTGGTTTTTAAAAGGTCTGGCGGTTGAGCCGTGAGCTATGGTGGACGGGAAGTCCAGTGGTTGTTGTTGAAAATGAAAACCAGTGGGAAACTGCTGAGATATTTGGATGGTTTAGTCCAGGGGATTTTGTTCTAATATTGAAAAACTTCCTGCTCCTTTTGGAGAGGATGCGCTTTGCAAAAATACAAAATGTTTTTCAAAACAACCCTGCATAAAATATTGCTGTTTCTGCAAAATATCCTGAGCTCCACATATTCCATGCATTATATCTGATTTCCCCATTCCGCGGGTGAAGGTGGGCTGCTGAGTACGTTTGTACTCACCCTTGCTTATTTGTTGTTTTTCAGAAAAAGGAGATCGGGTAAGAGTTACGACTGTTCCCAACCTTGCCTGTGGCTGTTGGACCGCTGATTTGCTTCGCTGCGTATATCGGGCTGCTTTAGCCCCACTCTGATGATATGTCTCGAGTTGTGGACCAACTCTTAAAGTTGTTCGCCACCTTTGTAGGTTTGTCTCGTTTAAGCAGATTTGGTATCATCTGATGTATAAATGTGTTTACTAGCCTCCTGGGACTAGTAATTGTATCACATTTGAGTCCCAGAGGATTGGGGACGCTTCAGGTGGTATCAAAGCTGTTAGGTTGGCCGCAGGACGTAACCCTTAGCCTGATCAAAAGTTTTTGAGTCCAAACTATTTTCTTAAAAAAATCTTGCTCTCATCCCTTCATTTCAAAAATGCTTTCCCCCTTTCCTTCTCTCAGAAGCCAGATGGAGGTTCACTGCCAAACCAACTTTTGCCAGAATGAAGATGGTTTCCCCAAGTTGCTGAGAGCATGCATAGTTCGCCTCGGAATCAAGAGCCAGCCAGAGTATGATGGTCGTGAATTCGTCGAGCATGGCACAGAGAAGTGTGTCGTGACTGTATACATTGGATCCAGTCCGCACCATGTGGAATGGAGTGTCACTACTGCTGGGCACAGATTCAAAGACACCTGCCAAGTCGTCGCTCGCAAGGCATTGAGAGCCCTGTGTCAGATCTATGAAGAAGAAGTGGCCGACACCCCGCTCAGATTCTTTCCACCCTTTCAGAGAGACCATCCCGTTTGGATGGCCAGGATGCGTGCCTTAGAAGGGCAGCAGCTGCTTGAGGACGACCCCACAGTCGTGTACCTCACTGCATACCTGCTCACCCTGGATGCCTAGTATGATTTCTTGGCTCGGCACCACCGTCAGATGATTGCCCGAGCAAAAGATGCAGAGAAGCGCAACCGTCAGCTCCATGTGGATCTCACCTCAGCTCAAGCCCGTGTAGCTGCCTTGGAAAGTCGTGAAGTCATTGCTGTTGAAGCCCTAAAGCAAGCCAAGGATGAGCACGTCCAGAAGTTGATGGATGCCTACTTGGTAACCCACAACCAACATAGAGCCCTGCGGATCCAAGAGCCCGCTTCATCCAACCCAGTTCAATCCGTGAGAGTTGAAGATCCCCAGATTCTTGAAGGTCACCCAGTCTCTACCAGAGGAGAAAAGAAGGCTTGGGAACTCCCAAGAGGAGCCATAGTCTTGGAAGGAATTCCAGTCTCCCCTTAGGCTATGGATAAGAAAGAGCACCCCGAGTCCTCCCAGGATCCCCCGCCAGAGTTGTTTGAGCCCTTCACCTTGAAGAAGATTCTAGCACCATCCCGTGAGGTCAAGGAAGAAGCTGCAAGCACCCCGCCAGCACCACCGCCCTCTGAGGAGCTACAAGAGCCAGTCCAGCTTGAAGAAGAGTTCGACCGCGTCTTGCCATCTCAGTCACCGCCAGAAGAAGTCGTCAACATCAGCTCCCTCTTGACCCATCCAGGAGATGTCTCAGATTGAAGTTGTGTGTCGGGCTCGCTAGAAGAGAAGTTGCCTGGTCTGAAGTTAGTATGCCCAGTCCTCTGCATGCATTGGGTAGTGAAGTTTTTCTTCACTTTGGCTAGAGCCCTGCATGTTTGAGAGGTAATCGTGTAGACTCGTGTTTTGCAAAACTCTAATTGTGTGGACCCCTAGGGCATTTCAAAATGAATTTCGCTTGATGTTTTCTCCCCTTTTGAGTGCATATGTGATGCTTTAACGTTAGTGCTCATAAGTTGCATAGTTCTCAGTTTAGGAGCCGAGCAATAGTAGTTATGCTTAGCCCCCGAATCTGAGTAGTCGTGCTTTGGAAAAACTCTATTCTTCCCTTATTCAAAACATTTGATTTGTTTGTGCTTATCATTGCTGAGCTTGTGTGTTTTCTTTCTTTTTAAGAAAGGTTTTCTCTAAAAACATAGATCACAAATTAGAGCTGACCCTTACCTTATGCTTCATCTTAACCCATCTCAAGAGAAAAACACCTTACCCAAGAAGATACCGGGAAGCTTACCCTTGAAGCCTGGAATAAGCTACAGAGGAACCTATCCAGTCGCTCAGTCAAAAGGACCGACCGTGAGAATCAAAGCACTGCCCCTGAGTCAAAGTAAATAGGAAAAGAGGACGGAAGGAGTTATTACCATACAGAGAGGCAAATATTCTTGGAACCAGAGACCACAAACATCAGGGTCATCGACCCCACCACTCACCCGTGCCCCTCGCACGCGTGCTCGCCTCCATGCGCACTAGCACCGCCGCCCACGCCCCCTTTGCAGCGCACTACCGCCGCCCACCCCCCTTTGCAGCGCACCCACTACCGCCATCGTCGCCAGCAACACCATCCCTCCCCTCTGTCGCATCCGCTGCCACGTAGCACCTACTCCATCACCACTACTCCGCAAACGAACACCCCCGCTCGCCTATAAAACCCCCCCCCCCCCACCAGCTCCCTCAGTTCCCATCCAAATCAAAGCACACTCCCGATAAAAATCCCCTCTGCCAAATCGCAAGCAACTCCATTTTCCAGTCCCTCACCCCTGAGATCACAATGCTTGGTAATTCTTGGGTTGAAGACTGTTGCACATGGTTCATAGTCTTTGGTTTCCTTCAGTGTATGATAGTAATACTCTTTGATAGAATCCTCGAGTGGGAAGAGCAAAGAGAAAGAAGGAGGCAGTGAAAAGTGAGAAGTGAGAAGAGAAAAGAAGATAGTGAAGAAAAGATGAGAAGAAGGTTGTCCCAGAATCAACCCTGTGTCAGTCATTTCTCTGCAGCCTGTTCAAGCAGCAACATCAGAAGAAGGCCCCGTAACACCCTTGTTATGAGGTACTTCAAGGAGTTCAAATCCCCGAGATTCAAGAGATCTACCCTCATTCTTTTTAAGTGGGGTAGTGTTCCCGTAATAAAGTTCCTGCTATGGAGAAGAAGAAGAAGGCCTGTAGCAAGCTTGTGGAAGACCAGATCACCGAAGCTTATAAGTTTCTGGATGAGAAGTGGTCACCCAAGTTCCGTTGATGAAGCACCAGAAGACCAATCAAGGAAGGAATCCATGTGGGAGTTCGCAAGAGAAAGGTCTGCGTGTTGGCATCGATGCTTCTTCAATAAGCTAGTTGCCAAGCGAAAGCTAGAAGCCTGAAGATGATCTTGAGTAGCCATAATCAGCGTTTGCAATCAGCAGCCGGATGCTCCGCAAGGGCCAGATTTTGTTGAAGTTCCATCTCCTCGAAGAGTTGCAAAGTGAAGATATGTAGCTGAAGTAAAGCTATACCCATAACCCTTCTAAGCCGAATCTCGAGGACGAGATTCCTTTTAAGTGGGGTAGATTTGTAGCATCCCAAAAATTCAAATCTTAAAATTTTCTCAAACTCGCTCTAAATTCAAAATGAATTTCAAATTTCATTTCAAAATGTTTGTTTGCGAGTTGATATCAACAAATAAAATATAGTGGTCTATATTTCCTCCAAAATCCTCCTCAAAATATCCTAAAATATTTCCCCAATGATCCCCTTCAAATTCTTTCCAGAAATACTGCCCAGATATTTCCCAGGTAATCCCCTTCAAGTTCTTTCCAGAAATATTGCCCAAATATTCCATCGATAATTCTCCAGATATTTTCCTCCTCAGAAATACCTTCAGAATCAATTTTCAAGTCCCTACAAATATTTTCTTCATAACTTTCCTCATGCTCATACGTATACGTATGCCTCCGGTGTCATACGGTGAGCTCTACAAGCTAATTACACTTATACAAGACAAATACATGCTAATCTCCCACTAATCCTCTCATCCTCCCACTAATCCTCTCATCCCTCCCCCTAATCCCCCCCACCATGGCTATAAATAGAGGGGCAAGGGCCTCCTCTCATCCCACCCCAAGCCATTTCATGGCAACTCTCTCCCCCCCACACACCCACTCCATGTTCCACACGAGCACACACTAGCACAAGGATCGTTCGATCGTTCTTCGATCGTTCATCCCCCTGTTCTTAGTTTGTTCGTTCGTTCGTCCGATCGTTCGATCGTTCGTCCGATCGTTCATGGTTCGTTCGTTCGTTCGTCCGATCGTCCGTCCGTTTGTTCGTCCAAATAATCTTTTTCCTGTCGTTATGCTGCCGAAATTCCGATCGTTCGTTTGTTCGATCATTCGATCGTTCATCGTTCGTTCATAGTCCCTATTCATCGTTCATCGTTCGTTCATAGTCCCTATTCATCGTTCTTCCAGATAATCTTTGTCCTGCCGTTATGCTGCCGAAATTTCGATCGTTCGTTCGATCGTTCATCGTTCGTTCATAGTCCCTATTCATCGTTCATCGTTCGTTCATAGTCCCTATTCATCGTTCATCGTTCGTTCATAGTCCCTATTCATCGTTCTTCCAGATAATCTTTGTCCTGCCGTTATGCTGCCGAAATTCCGATCGTTTGTTCGTCTGATCATTCGATCGTTCGTCCATTCGTTCGTTCAAGTATTCTTCTTCCTGCCGTTATGCTGCCGAAATTCCGATCGTTCGTTCGTCCGATCATTCGATCGTTCGTCCGTTCGTTCATAGTTCCTATTCATTGTTCATCGTTCGTTCATACGAACTATTCACTATCACTATTCACCATTATTATTCACCATTACAATTCATCGTTACTATTCACATACACTATTCATCATCGTTACTATTTATCATTACTATTCATCATCGTTACTATTCATCGATGATGTCTATAATTACTTTTCCATCGCCACTATTCATCGTTACTAATCATCGTTACTATTCATCGGTCATCTAGTCATCCCAAATTTCAACTACTCATCCATCATGCTGTGCAGACCCGCCAGACCCATGTTCCAGTCATACAAACTCCGGTGACTGTGATTTTCCTTCCAGTGGGAACTTCCCATCTGGTCACCCATCCCAGGTTTCTCCAAGTTGAGCATGCTTAACTTTGAGATTCCTTCGAACCAGGCTTCCAAACTCATATTCCAATAATTCTTGTTTCTAAATTCTTATCAAATTATTCCCTATCCAACCATGTCATCCCGTAAGCATGGTTCATATTCCAGAAAACTCCCAAAGTACTCTTGTCCCATATTCTGCCTATAACTCTCTTGTTCATACTAAGTCAGACGATTCATTCGTCACTATTCTCACCAACAGTGAACTTCACTATGCTACACCACATACACCCAGCTATAAATACACCCAGCTACCCTCTCCCTCTCCACACACACTCAACACCCTCAGCCAAGGCAAACACCCCACCCACTCAGTTACTCTGCTCTGCCGGCTACACGCATAGTGTCGCTTCGCCCCCAGTCCACCCTCCTGGTAAGCACCTCCGCTCCACCACTAGTAATATCACAACACCACATGACACAGATTCTACTCAAGACTCTACCCATCCATATATCGCTATTCTGACCACTATACTAAATATTTGTTGGTATACTTGCTTGTTTGTATGTTTGCTTATTCATGTTGCATAGTTATCGGAGTGTTCGTGTCGTCTCGTGGAGGCCAGATCTGCAAGTTTACACCAAGCGGTGGAGCTAGAAGCCAGTTCCGCGAGCTCTCCTTCCCCCTTCGCCGGATAAGCACGGCAAGCTCACTGGATCCCTTTGATGCATAAATTACCTATAATTTTTCAACCACAACCCTCAGCCTGTTATTTTATGCATGATATGATTTTGAGACAAGTTATTATGGCCACCCAGCCGCTTGCCGCAATCAATCCCTGATATATTTGTTACAAATGATTTGAGGAAAGGTGTGAGTTTCCAAAAGAAAATGCTTTTTAAAATGTGTTTGATGAAGGGTTTTCACCCTTATCGCCTTTGAGTAGGGATGATCAGGGACTCCCTGGTTTAGGGGAGGGCCTAAGGTGATGGCTCAGCTGGTTTAGGCGTGAGCAGAAGGATTGTCCCCTCATATAAGGACCGGTTTGTCATCCTTCACTACCTGTACTCATGATAAGTACAACCACTCGAGACTGTGTGGGCAGTCACTCAATCTGAACTCGTACGGTTCAAACCCCAGGGTTATGAAGGCTGGGGAGCACCGGGAGGATAAGGAGGGGGAATGTTTTGTCCGGTTTGGGCATGGTGGTGGCTTGACTCCTTCTGGTATAACCGTTAAGGTTAGGACGTGCGAGGAAAGAAAGAGATTCGGATTCGGATCTCATCGGCCATGAGATCGCAGAGCCGGACTAGTGGGTAAAGTGTACACCTCTGCGCAGAGTTTGAAAACCTATTCAAATAGTCTGTGTCCACAGGAATGGACGAGTCTGGTGTGGTATGACAATTAATGTTTTGTTTTGAAAAAAAAGGTGCGTTTGAGAAAAGTGGTTTTTAATAGGTCTGGCGGTTGAGCCGTGAGCTATGGTGGACGGGAAGTCCAGTGGCTGTTGTTGAAAATGAAAACCAGTGGGAAACTGCTGAGATATCTGGATGGTTTAGTCCAGAGGATTTTGTTCTAATATTGAAAAACTTCCTGCTCCTTTTGGAGAGGATGCGCTTTGCAAAAATACAAAATGTTTTTCAAAACAACCCTGCATAAAATATTGATGTTTCTGCAAAATATCCTGAGCTCCACATATTCCATGCATTATAGCTGATTTCCCCATTCCGCGGGTGAAGGTGGGCTGCTGAGTACGTTTGTACTCACCCTTGCTTATTTGTTGTTTTTCAGAAAAAGGAGATCGGGTAAGAGTTACGACTGTTCCCAACCTTGCCTGTGGCTGTTGGACCGCTGATTTGCTTCGCTGCGTATATCGGGCTGCTTCAGCCCCACTCTGATGATATGTCTCGAGTTATGGACCAACTCTTAAAGTTGTTCACCACCTTTGTAGGTTTGTCTCGTTTAAGCAGATTTGGTATCATCTGATGTATAAATGTGTTTACTAGCCTCCTGGGACTAATAATTGTATCACATTTGAGTCTCAGAGGATTGGGGACGCTTCACTTACGTGGAGGAGGTAAGCTGCGAGCCTGGGCTCGTTGCAGCTACATTCCCTGCGGACTTGTTTGATGATCAGCTGGGAGTCCCCCTTCACGAGGAGCTGGCGGATCCCTAGGGTTAGGGCCGCAGACAAGCCGAAGATAAGTGCCTCGTACTCTGCCATGTTGTTGGTAGCCTTGAACTCGAGGTGCACCATGTGCTTTACTTGGTCTCCACATGGGTCGACGAGGACCACCCCAGCACCGCCACCTTGCTGGCGGGCGGACCCGTCGAAGAAGAGCGTCCAGTGGGGCTCAGTGAAGACTGGGACCCTGGGCTCCGCAGGTGTGGGGTCTGAATCGGGATCCGGATCCCCAGGAACGCTCGGAGGAGGGGTCCACTCCACAATGAAGTCAGCCAGGACCTGTCTCTTGACAGCTTGGCGAGGCTGGAAGTCCATCTGGAACTCAGTGAGCTCCACAACCCACTTGGCGAAGTTGCCTGTGGCGTTAGAGTTGTGGTGGATGCCACGACCCTGTGCGCCTGGAAATAGTGGCGCAGCTTCCTGGATGCAACAAGCACAGCATAGAGCAGCTTGTGCGTCTCAAGGTACCTGGCCTTTGCTTCGTGGAGGTCCTCACTGACGTTGTAGACCGGCCTCTGTATGGTCCGGACCCCTATGGTTGACCCCGGGTCCTCAAGGTCCGTGGTGGTCGGACCACCATCTTCTCCTAGGGGAACCTCCTAACTCCCTTGGGGATGTTGCGCCGTCCTTTCAACGACCAGCACCATGCTCACCACCTCTGCAGCCGCTGTAATATATAAGTACAACGGCTCCCCTAGCTCCGGAGCTACCAGTATCGGTAGGGACACAAGGTGCTGTTTCAACTCTTGGAAGGCTCGTTCTGCCTCCTCGATCCAAGAGAACGGGCCAGACTTCCATATGAGCTTGAAGAAGGGTAGCGCCCTCTCAGCCAGCCGTGAAATGAAGCAGCTAAGGGCGGCCAGGGACTCCGTAAGCTTCTGGACGTCCTTGATCCGGGCCGGAGGCCTCATCGCCTCAATTGCCCTGATTTTCTCTGGGTTTGCTTCAATGCCCCGGTGCGAAACCAGGAATCCCAGCAACTTTCCAGCGGAGACACCAAAGAAGCACTTATCCAAGTTCAGTTTCGTGCGTGTTGCCCGCAGCTTGTCAAAGACTAGGATCAGGTCTTCCACCAGAGTTGACCCCCTCTTAGTCTTGACCACGATGTCATCAACATATATCTCTATCCTGTCCCTAATCAGGTCCCCAAAGGTCTTACTCATCGCCCCGTACAAATGTTGGCAAGGCATTTCTCAAACCGTAGGGCATTACAACATAGCAGTAAAGCCCATCCACTGTTACAAAAGCGGTATGCTTCCTATCTTCCCTAGCCATCTGGATCTGATGCAAACCAGAGTAGGCATCTAGAAAGGACAAGAGGTTGCACCCGGAGGTAGAATCCATGATTTGATCTATGCGTGGAAGTGGATACGAGTCCTTGGGACAAGCCTTATTAAGGCTGGTGTAGTCGATGCACATCTGAAGCTTCTCATTTGCCTTTGGAACGATGACTGGGTTAGCCAGCCACACTGGGTGATGAACCTCTTCGATGAAGCCAGCGTCTAGCAGCTTCCAGACCTCCTTACGGATGAAATCCTGCCGCTCAACGGACTGCCTCCGAGGCTTCTGACTCACGGTTTGGCGTCAGGGTGGATCTTTAGATGGTGCTCAATCACCTCCCTGGGGATCCCAGGCATCTGCGACGGTTCCCATGCGAAAACGTCGACATTTGCCCGGAGGAAGGCGACGAGCGCGAGTTCCTATTTCTCCTCCAGATTGCCCACGATGCGGATGGTCTGGGAGGAGTCCGCGCTGACCTGGATGGTCTTGACGGGTCCACCGTCAGCTTCGGACGGCTGCACCTTTGGCACCTTGGCAGGTGCCTTGGTACCGGAGGTCGAGGGGTCCTTCCCTCCGTCGTCCGGGCAAGCAGTTTCTGCCGATAGGGCATGCTGCTTCTCGACAGCCGCCACCTCTGTGGCGCGGTCACCTCGCACGGTAAGGACCCCAGCCGAGGACGGCATCTTGAGGACCAAATACTCATAATGGGCAATGTCCATGAACCGATACAGGGCTGGCCTGCCAATGATGGCATTGAAGGGGAGGTTAACCTCCGCAACGTCGAACTGGACGTTCTCTATGCAGTAGTTTTCCTTGGTCCTGAATGTTACCGGGAGTGCGATGCTCCCTAGGGGATACACCGGTTGTGAGCCCACTCTGGAGAATGGACGAAAGGGTCCCAGTCGGGACCTTGGGATCTACAGCTGCTTGAATGTGGCATGGCTGATGACGTTGAGCCCAGCCCCACCGTCAATCAGGACATGATGCAGTCGCATGTTGGCGATGACAGGGGTGGTGATGAGCGTAGTATACCGGCCCCTGCCATGTTGTCGGGGCAGCCGGATGCCCCGAAGGAGATAGTGGTGCTCCTCCACCGCTGATGTGGAGCAGCCTTCGGGACCCCCGGGACCACCGAAAGGACCTCTCGGTGAAGGGACTTGACGTTCCTGCGGGAGGTGAGCTCCCAGCTCCCGCCGTACATCACGTACAGCTTCTTGCGGCGGTCGCTGTCACCACCGGAGTCGGAGTCTCCAGTGAAAACGTCCTTGAGGACCCCCTCGGGGCACTGATACCCAAGGTCTCGTTCTCCCGTAGCCGCGTCACCTTCGTCGACCTTCTCCTTGCCAGGTCGGTGACGAGGTGGAGAACCATCCCTAGAGGCCTGCTCGCGTCGTTCACTGACGTGCTTCACGAGCTTGATGATCTTGTGACACTCTGATGCGCCATGGCGACTGTTGGGGTGCACAGGGCATGAGCCATTGTTACCTCCTTGTGGTCGTGGGCGCTTGTTGCGCTCGTTCCGGCCCCCAGTCGTGGCTGTGGCGACCGTAGCAGCAAACTACGGCCTCTCGTGGCCGCGGTTCTTCTTCTTCTTTTTATTGCCGCCCTGGGTGACGGCACCCGAGTCACCCGTCTGGGTGACTCCGGTCTGAGGTGCCGAGTGCCATGCACGTCCCTCGGCAGCTCTAGCACATTTCTCAGCCAGAGCGAAGAGCATGGTGACAGTTTCCACGTCCTGTGTCGCCAGCTTCTCCAGCATTTTCTCATCACGCACCCCCTGTCGGAAAGCAGTGATGATAGAGGCATCGGAGACGCGAGGTATGGTCCCACGTACCTTGGTGAAGCGGGCGATGAAGGTCCAGAGAGTCTCCTCGGGTTCCTTCCTTACGGCATGGAGATGAGCCTCCACACCATGTTGCTGATAGGCACTAGCAAAGTTCACTGTGAACCGTGCACAGAGCTCTTCCCAAGAGTATACGGACCCTAGGGTCAGATCCATGAGCCAGGTCCGGGCTGACCCGGTCAAGGCTACATGGAAATAGCTTGCCATCACAGCGATGTTTCCACCAGCTACCGTAATGGCGGTGACATAAACCTGCAAAAATTCCGACGGGTTTGACGTACCGTCGTACTTCTCTGGCAGGTGTGGCCGAAACTTAGGCGGCCAAGTCGTCGCACGGAGTTGGTCTGCTAGCGCGGCACAGCCCACGCCAACCAATGGGACACCCATGTGGGTTCGGGCACCCCTTGGAGTTTGTGGCGCAAGCGGAGCGAAGTCCTGATCGAGGTTGCAACCCTCGAAGTTTAGCCAGCGCTCACGCGCCCTATCCAGAGAGACTCGTGCGTCCTCGCCCGCACGCCTGCGGTTGAGTTCTGCCCGCAGGTCATTAGGTCTCTCTAGAGAAATTGGAGCATCTTCACCCGCACGTTGGCGGTTGAGCTCCACCCGTAGGTCCTCAGTCGGTGCAGCCTTCACCAAGGGTGAGCGCACTGATGCCGACGCCTCACGTTGACGCCGGAATGACCGAGGCCTAGGTCTGGCTGAGCCAGAATGCGCCATGCCGAGGAGACGATCGACATCGTCACACCACTGCTTCATGGCCCCTGGCGAGGCCATGGAGCTCGGAGGGTGGTGCAACAATTCCCTCGCTGCAGACAGCGCACCGGGAGCAGCCCTTGACGGAGCCCGGGATGACTGTGCGGGAGTGTGCTGCCGCGCAGTGTGCACAGCAGCAGCACCAAGCGTAGGGCGATTGGAGCCCCGTGGCATGGAAGACGCAGCCTCTTCCTCCATCAGAAAGTCCTCAGGAGTCAAGCCGTGGTGTTCGATGATCTGAACCATCGTGCCAAGCAAGGAAACAGGGAAAAACCTAAAGCCAAAGCCCCCTACCTGGCGCGCCAAATGTCAGAGAGAAAATCCTCTGGCCGATTGGCGGAATGCACCCGCCCTAATCCTAAGATGAGGAGGGGGCCTTAGCGGTTTGCCTGTCTATTGGAAGGTGTATCAACACACGAGGACCCGAGGGATTAGAGTGGTTCAGGCCGCCGAAGCGTAAAACCCTACCTCCACTGTGTATGTTGTATTGAGTATGTCTGAGAGCTGGTGAGCGTGTGTAAAACCTTGTGAGCTTGTCCTGTAACGTTGTGTGCCTTCCCTTTTATAGTTTAAGGGAGGCACATACAAGGGTGCTGAGCCCCGACATGTGGGCCTAGGAGCATAATGTGAGTAACTAATGCTGGTAACGCCTGAGTAATCACCGGGAGCCTTGATGACCGCAGTCCATGCAGCATTGATAGCCGAAACGTACGAGTAATGGTGAATAACAGCACGGCTCGCATATCATGGACTGCGCAGGCCACCTGTCAGTGGGATGGACAGGCGCACGTGTTATGCGTAATGAATGCGAAGGCGCGTGTAGCCCAGAGGCGTCACGCTAGGTTCCGCTCGTTGGCTTAAGCCGCGCGCAGTATGCCACATGGCAGCAACGGGTCCCCGCCTGAGCGGGGAGCAGGAGTATATGTGGACAGGTCCGAAACCCACCAGACTAGGTCCGGACACGTGTCGGCACCAGACCCCCGCCTGGGTCCTGTTCAAGGCCCGAGTATGTTCTGTCCTGGGACCTTGGGACCCTATTGTGGGCATCCCGGACCCTATACGGGGTGGGGGTCCGGCTCCCATTCCAGGGGTCCGACTTGCACACGTGGAGGTCCTGAACCAACCTTGGGGGTTCGGACTGTATATCCAGGGGTCCGGCGCTCTCCCATGGGGGTCCGGACTTACTGTTGATGCCTTGGAGTATATCACCTTCTCTAGACACGTGGCGTCTCCGGACCCGCCCATGTGGTGGGGTCAGGCACTGTTGTGGTCCTAGAGTAGTCGCCTGAGGCTGGGGCGATGTTGGAGCGAAGGCAGAAACGCCACCCTTCGCCCGAAGTCTCCTCCGCTTAGCCCCTGCCCTGACAGACAAAGCAGGCAGGGACACCCTTCGCTTGATCGGCACCAGAGACAACATGGAGACCCTTCGCTCGATTCGGCACCAGACGAAGGCCTGCGGCAACGCCTCCCCACGGCGCGGCCTCGGTCAGCTCCGAGGCCCACATGAGATCAGGCCCATTGTAACGGGCCCTGCGTGGCCGCGTTTGTGTTACGGGCCTAATTTGTAAAGGTGTACTTGTAATTACAGCTTGTAACCCCGCTTTATGGGAATATTCTGGGGATAAACTAGGTACCTGAGGGCACATGCGTCCTTAACGCAAGGCGCCGTGCACTCGGATACCTATAAATACCCCCGCACAGTGCCCGTGAGAGGCCAGATTAACAGAGCTTTTGCCATCACGCGCGAGTGCCCTGTTGCCATCACCATTCACCCGTGTTGGATCTCCTTGCTGTCGAGAGACAGTCCCAACATTTGGCGCCCACCGTTCGTGCTACGAGACAACCACCCGCGATGGCACCCAAGAGAGCTAACCCGAAGGCTGACGAGGCTGCGAAGGCAGCACTGCTCGCCGCAAGAAAGGGCAAGGCCCTCGCCCTCACCCAATCCACCCACCAAGAGGCCACTAAAGACGACACCCTCCGCACCTGCGACCCTGAGGGACAACCCTCAGGCTTCGCACCTCCCTCAGGCTTCGCACCACCGGAGGGCGCGGACCTCGCCGAGGACGGTGAGGTCCTCGGCATCTCCGCAGAAGAACAGCTACAGCTGCGCGCTCTACGCCTCAAGAACCGCAACCTCCAGAGGCAGAAGGAGATATTGGAGGCCAAGCGCCAGCGTGTGTCCGCACTCGCCAAAGTGCGGCAGATGATACGCGACGAAGAGCACAAGGCCCAGGAACTCGAGCGGGAGATCGCGCTGATGCAGCGCGAAGGCCACCTCGGCCCGCAGCACGAGTCATCCCTCCAGCAGCGCGCACAAAACGAAGACACGCGCGAAGGCCACCCCGGCCTGCAGCATGAGCCACCCCTGCAACACCGCGCGCAACCGGAGGACCCGCGTTTACCCCAGCGCGACTTCACTTTCCCGCACGCCGCGCCATTCCAAGGGGTCAATTATCTCGATGAGCGAAGTCCCCTGGCGCCTCACCTGCAAGTGACGCCGTGGCCAGCTAACTTCCGGACTGGGACCTACCCCAAGTACAACGGCAGCACCGACCCGGCTCAATACATAATGAGTTACCAGGTCGCCGTCGCATCGTCCGGGGGGGACGACACCACAATGGCGAAGTCCTTCATCATCGCCCTCGAGGGCCCCGCGCTCACCTGGTTCACCAGGTTGCCTCCGCTGTCCATCGATTCCTGGAGAAGTCTCCGGGACAAGTTCCTCCTCAACTTCCAAGGGTACCGCCCGGACACCGACGCCCTGGCCGAGCTCTCGCTCTGCAAGCAGCTAGAGAGGGAGACCCTGAGGGAATATTACCGCAAATTCCTCACACTCAAGTCACAGCTACCCTCAGTCGATGACCAGATCGCCATCCACTATGCTATCAGTGGTCTTCGCGCTGGCGTCCTTTACAGCCACTGCATCAGAGACCCGCCGAAGAATCTCCAAGAGTTGTACCAGCTGTTTGAAAAGTATGCCAGATCCGAGGAGCTCCACCAGCGCAAGATTGAGTCCCAGCGGAAGCCAAAAGACGCTCCACAGTCCAGCCGCACGTGGACAAGAACTCCGCAACCAGACTCCGGCCGAGATGGCCGCGGTCAGCCGCAAGTGCACAACATTGCCAACCAGCAGCCGGTCGCTGACCCCCTTCGCTGCCAGGAATATCCCCCCCAGGGCCGCGGAAGTGGAACTCGCGGCAGGGGCCGAGGGCGTGCGCAGCCACCCCCTCCACCGCGCCGATTTCACTGCCTTTTCCATGGCGAAGACTGCGCCCACCCAACCAAAGACTGCCCCGAAGTGAAGGCCACCAGAGACAGAATGGCGAGGGCGCAGCCAGCCGACAACCCCAGAATTGTCGCGCATAACTACCAGCCACCCCCTCCACCATATATCCACGCTCCCGCCCCGCATCCACCGCACCACGCTTACCAACATCATCAGGAAGTACAAATCGTACATCCTCCGCCTCCACCACCACACCAGCAACAACAAAACATCCCCAACGCCCCAAAGCAGGAGGACTTCGCCGATCAACCTTATCGCGGAGTCATTCATATGATAACTGGGGGGTCCAGCACCGACTTCGACACCAAGCGGCAGAAGCGGGACCACTACCGCAGCATAAACCATGTAGCCGTCACGGGCCCAGTTGTACAGACAAAGTGGTCCCACGTACCGCTCACCTTCGACGCACGGGACGTCGATTTGCGCAGCGCCCCCCACTGCGATGCCATGGTCATCAATTGCAGCGTGGCAGGCTGGGACCTACACAAGGTCCTCGTTGACAACGGCAGCCAGGCAGACATCATCTTCCTCCACGCCTTCGATCGCATGGGCATCAGCCACAGCCTGCTTAAGCCTTCGGACAACCCGTTGTATGGCTTCGGCGGCAAAGGCACCTTCCCCGTCGGCAAAATAGAGTTGCCCCTCTCCTTCGGTGTAGCACCCAATGCCCGAAGTGAGCAAGTGACTTTTGACATTGTGGATATGGTATATCCATACAACGCCATCATGGGACGGGGCTCCATCAATAAGTTTGAAGCTGCCATCCACGGACTGTACTTGTGCATGAAGATACCAGGCCCGCTAGGCGTAATTACAGTCCGCGGTGACCAGCAAACAGCGCGCAACATAGAGCGGGACTTCGTGCCCGGGCTGCGAGGTCCCTGCGCCCGCCAGCCCAACTGACAAGCAGCACGACAGGGC
The DNA here is from genome assembly GCA_029449295.1 of Zea luxurians. Classification (NCBI taxonomy): domain Eukaryota; kingdom Viridiplantae; phylum Streptophyta; class Magnoliopsida; order Poales; family Poaceae; genus Zea; species Zea luxurians. The sequence goes on from JAOPSE010000144.1 coordinate 1,347,900, forward strand.
TCAGTTGCAGAGTCAGGATGGGACCAAGATTGTCCCCCTCGATCAGGCCACGCCCAAGCAGACAGTCACTATCAGCGAAGACCTTACTTCGCATGAAGAAGAGAAGCTCCTCTGCTGCCTGGCCAAGAATAAAGATGTCTTCGCCTAGTCCGCCCTCGACCTGGTCGGAGTCAGCCGATCCATAATCGAGCACAGTTTGGGAATCGACCCCTCGGTGCGACCAAGAAAGCAAAAGCTTCGCAAAATGTCCGATGAAAAGACAGAGGCCGCCAAGGCGGAGGTGCACCGCCTCCTAGAGGCTAAATTCATTGAGCCTGTGGCTTACCCCACATGGCTCTCCAATGTTGTAATGGTGCAGAAAAAAAGCGGGAAATGGCGGATGTGCATAGACTTCACCTGTCTCAATAAGGCCTGCCCAAAAGACAATTTCCCGTTGCCACGGATCGACAAAATAGTCGATAGCGCGGCCGGATGCGAGGTCCTGTCTCTCCTCGACTGCTTCTCCGGCTACCACATCAGCTTCGAGCCCAGGACAGCCATCAAATCACAAGTCCTGGCAGACTTCGTCGTCGACTGGACCGGGCCAGTAACACAGCCGGACCCGACCACAGAGAAGGTCTGGACGATCCACTGCGACGGCGCATGGTGCCATGCGGGGGCAGGCGTCGCCGCAATCATAACCTCACCAGTCGGGGTCAAGCACAGATATGCAGCACGACTCAGCTTCAATCTGGACTCCGACAGATGCACAAATAATATAGCAGAGTACGAAGCAGTTATCCTCGGCCTCCGCAAGCTAAGGGCCCTCGGAGTCACCACTTGCATCATCAAAACAGACTCCAAGGTAGTTGCCGGCCAGGTCGAAAAAGACTACGCAGCCAAGGACCCCGCACTCATGCAATACCTTGCGGCCATCCGAAGTCTCGAGAGGCAGTTCAAGGGGTTCACCGTGCAGCATGTGGACCGGGCCATGAACGAGGAGGCCGACGCATTGGCCAAGGCCGCGGCCAGGGGCGACGCTCTGCCCTCCGACGTGTTCTTCCACATCATCGGCACACCAGCAGTCCGGAGCCCCGAAGGGCTCCAAATAACCAATGACAGCGAGGGCCACCGTACAGTCAACCTCATCATGACCGAAGACTGGCGCGCACCCATAACCCTGTTCCTGCAGGGGTATTATCACCCAGCCGACATCAGTGAGGCCAAGCGCCTCAGATATCGAAGCCGAGACTTCGCTCTGATTGAAGGCCAACTCTATAAAAAAGGGGTCAGTCAACCAATGCTTAAGTGCGTCACTGAGGCCGAAGGCATGCAGATTCTACGTGAAGTCCACAGTGGCACGTGCGGCTCGCACTCTTTTCCTCCCGGGGGGTGAGGTTTTTAACGAGGCGGAGCCATGTAATATATGTGTAAAAAATCCCCCGCAAAAACACATGCGTCGAAAAAGACCGCGATGACGGTCTTCGACATTCGACCACCACGAGGTCACCGTGAGGCTAAGCGCTAGCTACCCTCGCGTGCGACAAATCCGCGCAAAAGTCGCCTAAGGGTGCAGCCGGATTAGCACAACAAGTGCGAAAAAAAATCTAAGTCTATCGCGAAGACTATCCGCGCAAAAGTCGCCTAAGGGTGCAGCCGGATTAGCACAACAAGTGCGAAAAAAATCTAAGTCTATCGCGAAGACTATCCGCGCAAAAGTCGCCTAAGGGTGCAGCCGGATTAGCACAACAAGTGCGAAAAAAATCTAAGTCTATCGCGAAGACTATCCGCGCAAAAGTCGCCCAAGGGTGCAGCCGGATTAGCACAACAAGTGCGAAAAAAATCTAAGTCTATCGCGAAGACTATCCGCGCAAAAGTCGCCCAAGGGTGCAGCCGGATTAGCACAACAAGTGCGAAAAAAATCTAAGTCTATCGCGAAGACTATCCGCGCAAAAGTCGCCTAAGGGTGCAGCCGGATTAGCACAACAAGTGCGAAAAAAATCTAAGTCTATCGCGAAGACTATCCGCGCAAAAGTCGCCCAAGGGTGCAGCCGGATTAGCACAACAAGTGCGAAAAAAATCTAAGTCTATCGCGAAGACTATCCGCGCAAAAGTCGCCTAAGGGTGCAGCCGGATTAGCACAACAAGTGCGAAAAAATCTAAGTCTATCGCGAAGACTATCCGCGCAAAAGTCGCCTAAGGGTGCAGCCGGATTAGCACAACAAGTGCGAAAAAAATCTAAATCTATCGCGAAGACTATCCGCGCAAAAGTCGCCTAAGGGTGCAGCCGGATTAGCACAACAAGTGCGGAAAAAATCTGAGTCTATCGCGAAGGCTATCCGTGCAGAAGTCGCTTAAAAGCGCAGCCGGATCAGCACAACAAGTGCGAAAAAACCGAAGACTATCTATGCAGAAGACACCTAAGGGTACACCTGGACTAGCACAACAACGGCCGAAACGACAACATCAAACCATCCACACCAAGACCAACTATAATCAAGCCAACATAGCGCAGCAAAACAAATCAGTAAGTACAAAATGCCTTCGCACACACACATGCACGCGAGGGCACACAATTCCACCATACAAGCCTCGACGTACACAAGCGAGGGCACCACACTCTACATCGGCTCAACCTTAGGAATAATTCCCATCTCCCTATAATTAAATAGCATTATCCTGAGCTCCTCACCCGCAAAAAGCCTTCGCAGTTCCCCTTCACCTACACCCTCGGCGGTCGGCAGGGACAACAGTTCCTGCCGACCAGCCCCACTCACACGAAGCAGAGCCCGCTCCTCCGCGCTAACCCTACGTTTTGCAACCGCCCTTCGTCGACGGCGCCCAGTGCTAGGGCCTGGCACGTCCGACGCGTCCGCGGCGTGTGGCGAAGCCTCCGCCGCAGCCACGTCCAAAGCCGCAAAATAATCCAAATTCTCCTCCGACGACTCCTCAGTCCACTCAACCGAGCTCCCGGAGTCGGCAAAATCCAAAAACTCAGATGCAGACCCACTATATTCATTACCACCTTCCGCGGTCGAAGCCGCCAAAAACTCAGTAGCAGCGGTTGCGTGCGCAGGCCCAAAATCTTGAACCTGCGCAGCAACCAAAATTCAGTACAACATCCAAAAATCCTCAACCCTAAACAACCACTATGCCACCTGCGAGGGCCCTGACGCTGCGGGGGCCTCCGCCGTTGGCTCCGCTGCCACCTCCGCCATTGTTTCCACCGCCTCCGCCGCCGGATCTTCGACGGCCGGCGCAGCTGCTGCGAGGGCATCGGGAGCGCCTTCGGCCACCTTCAGGGGCAGGTCTTCCACTGTCGCAGCAGATGTGGGGGCGCCTGGTGCGTCCTCCATGGTCTCCGGGGTCGGCTCCGGGTCAGGCAGGGCGTCGTTCAGTGCTCCGAAGTCGTCCACCCGCTCGCCTCGCTCCGCCTAAAACAAAACATACAAAAAGTCAGCAAACACACGCACAGACCACATTCAGCAAACGCAGAACAAACGACAACGTTACCTGAGCCCTCGCAGCCTCGGCCCGCTCCCTGACCACTTCACCACCATACAGACCCCACATCCGGTCATAGAGGGCGCCGGCGGACTCCTTCACCACGGGGTCTTCGACCTTATAGATGTCTCGCCCAAAATCTTCATCTGCCTGGTCGAAGGCCTCATAGTGTCGGCACCCTTCGCGAGAGAGTGCGTTCATCGCCCCCTCGCAGGTGACCAGGGAGGCGAACGACATTAATCCCCCCAGGACGGTGGGGAGCTCCCGCAGCTCCTCTTGCACCCATTCCAAACAGCGAAGCCCGGCCTCTCGCTCCGGCACCACGAAGTCACCGGTCCGCGCACCCAGCTCGCGATATGTGGCCATAAGCTGTGTGCGCGTCCGTTCGGCCTCCGTTCGCACCGCGGCTTCGGCCCCCTTCGCGCGGCTCTCCAGAGCGGTGAGCCGCCCCCGCAGGTCTTCGGCGAGATCCTTGGCAAGATTGGCTTCCGCCCGTGCCAGCCTAGCCTCCGCCTGCGCGGCCTGCTCCTTGGCGATGGCCTCGTTGGTCTCCCTCCTCTCCCCCGCCAGCTGGCGCCGGAGGTCAGCCTTTTCCTCCTCCAGGGCGGCCACCTTGTCCGCCAGTTTACGACACTTGCTGTCGGAGGCAGACTTCTCATGGACAGCGTCAGCATGTTGCGTCCGAAGTCCCTCGACTTCGGCAGATAAGGCTGCCGTAAGTGCCCCCGACGCAGTACGGCTGGTGAAGTCAGCCACCTGCAGAGCACACGTAAGGCTTTGGCCGTAAAAAAAAAGCTCCGCGGACCTGACTCAGCGCCTCCGTCGCCTGACTCAGCGCCTCCGTCACTCCTTTCAGCCGGCGGGTCGCCGCGCCAGCCTCGTCTCTGACCAACGCGAGGGCCGACACCTCGCCTCCGGCGCCAAGGGTCCCGCCCCTCGCCTTCGACGACAGCGCAGCCGTCGCGATTGCCCCGGCAGGCACAGCTATAGCAAGCCGGCCTTCGTCCGACCCTGCAACGCATCAACGATCAAAAAAAAAGCGGTCGGGTGACTTACCCCCAAGATAATCGTCCACACTAATGTCCGTGCCGAAGTCGGCAACGCGTTTGCCCGGCGGCGGCAACGTTCGGGCCGCCTTCGAAGCCTCCGCCACTCCGCTGGCCGGCGGCACCACCTTCGTCAGCTTGGAGACTCCGGCGCCCGCCGTTGTCTCCGGCGCCTTGCTGGGTGCAGAGGCGCCCGCCCTCGCCGGCAACGGCGGCTTGCCTCCGCTGGAGGCCGCAGCCTTCGCCGTCCCCCGCTGCCTTTTCGGCCGGGCCTCGTGAATCCTGACGGTCGCCTGGCGTTTTTGCGCCGCCCCTTGGCGATCCTTGTCCATCACTGCCCACACAACAGCACCGATATTTCGCCCGTAAGGAAAAACTCTCCACCGACGAGCCATACGAGATGTAAAACAGTCTTCCTCAGCCGCGCAGGGGACAGGAACATTTCTAGGCCAGCAGCCCCCGGTAACCCTCAGCATCCGAGCCGAAGACTCCCGGAGCTCGGGCGAAGACATCCTCTCCCCCGGGGCCGCACACGTCCTCATTAACTCTCTAGCAAAACTATCAGACACCCCGATTCCCCCCATCGCAGTACCTAATTTTCTTTTTTTGAGGAGGGGGCGGCCGTCAGCGCAGGGTCGCCTCCAGTCTCCACCGCCGGCTTCTTCCCATGGCGGTCCGCTTCGTCTTGACCAGGGTAGCCGTCGTACGGCAATTGATTTAACTCGAAGACCCTGTTCAAACGTTCATTTGACCCGCGAATATCAAAGCTGCGCTGGCCTTCCGTCCTCGCCACGTACCGCCCCACGAGCCGCACCGCCAAGTCCTCCGCATCACGCACAAAGGCGGCCGGGTCACGGTTTCGCAAGTTCAGTGCAAAGGCAGGACTTCGCACCACCCTTCCTCCGTGAAGAGGCATCTGACGAGGGCACACTTCGCCCAGCGTCCAGCCGTGCGCCAAGGGCCAGACCCCGTACGCCACAAACTCTTCAACTAAATCACGACCACTGCTCTGGCCGGCGGCACACCGAAGGGCCCCTTCGTCTGCATCCTCTTCTGCCACTTCAAAAGGCGGATACGCAGAGTAATAGTGAGAGCACATCTCAGACACGGGGAGTCCTTCATGGCCTTCGACAGTAGCCTCAGCAACGTAAAACCAAAATTCATTCCAATTGCCCCACTTGTTGCGGGCGCACGGAACCAACTCCACTACTGGCATTGTGGTCTTGCCGGTCTTCGGCGTGAATGTACACGACCCAAACTGGGCAACTCCGTCCTCAATCACCCTCTTCTGCCAATGCAAGCAGTAATTCTTCGCAAAAACTTCGACCGACGGCTGTCCGCCGTACGAAGTCGTCGCCCAGACATACTTCGCCAGCGCCACCACGGCGTTCGGTGTCAGCTGATGGATTTGAACGTTGAATCTACGCAGGACTTCGCCAACAAACCGGTGCGCAGGCAAGCGGAGACCGGCGACGAAGAACGCCTCGAAAACAACCAACTCACCCTCCGGCTCGGGGACTTCCTCCGTCCCCGGAGCACGAGCGACTCCGCCGCCAAAGTAGCCCAAGCGCTGCATCTCTTCGACGCGGGCCGACGTCATCCGTGACACACCAAAATCAACAGAGTCGCCGGCGCGCAGCTCCTCCACCATCACGCTACTCAACGTCTCAGACGAGGCGGCGGCCGGCGGCGTGGCGTCGGCGGAAGAAGAAGAGGATGGCATTGCTACGTACCGTCGGCGGCGGCGGGCGGTTTGCTTCACTCGAGCCAGATCCCCGACGAGCAAAGGGAGCAGTAGAAGAAGAGGAGCAGAAAGACGGCGGGCGGCTAGGGTTTTCACGGAGCGCGGAAGGCAAAGTGCAAACAGCACCGTCCCCCGCCCCCCTTTATAGGCAGGGCGCGGCTCCTCGGGAAACCCGCAATCCCACAGGGCGCGACGCTTCGGAAAACCCGCAGTCCAACAGTACGATGTCCATCAACGGTCACATCAAAAACCCCCGCGGAACCACTTCGAGCGAGGGCAGCGTCTCCGCCATCTAGCGACGTCTTCGGCACCAGGTGACTTTGTCGAACTGGTCCCTCGGAGGGCAAATGTTGGAGCGAAGGCAGAAACGCCACCCTTCGCCCGAAGTCTCCTCCGCTTAGCCCCTGCCCTGACAGACAAAGCAGGCAGGGACACCCTTCGCTTGATCGGCACCAGAGACAACATGGAGACCCTTCGCTCGATTCGGCACCAGACGAAGGCCTGCGGCAACGCCTCCCCACGGCGCGGCCTCGGTCAGCTCCGAGGCCCACATGAGATCGGGCCCATTGTAACGGGCCCTGCGTGGTCGCGTTTGTGTTACGGGCCTAATTTGTAAAGGTGTACTTGTAATTACAGCTTGTAACCCTGCTTTATGGGAATATTCTGGGGATAAACTAGGTACCTGAGGGCACATGCGTCCTTAACGCAAGGCGTCGTGCACTCGGATACCTATAAATACCCCCGCACAGTGCCCGTGAGAGGCCAGATTAACAGAGCTTTTGCCATCACGCGCGAGTGCCCTGTTGCCATCACCATTCACCCGTGTTGGATCTCCTTGCTGTCGAGAGACAGTCCCAACAGGCGAGTCATGGCCTAGTCCCACACACAGCACCTTTACCACGCGACTAAGAAATAGTCGCGTGGGCACTGCGTCTTTATACAGTAGTAAGGGGTACCCTAGTTTCAGGGTACCAACAACTCCTTCTAAAGATAGATACATCAACATTTGTAGAAAGACAATTGTAACCCATGTTACATAATTGACTCACAGACAATAAGTTGTACCCGAGCGATTTAACTAAGAACACATTGGAGATAGAATGCTCGGATGTAATGGCTATCTTTCCCAATCCTTTAACCTTGCCTTGGTTCCCATCTCCAAAGATAATCGTATCCTAGGAATCCTTGTTCTTGACGTAGGAGGTGAACATCTTCTTCTCCCCCGTCATGTGGTTTGTGCATCCGCTGTCGATAATCTAGCTTGAGCCCACCGGATGCATAAACCTGCAAGGCAATTTAATCTTGGGTTTTAGGTACCCAACTCTTGTTGGGTCCTACAAGGTTAGTGTAACACCCCTGGTGTTACTATAACTAAAACTTGAGCATGGCATCATGAGCATGGGCATGGCATATGTTTGACACACCTAGAGTGCATTCACTAGGCAAAAATTTCAAACAAGTTGTATTGTTTTACTGCTTTACAAATAGGACCCTGGTTAAAGAACTTAACCCTACCTAGTGGTAAAAAGGGGTAAAGCTTAACCCAAGTTGAGAAAAACTTTAGGGCTTGTGAGAAAAGTCATACAATATCCCCAAACACTAAGTTGAATCACATTTATACCCCTGGGATGCCAGAAACCCTAATTGGAACCCTGGAAAACCCAAAGTCCAAACCCTAGGGACCTATGTGCAGAATTGATGCACAATTGGACTAAAGTGTAAAAACTAGTATGTTTTAAACCATAAAGTCATTTGGTCCACATTTGAGGAGATTTACAAGCAAAACCCTTGGTTTTGGACTTATTTGCAAAATGGACCCTATTGAGTTCTAAACTAAGTCTGAAATTTCAAAGTTTTGGCCCAACTTTGGGGCTTTGTAACTTTCAAAGCATAGGATTTTTGCCCTAGGTCACCACATCAAAATTGTAGCCTAATCATAGGGGAACAACTTTGCTAAAGAGTGTGAGATTAGTTGTTATGAGAAATTTAGAGAAAAACCCCATCAAAGTTTGGCTGTCAGGCTGTTTGTTCTGAAATTCAGTTTAGCAGTGAACTGACACCAACTTCTAGCTCAGATTCAAGCATGATCCAGTGCTCAAATGTGATCAAGTCCTATAGTGGAGTTGTAGCTGGTATGTAGCACTACAACTTTGGTATAGAGACTGGGACCTGTCGTCACATGAAATCTGCAGAAAAATGGCTCTAAACTCGCTCGGTCAGGTGCACTGATGAAGCAAAGGCCATGGTACAGTAACCGCTTAACTGAAGAAGAATCCCTTCGTCCTCACCGCCGGTTGCTGCCGCCGTCGATCGTCGCTCGCCAAGATTCGTGCTCGGCGGTCACCGGATAAGGCTGCCGCGGTAAGTCCTCGTCACCGGTGAGCTAGCTATCACTCCGACGACTCCGCCCCCCCTGGCTCACCGCCCGCAGTAAAGTGTTCACCGTCGACCGCCACCTCTCGGCCGGGTGCCGTGTGTCCAAGCCCTCCCATAGCGTCGCCATGACTCCTCTAGGCCGTCCCATCATCGACGGGGAATTTGCCACGCCATTAGCCACGGTTTCACCGCGACACCTTCTCTTTTATCTCCGGCCGCCGCGTGCCATAGTTTAAAATTCGCGGCCACCGCTTGAGGATTCTATAAATTGACCCCGCTCCTAGTTCCGCCAGGTAGTCAGGTACCTCGACACCCAGAATTGTCTCCAGTAGTTCACCGGCGAGCTCTAATTCCACATTTCCCCCAATTCCGTCCGCCGCACCGTGAAAACCAGCCCTCCCGTGGCCAGCTCGTTCTGGTACGTCGCCATTCGATTCGAGTATCGTTTTCGTGCCTCTGCATGCTCGTGTTGCTCACAGTGGCATCCGTTTGCTTAATCTGGCCATGGTTGTATGGGAACGTGTGCTCCCGTGCTCGGTTTCCGCCGTGCACGTGGACCGACCGTTCTCGGGGTGTTCGAGTTGCATTGGCGTGCGTTCCGGGGCCGTTGTAGGTCCGTGAAGCCCCTCCGGTAGCTAGCTTGAACTATCGTCGCCGGTCATGGCCGGTACGGACCTTGCCCGTGATGAACGGGAGCGTGGCGTGTTCAGGGGTTATCGCGGGAAAGAAACAGAAGCTTGAGGGCGTTTCTGCAACACGTCAGTGACTACGTACAATAGTAAAAGGACCTTTTTCGGATTAACCAGAAGCGCGAGGCCCTTTCTGCAAAATTGCCTGGGCGCGGGCGCGCGCGCGCGGGCGCGGGCGCTATTCTCCCTGGGGCTGGGCCGCTGGGCTAGTTTCGGCCCAGAACTATTCAATGTTTTTCTTTTTCCTTTTCAGTGAAGCTTTGGAAAATTGTAGAAAACTGTAGAAAAATCATAAAATTGTGAGACCAATTTTCCTAGGCTTGTTATTTTCCATAGTATTTAATAAAAATAGTGTTATGATTTTTAGTTTGAACAGGGAATTTTAGGGTATTTAAAATAGCCCAAACTATTGATTCTGGATTTTTAGAGAATAAATAATAAGTCCAAAATTTCCCAAACTTTTTATGTGAGCTTTTCACATTATTTAGAAGCCATGGGTAGAGTTTGGTTTGATTTGAACCTTGTTTGATCACTAAACCCAAAACCACCCCCCTGCTCCATGAACTCCTTTACTGACTCCGGAAACCCTAAGTTCCCGGACCTCTGTGAAGGAAAGTTGTATTCAAGACATAACTAATAAGTTTATGCTACCTTTGCATCCTCATGAGCATTCCATGACATTCATTCTTATGCATGTATATGATTATACTAGAGCAAGAAGAAGAAGAAGAAGTTTTTGAAGAAGGGATACCACCCACCTCTGATCCCCAGGCAGACAACTGCTTTTATTTTGATATCTGTGGATCCGAGCCAGACACATCTGATAACAAAGGCAAGCCCCGGTGCATTTGCCACCCCCCCTTGATGTTTTTTAAATACTTTTCGCACACTTAAGTCTAGTGAAATGTGCATTAGGTTCATAGGAGTTACTTGAAACCCTTTGATGCATTGCTTTCCTTGATATCCATACCTGTATAGATACTTCTGTGAAGTATCAAAAGTATGATTTGCAAAAATGCTTAGCCTTGCTTAGATCTTGTGGATAGAGGTTGTCCTCAATTTAACCATGGAGAGGATGGCTTCTACCCGCAAGAATATTTTCATTTGGAGCAATAATGGGATCTTACTGCAAAGTTCCCTGAGATGCTCTTTCCTCCTAAGGAACAGACACAATCCTAAGGATGGAAATACTCAAATTGAGACTTGGGGGTAGGAACAGGTGATGTTCTACCCAGGTTGGTTAAGGATTAACGCGTATGTAGGCGTGCTGACCGAGGACCCTTTAACTGGTCACATGCCTCGTCATGGGTAAGCCTTGCCTCGGGCAGACTAAGGCTGGAATAAGATAACACGAAATGGGAGTGGAGCGGTGGCGAGAGTAGCGTGTACCCTCCGTGGCAAGAGGCTGGACGGTGGTGTATCTGTGCTCTCGGTTTGCGTGAACCTGATCCGGTCTTAAGAACCCCGGTGGCGGGTTGACATATGCAAGGGTTAAGTGCTACATATGTCGTGTGATTGGAGATCCTCAGCTGAGTATAATCGATTCGGATCGCCGTACCTTCGCGGTTATGAAGACTTGGTCACTTCCCTGCAACCTAGAGTCAGGATGTGAAAACTATGGACAAAAATGATGTTGTCTTGATGTGATGAGAAATTAGACTAGATGCAAATGGAGTCTATTAATACTTAATATGGCGTTAAAAGATTGAAAGTAAGGACTCACTTTAGTAAGCAACTTCTGCAAAAGTATAAGTTGATTTTTGCTAAAGCCTCTCCTTGACTCCTATTTACCCAGCATACCCTTGAGAGTCTTTTCCTTAGTCGGGTAAGACTTGCTGAGTAATTCCATACTCAGGGTTTATCCCTTTGTTGTTTTTAGGTGGGGAAGTAGCAGATTTTTGCTGCTTCTGTGCTAAGGTGGTTCCCAAGGGAGAAAACCAAGACTGAAGTGCGGGAGGACTCGGTCCTCCATCTAGAATCTTTTGTTTATAGTCTTTCGGGAGAAGTTTGTGTCTCCCTGGTTTGTATAATTATTACTTTTATGCACTCACTTTTAGAACTGGTCTGTAATAACTTAACTTGAGCTTACCTTGGAAATAAATGTAAGATTATGTAATTCGCTTCCGCATATCTTTATCTCCGATGATCTGTAATGTCTGCAAGACGGGTGAAACGTTCCTGGTGAGGTAAGGAAAGATACCGAGCTTGTCAAGTAACTTAGGAACATCTACAGGGTGTCTGATGTCTGTTAGACAAGGACAACTGTAGGTGGGCCTGATTACTTGGGAGGTTCCGTCACAGTTAGTTATAATAGTTTTTGGAACCCATATGCAAGTCTTATCTCCCTTGCATTTGGATCCCAATTTCCTAGCAACTACTTTTGCATTTTTACGTGAAAGTACAAATGAAGTATTGCAAGCATGGTAAATAGTTGAAGGTTCTTTGCACATTTTCCTAGGAACATGAGGCACAACATGATTTTTCCTAGGCCTGCTTCTACCATGAACAAAAGTAAAACTAGAAGCAAACATAGCATGTGAATTATGATCATAACTCCTATTGTAATGAGAATGACTAGCAACTTTCCTATCATAAATAAATGCATTGTTCCTTTGAGGTCTACTAGCCATAGGGGTCTTCCCTTTCTCGTTGTTGAGAACGGGAGTCCATTGGCTTGTTAAGTTCTTGGTTTCCTTTCGAAAACCATGTCCATCCTTAATTGAGGGGTGTCTATCAACAGTGTAGGCGTCCCTAGCAAATTTTAGTTTATCAAAATCAACCTTGCAAGTCTTAAGTTGAGCATTAAGACTTGTCACTTCATCATTTAGTTGAGCAATAGAAGTAAGATGTTCATTACATGCATCAACATCAAAGTCCTTACACTTATTACAAATAATGACTTGCTCAACACATGATCTAATTTCATTTGCTTCCTCTAGCTTAGCATTTAGTGTAACACCCCTGGTGTTATTGCTACTAAAACTTGAGCATAACATCATGAGCATCAGCATTTCATATGTTTGATACACCTAGAGTGCATCCACTAGGTAAAAATTTCAAACAAGTTGTATTGTTTTGGGTGTTTTGCAAATAGAACCCTGGAATAGGGACTTAGCCCTAAATAGGGATTAAAGGGTAAAATATAACCCAAATTGAGAAAACCTGAAAGGTTTAAGTAAAACAATCATAAAATGTTCCTAAGAATGAACTTGAATTACATTTATACCCCTGAGATACCAGAAACCCTAATTGAAACCCTGGAAAACCCTAAATCCAAACCCTAGGGGCCTATGTGCAAAACAGTGCACATTTGTACTGAAGTGTAAAAACTACAATGTTAAAGCATATAAAGTCACATGGTTCACATTTATGAAGATTTACAAGCCAAACCCTAAGTTTTGGACAAATTTGCAAAAAGACCCCAATTGTGATTCCACTCTAAGTCTGAAAAACAATGTTATGGCCTCAACTTTTGAGCTTTGTAACTTTCAAATTCTAGGGTTTTTGCCCTAGGTCACCACATCAAACTTGTAGACCAAACAAAGGAGAACAACTTTGCTTAAGAGTGTAAGCATAGTTGTTAAGAGAAATTGGGAGATAATTAAGCCCAAAGTTGGGCTGTCAGACCGATCAATTCTGAATCTCAGACTATCAGTTGCCTGGGTCCAAGTTTAGGAGACATTTCGACCATGATCCAGTGAGAATTTACCTAGGTTTGCTATAACAAAGATGGAGATGGTATATTGGTCTACAACTTTGGTACAGAGGGTTGATAAAGTTCTCGTGCAAAATCTAGAGAAAATGAGACCTGAAGTCACTCTGTCAGGTTAATCTGACTGAAATTCGCCATGGTACAGTATACTCCCAACTGAAACAGATCACGGTTCACACCCCTATTCATCGTCGGTGATCCGTCGTCGTTGATCGATTGCTCGCCGCGATTCGTGCGTCGTGGTCAGCAGATAAGCTCAGCCAAATAAAAATCTTGGCATCAGATCAACTTGCGCTCGGATTGCGGCTAAGCTTGACGTACCCCCCAGCCGTCGATCGATCGGATAATTCTCACCGCCGTCGTGCTGTCGCCGTTGCACACCACGTGCCTAAGCGCTGGACTTCATCGCGGTGACTCACTGGATTGCATGTTCGGCGATCACCGGAGTAAGCGCCATGGTGAAAGCCACCCACCCGTTGCTCCAGTATTCTTGTTTCCCTCCGGCCGCCGCGCGTCATCGCCTAAATTCGCGGCCACCGCTCGAGGGCTCTATAAATTGACCTCGCGCGTAGCTCCGTCAGGTAGTCAAGCAACTCCTACATCAATCTGTGCCCTGAATTATCCACCCGAGAGCTTCAGTTTGGGATTTCCCCCAAATCCACCAAGAACACCGTGCGGTGTGTGCTCCCTGTGGTCAGCCTATTCTAGGTGAATTCATACTCCTCTGTTGATTGTTCTAGCATCCCTAGGCTCTCCTAAAACTCCTCGAACCCTTTAATTGTACTGGACTGCCATGAATCACCGAGAACGCGCTCATCGGTCCGTAATGTCCACGGTCGCCGTGGCCAGAACAAACCATGTGGCCATTGATGAAATTGTGTTGGGGGAAATGGTCGGGGTGGGTCCAATTTCGTGTCCGCCGCTCGAGAGCGCCGGTCATTGCCCCGTTCAGCCAGTCTGCAAGCTCGCTGGAGCTTCCCCGCGCTCACCGTCGTCGAGGACCTGGCGCGGTAAAGGAATAGAAACCGAAGGACCCCCGTGTAAACTGTCAGTGACACAGAGTAATAGTAACTGAACCCATCTCCAGTTAGCCAAAACCCCAAGGGCGTTTCTGCAAAGCTTCCACCGCGGGCGCGGGCGCGCGACCCTGTTTCCTGGATGCTGGGCTGACTGGGCTAAAATTGGCCCAGTACTGTTGCTAGTTTTTCCTTTTCTTTTTCTTCTAGGGCCAAATAAATTCTAGGAAATTGTAGAAAAAATCCTAAAAATATGAGACCAATTTTGTTAGATCCCTAATTTCATGCAGTATTTTAATAAAAATAGTACCATGATTTTTAGGTTAAATAGGGAAATTTGGAGTATTTAAAATAGCCTAAAACATTAGTTCTGGATTTTTAGAAAATAGATAATAAGTCCAAAAATGCCCAAACTTTTTATATGAGCTCTACACATTATTTAGAAGCCTTGGGTAGAGTTTGGTTTGATTTGGACCTTGTTTGATACTTAGAACCCAAAACCCCCACCCCTGCTCTTTGAATTCCTTTACTGACTCCGGAAACCCTAGTTTTCCGGAGAACCGTGAAGGAAAATTGTATTCAAGAACCTTAGATAATAAATTCTTATTATCTTTGCACTCTCATGAGCATTACATAGCATTCATCCTTATATACACATATATGGTAATGTTTAGAAAACGAAGAAGAAGTCGAGGTAACTGAAGAGAAGACACCACCACCCCCTTCGGAATATCAGGCAGGAAACTGTTACTACCTTGATATCTGTGGGTCCAAGCCTGACTCACCTATCAATGAAGGCAAGCCCCAGTGCATTTGCCACCTTCCTTGATGTTTTTAAAATCTTTCTCACTTGATTAATGCATTAGGTGATAGGAGTTGAATGCTTAAACAATTCCTGCATTACCTTCCTTGAACTTGATTACCTTCCTTGAAACCTTGTTTTTACAAAAGGTTTTACTATGCTTAGTATTGCTCTAGCAAAACAAAAAGTTTTGTTTTACAAAAGATGATTGGCAAAGTGGGAAGGATGTTTTTGAAATAAAATTTGATGGTGGATCCATCATGGCCGTGATGGGTTCAACATCGGAAAAGATGTACCTCTGCCAGGTATCAAACTTTGGGTTTTAAATGATTAAGCTGAGACCGGGCAGGTGACTTGCACGAGAAGAGAGTCTCGGTGTAGTGTCTCCGTCTGAGTCGATTAAGGACCGTGTCGATGTAGGCTTGATGTCCGAGGACCCTTTAACTGGTCACATGCCTTGTCATGGGTAAGCCTTGCCTCGGGCAGACTAAGGCCAGAATAAGATAACACGGAATGGGCATGGAGCGGTGGCGAGAGTAGCATGTAATGGCAAGAGGCTGGACGGTGGTGTATCTATGCTCTCGGTTCGCGTGAACCTGATCTGGTCTTAAGAACCCTGGTGGCGGGTTGACATATGCAAGGGTTAAGTGCTACATATGTCGTGTGACCGGAGATCCTCAGTTGAGTATAATCGATTCGGATCGCCGTACCTTCGCGGTCATGAAGACTTGGTCACTGCACTATATGTAGAACTCTAGTAAAGATGAAGGGCTTGTTAAGAAATTGGCTACTGCAGGTGAAGTGATTGAACTAGGTTAGAAAGAACTCTAGATGTAGGTAATTTTACCTAACCTGAAAATAAAACTGGATTTTTAAGGATCCACTTTTAGTAAGCATTTATGCAAAACAGAGTCTTTGATCTTGAGATACCTTACCTTGACTCCCTTATAACCTGCATACCCTTGAGAGTCTTTTCTTTAGTCGGGTAAGACTTGCTGAGTAATTCCATACTCAGGGTTTTATTCCCTATTGTTTTTAGGTGAGGAAGCAGCAAATTTTTGTTGCTTTTGTACCAGGGTGGTGTCAAATGAAGAGAAGCAAGAATGAGGCTGCGGGAGGACCTAGTCCTCCATAAAAACTTTTATGTAAGAACTTATCCGGGGGAGTTTTTACCTCCCTTGGTATTGCAATAATAAGTACTCTGCACTCGTGTTTATATGTTGGTCTGTAATAACTAACTTTATCTTACTTTCGAATAAATGTAAGTTATGTAATCGCTTCCGCATTTCTGTATCTCCGATGGTCTATAATGTCTGCGTGACGGGTGAAACGCTCTTGGGAAAAGTAAGAAAAGCATATACCAAACTTTTCAAGTAATTCAGGGGCATCTACAGGGTTGTCTGAGGTCCGTTGGACAAGGACAACTATAGGTGTGCCTAATAACTTGGGAGGTTCCATCACAGCTGGTATCGGAGCGAAGCCCTTCCCTGCAGATATTATGAGGCATCTTCAAAAGGATTTTCTAAAGACTTACCTAGAAAGATTTCTTCCATTCTTACCCCTTATATCTGAAGAATCTATATGAAAGACCAGATAGGAGGAGTGCAATGTATAAAAGGTATGAATCAACTAAGGTTGGTTCTGTAATTATACATGCATCATGCTAAGAACCATACTAATAAAATTTCCCCCTTAGAGAAATGCCCCCGCGCACGAGGAAAACCGCGCGCAAGTCAACTGGCCCAATTGGTGAACCCTGTCATCAACTTGCTCCCAGACATGACGATAGTAGTAGTGGGAGTAACGATCCGATTGGGGATCTTGAAGCCCAAGTAAATCAGCTTCAAGCGGAACTTCAATGCAGGACGAACATATGGGTCACGGATGGCGACAGAATAAATGAATTAAGAAGCCACATCCGCCGCCTGCAAGATCAACTTGCTGATCGGGACTTAGCGCTTGACTGGGCAGTTCAGTCTCGTTTGCTTGCCTGGGCTAAGGAAGCAAAGGCTCGAGCCCGAGTTGAAGAACTTAGCTCAGCTATTGATAATCTGCAGGCATATTGCAATACCCTACATGAAGAAGTTCATGTACTATATTCGCAATTGCACCCCAGCGTACTTGCAAACCCTGTCGGTACAGAAGTCGGACCTTCTCACGAAGCGGGAGAAGCTTTTGGTGGTGAACTCGACCTTTTCAGGCCCCCACCCTCCATGAAGTTGGTCGACGAATGGTCTCCTACACCCGACAGTGAAGCTACTAAGAGTGATAGGAAGTAGAAATAGTATAGTTGTAAAATTAGTAGTGTTATTGTATAATGGGTACTGTACTCCTGTTGTATAAAATCGAGTCTGTAAGATTACTCTTTTTAGTAATGTAAATTGGATGGTTTTTCTTTGGCATATTATATTTGTTTCCAAATGTTTGTTGCCACAAATGCCGTCCAAGACCCGATCACAGGATGCAGCCGGAACCTCCAGTGGGAGGGAGTCCACCCCGAATCCACCTCATGTTCCTCCCACGCTTGCCGAGGCTATCGCCGCCTTGGTAAACGCAACAGCGAATAATACCCGTTTCCTACGGGAAATGGCGGGTCAGCAATTTCAGCAACAAGGCGGACGGGGTTATCCGCAAGGGCCCCGTGAGACATCCTATTTAGACTTCTCCGAAATGCGTCCACCGCTGTTTGTCAAAGCCGAAGACCCTTTAGAAGCAGACGAATGGATTCGTGTCATCGAGCAAAAGTTTGGACTTATGCGATGTTCTGAAACCCAGAAGCCCTTGTTCGCAGCCCAGCAACTGCGTGGCCCTGCCAGCACTTGGTGGGGAAATTTTATGGCCGTTCAACCGGCCAATCATCAGATAACATGGGAAGAATTTAAGTTGGCCTTCCGCGAACATTACATACTAGAAGGTGTACTTCACATGAAACAAGAAGAATTTATGAAGCTGAAGCAAGGAGGGGATATTGTTAATCAGTATCTCAATAAATTCAATTATTTGTCACAGTATGCAATCGATCAAGTGAACACCGATCTGAAGAAGAAGAATTGTTTCATGCGAGGACTGAATGACAGGATGCAAAGAAAAATGGCTACTTGCATTGACCTTACCTACGGAAGGGCTGTCAGCACAGCACTGGCAGTCGAATCCAAATGTGCAAGTTCTGGAAAGATCAAGGGGAGTGGAGGAAATAGGCCAACTCAGGGCCCTGAGAAACGGCAACGGTTTGTTATCCGGCCTGTTAATCAGGGTCGTTCTACAGCACGTCCACCCTCCTTCCCATTTAAACAGCCAGTATTCATCCGTCCCAACACTGCCCCTACAACAACAAGTCAGCCGGGTGCCCCTGGCACTCGATTCCCTGCTCTTCCCAGTTCATCGACAGGATGTTTCAATTGTGGAAAATCTGGGCATTTTATCAAAGATTGCCCTTATCCGAAGCAAAACAAGTTAAACAATCCACAAGGATCTGGGAATTCATCTCAAGCTAAGGGAAATATTATGGGCAAAAATACAAAGAAGACGGGACGCATATACTATACGCAAGTGGCCACCACACCGGATGGTGAATCGGTCATGATGGGTACGTTCTTTGTGGCCAATCATCCCACAATTATTCTCTTTGATTCTGGTGCTTCCTATACATTCATCAGCAAGAAATTTGTGGAGCAACATTGCATTTCATACCATGAATCAAAAGAGGGGTTTAAAATTCAGTCACCTGGGGGACAAATCTTTACTAGAGAAGTGGCCTATCAAGTGCCCGTAACACTGGTCGGACGGGACTTTCCTACTAATATGATAGTTCTGAAAGGCTAAGACATAGATGTGATTTTGGGCATGAATTGGCTGGCCCGACATAAAGCAACCCTCAACACTGATCAGAGAACCATCAGGTTGAGTCATAATCAAGAAGAAATTCTCTTGTCTATCCCCATTCCAACCAAAATTACTGGTAGAGTTTATGAAGTCATTATACCAGAAGTCAAGGATATTCCGGTGGTATGCGAGTTCCCAGATGTCTTTCTAGAGGATTTGCCTGGATTGCCACCCGAGAGGGATGTAGAGTTTGTAATTGAATTGAAGCCCGGTACGGCTCCCATTTCTCAAAGATCGTACCGTATGCCTCCAAATGAGTTGGCGGAACTGAAGATTCAGTTACAAGATCTACTATCGAAAGGATTCATCCGGCCAAGCTCGTCACCATGGGGTTGTCCGGCCATATTCGTCAAGAAGAAGGATCAAACTTTACGGATGTGTGTGGATTATTGACCCCTGAATGAGGTCACTATCAAGAATAAGTACCCTCTTCCGTGGATTGACATTTTATTTGATCAACTGACCGGGGCGAGGGTATTCTCCAAGATTGATCTCAGATCGGGCTATCATCAGATCCGTATTCGGCCCGATGATATACCAAAAACCGCATTCACTACGCGGTATGGGTTATTCGAGTACCTGGTAATGTCTTTCGGATTGACGAATGCTCCTGCCCACTTCACTTATTTAATGAACTCGGTATTCATGCCCGAGTATGACAAGTTTGTGGTGGTCTTTATTAATGATATTCTAATGTATTCCAAGAATGAAGAGGAGCATGCTCAACACTTACGGACTGTGTTAACGCGCTTAAGGGAACATCAATTATATGCCAAGTTCAGTAAGTGTGCATTTTGGCTGGAAGAAATTCAATTTCTGGGACATGTTCTATCTACCAGGGGGATTGCGGTAGATCCCAGCAAAGTCAAGGACATTTTGGAGTGGAAACCCCCAACCACTGTTCATCAAGTCCGAAGTTTCCTTGGACTGGCTGGTTATTACCGTCGATTTATACCAGATTTTTCTAAACTTGTGAAGCCAATCACAAGTCTATTGAAGAATGATACCAAATTCAATTGGTCTTCAAACTGTAATGAAGCTTTTGAGAAATTGAAGACATTATTAACCACTGCTCCAGTATTGGCTCAACCGGATATTAACAAGCCATTTGATGTGTATTGTGATGCATCTGGCAGTGGTCTCGGCTGCGTATTAATGCAAGAAGGCCGAGTAATTGCGTATGCTTCAAGGCAGTTATGCCGGCATGAGGAGCATTATCCTACACATGATCTGGAGCTAGCTGCAGTGGTTCATGCTCTAAAGATATGGTGTCATTATCTACTGGGAAATGTCTGTCATATTTACATAGACCACAAAAGTTTGAAATATATCTTTACCCAGTCTGAACTCAACATGAGACAAAGGAGATGGCTTGAGCTTATTAAAGATTATGAACTGGAGATCCATTATCACCCAGGCAAGGCTAATGTAGTGGTAGATGCACTCAGTCGCAAGGCCTCCTGCCATTGTCTAACTATGAGGACTTCTGACATTACGTTGTGCCAAGAGATGGAGAATCTAAACCTGGGTATGATTCAACATGGGACTTCAAATCACTTGAAGCTTGAGTCAGTCATCCTGCAAAGGATAATCGACGCACAAAAGAATGATGAAGGCATAAAACATATTCGTGAAAAGATTGAAGCTGGCAAAGCCAATTGCTTCCGAAAAGATGATCAAGGGGTTGTATGGTTCAAAAACTGCATAGTTGTGCCGAAGAATGAAGAAGTCCGCCAGCAAATTCTTGATGAGGCACATCTTAGTCGCTATTCTATTCATCCCGGAAGCACTAAGATGTATCAAGATCTAAAACAACATTATTGGTGGACAAAGATGAAGATCGAGATTGCACGCTATGTGACTAGATGTGACATCTGCAGATGTGTCAAGGCCATACACCTAAAAGCTGCCAGTCCATTATAGTCTCTACCAATACCAACATGGAAATGGGAAGACATAAGTATGGACTTTATTGTGGGATTGCCCAGGACCGCAAAGGGGTATGACTCTATTTGGGTTATCATTGATCGACTTATCAAGATCGCCCACTTCCTCCCGGTCAAAGTAAAATATCCTGTCATCACCTATGCGGAATTATACATTGCTCGCATTCTCAGTTTGCACGGTGTTCCGAAGACTATAGTGTCGGATCGTGGACCTCAATTCGTATCTAAATTCTAGGAAGAACTTCATAAGTCCCTGGGTACCAAATTGCTCCACAGTTCGGCCTATCATCCTCAAACCAGTGGGCAGACTAAGAGGGTTAATCAAATACTTGAAGATATGCTGCGGGCATGTGTGCTGGACTTCTCACAGAAATGGGATGAATGTTTGCCGTTAGCGGAATTCTCATATAATAATAGCTATCAAGAAAGCACTAAGATGGCCCCCTTTGAAGCTTTATATGGACGACGATGTCGTACTCCGCTAAATTGGTCTGAACCAGGTGAAAGGTACTTCTTCAGGCCTGACCTAGTAAAAGAAATTGAAGACAAAGTTCAGAGAATAATACATAATTTGAAGAAAGCTCGAACCCATCAAAAGAGTTATGCAGACCGGCGACGACAACCCTTATACTTTCTAGTAGGAGATTATGTCTACTTGAAAGTTTCTCCAATTAAGGGCGTATCACGTTTCAGGGTTAAAGGAAAGCTTGCACCCTGGTACATTGGTCCATTCCCTATACTTTAGCAATGTGGACCAGTGGCATACCGACTCCAATTACCCAAAACTTTGTCTGCTGTACATAATGTGTTCCACGTGTCTCAACTGAAGAAGTGTCTTCGGGTTCCAGATCGGACTATCGAAGTGGCAGGTGTTGTCCTTGAGCCGGACTTAACATATTCAGAGCACCCTATTCGAGTCTTGGATCAAAAGGACAGGATTACCCGGAGAAAAACTCTCAAGTTTTACAAGATACAGTGGAACCAACATTCCGAAGATGAGGCTACATGGGAAACTCAAGACTTTTTAGATAAGAATTTCCCAGGCTTTTTAGCCTCTTGTAATTTGTAAAGTGTACAACATTGTTATAATAAAGGAGTGAGTCCCAAACCCACCCCTGCCTTGTACCAAAACTCAGGAAATAAAAATATGAAGCATTTCCTTTTCCATTACTTACCCTAAGACTTTTAATCTTGGGACGAGATTCTTTTATGGGGGGAAGGATGTAACATCCCTGGTGTTACTGCTACTAAAATTTGAGCATAACATCATGAGCATCAGCATTTCATATGTTTGATACACCTAGAGTGCATCCACTAGGTAAAAATTTCAAACAAGTTGTATTGTTTTGGGTGTTTTGCAAATAGAACCCTGGAATAGGGACTTAGCCCTAAATAGGGATTAAAGGGTAAAATATAACCCAAATTGAGAAAACCTGAAAGGTTTAAGTAAAACAATCATAAAATGTTCCTAAGAATGAACTTGAATTACATTTATACCCCTGAGATACCAGAAACCCTAATTGAAACCCTGGAAAACCGTAAATCCAAACCCTAGGGGCCTATGTGCAAAACAGTGCACATTTGGACTGAAGTGTAAAAACTACAATGTTAAAGCATATAAAGTCACATGGTTCACATTTATGAAGATTTACAAGCCAAACCCTAAGTTTTGGACAAATTTGCAAAAAGACCCCAATTGTGATTCCACTCTAAGTCTGAAAAACAGTGTTACGGGCTCAACTTTTGAGCTTTGTAACTTTCAAATTCTAGGGTTTTTGCCCTAGGTCACCACATCAAACTTGTAGACCAAACAAAGGAGAACAACTTTGCTTAAGAGTGTAAGCATAGTTGTTAAGAGAAATTGGGAGATAATTAAGCCCAAAGTTGGGCTGTCAGACTGATCAATTCTGAATCTCAGACTATCAGTTGCCTGGGTCCAAGTTTAGGAGACATTTCGACCATGATCCAGTGAGAATTTACCTAGGTTTGCTATAACAAAGATGGAGATGGTATATTGGTCTACAACTTTGGTACAGAGGGTTGATAAAGTTCTCGTGCAAAATCTAGAGAAAATGAGACATGAAGTCACTCTGTCAGGTTAATCTGACTGAAATTCGCCATGGTACAGTATACTCCCAACTGAAACAGATCACGGTTCACCCCCCTGTTCATCGCCGGTGATCTGTCGTCGTTGATCGATTGCTCGCCGCGATTCGTGCGCCGTGGTCAGCAGATAAGCTCAGCCAAATAAAAATCTCGGCATCAGATCAACTTGCGCTCGGATTGCGGCTAAGCTTGACGTACCCCCCAGCCGTCGGTCGATCGGATAATTCTCACCGCCGTCGTGCTGTCGCCGTTGCACGCCACGTGCCTAAGCGCTGGACTTCATCGCGGTGACTCACTGGATTGCATGTTCGGCGATCACCGGAGTAAGCGCCACGGTGAAAGCCACCCACCCGTTGCTCCAGTATTCTTGTTTCACTCCGGCCGCCGCGCGTCATCGCCTAAATTCGCGGCCACCGCTCGAGGGCTCTATAAATTGACCTCGCGCGTAGCTCCGTCAGGTAGTCAAGCAACTCCTACATCAATTTGTGCCCTGAATTATCCACCCGAGACCTTCAGTTTGGGATTTCCCCCCAAATCCACCAAGAACACCGTGCGGTGTGTGCTCCCCATGGTCAGCCTATTCTAGGTGAATTCATACTCCTCTATTGATTGTTCTAGTATCCCTAGGCTCTCCTAAAACTCCTCAAACCCTTTAATTGTACTGGACTGCCATGAATCACCGAGAACGCGCTCATCGGTCCGTAATGTCCACGGTCGTCGTGGCCAGAATAAACCATGTGGCCATTGATGAAATTGTGTTGGGGGAAATGGTCGGGGTGGGTCCAATTTCGTGTCCGCCGCTCGGGAGCGCCGGTCCTTGCCCCGTTCGGCCAGTCTGCACGCTCGCTTGAGCTTCCCCGCGCTCACCGTCGTCGAGGACCTGGCGCGGTAAAGGAATAGAAACTGAAGGACCCCCGTGTAAACTGTCAGTGACACAGAGTAATAGTAACCGAACCCATCTCCAGTTAGCCAAAACCCCAAGGGCGTTTCTGCAAAGCTTCCACCGCGGGCGCGGGCGCGCGACCCCGTTCCCTGTATGCTGGGCTGACTGGGCTAAAATTGGCCCAGTACTGTTGCTAGTTTTTCCTTTTCTTTTTCTTCCAGGGCCAAATAAATTCTAGGAAATTGTAGAGAAATCCTAAAAATATGAGACCAATTTTGTTAGATCCCTAATTTCCTGCAGTATTTAATAAAAATAGTACCATGATTTTTAGGTTAAATAGGGAAATTTGGAGTATTTAAAATAGCCTAAAACATTAGTTCTGGATTTTTAGAAAATAGATAATAAGTCCAAAAATGCCCAAACTTTTTATATGAGCTCTACACATTATTTAGAAGCCTTGGGTAGAGTTTGGTTTGATTTGGACCTTGTTTGATACTTAGAACCCAAAACCCCCACCACTGCTCTTTGAATTCCTTTACTGACTCCGGAAACCCTAGTTTTCCGGAGAACCGTGAAGGAAAATTGTATTCAAGAACCTTAGATAATAAATTCTTATTATCTTTGCACTCTCATGAGCATTACGTAGCATTCATCCTTTTATACACATATATGGTAATGTTTAGAAAACGAAGAAGAAGTCGAGGTAACTGAAGAGAAGACACCACCACCCCCTCGGAATCTCAGGCAGGAAACTGTTACTACCTTGATATCTGCGGGTCCAAGCCTGACTCACCTATCAACAAAGGCAAGCCCCGGTGCATTTGCCACCTTCCTTGATGTTTTTAAAATCTTTCTCACTTGATTAATGCATTAGGTGATAGGAGTTGAATGCTTAAACAATTCCTGCATTACCTTCCTTGAACTTGATTACCTTCCTTGAAACCCTGTTTTTACAAAAGGTTTTACTATGCTTAGTATTGCTCTAGCAAAACAAAAAGTTTTGTTTTACAAAAGATGATTGGCAAAGTGGGAAGGATGTTTTTGAAATAAAATTTGATGGTGGATCCATCATGGCCGTGATGGGTTCAACATCGGAAAAGATGTACCTCTGCCAGGTACTAAACTTTGGGTTTTAAATGATTAAGCTGAGACCAGGCGGGTGACTTGCACGAGAAGAGAGTCTCGGTGTAGTGTCTCCGTCTGAGTCGATTAAGGACCGTGTCGATGTAGGCTTAATGACCGAGGACCCTTTAACTGGTCACATGCCTCGTCATGGGTAAGCCTTGCCTCGGGCAGACTAAGGCCAGAATAAGATAACACGGAATGGGCGTGGAGCGGTGGCGAGAGTAGTGTGTACCCTCCGTGGCAAGAGGCTGGACGGTGGTGTATCTGTGCTCTCGGTTCGCGTGAACCTGATCTGGTCTTAAGAACACCCGGTGGCGGGTTGACATATGCAAGGGTTAAGTGCTATATATGTCGTGTGATCGGAGATCCTCAGCTGAGTACAATCGATTCGGATCGCCGTACCTTCGCGGTCATGAAGACTTGGTCACTACCCTATACGTAGAACTCCAGTAAAGATGAAGGACTTGTTAAGAAATTGGCTAGTGCAGGTGAAGTGATTGAACTAGGTTAGAAAGAACTCTAGATGCAGGTAATTTTACCTAACCTGAAAATAAAACTAGATTTTTAAGGATCCACTTTTAGTAAGCATTTATGCAAAACAGAGTCTTTGATCTTGAGATACCTTACCTTGACTCCCTTATAACCCGTATACCCTTGAGAGTCTTTTCTTTAGTCGAGTAAGACTTGCTGAGTAATTCCATACTCAGGGTTTTATTCCCTATTGTTTTTAGGTGAGGAAGCAGCAAATTTTTGTTGCTTTTGTACCAGGGTGGTGTCAAATGAAGAGAAGCAAGAATGAGGCTGCGGGAGGACCTAGTCCTCCATAAAAACTTTTATGTAAGAACTTATCGGGGGGAGTTTTTACCTCCCTTGGTATTGTAATAATAAGTACTCTGCACTCGTGTTTATATGCTGATCTGTAATAACTAACTTTATCTTACTTTCGAATAAATGTAAGTTATGTAATCGCTTCCGCATTTCTGTATCTTCGATGGTCTATAATGTCTGCGTGACGGGCGAAACGCTCTTGGGAAAAGTAAGAAAAGCAGATACCGAACTTTTCAAGTAATTCAGGGGCATCTACAGGGTTGTCTGAGGTCCGTTGGACAAGGACAACTGTAGGTGGGCCTAATAACTTGGAAGGTTCCGTCACATTTAGTTCATCATTTAAACTTTTTAAACTAGAGATAGATTCATGGCAAGCAGATAACTCAGCATATAGCATTTCATTTCTCTTAGTTTCTAAAGCAAGAGATTTTTTCACACTAACAAATTTGTCATGTTCCTCATACAAAATGTCCTCTTTCTTTTATAACAATTTATCCTTTTCATTTAGAGCATCAATCAATTCATTAATTTTGTCTACCTTGGCTCTATCTAGTCCTTTAAACAGATCAGTGTAGTCTATTTCATCATCGGAATATTCTTCATCACTAGATGAAGTGTACTTGGGTGTGTCCTAAATACGTACCTTTTTCTCCTTGGCCATAAGGCATGTATGGCGTTCGTTGGGGAAGAGTGAGGATTTATCGAAGGCCGAGGCAGCAAGTCCTTCATCGTCGGAGTCGGAAGAGGAGCAGTCCAAGTCCCATTCCTTTCCAAGGTGCGCCTCGCCTTTTGCCTTCTTGTAGTTCTTCTTTTTCTCCTTCTTCCCGCTCTTTTCTTGCCCCTGGTCATTATCATTATTGGGACATTGAGCAATAAAATGACCAGTCTTACCGCATTTGAAGCAGGAGCATTTTCCCCTTGTTTTATTCCTGTTGGGGTACTCCTTGCGTCCTTTGAGTGTGGTCTTGAAGCGCTTGATGATAAGCGCCATCTCTTCTTCATTTAGCCCAGCAGCCTCCACTTGTGCTACCTTGCTTGGTAGCGTCTCCTTGCTGCTAGTTGCCTTGAGAGCAATGGGCTGTGGCTCGTAGACAGGTAGTGGACCGTTTAGAGCATCGTCCATGTATCGAGCCTCCTTCACCATCATGCGCCCGCTTACGAATTTTCTAAGGATCTCCTCAGGCGTCATTTTGGTGTACCTGGGATTTTCACGAATAATATTGACAAGATGGGGGTCAATTACAGTAAAAGACCATAGCATGAGTCGGATGACATCATGATCCGTCCATCTTGTGCTTCTGTAGCTTCGTATCTTGTTGACTAAGGTCTTGAGCCTGTTGTAGGTCTGTGTTGGCTCCTCTCCCCTGATCATCGCGAACCTCCCCAGCTCGCCTTCCACTAGCTCCATCTTTGTGATCATAGTGGCGTCGTTTCCCTCATGAGATATCTTGAGGGTATCCTAGATTCGTTTGGCATTGTCCAAGCCACTCACTTTATTATACTCGTCCCTGCAAAGAAATGCTAACAACACAGTAGTAGCTTGTGCATTATTATGAATTTGCTCATTTATGAAAACGGGATTGTCAGTACTATCAAAATGCATTCCGTTTTCAATAATCTCCCAGATACTAGGATGGAGGGAAAATAAATGACTACGTATTTTATGACTCCAGAAAGAGTAGTCTTCTCCATCAAAGTGTGGAGGTTTCCCAAGTGGAATTGATAGCAAATGAGCATTTGAATTGAATGAAATACGAGAATAATCAAATGAATAGTTTTGATTAACCGTTTTCTTCTTTGAAGAGTCGTCGTCGTCGTCATCTCTTGATGAAGAAGAGGAGGCATCGCTGTCGTAGTAAATGATCTTCTTGACGCGCCTCTTCTTCTTCCTGTCCCTCTTATTGTGACTTGAGCCTGAGTCGGTAGGCTTGTTGTCTCTTGGCTCGTTGAGGAGGGACTCCTTCTCCTTGTCGTTAATCACCATCCCCTTACCCTTAGGATCCATCTCTTCGGGCGATTAGTCCCCTAAGTGAAGAGTACGGCTCCGATACCAATTGAGAGCACCTAGAGGGGGGGTGAATAAGTGATCCTGTAAAATCAAGCACTAAATAGCCACAAAACTTAGTTATAGAAGTGTTAGTGCGACTAAGTAGTTTTGAGGCGAGTTCTTGTGAACGAAAACAATCACAGAGAAAGCAGCACAAGAGACACGCGATTTTATCCCGTAGTTCGGCCAAGTAACACTTGCCTACTTCCACGTTGTGGCGTCCCAATGGACGAGGGTTGCACTCAACCCCTTTCAAGTGATCTGATGATCAACTTGAATACCACGGTCTTTTCCTTTAGTGTATTTTCTCGTTTGCGAGGAATCTCCACAACTTGGAGTCTCTCGCCCTTACAATAGAGATCACAAAGAAGGCACAAATTAAGGTTGGGAGAAGCAACACACGCAAGACCCAAATACGCAGCACAACCACGCACACAAGTGAAGACTTGAGCTCAAATGACAACTCAGGGAGTGCACAACTCAAATGGAGCCCAAATCACTAACACAATGAAGCGAATGCGTGGGAGCGGAGTCTGGATGCTTTAGAATACTTAGAGAATGCTTGGGTTTTTCCTCCATGCGCCTAGGAGTCCCTTTTATAGCCCTAAGGCAGCTAGGAGCCGTTGGAGACCAACTTGGAAGGCCAATCTTGCCTTCTGTCGAGTGGCGCACCGGACAGTCTGGTGCGCCACCGGACAGGTCCTGTAGAGAGTCCGGTGCGTGATCTCCTTCCAAATTTAGCATATCCGACTGTTGCTCCTCTTGGCTAATTGGCGCATCGGACACTGTCCGGTGCACACCGGACAGTCCGGTGCACCAGCTGACCGTTGGAGCAGTCCACGTGTCGCCCGTAGATTTCGCGGCCAACCGTTGGCGATGGCGACCGTTGGCTCACCGGAAGTCCGGTGCACCACCGGACAGTCCGGTGAATTATAGCCATGTCACCCCCTTGCTTTTCCCGAGAGCGACGAGTTCGCCGCGGATGACTCACCGAACAGTCCGGTGCACCACCGGACAGTCCGGTGAATTTTAGCCGTACACCACCGTCAATTCCTGAGAGCAGCCATTTCACCGGAGACCAGCCTGGCGCACCGGACACTGTCCGGTGCACCACCGGACAGTCCGGTGTGCCAGGCCGAGCTGGAATTTGCTGTACACAGCCAACTCTTTTCCAATTTGTTTCTTCTCTTCTCAGCACTGTTCCTAGCACTTAGATAACCACATTAGTATTCAAAAACAATGTATTAAGTCTAGAAACATATCTCATGCCTTGATTTGCACTTTTCCCACATTTAGCACACAAGAAGCCAATCAAGATGTGTTGGACATTTAATCACCAAAATACTTATAGAAATTTCCCAAGGGCATGTTTCCCTTTCAGCTGTGATGAAGGAACAATTATGTGATATGCTTGAAAATAATGTCGAAGCTTCCTGGAGGCCATTAACACAGCATACAACACCTTCTCCAGTTCTGTATAATTTTTCTTTGATAAACTTAAGACTTCGGAGACAAAGTACACTGGAGCCTGCTTTTTGTTTTGGCCATCTAGCTTCTCCTGTACAAGAGCCACACTGACTGCAGAGTGTGAAGCTGCCACATATAAGAGTAATGGAGCCCCTGGCGAAGGTGGAGTTAGTGTTGTTAGATCGATCAAGTATTGCTTCAACTCTTCAAAGGCTTTTTGCTAGCCATACCTGATTGAAAAACTTTGACTGACTTCAGTATTTCAAAGAATGGCAGATTTCTTTCTGCTGATTTGGATATGAATCTGTTTAATGATGCTAATCTTCCTGCCAGCCGTTGGGCCCCCTTCTTTGTGCTTGGTGGCTCCATCCGAAGGATAGATTCAATCTTGCTCGGGTTGGCTTCGATTCCCTTTGTTGACACCAAACAGCCAAGGAACTTGCCCTTCTTCACCCCAAAACACACTTTTCTGGATTTAACTTCAAGCCAGCTTGCCTGAAATTGGCAAATGTCTCTTGCAAATCAGAAATGTGATTTTCTTGCTTCGTGCTTTTTACTATAATATCATCAACATAGGTCAGTACATTCCTGCCTATTTGAGAATGAAGGACCTTGGCTGTCATTCTGCTGAAACTTCCTCCAGCATTCTTGAGCCCCTCAGGCATCCGAAGGTAGCAATATGTGCCACTAGGAGTTATGAAGCTAGTCTTCGGCTCATCTTCCTTCTTCATCCAAATTTGATGATAGCCTGAGTTACAATCCAATAGACTCATGAGCTCTGAAGAAGCTGTTGCATCTACAAGAGAGTCTATTCTTGGTAATGGGGACTCGTCCTTTGGACAGGCCTTATTAAGATCTGTGAAATCAATGCACATTCTCCATTTACCATTGGCCTTCTTCACCATAACAGTGTTGGCTAGCCATTCTGGATATTTCACCTCTCTGATGACAACAGCACTAAGAAGTCTCTTTACTTCGTTCCGAGCACCTTCAGCTTTGTCTTCAGACATCTTCCGAAGCCTTTGTTTTCTTGGCCTGAAGGATGGATCCACATTGAGTGAATGTTCAATAATATCTCTGTTGACACCACAGAGATCATTGGCTGACCAAGCAAAGACATCTTTGTTGTTGAATAAAAATCTTATCAAAGTCTTCTCTTGCTCATCAGATAGTTGAGATCCCAGCAGCACCCTTTGTTCTGCTATGTCTTCGCATAGTAGCATAGGCTTCAGCTGATTTGCCGAAGCAGCCTTTTCCCTTTTGTGCTTAAACTGTTGACGAGCTTCGACTTCGTCTATGTTATGGATTGCTTTTGAATCTGTCCAATTTCCTTTAGCCTTTCTGGCAGCTTCTTGACTTCCTTGGATAGTAATGGGCCCTTGCTCCGAAGGTATCTTCATACATAAGTATGCTGGATGAAGTATAGCTTCGAAAGCATTGAGTGTCCCTCGACCAATGATTGCATTGTATGGATAATCCATGTCAACAATGTCAAAGACAACTTGCTCAGTTCTTGTATTGTGGACATAGCCGAAGGTAACTGGCATTGTGATTTTGCCAAGTGCCACAATCTGCCTTCCTCCGAAGCCACAAAGAGGGTGTGTAGCATCATGAATCTTGTCTTCTGGCTCTTGCATCTGTCTAAAGGCCTTAGCAAATATGATATCCGCTGCACTACCTGTGTCAACCAGAACATTATAGACCAGAAACCCCTTGATGACACAAGATATGACCATAGCATCATTGTGAGGGTAATCCTTGAGCTAAAGGTCCTCCTAGGAGAAGGTGATTGGGATGTGGGACCATTTGGACTTGATGAAGGGTCCCTGAACCTCAACATGCTGCACCCTTCTCTGTGCTTCCTTCTTCTGCTTCTTGTTAGCTGGCTCTGAGCTTGAACCGCCTGTTATCGGGAGCACCAGCTTCGTAGCCGAAGGTGCTACGACTTGGTTGCTGAACGAAGGCATCAGCTCAAAAGTGGAAGTGAGTTTACCGAAGGTGGGTGCCAATGTTTGAAACTTGTTCTTAAATGCTATGAGTTAAGAACAAGGCAACATAAAATGTTAAAGGTTAATACTCTTTGTCCTTCGAAGCATTATTTCCCTTAGGATATAATGATCTTCAGACGAAGGTCACAAAGGACGAACCTTCATCATCGCAGTGTATATTAATGAAAGAAGAAGCATATGAAATATGAAAAACAACATAAATAATCATATAACATTATTAATATATATTCTTTTGATTATCATGGATAAACAGGAACAATATTGAATTACATTTATACCTTCGGCTTGACAGAAGGTAAAAGTCCAAGCGTGAAGCACGAGCAAATACAAGTCGGCGTGAACAGTACGGGGGTACTGTTCACCTATTTATAGGCACGAGACGCAGCCCGGTCAGAATTACATTTATGCCCCTGATGACTAGTTACAATCATGACACAAATCATCATGGACCGAACGGTCTTTTCCTCCTTAAGTCGGTGCAGCCCTTCGTCTCAAGGCATGTCGCTATGCTGAAGCTTCCTGGATAGTAGCTTCGGCGTGTACCTTCACGCTGTGTTTGATTATACGCTGATCTTTCGAAGGTGCTTCTTCTCAAAGGACCTTCGGCGATGAAGCAGACCCCCAACAGTAGCAAGCTTTCATACCAACTTTTGTTAAATCTATTAACTTTTGTTTGAGTTAAGTTGATGACAATGGCTTTAAGAACCAATGTTTTTTTTGTTAGATCTTAGTATTACTATTTAATATTTTTATACATATGATTATCTAGCGAGGACAAAAATTTTTGCTTTTAAATTATTATAGGGTGCCCGAAGGGCACTTAATGTTCTAGTTATTTATTATTACAAGTATTGCTAGCCCATATTGTATGTAGCAGTGATAATTTAAAAGATTTCTAGTGAAAAGTATAAAAATTCCCCTAAAACCCTAGCCCCTACTCAGTTGCCGGCTAATCAGTCATAC
Source organism: Zea luxurians (assembly GCA_029449295.1). Classification (NCBI taxonomy): domain Eukaryota; kingdom Viridiplantae; phylum Streptophyta; class Magnoliopsida; order Poales; family Poaceae; genus Zea; species Zea luxurians. The sequence goes on from JAOPSE010000144.1 coordinate 1,380,024, forward strand.
ACATCGATTTATCTCTTTTGCGGAGAGACTAATCGGTAATCCTGGCCGATATATCAGTTTTTATATTTTTTCTATTTTTCGAGACTTCCATGATTTTTAGTTTGAAATCCGTTGCGTATTTTGAATTTGGTTTCAGCATAAAGTCTTCAAATAATCCATAGTATTTATACAAAAATTGGCATAAAAAGTTTTCAAAAAATTTACAAATTTTATCAAATTCAAAATCCAAAACCGGTGATACGGTGGAGCCGGCAGCTACCGATTACCTACTAGCCGGTTAGCTGAACGACTCAGCGATTCCTGGGTATGACAGATGGTTTTGAAGCTTTAAACTCTAGGTGAAGAAAAGTTGACTGTGAGTGACGATAAACCAAGGGATGAGGTAGAGACTAAAGTTTAGTTCCTATTCTATTTAGCTATAGAAACTAAAAGTATCCGAACGTATTAAATAACTCATAAGAAGTCGAAAAGACCTCTTACCATTCTTCCACTATTAGTGTAATTTAAATGAGGGACAAAAAGTGGAATTAATATATCTTAGGGGGTGTTTTGTTTCTATGAACTAATTTTTAGTCACTCAATTTATCCTATTTCAGTCTCTAAATTTTTCATATTTAGCAATTTAGGCACTAAAATAAAATAAAATATAGTGACTAAAAATTAATCCCTAAAAACCAAACACCTCCTTAGTCTCATTTAGTCATCCCTCAAGGGACTAAACGACTAAAGTAGTTTTGTACCTGTTTTAGCCCCACCGTTTGGTAATTTAGTGACTACTAGTCATATGTTCGTGCATTGTTACGATTTAGATATATATATATATGACATATGATAAATTTTGTTTTAATAAAGCACAAATATATGTTTTCTATTGATTAGGTGAGTGCGAATGTGGAGCCAACAACTAAGGTTCAAACACTCGCTCATACATAATTTCACCTTATTTTTTATATAAACTCTTCTATTATAGTAGTAGAGAAGAGATTATATGAGTGTGGATTGATTTTAAAGAAATATATGTTTTTTTAAATTATTAATGCGGGACGACCATTAAAACTGATGCTTTAATATAATAGTGAAATAAGACTAAAAAGTATAGACTGATTTTTAGTTCTCTGGAACCAAACAGGCCCTTTGTGATGGAAGTAACAATATTTCTATTTAATGATTAATGATATCGAGTACAGACGATCGAGCTCTCTTATTTTCAATCTCTTACAAATTTGCATTGTAATTTTGTTTAACTCTTCTTTAACGATCGAACTCTTTTTTTTCTAAGCCCTTTTGATTTTCACTGACATTTTTTAATATCTATTCTAAAATAGTATCCGTTTAAGATTTTAATTTTTATATTTATATTCTAATGAATCATGATAATAAATTTAGACATATATAAAACATATACAACAAGTATTATATAAAATTATTAATTATCTTAAACGTATTGTATAAAATTATTAATTATCTAAAACGAATTTTAAAAGGGGATAGATAGGTTACCTCTTTTAATGACTGAAACTGAACTCTCTCTCTCTTCAAGCTACTGCTAATTTTTGGCCGTGGGCTTAACATTGCAGCCCGTCATTTAGAGATCCATCAAAAAGGATGGTTAACGAAGCTAAGCCTCTTCGACTCTTCGCCTCATCGGGCGCCAAACCTTTCCGATTTCCGAACCGCGCTTCGCGCAACGACAAGACGAAGCCACGAAAGTAAAGGAGAAGTCCCCGCCGCCGTCGTCGTCGTAGAGCAAAGCCATGAAGTTCAAGGCCTTCTTTACCGACGATGGCATCTCCCTCCTCGACAAGCGTAAGCGTCATATTGCACAAGGACTGCCTCCCATCTCGCTCTTCCCCTCATTTTCTCTCTACCGCAATTCATCGAGCACGCCTCATGCGCCCCCACGGTCTTTGCCGTGCAGGATTCCTACCGGCCATGGACAAGGTGGGGCGCGTCTGCCACGTTTTCTTCACGCCCACGCACGCCATGCTCCTCCACAACCTGCTCGGCGCCACGGCCGCTGGGCCCGACGGCGGCGGCCCGCAGTGCGTCGCTCAGTTCGCCAAGGACCTCCTCTTCCGTGAGTACAACCTGTCCTCGCGAAACGGGAACCAAATCGCCTTCTCCGTCGAAGTCGCGCTGCTTCACCGCGCGCTCCGCAGCGTGCTCGCCGTCCACGCGCAGCCGCAAGCCGCCGGGGACGCCGCTGGTGCCCCCGCTATACAGGTGAGGCTCGTCAACAAGCTGCCCGCAGGGTCACGAACCGCCACGCCATTCCTCACTTTCGAAACCAAGGGCGCCCACGCGGCCGTCGTGCAGGATGTGCCCATCTCGCGCCCTCTCTCACGCTCCGACGTCGAGCGGTTGCACGCCGCCCTTGACGCTGCCAAGGATCTCCCTAAGGTTTGCAGCCTTCATGTATCTATTTTTTATTCGTTCGTGTATCATCCTATGGTTCCTAATCATTTGTCGCACGGTTCAGGTTCACCAGATCAATTCGGTTCAAATTTGAACCTAATGGAAGTGATTCTTATTATGCATTTTTTAGTGGGATTATTTATTGTTGGATGGGTGAACTAATACTATGCTTCTCTTTGTATTCACATTCCTAGCTGAAAGGCTGGTTCATGAAGTGAATGCTGTTTTGGATTCAACTTTGAACACATTTGTCCTGGTGAAATGGTGAACTGCATATTTGTTACTAGTAAAGATATTTTAATTCTTATAGAATGGTATTTGATCCAGGCATTTATGTTAAGCAAAGTGTAAAACTGCTCTTGTCTGCAGTACTGGACAAGAGCAATCCATAGCTAGAGTAACAGTTCTAAAAAGTTGTAACAGAATTACCAATATTGAAATACCACATGAGTAGTTTGAATTCTTTATAAACTACAGCTACAGTTTAAATGCTCTTTTTCTGCTGAAATTGTCTTGCACTCTCTAATAGTAGTACAAGGTTGATAAATAGTTCAAACTATCCAACTATACTTTCGTTTGGGTAATGTGCTTGCAATTTTGAGGAGTTTGTATTTTTAAACGTTAGAAGGGCAGGCTTGGTAAAGTGGTGAGAGCTGTCTCACTGAGTCACCAAATCCCGGGTTCGAAGCAGTCTCTTTGTGTTTAAGGGGATAGGCTTGCTTCCGTTTATCTCTTCCCCTTAACCCCAATCATGTGGGAGCCTCTGTCATTGGGTGTGCCTTTTATTTAGCCAAAGGGCTATAGCACTGCATATCACTTAGAGTAACCTATTTTGCTTTGTTGACAGTACCACTAATGGGTGGTGATCTTCTGATACATGGTGGGCATAATTTGTGCAGACTCTAGTCCAGGTTCCTGATCTGCCACAACTGCAAAGCTTAGTGGATCGTTTGAAAAATGTTGGTGATCTGCTAACTGTGGCTGTCACCCAATATGGTGATCTCCATCTACAAGTTTCCACTTCTCTTGTTACGGTTGGCTCTGAATTTAGGAAGCTTAGGGTTATTGGGGATCGTGGTAAGAAACTGCACTAGGTAGTTTAAATCAGCATTGAGTTCCTATTATGCCCTCTTGTTTACTTCAGCTGACTACATATTGCTCTATATTCAGCAAATGCACCTGTTGGTGATCAAAATTTGACTTCTTCGACTCGTATGGATATGGCGGTTGAGAGAAGGGAAGCACTTTCAGTGGTATTGTTCCAAGTTCCACTTATATTACTCTTCCACTCTTCTTTCGGTGCCATTTAGTTCACTGATTTCTTTTCTTTGTTCTCACAGCAAGTGAATATGAAGCACCTTGTTAAGAGTCTACACTGTCATTTGGCCAAGCCAGACTGTACCTTCTATGGTTTGTTTACGTCTATAATCTCAATGATATTTTTTGTTCAACATACTTTTGACTTAACATTGTTCTTACTGTTTGTTTAGGCATTGCTCCTGGTGGTGCTTGTTTAACAGTCGTGTTCCAGTATTTCATCCCAGGAACTAGATTGGCAGACAAGTCCATTAGCTTCTACTGCAGGCTTCCAGTCCTCGACCCTGGATCCAGTTAAATAATTTACCAGGCATAACTAGATTTATGTATCAGCAAAGAATATTAGGTAAGAGTAGCAAGACTATTAGATTAGCTGCTGCATATTTTCCTTCTTGTCTAGTGTCTACCTTGGGGACTTGGGCTACAGGTTTCACAGTTAGGTGCCGTTTGGTTCACGAAATGTAACGTAAATGGTAATGGTAACGATTTACACTCGAATACCGGCGATAACAAATCTGAATAAGCCGGTATCCATTTGTAGTGTGGTATCGATTACAGTTAGACTTAAACAAACATGATTTAACGTTATTAGTTACCCATTACGTTACCAATACGTGATATGCTGCTTTATGTGAAAGGCTGATATGACATGTTGTACAAGCAGACATGGTTTGACTTCGTTATTGCAGTGAATCCTTACTGGCATCACTACAAAAGCATATTAGGTGTTGTTTGGTTTACATATTTGTAACGTGAATGGTAACCGATAACGTTGAACTATGTTTGTTTAAATCTAACCGTAATTAGATACCACACTAAAAACTGATACCGTCATATTTAAATTTGTTACCATTGGTAATCGAGTGTGAATCATTATCGTTGTCATTTACGTTACATTTTGTAAACCAAATGGCACCTTAGAGTTGTGATTGCCATTACTGTCTGGACAGCTTATGTGTAAGGCATATACCATATAAGTTTGAACCGTTAAATGTTATGGGATTCTGTATTTGTGAGTTCTTCCTGTTTCAGAGCCCCCTTTGTTTGCTGATGTTGGCTTCAACTCCCTGTACTCTTCACCAGCACTCTGAAGAGCACTAGGACATAATATGACTGTTTAGCTTGAGCCTGCCAGAATAGATGAATGTTTGTCTGTTTACAAAATGGATTTGGATGTCTAAACTTGACAGATGGTGTTTTCCTGGGCAGTACTATATATGTAAATGGCTCCCAGATCTGAAAACTTTTGCACGCTATTGTGATTTCTATTGTGTAAAAAACAAGGTTGTGGGAGGATATCAAGATTAGGCTGTCCCCTGAAAACTATACTATAATAGATTGTTGGATCTGCCATCAACAAACTGCCACACTGAATCAGTCGTTCAGGGAGGTGGGATTAATTTACAATTTAGGTGAAATTTACAAATATTCTGAGCTGCCAACAGTGAAAAAAATTAAAAGCAGAAAATCTAAAACAGAAAACGGATTCCAAAAATGGATCCAAAGTTGAGGCTCGGTTTGATTGTTGGATATTCTGATGCTCGGAATGTCGACTGTGTCCTCTGTCCGCATAGCGCATACCACATGGTATCTGTACTGTGCCTCAACTGAATCTGATGCTATCTACAGTTCCCCTATGCGTCTACGGGCAACGGCCATGGCACTCTATCTGAGTATCTGACCGACGCCTCTATTTCCATACCCTATTTATAAATGTTCCTCTCTACTCATTTCCAAAGGTGTACCGTCAATATTCACACAGTAGAACAAAGACACGACAACCATGGCAAGAAATAGGATAAGCTTCAAATAAATCTATGCCCTTGGCCGGTTGGCCCATTCCAATGATTTCCCCTTCCAAATCCCTTTATTCTTACTTTCTATTTATATTTAAATATCTCCCTCCTCCCCATATTTCACCTCCTCTCAAACATTCTTCTATACATTTTAATTGAGCAATTTTCCTTTTATATATTACTTTTTAAAGTTTTAAAAATACAATATTTATTATACCGTAATCTATATTGTTATCAATTAATTAAACCTGAAAAGGTTAATTTCGCAATTAAAACATTGATTAGCGAAAGTGGGAGATTAGAGCTCTCCCGCTTAAGGTCTTGTTCGGTTGCACATCAATTAGAGTGCATTGCGGAGACTTAGGTCTCTTAATCGGCTGAGAAAAGAAGATAGTGCTCGAGTTTGATCTTCAGAATCACCCGAGAGGGTTCAAAGAGACCTTATCCTTTGGGACACCTCAATGAGGATGTATGTTCTTTATAACCAAACCTCGGTAAACCAAATCACCAGGTCTTTTATGTGTGTTCATTTATGATTTGTGTTCTTCCTCTTCTATTCTATGTTCTCCCTACTCCGAGCATATTCCTTCTCGTTCTAACACCTATTTGGGATCAAAGTTTTGGTTGTTAAGTGTTAAATTTTACATTTTGCCTATTCAACCCTCTCTAGACGGCTTTTAATTATTATCGGAAAACGATTCTTCATTTAGGTCTAACAATATGAAAAGAGATGTCAGACAAAGGATCCCTCAAGAGCGAGAAGGTGCCCTCGGGAGAGAAGCACAAGGAGAAGGTTGGGAAATCCACAAGTATGGGTTCCAAGATCTTCCGATCGTACAATAGAAAGGACGGGAAGAAGATGAGAGAGGTGGTCAACTATGAAACCGACTCGGCGCCATCGACCTCAAGCGACGACGAATCCACCTCCAAGCAACATTATCAACAAAAACCGGTTAAAGCGAACTTTACCCACACCCCGTTTAACTATTCTCGCATTCCTAGAAATAGTACTACTCTCTTGCTTTTGGTTTCTCTTGGAAAGCCACCATATTTTGATGGTGGAGATTACTATTGGTGGAGTCATAAAAAGAAAGGTCATTTATACTCACTCCACCCAAACATTTGGGATGTTGTTGAATTAGGGATATAAATACCAGAGAGCGATGATGATGAGGACTAGAACTCCATGGAAGTGGAGCAACTCGCAAGCCACCACGATACTTCTTACTTCTTTGTGTAGGAAAGAGTGCAACAAGGTGAGCAAGTTGGAGCACTGTTATTAACCTAAGTACCTAACAGGTTGTGCCTGTACCTCACTCGTGGCCCGTGGGCTGACACGACACGACCCGCTAGCTAATCCGATAGGGTTGGCATGGTCCCAATTCGTGTCGAAGTTGTGTCTGAGCCGGATCAGCCCGACCTGCCCATTTAGACATATATACCTACAACTGCAAGCATGAGTACATGTCTATGAAGTACCGTGTGCATTGTACTTTTGTACACAAGTTTGTACACTGTAACTGTACCCTAGAAGCAAGCGCATCAACATCCATGGAGGAAAAAACGAAACTTAGGTGCTGTTTGATTCATGAAATGTATCGTAAATGACAACCGTAATGATTCACACTTGATTACCCTCGATTACCAGTGGTAACAAGTTTGAATAAGACAATATCAATTTTTAGTGTGGTATCTGATTATGGTGGTTTAACGTTATCGGTTACCGTTCATGTTACAAACATGTAAACCAAATATCACCCTAATTCCAAAAACGCACAGACGGAATACAGTGTCCAAATCACTATCCAGTATTCACTAGTCACTAGTACGTGTACCTACAACTGCACGGAACAGGTTTTGTGTCTTTTATTTATTCGACTGAACGTCTGAACGACTGAACCTACGACAGAAATGTGGACCGGAGCTGCATGCGCTGTGAGCAGGAGGCGAGTGGATGGATGACCCATCGCGGAACGAAGAGGAGGGTCTGGTCTAGGCGTCTAGCAGGTGGGCACGCACTTCCTGCACTTGACGACGCACCGCGACGGGACGTGGTTGAGGCTGGCGGCGGCGCGCGACGAGGCGCCGTCGTAGCACCTCTTGCCGCAGATCACCCGCCTCTTCCGGCACGCCGCGGCGCTGACGCAGCCCGCGCCGCCGCCGGAGGACTTCCTGGTGGCGGGCCGCCGCCTCCGGGACGCCACGGCCCTCAGGTTCTTTGCCTCGGCGTCGGCGGTGACGTTCGCGGCGCGCCAGCCACCGTCCGGTCTGAAGAGGTTGCCGGCGGCCCTGGCGATGGAGCCCCGCAGCAGGTCGCGGCCGAGGGTGTCCGCGAGGCTGGTGCTGCTCTCGTGGGCGGCGAGCGAGAGCCTGCAGCTCGCCATGGCGATGGCCAGCAGCAGGAGCACCAACACTAGAGCGCGCGAGCTATTCATGCTTGCTGCGGTTGCTAACGGCCACCGCGCCTCGATCGTTTATGTTGCTGGCTCGATTGTTCGTGCACTGCAGATGAACGCACGTTAGCCAACAGTGTGGATCTCTCTTTATATACAGGAGAAAAAGTCGTCAGCAGGGTGGGGTGGGAACATCTGCATGAGCTACCTAATTTCAATGAACGTCCAATGCGTGGTGGTGAACAGTTCGGGCGTGAGTAGCCATAGAGAGGAAGGAAACGGTGAGGGCAGGAGTAAACAGAAGATGGCCTGCAGAGTGCAGACAAGCTGGCATGCAAGATTGTACAATTCTTCGCCACATGGCACGAAGCAGGAACGTAAGTCTACCGAAATGGACTTCTCCAAAGACAGCTTGGGATTAAAGAAAACTGTTCGAACCGATGGAGTTGTAATTCATAAAGGTACAAAACAGTGGCAATATGGTAATTACCTCATAACTCCAAGAAGGTACAAAACAATGATTCCTCAAGTATCTACTCTGAAGCTCCACAAAAAATCTAGAGTTAAGGCCTAGTTAGATTCGTATTTTTCATTGATCCAGAGTTGGAGCAGGAGGTGTTTGATTGGAAGAAGCTAAATTGGAGCTAGATTTTTTTTGGCCCTGTTTATTTGAGCTGCATATTTCCAAGTTTTTTTTAAAAAAAAAAGCTATTATGGAACTTTTGATTCTAGAAAAATCAATGAAAACTTGTTGATGATGTTAAACCAGGCTTTTTAGCTTCCATATAAACTCATTTTTTTCTCATCTCTTAACTTTCTAGAATGCAGAAGATAAACCAAAAAGTTAGTTGTATGTTTCGGCTTCTAATTTTTCACGCTGATAAGCTACACAAGAGCTTAAATAATTAAATAAACATGTCCTTAGAGTGAAATGGTAGAGAAGTCGGGTGGTGGAGTGTACAGTAGAGAAGTCGGGTATGAGGCAGGGAAGCCGGCGTCATCCCGGCCGGAGTGTCCTTAGACTATCTGCAACGCTTAACGCTACCACGCCCTCTCTCCTGCGTAGGGGGCCTCTATGCGCGCAGCGGCTGACGCTAGAGAGCCCCTACGTGCTGCAGCCGTAGGGGTGAGCGTGGGAGTCCCCCAGATCAAGGGGATCACTATTCACCCCCTACAGCATTGTCTTGTGGGGCCACGGGTAATTGTTAGTAGATAAAAAATTGGTAGTAGATATAAAAAATGATATTTTATAATTGTTCGAACAGATCAAGGGGATCACTATTTACCCCCTACAGCATTGTGCTTGCGGGTAGACTTACGAGTTACGACTACGAGACATAGATGTCGTTTCCAGGGCCGTTTCTGACTTTTTAGGGGCCTGTTGCGAAATCCGAAATGGAGGCTCCATCCACACATAATATATATAATATTCAACGTATACAAATTATTATGCACTATTTCAAGTTTATAAGATTACAAATATAAAATATAACAAAAAACACATACTTGTTATCCGATCTCATTGAAAATATCTTCTAACATTTTGTGATATAAATCATCGCTTATACCATTAAGATCAATCTCATCCAACAACTTCTTTTAGATACATATAATCGTCAAACCATTTAACCTCTCTTAAGTCATTGTTGATCTTAAATAGTTCAAAAAATATTTCAATTTTAAAAATCTTCTCTCCGTCGATGCAACCATCATGTGTATAGTAAATAATACTCTCTCTGTATCAAAATAGAATTTATTTTGCTTCTCTAGTTGATTCCTCATCATCTAGTTGAATATAGACATAAAAATTAAGAGTTAAAACAAATACTATTTTGGAACGAAGTGAATATTAGATAAGTAATTGAGACATTAGTTTAACAATATAAACGAAACTGATCGATAGTGCATCGCTCTTGCGTATTTATGTCTAAGGTAGATATGCTTAGTTAGAAAAAATGCTAACGTCCAGTGGCCAGAGGGGCCCTCTGTTTTGGGAGGCCCGGTGCGGCCGCACCCGTCGCACCCCCTCAGGGCCGGCCGTGGTCGTTTCTTCGAGGAAATGGTTTTCTTATTTGAAAAAATAAATGAGAAAAAGATTAGAAAGACGATTCATGTTTCCTACTTTTGGTAGTTTGACAAAAATAGGAATTATTTTATTGAATTATTTTTATTGGTAGTTTTAGAGGAGAATTAATTGTATTCAATATGGTGGAGATGCTCTAAAGGCCTATTTGGTTCACAGCCTCGTGGGAATCCGAATTTAGGTTGTCTAGTGGGCCCTCTAAAATATCCCCCACACAAAAAATAAAACCACAACATAGTATATAGGTTGTACATGCCCTAAGGCTGTCAACAATAACTTTCATATCTTATGCCTATTTCAAACTTCAATTTGTAAACATTGTTATCTATATTGCAAACCAGTCTTCGGTTATATACACAATATGCTGAAGTATGGATTTACCTCTCTTTTTTTAAAAAATAATATATTTTTAAAATAAGTTACACCGAAAGGTTTTAATGGTAGTTTTGTTGATCGGACTAAGGGCATATGCAACCCTGATATTATGATAGGATTAGTTTTTCAAGTAAAAGAGACAACTAAGAGATTATATGATATAACTTTGAGTCCTTAGATCATAAATGTAGTTAACAGATAATATGTACGGATAATTTGTAGAGACGTACTCTTCACGAGTCTATTGTATTTTTTCATTTAACCAACTAAAGACGCCTCAGGAGACCTCATATTTAATGGCATTGTACATGTCCTAAGGCCATATTTGGTTTCTTTAGTCACTCTCATAAACTTTGGTGAGTAAACTTTAGTCTCTTGAATATTTTGTTTGGTTTGACTGAAGAGCATTGACTAGTGCATATAAAGAAGGTTGCTCTCTATTTATTACTGTTGGTCCAGTTTTAGGAAGGGACAGTGGAAACCTAGTGGAGACCTGTAATATCCTGGCCTAATTGGATTGTGATATCCTGTCCTAAGGCTTAATAGGATTAATAGAATACTTATACCAATAAGGTGCATTTTCTTATTCGGAAGTCTATCTCAAAAGAACCTCTAGGTTAAGCGCGTTTGGCCTAGAGCAATTTTGAGATGGGTGAACGACCAGGAAGTCTTCTCGGGTGCATATGAGTGAACCTCTTGGCCAATCGTGTTGGTCTGTGGAGATGATTCTAGAGGGCTATCAAGAGTAAGTACAACTAGTCCGAGAGTGAACGAGGTGTTACAAATGGTATCAGAGCGGACTCTCGCAGTTTCACGGGCGTGTGTGGGCTAGGGGTTCAAACATATGGCGCATGACGCATGTGGGTTTAAAGTGGTCACATGACATGGAATATGACGACACTTGATACAGACATGGCCAATAAGGGTTTCTGGTTTGGGTTCACCAACGAGGACGTCAGTCTACTAAATGGGTGGATTGTGATATCCTGTCCCAATAATTAATAGGATTAATATAATACTTATACCAATAAAATGCATCTTCTTTTTTGAATACTTATCTCGAAAGAATTTCTAGGTTAAGCGTGCTTGACCTAGAGCAATCTTGTGATGGGTGACCATTGGGAAGTCTTTTTGGGTGGACATGATTGAGAACAAAGTGCGCACAAAAGACTCATGTTAGTATGTGGAGATGATATATGATTCTAGAGGGTTACCAGGAGTAAGTACCACCAGTCCAAGAGTGGACGAGGTGTTACAAGACCAACTGAAAGATAAATCTCCACTTCTTTAAATTTCTTTAAAGCATGAGTTCCGTGTGTCGTACGTCACACGAAGCATTCTGCTCCTTTAAAGCACGATTTTCGTGTGTCGTATGTCAAATGTAGCATGTAGACCTATTTTTGGTACTTCACATACCCCAATGTTGTTTCACAACGACATTTCGCGCGCCAGGTAAGGAAGGGTATTTTTCTTTTTAGTTTATTATGTTCTCATGTCCAACATGACTAGTGATGCCAGCATGATCATGGGTTAGATCAGTTGGCACTAACACCTGCTCCAATAACTCAAATCATGAATCACATCATAAGAGGTGTTTAGATCTCACGTAGACTTCCTAGTTGTTGTCTCTAACATGCAAACATGCTTCGATGAGGCCACATGTTGTGGTCCCCATAGACTAGGCTTTAACATGTGGCCCACCTAGGGTGTGTAAAGTCCTAGGAGGATTACACCATATTCCCCAAGGGCTTTGGAAGAGCATGACTACTAGGACGAGGCGATCTCTAAGCACACGGGTTTCATTCCTACATTGGTCATCCTAGCGGGCTACTTAGCACCTTGACTTTGGTGTTGACAATGTTATCGATCCTCTTCATGTCATTGAATCACTGCTCTTCAATCCAATGGCACCAGCCATCGATGATGTTGCTGTTGATTCTATTAGCACTTGGTGTTTTGAGCTAAAAGATTTGTGTCTCAACACATGCACTATGTTTCTCACCTCTCCACACTTGAGAATGGTCGGTTAGATGGGTATATATAGCCCAAGCCCAAAAGAGCTGTTGAAAAGGAACTGACTTTTCTACGTCACACCAGATCGGTCCCATGTGCCATCTGTGTATACGAGACCAGATTTGGCGCCTTCCACATTAGCTAGCCGTTAGATGCTAGCAACTTTCTAACAACACATTGGACCCATCAAATGAGTCAACAACGTAGATCGAACTAGTCTGGTGCCTGCCATGTCACTTGACCGCTAGAGCTAGCCGTTGTCAACGTTGAGCCTCTAGGGTCTGGCGTGCCATCGGTGTGCACAGGACTGGTCCTGTGTGCCACAAAGCTCGGATGTGTTTTGCACCCACTCGGAGTGCCATGTCTAGTGCCAGGTCTGATGCACCACATGACATATCCAACGCATCCAAGTTCAGACTAATCTTCTTTTCTTCATGTTTCTTCACTTGGACTTTTATTGTTTTGTGTCTTGTACCCTTGCATGATGTTGATAAATCATCAATAAGTCTTCTAAATGTCTTCTTTGAGGAGTTGCTCCCTTAATTCCTCAGTTCAAGTCCACTTTGAATTCTTTAAACTATAAACATAAACACTAGCAAATATATTAGTCCAAAAGGTTATTTTCATCATCAAACACCAAAATCACTAAACATTTTCCTTACAGAATCGAATTACATGTTCATTGTTTCTAGGTTTATACTTGAATTGACGTGTACATTCTCAAAAAAAAAATCGTGAGGCATTTCTACCAAACTAAATATGGGTATTTCTGCCAATCAATTTATGATGCCTCTTTGCTCTCTAAAATCAATCCGCTACTCCACTACTGGAGAACTTGTATACGGTTATCATTTAATATCATGCAATCTCAAACCTTAGGGTTGGATTCTCTGGACCATGATGGAGCTCTAACTTTCAGGTTGGACTTATCTGCCTCCTCCTCGTTCTCCTCTTCCTCCAAAATCTCCTTAGAGAATGCCTCTGGATTTGCTTTAATGCAGTCCTGCAACGTGATGAAGGGTTTCACGCAATCCGATCCCTGAAAAGGCAGACAGCAAAGTTTGGTGCCAGTAAATTTAGACAAGAAAAATACATGAATAAAAAAGTCAACGGTGGTACATCGTCCAATAATAATTTCATTCACATGGTATTTAATTTTACGACGGACTCAAAGTTTTGTAAGACACCACGACAACATGCAAAAAAACTAAGGACTTGTTTGGGAGTAAAGTATTTTTACAGTTTCTATTCAATACCATGGTTTTGGGTAATACCGTAGTATTTTATGTCATGATGTGTTTAGGCCCTGTTTGGAAGTGTAGTATTTTTGCAGTTTTGAAACAATACTATGGTATTTGATGATACTATAGTATTAAAACTCAAAAGGTGTTTGGTTTGTGCAGGCAAAACACAGTTTTAAATACCATGGTTTACCCAAAACCGTGGTATTTTTGGAGTTTTCGAAACTCCACTCCGGAGCTCAGTTTTCTTCTCTTCTCTCTACATATACTTTGTTTTTCCAGTGGAACCAAACATATCTCGGTTTTGAGCAATACTGTGGTTTTACTGTGGTAAAGTAATACCGTAGTATTTGTGTCATGTACAATTGTAAACTGTGGTATCTCAAAATTACAGTATTTCAAAACCGCATTTCCAAACAGGCCCTTAGTTGCAATCCTAAAAACTATGTTTTCAAAACCATGGTATTTTTTGAGTATTGGAAACTCCACTGCAAACCAAAGTTTTCATGGCATGACTAGCTTTTGTCTAAAACCATACTTTACAATGTTGTATCCAAATAATGTTTCTCAAAACAATAAAATTTTTGAAGCAGTAAAAACTACGGTATTATCATGACAATTGTAAAGTATAGGGCCTGTTTGGAAATGCAGTTTTGAAATGATGTAATTTTGATGTACTACAGTTTACAATTGTACATGACACAAATACTACGGTATTACTTTACCACAGTAAAACTACAGTGTTGCTCAAAACCGAGATGTGTTTGGTTCCATTGGAAAAACAAAGTATATGTAGAGAGAAGAGAAAAAAACTGAGATCCTGAGTGGAGTTTCGAAAACTCCAAAAATACCACGGTTTTAGGTAAACCATGGTATTTAAAACCGTGTTTTGTCTATACAAACCAAACACCTTTTGTGTTCCAATAGTATAATATCATCAAATACCATAGTATTGTTTCAAAACTACAAAAATACGACACTTCCAGACAGGATCATAGTGTATAGTATTGTAAAACCATGGTTTTCAGAAATATTGTTGCCAAACATACCCTAAGGTCTATCAAGTTAGCACTGCAGTGTTTTCCAGATATGAAGAACAAACACACACGTGAAATGTATTGATGTAAAGGTACATAGATATCCACAAGACCACAAAAAGTGCTTTTGACCAACAGAATTACCTTACAATGGTTTAAATTAGCATTGTTGTCTAGTTAAATTGGCAATCATAATAGTAGGTATACCTACTATTTAATCATAAGAAAGTCCATCAAGGACAAAGAATTTTGTTAAGCTCGATCATGTCATCTAGTAACTTGGGGCACCTTTCCAGTTTAAAACCAACAAAGTTCATACTGGGAGAGCTCTAGGCTCAAACTCGGATCTGGATTTCCTATGCTAAAATCAAGAAAGTCGAGACACTTTTTTAACTAGGATAGAAAGATAACAGCTCAACCAAATAACTCAGGTGTACCCTACAGGTCACAGATCCACATCCACATACGGATTTCTTGGAACTGGAGCCTTGCCAAATGGGCCCACACATGCTATGATCCTGAGTTAAGTTTTCAATAAAAAACGTCATGCCACAACTATCAATATGCATAAACATGTAACATGCATTAGGCACATTTAAGTTGAAATCAAATTGATTGCTTGCAGAAAAATTAAAAAAAAAAAGAAATGCAACCTTCTCTTCTTCTGTGCTCCTGAGGAAGCAAGAAAATGCATCGACGAATTGACCTCCACAAGGACCATTTTTCAAATCAGCGACACATGGACAGTCCAGAGCTTTCTGTACCTTCATTTCGATTGACTGTACAAGCAAAATGTTATTTGACTGACCACTGGCACTCGGAGTACCAAGATGTAGCGAAGCATATGGGAGATTGGTGTAGAAACATCCAAACAGAGGAAAAAGAAAGGGTTTTACCTCCTCAGTGTCATCCTCGTCAAATGACATGGCCTCTGCACATTTTATAAAATTGCAATCTTAGAACAGTGTAAACAAACGACTAAGCGCCCAACTTATCTTACAAGCTGCATGGAGAACTTCTGCAGTAACATTTGCCTCTGAACTATGACACCAACAGATTAGCCCCTGAACTACGTACAGTTCTGCCAAGTTTTAGTCAGAAGCAGCATTGATTGGCTTCAGATGCGTGTCAGACCTCTTGAGCCTTGGTGCATGGTGACAGGCAAAGTATAAGCAGTAATCTAGAGACCTATGTGCTCGATTAGTCAAGCTAGTCATTCTGGACAGACATTGATCTGCTACCAGACTAACCTAAGGTACGCTTTCTCCTCATAAGTACGGACCATGCCCCTGCTTATTAACATACAACATCACTGAGGCGAAATTAACAGTAAATACTATTGCAATTTCAGCAACAGACTACAATAAAGAGCCTAAGAAGATATCGCGCTCAGTACATGTTCTAAATCATCAATGTCAGACGAGCGATCTGCAATTCAACTAGCTAAAAAATATCTTCGAAACCGAATGTAACCAGTTCAAGAGGTTCACCCTTCAACCAACGCTCCATCCAAATCCAAGCAACGGGAAGACCCAGCGCAATTGCAACCCAACTAGTTCGGAGTAAAGTGGAGGAAACCACACTTCGGGGCTTCCCATGTACACATACCTGCGGCAAGCGCCTCAAGGGAGGACGGAGGCGGGGCAGAAGACGGCGGCGACGGCTCCACGACGGGTGGAGAAGGTTCCTCCGACGGCCGGGTAGCCTGGCTCTCGACCTGGCCCATGGAGAGAGGCAGAGCGGGAGAAGGCGGCGGCCACCCTCGTCTCTTCCGGTAGGTGGGTTAGTAGGGAGAGGCGAGAACGACAGGGCGGCGGAGTAGGCTGCAATTGCAACGCTGGTCAAAGTCGAGGCAGCGACACTCACCGGCTCACCGCCAACGTCGGAAGGAAACTTCAACCGCAGTTCGACTAGCGCCGGCGCGTCCCAGACTCCCAGCCGTCGGATCGCTGGACGCTGGGCGCCTGGGCGACTCGCGTGATGGTCACGATCTTCACTGGGCCACGGAACTATCTGGGCCGGTCGCCGATGCCCGAGGTGGGCTTCTGCTAATGGACCCCCAGATTCCCCCGCGGCTCCTCTCTTCCTGTCTTACGTCGCTCGCCGCATTTCGCCATTTTTGGGGAGGGTGTGTTCCAGCCTTGCAGGCCGCCGAGATGGTGGGAGGCAGCAAGCCGCTGGGGGAAAGCGTATTCGCGGTCCACGCGGTCGCCGGTGCGGCAGCGATCAGCGCCTCCGCCGTCGCCGTGCACCCCCTCGATACGGTCAAGACACTCCTCCAGGCGAGCGCACTCACACATTTCTTCTCCTTGTGTTGCTGTGCTGTTGCTTTCTCAGGGTCTGATTTTGGCATCTGCGCGGTGTTTTCTTGCCTCTACAGCTGGGAGCGACGGGGCAGAAGCAGAAGATGGGGCTCCGGCAGGTGGTGGACCGGCTCATGGCCGCTTCCGGCCCTGCAGGTTTGGTTGGTTGCTCGGTTGATAGATATCTTCGATATTGGGAGTTGGGAGCTGAGTATTGCAGTTGGAAAATTTGTGCTTCACCCTGATTTGCATTGCTACTGAGATGTGTGAACTGTTGTAGTTGGCTGAGCTGACTGTATTTTTTTTTTGCCATGCTCTACTAGGCCAGAATTATCTGATGATTTAATTGTTGACTGTTGAGCCTGCCTGACTAACCTACCGATTCAAATTTAGTTATGCTGTATTCTTTTTGTGAAATTAGTCAATTTACAAATCCACAATTGTTACAACATCTAAAATCCTGATATTTATTAGGTCAGAGCTGGAGTTGTCTTTCAGTTTACGGTCTACAGAAGTACTCTCTCTTTTTTATTTGTCGTGTTTTAGTTTAAAAATGAACTAGCGGACGACAAATATTCGAGAACGGAGGTAGTATAATTCTCCAAGTTTCTTTAAGTGCTTGTTCCATTAAAAACTTTCTTGAGGGAAAGATGCAGTAGTAGGAAAGCCATACAAATCCTGATTTTGTATAACATTTTCTAGGTCATTTCTAATGGCTTTGGATCTAGTTATGTGTACTTCACATATGAAATTACGATATTCTAAATCATTGTATGTCTTCTAGGTTTTTACAGTGGCATCGGATGGTCCATATTGGGTAAACTTCCTGGATTGGGAGCACGTTTTGGGACCTATGAACTTTTAACAGCCTTCTATAAAGGTAAAGACATGGTTCCCCACAATTACATTGTTTAGGACTACTTGCCATATGTCATTTTGTTATCAGTATATGCATTGCATGTTAATTCTTACCTCTGAAGTTGCGCCACATTGTGTTTTATTTTACTTCATTACTACAAAAAAAACAGTTCATTTTGAATGGCATTTGTTTCCTGACAGCTCAATTTACCTTGTGATGATTTAATCTGCCTATGTGATAACATAAGTTTGTTCTTGGATGGAATATAATTTCTAGTATTATTGGTGACACTTAACCAATTTAATTTTCCTCCATCTAACTCATGGTTAAATATATGGTAAATTACTGTTGTCTTGACTCTTGTGTTATGTCTTTGCAGATGGAAGGGAGGACAACTATGTCTATTATTCTGAGGCTATGAAGGCTGGCATAGCTGCTGGTGCTGTAGAGGCTGTTTTCTGCACACCATTTGAACTTTTCAAACTTCGAAACCAAGTTAGTTCTGTGATTCCTTCAAAAGCAATGGGCCCTGCAAATGTTGCTCAAGAATCATTTCCACTGCTTTTCAAACTGTTGCCTGGATATGTTCCTGATATAAGGGCGTGGAACAACACAATGAGCCTTTTATCTGATCTTTCTCCCAAGCATCCTGACATGTTGGGTGCTCTGAAACAGCACCCATGGATGCTTACGGGCTCTGGGAAACCCCCATTACCGTCTGATGTGCATCTACCTTCTAGAGTGATATTGCTTGAAGGATGGGGTGCTCTTTGGAGAGGGCTCAGATCAGGGATAGCTCGAGACTGTGTATTTGGTGGTATGTTCTTTTCTACTTGGCAATTCCTACACACAGCGATGCTCACCTGGAAGGCAGTTAATATGAGCCCTAAACCTAGGTATGGAATGGCGCTAGCGAATTTGATTTGAAGTAATGATAGGGACAGTGCAGTAACTTTATGAAGTAAAATTTTAGTTTATCCTAATCTTTTGCCACTTTTCAGAAATCTAGAAGCAGCAGGACCTGTACCCCCTTTTGCCTCTAGTGTTGCTGCAGGCTTCGCAGGAGCGATAGCAGCTGCTGCTTCACATACATTTGATACTGCTAAAAGTCGTTCAGAGTGTACTGTGGTGCCTAAGGTTTGGGCCATTCTGTACTTTAACTAGTTTATTATCTTTTTACTTGTGATATTCTTTTGTCTTCGAACTTTAAATTCCCTTCTTTTCTTCCTGCTCTCTCTCTCTCTCTCTGGCAGTATATCGCAATGGAGAGGAAGTTTCTTAAGTGGAAAGCACCAGGAACTTGGATAGAGAGGAAGACAGGAATATCCCCTGCTGATAGGAATGTTTTGTTCCGTGGCATTGGCCTACGAACCGCCCGTAGTGGAATCGCATCATTTGTGTTAGTCGGCTCATACTATCTAGCTGTGAATCACCTCTCGTAGTTGATCAAGAGAAATCATATGGAGATTTTTTTTTTTGCATTCAAAAGTTCAGAACTAAAATTTTATGACTGTATATGCATATACTGAATGGCTGGAAACTGACTTTGCCACAGTATCCACTGATTATTTGAAAATCCTGTTCACCTAAGTGCTCAGATGAAACTGATTGTCCCCCGGCATGTTTTAAGGTGCCGATGTAAATGTTTTATGGCAAAAAAAAAAAGAAGGCTGCCACTTTCGATCAGAGGCTAGTTTACAGTTCTACATAATTTGCTGAAAATCTGTTTTTGACAAAATGCAAGCATCTAGAATTCAAGATGCACAATGATCAAGGAACCCTTTGACATAGCATTTCCCTTGTCAGAAGAAGAATCGCCTGTACAAAGCTCTTCAGATTGTCTTCAGGCCTTGCTTAAATTTGTGAACATGTATTTTTGTTTGAAAATACTTTGTACACTTCATTCATTACACATCAGCTCTTGACATGGCAGATCTTGGTCCTTCCTTTCTCTCCAGAGCCAATATTTTTGCCAGAAGCAACCATTCTGCTGCATATACACTTAATTGCTTGTGTCTTCTTTGTTCCAAAGTGGATCTAGTGGAGGAAGATCATATTCTTCAGGTGTTAGCGCCAATGCAAAATCTGGTAATGGGGGTGGCGCTCCAATGACCCTGCGAATTTCCCAAAATACGTACACATCAGTTCCTGAGGTTCATGATTCCAGTATGTTTGTTGTGAGCATTCTTAAGTTCTTACTTTTCTTGAGTATACAGGTCCTGGTTGATTCGAACCTTGCTGGAAGCATCTCTTGGGATCTTGTCAAACAGATATTTTGCTGTTCCGAATGGATTGGGACTCCTGCAAAGTTATACAGGTATGGAATTCAGTCTCCCTGATTATTTTTACAATTCATAGAAACATATGTTCCTCAAGCAGATTATTAAGCACCAATAATATGTGGTGAATAGTTAAGTATGAGGAAAATCTTGCCTCGATGTTGGAGGAGTTGCATGGAAGGCTTCTGAAACCCTTTTGCTTTCTTTTAGAAATTCCTCTGAAGCCTGGAGTGCAGCTATTGCCATTCCATGGGATTTTTCGGTATTTCCCTCGTCAAGAATCAAACCGTGGAAATAGTATGCTGCAGCCTGGGATAAACGTGTAAAATGGATGTCATACAGTAGAAATGATTAAAAGATCACACATTAGAGAAATATACCATCTGAAGAAAATTTAGCCTGTTTGATACTTAGGCAAGAATTTGAAGTTAAAAAGAATGATGGTAGTAGCATAGATTATACACCTTAGCTTCAACATATTTCCACTTTATAAACAGCCGGTGCTTTTTACCCCATCCATCAGAGATAGGAAGCTCTGGAATGCTCTCTTGAACTTGTTGCCAATATTTGACCATCTCACAGGCTAAGCGTCGTTTTACTGCTAAAGTGGCCTTTGGACTATCAATAGCCAAACCAAGCTGCATGTCAACCCCCTACGGGAAGAAGAATACCAATGTTCAGAATAAAAGTGAAATGTCTAATATTAAATGTAGTGGCTAGCAAAAGCACAGGTAACAGGGCTATGTTAACAGATATGACAAATTGTTGATAGAATGCTGATAGTTATCTTATGCTTTCCAAAACAAAATTGCAGCTAAAGTAGTACAAAATTGTGGTTTTCAAAATTGGGACTCACCTGTGTTGCTTCAACAGTAATAGGTAATATATTGTTAAAAAATTATCATTCTTCTCTATTCTATGAAATGGGCACTATCTTGTGCCAATTCGTTCAAAAAAAATTGTGTACAAGCATAATATCTTCAGTGTTCTCTTAGGGTTGAAAAATTCATCAAATCAAATGAGCTGTCGATTTAAATTGTGGCGTCATTTGAGAAGTTATGAAAATTTGGTAACCCAATTTGCAGAGTTGAGAGGACAGTACCTGACCCAGGGCTTGCAGGCTTAGAGCTTTGAGATTTCCTTCAGCCAGGTCTACTGGAAGCTGTCTCCTGCTATTCACATGTCAGACGGGAGTGTTTCAGTAAATATCTTCAAGTTTGAATTGAAGCCTGCCTGCTAGGAAGTTGCTAAAGGGTACAGAACCTTAGCTCCACTGGCATCTTCGGGAGTACATGCCGAACTGCACAGTCTAGGTATCCAGCTGCCTTCAAGAAGACATCAACAGTAGCCCGTCGACTCTCTGTAGCACATTGGAAATATGTCGCCTTATCAGCGCATGAGAACTATTGGCCGAGGTACGTCAATGCACGACAAATCATTAGCGTGTTTCATGGCATAATTTAAAGGGAGGAAACTTGGAGCCGCAGTCTCCGAGGCAACGACACCGCACCTCGGATTTGCAGTTAACAAACAGTTGCAGTACCTTCAGAAACCCTTGGGGCATAGCCATCGCCGTATGACCTCGGGAGAAGCAGGGCGTTGGCCTGCAGCAGGCAGACCATGGCCATCAGATGCAGCATGGACAGCACCTCGTACCAGGCGTCTGACATGGCCGTCTCCTGAGATTGAGGAGGAGCTGGATTTACGCAGCTGAATTTGGAGCGACAAAAGAGCAGCAAGTTCACGAGATCCGGGGTCTGGACATATGTACCTCAGCATTATCCTCCTGGTTACTCCAGGTGAAGTGCACTTTGTTCCTCAAGACGCTACCTGCACGTCTCACAGGCTGGGTGAATCAGAACAACAAAATTGTGAACCAAAAACAACCAAACCACTACACTATTTCAGCTGTTCCTCACCTTCTTTTACCAGTCCTAGCAGAGCCGGCAAGTAGTCTTCGAGGGCCTGTAGAAGATTGGCTGTACTAGACCCTGCACACAGACAGAAGCGAACGGGCACGCGACAGCCCAGGTCAGCAGTGGAAGCCTTCAGCTTGCAGACAAAAACTAGGTTACCAATCCAGGCGCTGTATACCACACCACCCCCGGTCTCTACACACCGTGCCGTGCCGCCGCCCTCCGCCTGGGCTTGAGCGCCGCCGCCGACTCTCGCATTGCCATGTCGACGACCCGCGATCGCAGAGCCGACAGCCGGTCCACGGCGCTCCTGGCCAGGCAGCCGCCGAGCGCCTGCGCCAAGTCGACGGCCCTCGGCACGCGGAGGCCCGGGAGGAAGACGACCACGTCGCCGACGCTCACCGGCCGCCTCCGCGGCGCCCCGGCGTCCTTCTGGCTCGACGCCCCGCACCCCATCCTCGTGCAGCGGCCTGCTTAGTTTATCTGCACGCATGCAATGATGAATTCACTTGGACATCAGGAACCCACCACCAAACACAAAAAAAAAAACTGCGACGACGAAGATGGAAGAAAGCAATCCACCGCACGAAGAATCCACGGCGGAGCCGCAGAAGATACTGAACAGAACAGGAGAGGGTTTTGGAATTCTTTTTTTTTGGGTTCCCTCATCATCATCATCATCATACAACGGATTTCGAGAGGGAGAAATGTTCCGGCAAAAAAGGGATAGCACTGGAGATTGTAACTTGTACGCAAGCACAACCAGAGAGAGAGAGCGGAAAGAAAAATCAATAGAAGCCCTCTCACCTTTGCGCTCGCTCCCTTTCCGGGATTCTCGAGACCACAGAAAACCACACACCGCCCGCGCCCGGAACCGAAAGCCTCCACTACCCCTGCTCCCCCGTCCCCGCAGCCTGCACGCGGCCGCACAGCACAAAGCACGACGAACGAACGCTGGGGAGCGAAGAAACAACCAAAACAAGTGGTTTTATCCTTCAAACGTTCGCAGGGGAGAGTGGGGACTGGGGACCAATAATCAACATCGGAACCGCAGTGCAACTTGCCGTAACGTACGGCCAACCGGAATACTTTTCGCTTAGGGGAAAAAAGGCGTTATTTTTTTTGGGGGTGGATCGGCCGCAACAAGTTGTGCCGTCGGGGAAAAAAAACTAAAGAAAACACCGGGGCGCGAGTGCGTGCCTTCTGGCTGCTGGTGTAGCAGCAGTAGGCGAGCAATGCATCACCCCCCCGCCGTATATTGAAACGTCAAAAGGACACCGAATTGAGAAAGGGGCTGTTTCAAAATTCAAGGATCGTGGAACCGAGCTGGAAAAAAAAAAGAATCCGGAGAGAGAGAGAGAGAGAGAGAGAGAGAGAGAGAAACGAGGAGCCACCTAATCCCTCGGCGACGTACGGTGAGAAGAACGTCACGGCCGGTAGCTGCTCCTTTCTCGCTGCCGGCGCACGCAGGTATGGTTGTAGCTAGGACGTGAGGAGATAAGGCAACTGGGGGGGATAGGGAGAGGAGGGACTCAACTGTTCAGAGTGTGGATGTGGATGCAGATGCGCGGCTATGCAACTTCTTCTCCTCCTGGTCCTGGTGAGCTGGACTGCAGGCTGTGGAGGAGGAGAGCCTTGAGAGGGGGAAGAAGGAGGAGGAGAGGCGGCTACAGGGTTGAGATGACCCGTGTCTATTTAAAGGGACAAAGTTCAGCGCCGATGCGATGCGATGCGATCTGGCCCTGTCAATCACGAAGCGCACAGCTGGTCAGCGGCACGGGAACCCCGCGAGGAAAAGATCTCGTGGCGAGTGACCTGTGTTGTGCGGCTAGCGTCCTACGCGTAACTGTTGTGCCCGCCTGCGTGACAAAGCCTGTGTGACCTCTCCCTCAAATAATGTAACGAGACACCCCTACCTGCTGTACATGTTCAAACTCGCCCGCGCCAAAGAGACGAACATTTCTTCTACCCTTCTTTGGACCTTCTCGCTGGCTCTGAGGACTGCGGGGATCGGACTGGATCAAATTCGGCCCCAAAAAACAAAAAACAAAACAAAAAAAAACTTTTGCATCGGGGACGACGCAGGATCCGTTATTATGCGGTCTGTTTGGAATCGAGAAGCGGTGGCGTGCTCTAACTTGTGTGTGATCTTTCAAGTTTGAACGAACAAAGATAACGACCGTATATATATTCTATGTTTAAAGTACGCCGTTGTTGCAGGCCCCCCCGATCGACGTCACGACACAACCAACTCCAGCGCTGGATCACGGCATGACATGAACACCACTTTGTTTAACCACCCCTGGACCCGGATCAGATTAAATAAGCGCGGGCTGCTGCCACCTCGTCATAGTGCAGCCATTAGCTGGTTAGGTCCAGGTCGCTACGCCTTTGGAGGGTGGTTTCGCGGTCTTTACTAAATCTCAAAGCGTGACATGGGGCCCTGCCTGGTGGAGTTACTGATAGACCCGACCGAGCCACAGCCACGCACACGCGCACGCACATGGTTAGAGTAGCACTCATAGTTAACAGCAGATTCTTGAGGCCGGCCGAACGTGTATGCACGGTGCCAGGCTTTCAGCAAATCTCCGCACACATGCGGCGGCGCTGATCTGCTCCCGGCCGGTGATCCAAACATTGAGCAAAAGACGTGTGTATGTCATAGTAGATGGAGGCCTTCCTTTTTGTTGCAATGTGGAAGGAGGCAAGGAGCGCTAGTAGGAATCTGAACATGGGCAGGCACCCACCCCACCCAACATGTGTGTGTCGTTTTCGCTGGTGCCGGCATGATGAGTGCCCAGGCAGCCTTCCCCTCCCGGCCCGTTTCGGGATAAGCATCGGCTGCACCCTTGGCTTGGAAACAAAGGGCACGCACTACATGACCAACACACGGTGTTCTGGAGACACAGGTACGTGATCGAGCTTGCCGTGCGTGCGTGTCGCCCTGTATCGTACTTTCTAGCTACCTAATTAAGCGCATGCGTAATTGCATATACATACATACATACATACATACATACATACATACATACCAGAACAAATGGTTAAGGCGGCCCGGGTAAAGCAGCTTCATCTGTACGCTGGACTACGCTGAAAAAGTTTTCGCTGGGGTTGACAGGCCAGTACGTGCAGCAGACAGAGCAGTGGTAACAGCGAAGCAACAATGTCTCCTACAAAGCACTACAGCAATGTCTCTTTTTCCGTGCCTTTTTTTCGCTGGAAGACGGATGGAACGTCGACAGAGCGATCTCCTCTCCACCCCGAAAAAGCGAGCGAAGTAGATCTCGGACGGCGTCGCATCCTTTCCTCTTTCCTCTTGCGGCTAGTCGCTTCATCATCATCAGCTCATAATTTGTTGTTCGTCGAGCCTGAGCGTCAGGCACACCTTCGCTTCCAAAAAGCAGCAGCGGCGGGCCTAGAATTTCCCCCCTCCCCTCCCCAATAATTGCGATCCTTGCCAACAGCGCGTCGTCACACGTATGAACAGCTGCATGATTGCATTTCAGCATTTGCATTGGCTGCCCACGAACTGCCGTCGACAGATGGCGTGATCCCAGCGAGCTGCATACACTGTAGTACTACACCACCGGTGCGCGTGCGCTTTCACGTGACATGGCGCACGTACGTAAACAAATGCGGAGCCGCGCGGTTCTGGCCGGACAGGTGTCTCCGACGGAACGCCGGCCGCGCCCGCCTCGTGTTGACTTGCAAGCTACACGCACGGGCCCAAGTGGCGCGCGTTGATACGGCCACCGCACCGGCCGGGAAAATATCTCGGCGCAGATGTGGATGGACGCCAGGACGGCCACGCCGGCCAGCTGCTTGCTAGGCCGGTCTGTGGCTAGGGCTAGTGCTAGCTAGTCAATGCTGAATAACGTGACCGTCGTAGTCATTGGTAGGCCGGTCTGTTTAATTTCCCAGGCGCGTGCGTGCGTGTGGCTACCCTGTACTACCTGGCCACCAGGCACCAGGTCTCGTTTTCAGCAGTGAACCGGGTTTGAGAACTCCTAAACCAACTGGATCGAGCCAGCTAGTACCTCAATCGTTACAACGGTCGAGATTCGTGGCACCAGTTGTCTCTAATTAACCTCAGCTCCCCGGCCGGCCGCGCCTGAGGAACAGTGAAAGGTCCAAGAGACGACCAGCTAGCTGAGAGTGAGACTCGCCGCCGTGACGTTGGGCGAGGCAATGCAAATAACGAGCACCGCCACCGGTATTGCATTGAGTTCAACCAATGACAACGGGCGTCGTCGTCGATCGAGTGCCATAAGAGTTTGCCAAGTACCCATGGAATTTCGCCGTCGTAATGCCGCGGCCAGGTGTATCAGTGTCGCCAGGCATGAAGATTCTAGAAATTTTCAGTGAGAACAACGTAAGCGGTCAAAGCTTCCAAGAGGCCGCCGCCGGAGGAACCACAGCGCGCCGCGTAGCAGGGATACGGGATACCTCCCTACGCCAGCAGCGAGCAGCCAAAACCCCAAACCGAGCTTTCGCTCGCAGGACCATCCTGTCCCGAGGGCTGGCTGACTGAGACCGTCGAGTGCCGGAGCCCCGCCGAATCTGTAGAAAATATCAGCACACGCAAAATAAAAAAGGCACGGTTTGTCCGCTAGCCCAGGCTGCAGGTCCCTCGTCCCGACGCGGCCCGTCGTACGTGTGAGCGGCGCGCTCGCCGTCGTTCCCTCGGCGGCAGGGCAGCGCCGTGGCTGCCCAGCGGGTCGTTACCGCCCAAAAGCAGGGCGGGCGTCCCGCACTCCGCGGTAGCTGTCGTGGCTGTGGCGCCGGGTTTTATTTGCCGGCGCGCCGCGGGCCACGTACTAGTACTACTAGTATAGGTATAGGCGGCCTGGGGCTGGGGGGCGCGCCGTGGCGTCGCGCATTCATTGCCGCGTCCGTGCGGGCCCGTGCTGCCGTGGCGGGACGCTGTCCGCGCACGCGCTCGTGCGCTGCGGCTGCCTTCCTCTTCCTGGCGTACGTCCGTGCGCCTGTGGGCCGCGACGTGCGAGACGGGCCGGCGCGCTCGTGCCCAAGGCGTGTGCACTGGCCGAACAGATGGAACTTGGCGCGCCGCTCGTACCAGTATGATTTTTTTTAACAAGTACTGCTGTGCACGCTGGCCGGATGTGAAAGCTTCGACAACGCCGGCCGCTGGCCTCAACCTCAACCGACAACCGCAACTTTTCGTTCTATTCTACGCAAGTGAGTGCCACGGACACATGGCACGAGAGTCACGGCTTGGCTGCTAGCTGTTGGAAAATTACTGACGGTCTACGTCATTTCCTTTCACGAATCGATATTTGACAGTGTGACGTAATTAAACTGTCTCTGTATCGCGAAGCGTGTGTGACGCAAATTTTATGTCATTGTACATTTTTTTCTATCGACCTTGCAGCGCCGCTCGTCACTAGGACGGTAAAGCCAAATTGGCCAGCTTGGGATAACACGAGAAAACCTTACCAACACACAAAATGAGAAAGTTCGCCAATAAAGGCTTAAACAGTTTAATCGCGTTTGGTTTTCCTTGTCCGGCAAGCTTTTGTTTAAATAACGAAAGAATATACGGCTTCACCCCTAATCTAAAAGTGAGGAATTAGACCAGAAAAATATAGGACACAAAGCTTAAAGCACTAAAAGCCTTATTATAAATTAAATAAACCTAGTTCATGTATAATCCTAAGGACATATATAAGGCCATCCATGGAAAGTAGAGAAGACCATATATTGCCGTCGAAGGTTTATTAGTTAGGAACAAACATAGTAACACTTAAATTGTTAGCTGAACTTGAGGTCAGAATCATTTTTTTTTCAAGTTGGAGAAAAAAAAGAGAGGGAGAGAGATCATGCAACTGTGTGCAAGAAGAAATTTTGAGAGAAGGAAGTAAGGAAACGATGCCGACTTAGATATATTCGAGTTAAACGACACGGATACAATACAAAATTGTAGTTTGACAGATACTGAACTCGTACTCGAAGACCCTCCGCAAGATTACAGTACTGTTCTAGCTATGGTGGAATTAATACGAAAAGTCGTTTGTTGGGCTCTTCCTCATGACCTCATGATGTACCATCGTCAATCGCATTATTCAGCTGTGATGCAGCTTATATATTTCTTTAGCATGTCCATCGTTGTCGCTCGTGACGTAGCCCCGTTGCTTATTGGCTCTTGATTGAGGAGGAGCGATAAGACTGTCTCCAGCAACGTCCTCTATATACATCCTCTATATCCGTCCTTTACAGTCTTCTCTAAAAGATTCCATCTCCTATAACTACTTTCTCTCCAACAACGTCCTCTAAATCACGTCCTCTATATGTAAATACCTATATTAAAGATATTTTTAATTTTTTAATTTTTGTACATACGTATTTGTCATACTCTCAAATGTGTTGTACATATTTTAGTTTTATTAAACCGGTTGTTTAAAGTATTCAAATAGATAGAGAACCGTTTAGAGAAACTCTACATATAGAGGATCCAACAGCGTTCTCTAAATTTAGAGGACCGTTTAGAGGACGTTGCTGGAGGAAGTAGAGGACGTCCTCGTCCTCTAAATTTAGGGTACAGGACCATTTAGAGCTCCTTGTTGGAGCTAGTCTAAAGCCACCGAGAAAGACTGTGGGATTGGAGACATTGGAGGGCGGAGCGGCAACTCGATCGCAAGGACGCTCTAGTTTCAGGAATCCAAGTGCTGTGCGGCTGTGCCTGTCGGATCCAACCGATAGACGCGGGGACGAAAGATCGCTCCTGGGCCGGGAGAACGGGAGGCGTGGGCAACATGGTCGCTCAAAGTAGCGAAGCAGGCCCAATTTTGACCAAACCTTATGGGCTTCTGTCGAAGATTGTTGGGCGAAAAACTTGGATAGAGTTCGTGCGTGTATTTGTATGCACGAAGATGGTCTTATGCACAGTCAGCAAAGAGTATGTTTCCATTACTCTGAGAGAATACACAAAGATAAACATGGCTTATATCAGAATAGGAGAGATACCGAACGAGAGCGCAAGCCGGCTCACGCCTTTCCACGGTCTGAAAGCGGTGGTCCGCTGTAGCCGCGGCACGAGCCCATGCCGTATTGCCGTCTTCGTAAAGGCCTTTACCGGGGCCCTGAACAGAGGTGCCAAATTCTCAGCCGGAGATACAAGACACTGCATGCATGTCACCACCCCCAGCCGGTATTTGCTTGCTGGTGGGCGGCTCTTTGGTCTGCTGCGGCTACACCCCGCCACGTTGTAGATGTGGCGAGCCATAAGGCTGAAAAGCCTGAAACATAACGAATTCCTGACATAAAGTATGACGCAAGGAAAAAAAAAAACGCGCCAAAACTAAAAAATCTGGAGATGCGGGGGATCGAACCCCGTGCCTCTCGCATGCAAAGCGAGCGCTCTACCATTTGAGCTACATCCCCTATACATGTGCTTTTAATCATTAAGCCATACAAATGGCGTGATTCCGTAACGTGCAAAGTGCACCTGTTCTTTCGTCGATAATCCAATGCGCTGCAGCGTGTTGGTGGGCTAACCCATACGATAGGCCCAATAGATAATATTGTCAGTCGATTTCCGCATGGACTGGATGATCCCTTCCGGCCTCTGTCTCTTTCTGTCAAGACAGAGAGAGAATTTTCTATTTGACACCTAAATTCGAATTCTTTTCTCTGTGTCCTGATCTCAAGATTTAGATTTTTCCCCTATTTGACGCCAGTGTTAAGTGCTAGAGGAAAAGGACGGGGTCCAAGGTGCCAAACAATTATAACAGATTTTTTTATTATTGTTTAAGATTAGACGTTTAAATTATTCATCATATCTTAACATGTCTAAGAAAATCTTACCACATCTTTTGTAAATTATTGACGAGAGGACCTACACATGAGGAAAAGAAATAGCGCCTGTTTGGTTCGGCTTTTTTCTGAAGAGCTTTTCTGAAAAGCTGGCTGTGGGAAGAAGCCGGTGGGTAAAATCTAGGTGTTTGGTTCGGCTGCTGTGGAGAGAAGCTGGTGGGTAGAATCTGGGTGTTTGGATACACAGATTATGAGATTGTAGATTCTGATTAAAAAAAGAAAACAGATAAATACAGACAACCAACTAGTGCATTACGGGACTGACCGGATTATTAAATATCAGTGTCTGAAGTATATATACTTAAATGTCCAAATTATCGTATTGTTAACATCTAAACATGAGGATTTAAGGTACACTTAACAACTGCAATGGCAACAGCGCATGGATATACTGTTCCAAACATGAGTTAAACCTTCATTAAAAACATGTATTGAATTTACGTGAGTTAAACCTTCGTTAGAAACGAACACGTTTCTTGCCTTTTGCCACGCTATACTCAAGCCTAAAATATACAAACAGCATCACACACTAGTGTGCAAAATGTGAAGAGGTGCTGCAGGAATCACCCGCTTCCTCGCGACGCGGCCGTAGAGCCGATTCTCCATCCACGTGGAAACGGTGCGGTGGGAAGAAGCGCTTCCAGGAGAATCAGGTGGAGAATCCAGGCGTTTGGCACCGAGATCCAGCTTTTCCCCACTAGAAGCTACACAGAATCTATTCCAAACAGCCCCATAATCTTGCCACATATGTGACTACAAATCAAAAACATGTTTAAGCCGACCAAACCTATCTAAAGTTAGTCGTGGTAAGATGTGATGAGGCAACGAACCAAATATATATTTATAATACCACGTCTACTCCTAGACCAGCGGTACTTACTTCTAGCAGCCCTCTAGGATCATAGACCATATCCACCTAACAAAAAATAATTTTCTTTTGTTGGTTGTAGCAAGATTGGTTTGATTTCTAGCATGATTAACCCTGCGTGGCCGTGGCCCTCTCGTTCCTTTGAATTTTTTGTATTCCGTATAACACACGGACATAGACCAAGAAAAATAGTTGACTCGTTAAGAGATATTCGCTTCGTTCTTTTTTATTTGTTGTTGTTTAGTTTAAACATAAACTAGGAAACGACAAATATTTGAGAATGGATACAAAAAAGTTGACCGATTTAGGGACTGGATTCCATATTCCCATTAATGAAAGAGTGATTCAGAATCGTTAAAATTTTAAAAAAACGGTACAGGAGTTGGGGTTCAAACCCATGCCAAGAAGGGTGGGTAACACTAGGTAAAGCTGTTTAACCAGTAGAACATACTGCTCAGATGTTTTTAATATTGCATATAAATTATATATATGTATACATTTTTTGTAAAATAAAAAAACATAATCGTGTCGGGCCAGACTAGCACTATGAGGCGAGGCTACAGCCCAAGCACGGCACGACGTTCTTGGCTCGGACTCCATTGTGTTTGAGGTTGCTGAATTGGATGGAGCAACAATTATTTGTCACACTAACAGTAAAATGAAAGGTTATTTGTTGGTTTGAAACGTTAGTAATTGCTACAAAGTAGCATAATTTATATGGAGCGTATCCAGTTTTATTGATGCTTGACTTTAGCAATCACTCCATATTTTGATCTATCTTTTTTATAAGTTTAAGTTCATATGACTTATTTTAGAAACTTGAACTCACAAACTTTCTCTTATTTGATCTCTGTATGGTGGAATTATATCATTTTATAACCTCTGTTCGTTCAGTCAGTCGTTGTGAACTCTCTTCTAATCGCTCACTTTATTGGTCGTGTTGTACCAAGACATATTGGATGGAGTAAATAATAACATCAGTTAGCCAAATCAAAAAATATTATATAGAGAACAGAGACAATCAATAAAAGATCTTGAATTTTTTTGGTGCATAGTTTACATTGGTATTATTGTAAGCCGTTGCAACGTATGGGCAACCGACTAGTCTCTTTTCAAATATCAGTTTTTTCTTTAAATGTATTAATTGCATGAATCATAAAGCAAGATCACGCGACAACAGATATGGCATCACCGGATCACCCGAAGTAGAGATGGCAATAGAGACCCGATTCCCCATAGGGAATTCCTCCATTAAGGGATGGAGATGTGGAAGAAACTTTTCCCGCGGGGATATGTCGGTGTCTCGGACCCGGGGGGTCCCTTGGACCGACCAGTGAAATCGCTGCGTGCCCCTGCCCAGATGGGTTGGCGCGGGATGGAACACAAGAGGTGGGACAAGCCTTGTATTATCCTGCACCAAGGGTGCCGCTCGTAGTAGGGGTTACAAGCGCGTCGCGTGGGGGAGAGAGAGACACAGAGTTCGTCCGCCGCTTCCCCCCCCCCCCCCCCCCCCGCGCGAACCCCCCTCAGGGTGGCCCTGGACCTCCCTTTTATAGAGGCAAGGAGACGGTCCAGACGAACAACGGGGGGCGTAGCTATGCGCTAACGTGTCCGGCAGTGGAGTGCCTAAGCCCTGTGTACATACCAACGTGGCCGTTGGGGGAGAGCTTGGGCCCTGTACATGTGATGGCGTGGCCGTCGGGGGAGCGCCTGAGTCCTGTAGGAGCACAGCTGGCAGCGCGGCGAGGATCCTGCTGACGTCTCCTTGCTGTCGTAGTAAGGGGCTGAGAGCCACCGGCGTCATGGTGCACACGGGGCACCACCATTACCCGTCACCGGGGTAAGCCAGATGGGACGCCGGTCTTGTTCCTTGTAGCCTGAGCAGGCTAGGAATAGGGAAATGATGTATCCCCTGTTAGCGCGGTCGGTCCGAGCCCAGGGTCAGTCGAGGCGGAGACTTCTCTTGAGGCCAAAGCCGGGGTCGGGCGAGGATGCGATTCCTCCCGAGACTGGGGTCGAGGCCGAGTCCGGGGGTCGGGCGAGGCGGAGACCTCCTCCCAAGGCCAAAGCCTGAGGTCGGTCGAGGCGGAAACCTCCTCCCGAGGCCGGAGCATGAGGTCGGGCGAGGCGGAGCTTCCTGTTGCGCCCGAGGCTGAACTCGGTGGTTAATCGTGACTTGTTGCCAGTCGTCGCCGGGGTGGCTGACACGGCAGTCGGAACGGAGCGAGCGGCACTGTTTTTCTGTCATATCAGACAATAAAGAAGAGGAGCGGAGTGACTGCGGTCACTTCAGCCTGCCCGTCTGAGGCGCGTGTGTCAGGATACGGTGTCAAGCATCCCCTACATTTAATGCGCCTGCGGAGCGGTCGGTTGGCGAGGCGGTCTGGCCAAGGTTGCTTCACAACGAAGCCTGCCCGAGCCGAGCCTCGGGAGAGCCGAGGGGGCGCCTGCTGCCTGAGGAGGCCCTCGGGCGAGGCGTGAACTCGTCTGGGACTACTGTTCCAACCCGAGGCTGGGCTCGGGTGAGATCACGTCCCTCGGGTAGACGAAGTCTTGACCTGAACCGCACCCATCAGTTGGTCTGAGGGTGTTTACCTGCCATGATTAGGAGCATTGGGGTACCCCTAATTATGGTACCCGACAGTAGCCCCCGAGCCTCGAAGGGAGTGTTGGTACTCGCTTGGAGGCTTTTGCCGCGTTTTCGGTGAGGGGACCGGCCTTTCTCGGTTTTTGCCTTGTTCTGGTGGGTGCGTGCGAGCTAACCCACCGGGTGTAGCCCTCGAGGCCTCGGAGGAGTGGTTTGACTCCTCTGAGGTCTGAATGCTTTTCGTGGTGCTTCGGCCGGTCTGATCGTTCCCTCATGCGGCCTGGCCGTAGCCCGGGTGTGTGGTCGGGTTCCAAGTTATCAAGCTGGTTTGTTGACGCTGTCAACAGTTTTGGCCGTAGCCGGGTGCGAGAGCAGCCCCCGAGCCTCTGCACGGAGCGAGAGGACGATCAAGGACTTTCTCGACTTTTATTATACGCCCCTGCGTCGCCTTTCCGCAAGGAGGAGGGGGAAAGCGCCATGTTGCCATCGGAGGGCGCCGAACATGGTGTTTCCAGCGAGCTGCTAACGGGTGATCCGAGTGGACGCCCGTGCCCCGTTCGTTAGGGGTCGGCTGGTGGCCCAGAGGTGCGCTCCAAAAGTACCTGCGGGTGATTCGCCGGACCCAGACCCCTTCGACAGGGTCCGAGGGCTCGATGCCTCCTTCTGGTGGGATTCCGTTACAAATCGTTCCCGTCGGTCTCAGAAATGTCCTAGGGTACCTCGGGAGCGTAGCCCGAGCCTCGGCTATGTATCGAACGTACGCAGAGTCATCCCTCACTCTGCGTGCTCTGGGGCGACTGTCGAACCCTTCTGAGGGGCCAGCCTACGAACCCCTGATCAGTAGTGGGCACGAAGCCCGGGCGCTCTGGGGCGGCTGTCGAACCCTTCCGAGGGGCCAGCCTTCGAACCCCTGATCAGTAATGGGCTTGAGATCCGAGTGCTATGGGGCGGCTGTCAAAACCCTCCCGAGGGGCCAGCCTTCGAACCCCTGATCAGTATGAGGGCTCAGGGCTCGCTTGAGATCCGAGTGCTATGGGGCGCATGCGAGCCGTTCGAGGAACGGGAAGATCGCTTTTTCTTCGAGTTTTGAATTTTGCGGCGAGTTCGGGCGAAGTTTTTGAACGGTTCTCGTCCGGGCCTTCATATACTCGGAAGGGGTCCGGCAGTGGTTCGTCACTCTGCCATTTGCGCCTGCCTTTTGCTCTGGTTTTCGCAACCTAAGAGAGTAGCCAGGGAAAAGGAAACCGTGCACCTTATCTTCTCCGCCTCCACCACCTCCGCTTGGTGATGGCTGATAGGGTGACCGTTGTCCCGCCGCGCGACCCATGGCCCTCCTCCACCGTCGTCGCGAAGGATCTGGAGGCCCTCGTCGCTGATGGTCTGCTCCGTCCCCTCTCTGGTGGGGCACAGCCGGAGTGGATGGCCCCGAGCGATGTCGTCCCTTCCCCGTCGCCGGGGTACCTGGTTAGCTTCATCGCTTTCCATGAGCGGGGGTTTGGAGTGCCAGCGAGCCGTTTTATGCGGGCGCTCCTGCACCACTACGGGGTGGAGCTGCACAACCTCAACCCCAACTCCATTGCGCAAGCGGCCATCTTCGCAGCGGTTTGTGAGGGTTTTCTGGGGATCGAGGTTCACTAGGATCTGTGGACCCACCTCTTCTCCGCGGAGCTATTCGCCCTGACGACGGACGCGAAGAAGGTCCGTATGGCGGTGCGGGCCGGTGGCTGCACCCTCCAGCTGAGGCAGGGGCGCGCGCAGCAGTACATCCCTGCCATCCTTGTGTCTTCAAACAAGGGGTGGCAGCGCCGATGGTTTTATCTCCGGAACGACGACGGGAGGCTCCCGTCGTTTTCTCAACGAGTGGTGACCGCCGCCGGCAGCAACTGGCGCTGGGGTGCCACACGCGAGAAACAGGAGAAGCTCCAGCCTATTCTGCAAGCCTTGCAGAAGTTACGGGACGGGGGCCTTACCGCTGCGGGGGTTGTTGCCGCCATCCATCGCCGGAGGGTGCTCCCTTTGGTAGAGCGGCGGTTGCAGCTCTCGGAGATGAGACCGGGGGTCGATCTGGAGGGCTCGCAGATGTCCTCGGTCTCCCTTCCTGACGACGACCTCCGCAGGCGGGTAGCGGATACGATAGGGAGGCTAGAGGCCGGTGCCCTTACCCAGCCCGCGATGCGTCCCGACCATGGGTATGTTTCCCTGGTAAGTATCCGATCCTTCTCCCATACTGCGCCGAGTTGCCTCCGATTACCACTATTGGGGTCTTTGCTCTTCCAGGGGTTAAGTTTTTACAAACCCGCCCCGCCGCGGGTCCCAGAGGACGCGGTGGACCGAGCCGCGCGGAGGGTCGCCGCGGAGGAGAAGAAGAAGAAGAAGGACGCGGAGAAGGCTCGGGCTCACGAGCGGATGCGAGCTCGGGACGCCTTGGAGAAGCGTCGTCGGAGACAAGAGAGGGATGGGCTCCCGAGGGAGCCGTCGCCAGAGACGCCCGACGATGATGATGACAATGATGATGACGAGGATGACGACATGATGGCCCATCTTGGCCTCAGCCCGGACCCGGGACCGAGCCAGGGGTTGCCGTGCCAGCCTCCAGGTGGGCTGGTACCAGCAGTGCCCGAGGCCGGGACATCGGGGTCCCAATCCGAGGAGCGGAGGCAGGCCGAGGGGGCACCTGGCCCCTCGGCCGGGGTGGCTGCGTTGACTCCGAGGAGTCAGGCCGACCCCTCTGTCTTCCAGGGGCAAGTGCTCGTGCCGGTCGCGCAGGAGGTCAACCCTCCGGCCGCTGCGGCGACGCCTGGGTAGGCTGCTCCTTCGACGCCTCGGGCGCCCGAGTTGGGAGCGGCGCCGAAGTCGGTAGCAGGGCAACCATTGGCAGTGCCCGCGAGGATCGAGGCCTGAGGGACCTCCCCACAGGCTCGATTGGCCTTGGTCCGGAGCGGGTAAGTGTCTGAGAATGCCTCTGTTTTAGCTCCTTTCGTCGCGTGCCTTGAACTTGCTTTCTCTCTTCCTTTCAGCAAGCGGAGGCAGGGTCTGACCGGCCTGACCCCCACGAAGGCCCTTAAGACGGTGCCGGCATCTGCAGCCGTTGCCGCGGCGTGCCATGCCGGTTGGGTGGCCTCCGCACAGGATGCTCTTGAGCGAGGGGCCCAGGCGGCCCGAGCTGCCATGGAGCAAGCTTCCCAGGCCGACCCCTTCGTTGGGGCGGTCGTCGTGCCGGGAGGGCTGCTGACACGGTCGTGGCTCCGAGCCCGCCTGACGTGTTACCGGTGTCGACGTCGACTTCTGCCGTGGTCGTTGCTGATTCGCCCGCGGAGCCGTCCACCGTCCCCGATCTCCTCGTTCCTGGCCCCGAGGAGTGGGCCAACGCTGTTGCCGAGGTCGGCGACCGGAATCCCGCCACCTTAGCCGAGGGGGAACCCAGCGCGTCGGCGGCGGGGGTGCCCGACGTGTTGACTGCAGGGGAACCCGACGCCTTGGCGGAGGAGCACTCAACGCCGCGACCCTTCTCGGGGGGCGGCACCCTCATCCCCGCACAGCGCAACCCCAATGAGTGGCGTGGGCAGGCGTTCCGGTTCTGGAGCCACGACGCCTCGAAACCCCTCCTCGTCCTCAACGATGAGCAGGAGGAGCAGTCTCGGGATGAGCTCCGTGAGTATGCCGAGGCGGCGATGGGGTCGCTTCGGTCGACCATTGAGATCCTTTCCAGGGACGTTCCCAGGGTCCTCCAGGTAAGGATTTCAGTCGCGTACCTTGCGTGGCCAAGGCATTCTTTGTAATATCTTGTCTTCCTTGCTCAGGAACTAGCAGATGTAAGCACCGCCAAGTCGTTGTTCATCCGCCACGAGAGCGGCGTCTGGGGTTCGCTGCGGTCCCAGAGGGCCGCACTTGCCCAGGCTAACGAGCGCCTTGCCTGATAGGGCACCGAGCTGGCGGACCTTCGGCTGCTTCGTGATGATCTGAAGGCGGAGGCAGCGGTGGCGCAGGCGGAGGAGCGGCGGCACGGACGGAGGCACAATAGTGGCAGCTGGAGCTTGGCCAGACCATCGACGAGCGGGACCAATCTCGGAACCAAGCTACCCAGGCCGTGGGCCGGGCGGAGGCCCTTGAGGGTCAGCTGGCAAAGGCGTCTGCTCGGGTCGGGGCCTTTGCGGTGGGCCTGGCTGTGGCCATCGGATCAGCCAGTCGGCCCAAGTCGTGGCCTCGCAGGAGCATGCCCGGGCTGAAGGTACATGTCGCCTGCTTCGCGACTTCGATTCCGCTTCACTCTTCAACTCATGTCTATGTGCAGAGCTTGAGAGGGCTCTTAACAAGTCCGCCAAGGCACACGCCCGGGCGGCTGAGCAGAATGAGGCCGACCACGTGACTATGTCCGAGGCTATCTCGGGCTTTTGCCGAGCCTTTTACCTCGACAACGTCCCCTCGGGTAGCTCCCCCCAGAGTCATTTGCGGGCCCTGGGCAGCCATGTGCGCGGCAGACTCCGCGGGGCGCTGCATCACGGCGTTAGGCGGGCCTTCGCCGTGCTCGCTTCCCACTACGATGTGGACTTGGAGCGGGTCA
The DNA here is from genome assembly GCA_029449295.1 of Zea luxurians. NCBI lineage: Eukaryota > Viridiplantae > Streptophyta > Magnoliopsida > Poales > Poaceae > Zea > Zea luxurians. Next base: position 1,417,900 of record JAOPSE010000144.1, read on the forward strand.
GCGAGGGGTACTGTCTACCCGATGATGACGAGGCCGCCCTAGTCGAGGTCTAGAGGCTTGACGCGGCCGCCGAGGGCCCGAGCGCGGTGCTAGCCTCCTCCTTCGAGGTGGAGATCCTTCCGCCCGCGTCGTCACCCGAGGCTGGGCCAGACCTCGCCGAAGGCGGGAACGGCGCCGAGGGCGCAGCTGCTTCCCCTGCCGACGCTTGATCCTGCTGGAGCAGTTTATTCGTAGCATGCATGTGTTCTTTGCGGCCGCCGAGGCCTAAACACTTTCATCGTCGTACCATGAAGTTACGCTTTCTTTTCCTCTTGTTTCGTGCGCCATGACTTGTTCGTTGGTAGCAGAACCACTTGTCCGAGCGAGAGTTACTTTTCGCGGAAGGTGGCGAGTGGGGTATCCGTATCCTGGAGGCGTAGGAGTCCCTCGGCTCGGTTGGCCTTGCCGCTTACATGTACTCTCGTCGTTTTTAGGATCCCGATATCGATACAGAAGTCGAAGGCACGAAAGGTTGTTTTGGTAGAAAAATTTCCGAGGAAAATTTTGACGCGGAGGGGGTTCCCCCCTTCTAGCCCCTGAGGGAGGGTCGGGCTTTGCTGAGGCAAGGCCGACCCTTTCTTGATGGTTAGACTTTGTGTAGGTAAACGAGGTACATGAACGACTTAAAACATCTTAAGGGTAGAAGCGACGTAGCTGTTGGATGTTCCAAGCGTTGCTGTAGACCTCGCCTTGGTCGTTGGCCAGCTTGAATGTTCCGGGCTTCAAGATCTTGGCGACGATGAAGGGCCCTTCCCAGGGAGGAGTGAGCTTGTGGCGCCCTCGGGCGTCCTGTCGCAGGCGAAGCACTAAGTCTTCCACTTGGAAGCCTCGGGACCGAACGCTTCGGGCGTGGTAGCGCCGCTGCGACTGCTGGTACCGTGCCGAATGTAGTAAGGCGACGTCCCGAGCCTCCTCGAGTTGGTCCAGCGAGTCTTCTTGGCTGGTCTAGTTGCTTCGGTCGTCGTACGCCTTGGTCCTCGGGGAGCCATATTCTAAGTCCGTGGGGAGGACGGCCTCGGCCCCATAGACTAGAAAGAATGGTGTAAAACCTGTGGCGCGGCTCGGCGTCGTCCTCAGACTCCAGACTACTGAGGTAGCTCTTTCATCCAACGCTTGCCAAACTTGTTGAGGTCGTTGTAGATCCTCGGTTTGAGCCCCTGCAAAATCATACCGTTGGCACGCTCCACCTGCCCATTCGTCATGGGATGAGCTACGGTGGCCTAGTCCACACGGATGTGGTGGTCGTCACAGAAGTCCAGGAACTTTTTTCCGGTGAACTGCGTGCCATTGTCGGTGATGATTGAGTTTGGGACCCTGAATCGATGGATGATGTTGGTGAAAAACGCCACCGCCTGCTCGAACCTGATGCTGGTCAAGGGTCAGACCTCGATCCACTTGGAGAATTTGTCGATGCCGACCAGAAGGTGCGAGAAGCCCCCGGGTGCCTTTTGCAAGGGACCGACGAGGTCTAGACCCCACACAGCAAATGGCCAGGTGATGGGTATCGTCTGCAAGGCCTGAGCGGGCAGATGCGTCTGCTTTGCGTAGAATTGACACCCCCAGCAGGAGCGCACAATCCTAGTGGCGTCGGGCACTGCGGTTGGCCAGTAGAAACCTTGTTGGAAGGCATTCCCCACGAGGGCTCGAGGTGCTGCATGGTGGCCGCAAGCCCCCGAGTGTATTTCTTGCAACAGTTCTTGTCCTTGGGCGATAGATATGCATCGTTGGAGGATGCCCGAGGGGCTGCGGTGATAGAGTTCTTTTTCATCACCCAGCAAGACGAATGACTTGGCGCGCCGAGCCAGCCGCCGAGCTTTGGTCTTGTCGATGGGAAGCTCTCCTTGGGGGAGATATTCCAGGTACGGGGTCTGCCAGTTCGGATCTGGCGTGACCCCATTCTGTTCTTCCTCGATGGGCAAGGCCTCTTCCTCGATGGCCGAGGGTGCCTCGGGTCCGGCCGAGGGTACCTCGGGCTCGGCCGAGGCTTCCTCTGGCTCGGGCGTGTCATTGATCTTGACGGATGGTTGATGTAGGTCTCTGGAGAAGACGTCTGAGGGAACCGTTGTTCGCCCCGAGACTATTTTCACCAGCTCGTTCGCAGTCTCATTGTACCGTCGGGCGATGTGGTTGAGCTCTAGCCCGTAGAACTTGTTTTCCAGGCGCCGGACTTCGTCGCAGTAGGCTTCCATCCTCCGGTCACGATAGTGGGAGTTCTTCATGACTTGGTTGATGACAAGCTGTGAGTCGCCTCGAGCGTCAAGGCGCCGGACCCCTAGCTCGATGGCGATGCGTAGCCCGTTAACCAGTGCCTCGTACTCGACCACATTGTTTGATGCCAGAAAATGGAGGCGAATGACGTAGCGGAGATGCTTTCCGAGGGGTGAAACGAAGAGCAGGCCAGCGCCTGCTCCTGTTTTCATGAGTGACCCATCGAAGTACATGGTCTAGAGCTCGGGCTGGATTGGAGTTGTCGGTAACTGGGTGTCAGTCCACTCAGCCAGGAAGTCTGCCAAGACCTAGTATTTTATGGCCTTCCGATGAGCGAATGATAGTGTTTCGCCCATAAGCTGCATCGCCCACTTTGCTATCCTACCCGAGGCCTCGTGGCACTGGATGATCTCCCCCAGGGGGAAGGATGACATCACAGTCACCGGATGAGACTCGAAGTAGTATCGCAACTTTCGCCTTGTCAGAATCACTGCGTAGAGCAGCTTCTGGATCTATGGGTAGCAGACTTTGGTCTCGAAAAGCACTTCGCTGATGAAGTAGACTGGCCTCTAGACGAGCAGTGCATGCCCTTCTTCTCGTCTCTCGACTATGATCGCGGTGCTGACCACCTGAGTAGTCGCGGCTACGTAGATCAAGAGGGCTTCTCCTGCGGCGGGGGGCACCAGGATGGGTGTGTTCGTAAGGAGCGCCTTAAGGTTTCCGAGGGCTTCCTCGGCCTCGGGGCTCCAAGTGAAGCACTCGGCCTTCCTTAAGAGGCGGTACAGAGGCAAGCCTTTCTCGCCAAGGCGTGAGATGAAGCAGCTCAGAGCCGCAAGGCATCCCATGACCCTCTGTACTCCTTTCAAATCTTTGATCGGTCCCATGTTGGTGATGGCCGCGATTTTCTCCGGATTGGCCTCGATGCCCCGCTCGGAGATGATGAATCCAAGGAGCATGCCTCGGGGGACTCCAAAGACACACTTCTTGGGATTGAGTTTCACGCATTTCGCTCTCAGACACTTGAATGTCGTTTCAAGGTCAGAGTGGAGGTCGGAGGCTCTCTTCGTCTTGACAACGACGTCGTCGACGTAAACCTCGACCGTTATGCCGATGTGTTCTCCGAACACATGGTTCATGCACCTCTGGTAAGTGGCACCTGCATTCCTCAACCCAAATGGCATTGTAGTGTAACAGTACATGCCAAAAGGTGTGATGAAAGAAGTCGCGAGATGGTCGGACTCTTTCATCTTGATTTGGTGATAGCCTGAGTAGGCATCGAGGAATGACAGGGTTTCGCACCCAGCAGTGGAGTCCACGATTTGATCAATGCGAGGTAGAGGGTAGGGAACTTTCGGACATGCTTTGTTTAGACCAGTGTAGTCTACACACATCCTCCATTTCCCATCCTTCTTCCTTACAAGAACAGGGTTAGCTAACTGAAAGGGATTTAGGCTTAGACCTAGTTCCTAAATAATTTTGGTGGTTGAATTGCCCAACACAAACATTGGACTAACTAGTTTACTCTAGTGCATAAGTTATACAGGTGCAAAAGGTTCACAATCAGCCAATAAAAAGACCAAGTGTTGGATTCAACAAAGGAGCAGCAAGGCAACCGAGGGCTCCTCTGGCCGGAGGCACCGGACTGTCCGGTGTGCACCGGACTGTCCGGTGCGGCCAGAGGACTTTGACTTCAAACTCTTCGCCCTCGGGATTTCTCGGAAGCCGGCGCGCTATAATTCACCGGACTGTCCGGTGTGCACCGGACATGTCCGGTGCTCCAAGGAAACGCGGCCTCCGGAACTCGCCAGCCTCGGGTTTGCTCGGCAGCCGCTCCGCTAAAATTCACCGGACTGTCCGGTGTGCACCGGACTGTCCGGTGTACCAGCGGAGCAACGGCTCTCTGCGGCGCCAACGGCTCCCTGCAGTGCATTAAATGCGCGCGCAGCGCGCGCAGTCGTCAGGCACGCCCATGCCGGTGCACCGGACATCAAACAGTACATGTCCGGTGTGCACCGGACACCCAGGAGGGCCCACAAGTCAGAAGCTCCAACGGTCAGAATCCAACGGCAATGGTGACGTGGCAGGGGCACCGGACTGTCCGGTGTGCACCGGACTGTCCGGTGCGCCATCGAACAGAGGAGTTCCAGCAACGGTCACTTTTGGTGGTTGGGGCTATAAATACCCCAACCACCCCACATTCATTGCCATCCAAGTTTTCCAACTCTCAACCACTTACAAGAGCTAGGCATTCAATTCTAGACACATACAAAGAGATCAAATCCTCTCCAATTCCACTCAAACCCTTAGTGACTAGCGAGAGAGATTTGCCGTGTTCTTTTGAGCTCTTGCGCTTGGATTGCTTTCTTTCTTTCTCATTTGTTCTTGAGATCATCACTCAATTGTAACCAAGGCAAGAGGCACCAATTGTGTGGTGGCCCTTGCGGGGAAGCTTTGTTCCCGGTTGATTGAGAAGAAGAGAAAGCTCACTCGATCCGTGGGATCGTTTGAGAGAGGGAAGGGTTGAAAGAGACCCGGCCTTTGTGGCCTCCTCAACGGGGAGTAGGTTTGCGAGAACCGAACCTCGGTAAAACAAATCCTTGTGTCACACTCTTATTTGCTTGCGATTTGTTTTGCGCCCTCTCTCTCGCGGACTCGTTTCTTTATTACTAACGCTAACCCGGCTTGTAGTTGTGATTATTTTTGTAAATTTCAGTTTCGCCCTATTCACCCCCCCTCTAGGCGACTATCAATTGGTATCAGAGCCCGGTACTTCATTAGAGCCTAACCGCTCGAAGTGATGTCGGGAGATCCCGCCAAGAAGGAGATGGAGACCGGCGATGACAAGCCCACTACAAGCCAAGGGAGCACCTCATCTTCATCGGAAGAGTCCCGCACCAAGAGAAGGGAGAAGAAGAAGTACTACAAGAAGAAGGGCGGCGATGCCCATGTTTGTCGGGAGTGGGACTCCGACGAAAGCTCAAGCGACTCCTCCGACGACGAGGACGCCGCCAACATCGCCGTCACCAAGGGCCTCCTCTTCCCCAACGTCGGCCACAAGTGCCTCATGGCCAAGGACGGCAAAAAGAAGGTAAAATCAAAGTCCTCCACTAAATATGAAACATCTAGTGATGAGGATGATGATAAAAATGAAGAGGATAATTTGCGTATTCTTTTTGCCAACCTTAACATGGAACAAAAAGAAAAATTAAATGAATTGATTAGTGCCATCCATGAAAAGGATGATCTCTTGGACTCCCAAGAGGACTTCCTAATCAAGGAAAACAAAAAACATGTTAAGGTTAAAAATGCTTATGCTCTAGAAAGAGAAAAATGTGAAAAATTGTCTAGTGAGCTAAGTATATGTCATGAGACTTTAGACAACCTTAGAAATGAAAATGCCAATTTAATTGCTAAGGTTGATTCTCATGTTTGCATTAATCCTAGAAATGATAATGTTGATTTGCTTGCTAGGATTGATAAATTGAATGCTTCCATCGCTAGCCTTAGAAATGAGAATGAGAAATTAATTGCTAAGGCTAAGGATTTTGATGTTTGCAATGCTACTATTTCCGACCTTAGAGCTAAAAATGATTTGTTGCATGCTAAGGTTGTTGAACTAAAATCTTGCAAACCCTCTACATCTAATGTTGAGCATATTTCCATTTGTACTAGATGTAGAAATATTAATGTTGATGCTATCCATGATCACCTAGCTTTAATTAAGAAACAAAATGATCACATAGCACAACTTAATGCTAAGATTAAAGAGCATGACTTAGAAAATGAAAAATTTAAACTTGCTAGAAGCATGCTCTATAATGGGAGACGCCCGGGCATTAAGGACGGCATTGGCTTCCAAAGAGGAGACAATGTCAAAATTAATGCTCCTCCTAAGAACTTGTCTAACTTTGTTAAGGGCAAGGCTCCCATGCCTCAGGATAACGAGGGTTACATTTTGTACCCTGCCGGGTATCCTGAGAGTAAAATTAAGAAAATTCATTCTAGGAAGTCTCACTCTGGCCCTAATTATGCTTTTATGTATAAGGGTGAGACATCTAGATCTAGGCAACCAACCCATGCCAAGTTGCCTAGAAAGAAAATTCCAAATGCATCAAATGATCATGCTATTTCATTTAAGACTTTTGATGCATCTTATGTTTTGACTAGCAAATCCGGCAAGGTAGTTGCCAAAATTGTTGGGGGCAAACACAAGGGCTCCAAGACTTGTGTTTGGGTACCCAAAGTTCTTGTATCTAATGCTAAAGGACCCAAAACCGTTTGGGTACCTAAAACAAAGAACTAAACTTGTTTTGTAGGTTTATGCATCCGGGGGCACAAGTTGGATACTCGACAGCGGGTGCACAAACCACATGACAGGGGAGAAAAGGATGTTCTCCTCATATGAGAAAAACCAAGATCCCCAACGAGCTATCACATTCGGGGATGGAAATCAAGGTTTGGTCAAAGGTTTGGGTAAAATTGCTATATCTCCTGACCATTCCATTTCCAATGTTTTTCTTGTAGATTCCTTAGATTACAATTTGCTTTCCGTATCCCAATTATGTCAAATGGGCTACAACTGTCTTTTTACTGATACAGGTGTTACTGTCTTTAGAAGGAGTGATGATTCAATAGCATTTAAGGGTGTGTTAGAGGGTCAGCTATACTTAGTAGATTTTGAAAGAGCTGAACTCGACACATGCTTAATTGCTAAGACTAACTTGGGTTGGCTCTGGCACCGTCGACTAGCCCATGTTGGAATGAAGAATCTTCACAAACTTCTAAAGGGAGAACACATTTTGGGACTAACCGATGTTCATTTTGAGAAAGACAGGATTTGTAGCGCATGCCAAGCCGGGAAGCAAGTTGGTGTCCATCATCCACACAAAAACATCATGACTACCGACAGGCCACTGGAGCTCCTTCACATGGATTTGTTCGGCCCGATCGCTTACATAAGCATCGGCGGTAGTAAGTATTGTCTTGTAATTGTGGATGATTATTCTCGCTTCACTTGGGTATTCTTTTTGCAGGAAAAATCACAAACCCAAGAGACCTTAAAGGGATTCTTGAGACGGGCTCAAAATGAGTTCGGCTTAAGGATCAAGAAAATTAGAAGCGACAATGGAACGGAGTTCAAGAACTCTCAAATAGAAGGCTTTCTTGAGGATGAGGGCATCAAGCATGAGTTCTCTTCTCCCTACACTCCTCAACAAAATGGTGTAGTGGAGAGGAAGAATCGAACTCTATTGGACATGGCAAGAACCATGCTTGATGAGTACAAGACACCGGACCGGTTTTGGGCCGAGGCGGTCAACACCGCCTGCTACGCCATCAACCGGTTATATCTTCATCGAATCCTCAAGAAGACATCCTATGAACTCCTAACCGGTAAAAAGCCCAATATTTCATACTTTAGAGTTTTTGGTAGCAAATGTTTTATACTTGTTAAAAGAGGTAGAAAATCTAAATTTGCTCCTAAAACTGTAGAAGGCTTTTTACTAGGATATGACTCAAACACAAGGGCATATAGAGTCTTTAACAAGTCCTCAGGACTTGTTGAAGTTTCTTGTGACGTTGTGTTTGATGAGACTAACGGCTCTCAAGTAGAGCAAGTTGATCTTGATGATGTAGAACAGGCTCCATGCATAGCGCTAAGGAACATGTCCATCGGGGATGTGTGTCCTAAGGAATCCGAAGAGCCTCCAAATGCACAAGATCAACCATCCTCCTCCATGCAAGCATCTCCACCAACTCAAGTTGAGGATGAGGCTCAAGATGTTGAACAAGCAAATCAAGAAGATGAGCCACCTCAAAATGACGGCAACGATCAAGGGGGAGATTCAAATGATGAAGACAAGGAGGATGAACAACCAAGGCCGCCACACCCAAGAGTCCACCAAGCAATACAACGAGATCACCCCGTCGACATCATCCTCGGCGATATTCATAAGGGGGTAACTACTTGATCTCGTGTTGCTCATTTTTGTGAACATTACTCGTTTGTTTCCTCTATTGAGCCAACCAGGGTAGAGGAAGCACTACAAGATTCGGATTGGGTGATGGCGATGCAAGAGGAGCTCAACAATTTCACAAGGAACGAGGTATGGCACTTAGTTCCACGTCCTAATCAAAATGTTGTAGGAACCAAGTGGGTCTTCCGCAACAAGCAAGACGAGCATGGTGTGGTGACAAGGAACAAAGCTCGACTCGTGGCCAAGGGGTATTCACAAGTCGAAGGTTTGGATTTTGGTGAAACCTATGCACCCGTAGCTAGGCTTGAGTCAATTCGCTTATTATTAGCCTATGCTACTTACCATGGCTTCAAGCTTTATCAAATGGACGTGAAGAGTGCCTTCCTCAATGGACCAATCAAGGAGGAGGTCTATGTTGAGCAACCTCCCGGCTTTGAAGATAGTGAGTACCCTAACCATGTTTATAGGCTCTCTAAGGCGCTTTATGGGCTCAAGCAAGCCCCAAGAGCATGGTATGAATGCCTTAGAGATTTCCTTATTACAAATGGCTTCAAAGTCGGCAAGGCCGATCCTACTTTGTTCACTAAAACTCTTGACAATGATTTGTTTGTATGCCAAATTTATGTTGATGATATTATATTTGGGTCTACTAACAAATCTACATGTGAAGAATTTAGTAGGATCATGACACAGAAATTCGAGATGTCTATGATGGGGGAGTTGAAGTATTTTCTAGGATTCCAAGTCAAGCAACTCCAAGAAGGCACTTTCATTAGCCAAACGAAGTATACTCAAGACATTCTAAGCAAGTTTGGAATGAAGGATGCCAAGCCCATCAAGACACCCATGGGAACAAATGGGCATCTCGACCTCGACACGGGAGGTAAGTCCGTAGATCAAAAGGTATACCGGTCAATGATTGGTTCATTGCTTTATTTATGTGCATCTCGACCGGACATTATGCTTTCCGTATGCATGTGTGCAAGATTCCAAGCCGACCCTAAGGAATCACACCTTACGGCCGTAAAACGAATCTTGAGATATTTGGCTTTTACTCCTAAGTTTGGGCTTTGGTACCCTCGGGGATCCACTTTTGATTTGATTGGATATTCGGATGCCGATTGGGCGGGGTGTCGGATTAACAGGAAGAGCACATCGGGGACTTGCCAGTTCTTGGGAAGATCCTTGGTGTCTTGGGCTTCAAAGAAGCAAAATTCGGTCGCTCTTTCCACCGCCGAAGCCGAGTATATTGCCGCAGGCCATTGTTGCGCGCAATTGCTTTGGATGAGGCAAACCCTGCGGGACTACGGTTACAAACTAACCAAAGTCCCCTTGCTATGTGACAATGAGAGTGCAATCAAAATGGCCGACAATCCCGTCGAGCACAGCCGCACTAAGCACATAGCCATTCGGTATCATTTTCTTCGGGATCACCAACAAAAGGGGGATATCGAGATTTCTTATATTAATACTAAAGATCAATTAGCCGATATCTTTACCAAACCACTTGATGAACAATCTTTTACCCGACTTAGGCATGAGCTTAATATTCTTGATTCTAGGAATTTCTTTTGCTAGTCTTGCACACATAGCTCATAAATATACCTTTGATCATGTCTCTTTTATATATGCTATGACTAATGTGTTTTCAAGTGTATTTCAACCAAGTCATAGGTGTATTGAAAGGGAATTGGAGTCTTCGGCGAAGACAAAGGCTTCCACTCCGTTCTACTACTCATCCTTCGCCGTCGCTCCGCATCATCTCTCCAACGTTGGTATAACCTTCACTCATTTATTTCATGACCAAAGGGGGAGAATGTACTTCATTGGGCTCTAATGATTCCGTTTTTGGCGATTCATGCCAAAGGGGGAGAAAAGATGAGCCCAAAGCAAAAGGACCGCACCACCACCTAATTTCATAAATTTGATAATTTTATTGGTAAATTTCAAAATTGGTATCTCTTTGTGCTCTAAGAGGGGAGTAACGAGTATTTTCATAATTGATGTCTTAAAACCCTCTTGAACACTAAGAGGAGACCTTATTTGAGGGGGAGTTTTGCTCAGTCAAAGGAAAAGCATTGGAAATGGGGGGAGAAAATTCCATATCTTGAAAATGCTTTGCAAAATCTTTTTCATTTACCTTTGACTATCTTGCAAAAGTACTTTCAAAAGAATTTACAAAAGAATTTGCAAAAACAAAACTCGTGGTGCAAATATGGTCCAATATGTCAAAAACAAAGAAACCATCCATGCGCATCATATAAGTTTAGATTGGCTCAATTCCAAGCAACCTTTGCACTTACATTATGTAAACTAGTTCAATTATGCACTTCTATATTTGCTTTGGTTTGTGTTGGCATCAATCACCAAAAAGGGGGAGATTGAAAGGGATTTAGGCTTAGACCTAGTTCCTAAATAATTTTGGTGGTTGAATTGCCCAACACAAACATTGGACTAACTAGTTTACTCTAGTGCATAAGTTATACAGGTGCAAAAGGTTCACAATCAGCCAATAAAAAGACCAAGTGTTGGATTCAACAAAGGAGCAGCAAGGCAACCGAGGGCTCCTCTGGCCGGAGGCACCGGACTGTCCGGTGTGCACCGGACTGTCCGGTGCGGCCAGAGGACTTTGACTTCAAACTCTTCGCCCTCGGGATTTCTCGGAAGCCGACGCGCTATAATTCACCGGACTGTCCGGTGTGCACCGGACATGTCCGGTGCTCCAAGGAAACGCGGCCTCCGGAACTCGCCAGCCTCGGGTTTGCTCGGCAGCCGCTCCGCTAAAATTCACCGGACTGTCCGGTGTGCACCGGACTGTCCGGTGTACCAGCGGAGCAACGGCTCTCTGCGGCGCCAACGGCTCCCTGCAGTGCATTAAATGCGCGCGCAGCGCGCGCAGTCGTCAGGCACGCCCATGCCGGTGCACCGGACATCAAACAGTACATGTCCGGTGTGCACCGGACACCCAGGAGGGCCCACAAGTCAGAAGCTCCAACGGTCAGAATCCAACGGCAATGGTGACGTGGCAGGGGCACCGGACTGTCCGGTGTGCACCGGACTGTCCGGTGCGCCATCGAACAGAGGAGTTCCAGCAACGGTCACTTTTGGTGGTTGGGGCTATAAATACCCCAACCACCCCACATTCATTGCCATCCAAGTTTTCCAACTCTCAACCACTTACAAGAGCTAGGCATTCAATTCTAGACACATACAAAGAGATCAAATCCTCTCCAATTCCACTCAAACCCTTAGTGACTAGCGAGAGAGATTTGCCGTGTTCTTTTGAGCTCTTGCGCTTGGATTGCTTTCTTTCTTTCTCATTTGTTCTTGAGATCATCACTCAATTGTAACCAAGGCAAGAGGCACCAATTGTGTGGTGGCCCTTGCGGGGAAGCTTTGTTCCCGGTTGATTGAGAAGAAGAGAAAGCTCACTCGATCCGTGGGATCGTTTGAGAGAGGGAAGGGTTGAAAGAGACCCGGCCTTTGTGGCCTCCTCAACGGGGAGTAGGTTTGCGAGAACCGAACCTCGGTAAAACAAATCCTTGTGTCACACTCTTATTTGCTTGCGATTTGTTTTGCGCCCTCTCTCTCGCGGACTCGTTTCTTTATTACTAACGCTAACCCGGCTTGTAGTTGTGATTATTTTTGTAAATTTCAGTTTCGCCCTATTCACCCCCCCTCTAGGCGACTATCACTAACCATTCGGGATGGAATATCTCTTTGATAAACCCTACCGCGAGTAGCTTGTGGATCTCCTCGTCTATGGCCCTGCGCTTTTCTTCGTCAAAACGGCGCAGGGTTTGCTTCACGGGTCGGGCTCCAGCTCTGATGTCCAGTGAGTGCTCGGCGACATCCCTCGGTATGTCGGGCATGTCCGAGGGACTCCACGCAAAGACTTCAGCGTTTGCACGGAGAAAGTCGACAAGCACTGCTTCCTATTTGGGGTCGAGCTCGGAGCCGATCCGAACTTTCTTGCTGGGGTCGAGAGAGACGTACTTGACTGCCTCAACCGGTTCGAAGTTGTCGACGTGCCGCTTCGCGTCGGGCGCCTCCTTAGAGAGGTGTTCCAGGTCGGCGATGAGGGCCTCGGACTCGGCGAGGGCCTCAGCGTACTCCATGTAGTCCACGTCGCATTCGTACGCGTGGCAGTATGTGGATCCGACGGTGATGATCCCATTCGGGCCCGACATCTTGAGCTTGAGGTAGGTGTAGTTGGGGACAACCATGAACTTGGCGTAGCATGGTCTTCCCAATACCGCATGGTAGGTTCCTCAGAACCCGACGACCTCAAAGGTGAGAGCTTCCTTTCGGAAGTTAGAGGGAGTTTCGAAGCAGACGGGTAAGTCGATCCGTCCGAGGGGTAGGATTCGCTTCCCGGGCGCGATCCCGTGGAAGGGTGCCGCACCGGCCCGGACTTCGGACCGATCAACCCCTAAGAGCTCCAGGGTCTCGGCGTAGATGATGTTAAGGCTGCTGCCTCCGTCCATGAGGACCTTGGAGAGCCTAACGTTGCCGATAATCGGATCGACGACGAGCGGGTACCTTCCTAGGCTTGGCACAAAGTCGGGGTGGTCGCCTTGGTCGAAGGTGATAGGCTTGTCGGACCAGTCTAGGTAGACTGGGGCCGCCACCTTCACCAAGCAGACTTCCCGGCGCTCATGCTTGCGGTGCCGAGCCGAGGCGTTCGCCGTCTGCCCGCCATAGATCATGAAGCAGTTATGGACTTCCGGGAATCCCTCTTCCTTGCCGCCCTCCTTCTTGTCGTTGCCATGGCCCTTGCCATCCTCCGCCGGGGGCCCGGTCTTATGGAAGTAGCGCCAGAGCATGACACATTCTTCGAGGGTGTGCTTGACGGGCCCCTGGTGATAGGGGCACGACTCTTTGAGCATTTTGTCGAACGCGCCGGCCCCTCTAGGAGGTTTCCGAGGGTTCTTGTGCTCGGCCGCAGCGACGAGATTCGCGTCTGCGGCGTCGCGCTTCGCTTGCGACTTGTTTTTAGCCTTCTTCTTCGTGCCCCGCTGGGCGGACGCCTCAGGGGCGTCTGTCTTCGGCTCTCCCTGAGGCTGCTTGTCCTTTCGAAAGATGGCTTCGACCGCCTCTTGACCTGAGGCGAACTTGGTGGTGACGTCCATCAGTTCGCTCGCACGGGTGGGAGTCTTGCGCCCCAGTTTGCTCACCAGGTCTCGGCAAGTGGTGCCGGCAACGAAAGCCCTGATGACATCCGAGTCGGTAACATTGGACAGCTTGGTGTGCTGCTTTGAAAACCGCCGGATGTACTCTCAGAGGGACTCCCCTGGCTGCTGGCGGCAGCTTCGGAGGTCCCACGAGTTCCCAGGGCGCACGTACGTGCCTTGGAAGTTTCCCGCGAAAGCTTTGACCAGATCGTCCATGTCGGAGATCTGCACAGGAGGCAGATGCTCTAGCCAGGCTCGGGCGGCGTCGGAGAGGAAAAGGGGTAGATTACGGATGATGAGGTTGTCATCATCCGCCCCTCCCAACTGGCATGCCAGTCGGTAGTCCGCGAGCCACAACTCCGGCCTCGTCTCCCCCGAGTACTTGGTGATGGTAGTCGGGGCTCGGAAACGGGCAGGGAACGACGCTCGTCGTATGGCCCGGCTGAAGACTCGCGGACCGGGTGGTTTGGGCGAAGGACTGCGATCCTCCTCACTGTTGCAGCGCCCCCCACACCTGGGATGGTAGCCTCGGCGCACCTTCTCGTCGAGGCGGGCTCGATGGTCGAGATGGTGGTGCTCATTGCCGAGGCGTTCCCGGGCGGCGGGCGCCTCGTCCCGCGTGCGCTCGGGATGGACCGAGGCTTCCCGAATGCGCCGGGAGGACACCACGTGATGCTCCGAGGGGTCAGCTCGCATGCGGGAGGCGGAGCTCTCGGCTCGTCGAACCGCGGCGCCTTCTAGGAGATTCTTGAGTTTGCCCTGGATACACCGTCCCTTGGTGGTGGATGGCTCCGGCATGGCTCGAAGCAACATCGCCGCTGCAGCTAGTTCCTCGCCGGACCCGCTGACGGCCAGGGGCAGCGCTGCCCTAGCATTGTCGACGATGCGGCGCCGGATGTCTTGGGCCCGATGACAGGCTTCTCCGGCGAGTGTTCGGCCTGCCCACTCCTGCTCGATGTTCTGTCGGAGCTGTACAAGCCGGCCTGCTTCCCCGTCGACCCAGGCCTGCATCTCACGGATTTGCTCGAGCTGTATGTCCTGACCCCCCGCAGGGACTGGGACCACAGCTAGCTCCCGCGGGATGTCAACGCGAGATGCGGGCCCAGGGGGATCGTCAACCTCTAGCATACCGAGGTGGTTGCCTTTGTTGTGATCTCCCAGATCGACGTGGAAACATTCACGACTTGGGCCGTAACCCTCGTCGTCAAGGTCATGGCTATCGTCAGAACAACCGGAGAGGCAGTGGTCACATGCGGACATGAAGCCCTGCATGGCACCTGGGTTATTGAGGGCAGAGAAATCCCAACCAGAGTCGGGGTCATCCTCTTCCTTAGAACCCGCCGGTCCGAAGGTTGAGACGGCTGTCAGTCGGTCCCAGGTCGACCACATGTGGTACCACGGAAGGTTTGGATACGCCTTTACGAAGGCGCTCACCATAGCGGGGTCACTAGGTGGATCAAAGCTGAACCGAAAAGGTACGAGATGGAAAACGGACGGTACCTCTTGGTCGTTGGACGGTGGTGAAGTCGTGTCGGGGGCGGAGCACACCGTCATCTCAGGTACGAGGGTAACGCCCAACAGGTCCTTTGCGAGGGTGCTGGCATCATCAGTCCGCTTGGGGCTGACACGTTGCTAGGAAGTGACACCCGCCGTCGTCTCAGGTGCGAGGACAATGTCCGACATGTCCCTCGGGGGAGTGCCAGCGTCGTCGACTCGCTCTGGTGCGACAGCCGACAAGGTGCCGCCTCCTGCGTGGCCATGGTTGCCTCGTCTCCGCCTCCTCCAACGAGGAGGGTGGCGGGGACGACCGGAGTGCTCCTCTTCTGTCGCGGGGAGATGCTGTCGTAGAGCTCGCCGCCGCCGGGCGAGTCGGAGACCGTCGTTGTCAGCACACCGCGGGGGGAGGAGTACCATGTCGTAGCTGCCGTCGAGGGACATGAACTCGAGACTCTCGAAGCGGAGCACCGTCCCGGGCTGGAGAGGTTGCTGAAGACTCCCCATCTGGAACTCAATGGGAAGGTGTTCGTTAACACGCAGCAGGCCCCTACCTGGCGCGCCAACTGTCGGTGTCTCGGACCCGGGGGTCCCTTGGACCGACCAGTGAAATCGTTGCGTGCCCCTGCCCAGATGGGTTGGCGCGGGATGGAACATAAGAGGTGGGACAAGCCTTGTATTATCGTGCACCAGGGGTGTCGCTCGTAGTAGGGGTTACAAGCGCGTCGCGTGGGGGAGAGAGAGACACAGAGTTCGTCCGCTGCTCCCCCCCCCCTGCGCGAACCCCCCTCAGGGTGGCCCTGGACCTCCCTTTTATAGAGGCAAGGAGAGGGTCCAGACGTACAACGGGGGGCGTAGCTATGCGCTAACGCGTCCGGTAGTGGAGTGCCTAAGCCCTGTGTACATGCCAACGTGGCCGTTGGGGGAGAGCTTGGTCCATGTACATGTGATGGCGTGGTCGTCGGAGGAGCGTCTGAGTCCTGTAGGAGCACAGCTGGCAGCGCGGCGAGGATCCTGCTGACGTCTCCTTGCTGTCGTAAGGGGCTGAGAGCCACCGGCGTCATGGTGCACGCGGGGCACCATCATTACTCGTCGCCGGGGTAAGCCAGATGGGACGCCGGTCTTGTTCCTTGTAACCTGAGCAGGCTAGGAATAGGGAAATGATGTATCCCCTGTTAGCGCGGTCGGTCTGAGCCCAGGGTCAGTGGAGGCGAAGACTTCTCTTGAGGCCGAGGCCGGGGTCGGGCGAGGATGCGATTCCTCCCGAGACCGGGGTCGAGGCCGAGTCCGGGGGTCGGGCGAGGCGGAGACCTCCTTCCGAGGCTGAAGCCTGAGGTCGGGCGAGGCGGAAACCTCTTCCCGAGGCCGGAGCATGAGGTCGGGTGAGGGAGCTTCCTGTTGCGCCCGAGGCTGAACTCGGTGGTTGATCGTGACTTGTTGTCAGTCGTTGCCGGGGTGGCTGACACGGCAGTCGGAGCGGAGCGAGCGGCGCTGTTTTCCTGTCATATCAGACAGTAAAGAAGAGGGACGGAGTGACTGCGGTCACTTCGGCCTGCCCGTCTGAGGCACGTGTGTCAGGATACGGCGTCAGGCATCCCCTGCATTTAATGCGCCTACGGAGCGGTCGGTTGGTGAGGCGGTCTGGCTAAGGTTGCTTCACAACGAAGCCTGCCCGAGCCGGGCCTCGGGAGAGCCGAGGGGGCGCCCGCTGCCTGAGGAGGCCCTCGGGCGAGGTGTGAACTCGTCTAGGACTACTGTTCCAACCCGAGGCTGGGCTCGGGTGAGATCGCGTCCCTCGGGTAGACGAAGTATTGACCTGAACCGCACCCGTCAGTTGGTCTGAGGGTGTTTACCAGCCATGATTAGGAGCATTGGGGGTACCCCTAATTATGGTACCCGACAAGATATAAACGGGGAAAATTTATCTCTCGACGGGTAAACGGGGATGGGAACGGGGAAGCATTCCTCATCACTGTTTCCCGCGGGGAGCAGTTAAACTTGCATGTGATTACGTTTTCGTGTACTAGTTAACGACAAAAGTAAATAATTATCTTATTAAAAGACCACTAGTTGTACAAATATGTTTATTTTGATGTATGCATAATGATTTTTTACATATGACAATGTCTATAAGTGACAATGTTTAACATTAATAACAATGAACGTATGTCTTAATTATAATTTAAACAGAGATGGAAATCTCCGTTGAGGTTTATCCCTGCGGGGAACAGGGACGGGAAAAAATATTCTTCGCAAGCGTTCGTGAGATCCCTATGGGGATTTTTTTTTCATCGCAGGAACGGAGATGGGGAGTTTTTCCCCGACGAAGAATTCCCGTTGCCATCCCTTATAATACTTTTAATATCTACATTGGTTAAAATTTTAAAACGTTTTGGTTAGTCACAAATCTGTAATAATCGGGTTTGGGGCTTGTTTACTAAAGAGAGGTTGAAATCCAGAATATTCTAAAAAAAAGGCCACAAAAAACCATTGTTCACTTTGCTTCAATGTAAACACTGATTTCATGATGAGTCATCACTCATCAGTGCCGCAATCTTCACCCAAGGAGAACTAAACCAAAAAAACAAAGGCAAACCAACAAAAAGGAAAACGATCCATCCATCCAAGAAGTGTCAGTTTCCATCGGGATATTATGCTCTTATTTCAACACTTCTAGTAGTTAGAAATAATGTAGAAACTCATTTTTATCGTATGGAAATTTTGTCACCTCTCTTGATTCAAACCATACCATGTCAACTTATTTAATGACTATATAATTTTTTCTATGGAAATTAACCTAACTTACCTTAGGAACCAACTCGGCACATCCCGTCGGGGCTTGTTCGGTTCTACCCCAGTCCATATGGATTGAGGGGATTGAAGGGGTTTCAATTCCTAGTAAGTCAAAATCTCCTTCAGTTTATATAGATTAAAAATAACTGAACAAGCCCTCAGATGGAGCGGAGGATTTTCTGTATCAACATCAACACCGATCCATCTTTCTCCTCGAGACCACGATGTCGTCCTGCTCCCATGTTCTCGTAGGAAGCCCGGAGGGCCATCACAGCGCGCCGTCGTCTGGAGCAAAATTAAAATTAAGCGCAAAACAGGACAATGTTTAAAATTAGCTGTGAGTTTTCTGATCGCCATCATTAGCTTGGTTTCACACGACACGTACGCTTGTTGATCCGTCTAGTCGGTGCACAGATTCGTGACTTTTATGGATTGGAGTGAGTGAGCATCGTCGTGACACCTTCTCTTTGTACTCCAAAGTGTGGGGCGGGATTGCCGGAAGGTGGGCCGTGGGCCTTTCTTGTTGGAATCTTGTTGTCTTTCTTGTCTTTATTAGTATTCTCGCTCATACTACTGTGTCTTGTGACAGTCTAAGGTATCTTCGTAGAGAAAATCCCTTCAATGTCATCCAAACTTATATCAATCCCTTCAATACCATTAAAATTGTAATCCCTTGAATGTCATTACCGTTAGTTTAGAGTTAACGTCGTTAGTTCAATTTAAAGTCAATCTCTCCAATACCATTAAAATCTATATTGATCTTTTCAATGCCACTAGAAATTGGTTCGATATATTTAGGGTTTAAAAATTCCAAAATCAAAAAAAATATGAATCATATTTTTAAAATTCCACGATTTTTAAAAATATTACAACGAGGATCACGCAGGCTACCAGTACGTATTACAACGAGGCAAGAGCATACCATAAGCTGATTCATCGGTGACACAAACTAGCATACACTGTTCAGCTGCCTTGATCTGACCTTTTTAGGCCATCGAGTCGAGCCGCTCCGCTGCATGTACACAAATAGCACAACCTAAACACAAAGCCGTTTCTTAAACAAAAGCTTTAATTGTGCGCTCGTAATGCGTGCACGCCCTTTGAGTTGGTGTGTTGATGTAGTATTCAGCTGTCGGTCCTGACCATCTGCCACATGGTGGAGGCCCATCCTTTGATTGCGTGGCCATGTCATAAACTATAGCATACTACACTGTTCCATTGCTTTCTGATCATCAATTTGCGGTCTGAGAAACCCAACTGCCTTTTTATTTATAACTCCACAGTGTCCCTTTTTTTTTCCCTTATTACTCCGCCCCGTGAAGCAAAAGTCAAAGACGGACGGTATGGTATTCAAAAGCTGGAGATTAAAAAAATGCGGCGCTTTTCGCGAGACTGCTCTAGAGCCCACTACTTTAGTTGGCTGATTAGAAAACGGGTCCGTTTGTTTACTGATGGAGTAGATTATTTTTTTTTAGAATTGGAAACTCAAAACCCTCTAGAATTGGAGGGGTCCGGAGGAAAAAATAAACTAATTTCCTTCTCTAGAAACGCATTTGGTTCATATACTTTCTTTGAAATACAGGAGAGAATTTAGGGAGTTTGCTGGGGTTAGCCTCTCGGTAAAATTTATAAATTCTTTAGTAGAACACTATTAAGGTTAAAGAAAAAAATTATATTATATAGTGAAGTTGATCTTGATGCCCCCGATAACATTCTCAGTTAGATTGGACACGTTGAAATTGCTGTATCTACCGACGGTCCATGCCTCTGTGCTCATCTCATCTGAGACGCGCTGCGTGCACATGCACTGCCCAATTCGGCAGCATACAGACACGACACGATCCTTTCGGCCCCGACACTAATAAAGCACACTGAGGAGACAGTGACGCTGTGCGCATCCACGTTTTACCAATATCCGCATCCTTATCCCATCCATTCAGGCATTCGACGGTGGCGCTCGAGCACATAACATACCCCCCATTTCGCGCCCTTTTCCTGGCGCCACGACCACGACCACGACCCTTTCGCGGCAACAGCTCCCGCATGCGGCCGAACGCAGAACCGAATCGAAGATCATATCCGTTTTGACCTTCTGAAGCCCCGACCACGACGAGTTCCGATCGGTGTCGACGCGCACAGTCGCGAAAAGCTAAACATGACACAGGAACGACAAACAAATCCGAATCGGACGATGACCGATCGAGCTGGCGTGCAATGCGGGATATCGCATCACCGCTGACAGCGCAAATAAAGCGAAAAGCATGTCAACTTGTCGAGGACAAGTATCGAGCGCGCACGCGGAAGCAGAGGAGATGCGTTATCACCGCCTGCGGTTTTATGATGGTAGAAAATGACAGGGCATGCAAGCCGCGAGCGGCGGGCGATCAGATCGTCGCCGGCGCCGCCCACCGGCGACATGACATGACCAACCCCACGGCTCGGATCGGCGCTCTCAGCTGTCAGTCAATCTGGGCGAGCGATCGGCGGGGCGGATTTTCGCGCGCTCGCGGTCGCGGATATGACTCGGCGCCGCGTCGGACACGACGCTGACTCGGAGCCGCGGCGGCCGGGCGCCAAAAGCAGGGCGCCAGCCAGAGGTGTGGGGGGGGGTAAAGCAAAAAGAAAAGAACCACCTGTGTTGACGCCTTTTCGGAGCGCCAAACACTCAACAAGAACCGTGGCGGTGCCTTCTGCACAGGGGCGGACGGTCCGCGCGCAGGGGCCGGACGGTCCGCGGCCTGGTGCGAGGCGCGGTGGTGCTCTCTGCGCAAGGGCGGACTGTCCGCGGCCTGGGGCCGGACGGTCCGCGACCTGGTGCGCGGCTAGGGCTCCTGCCTGACGGCCGGACGGTCCGCGCCCTGGGGCCGGACGGTCCGCGCGTACGCAGGGACGGCGGAAGATCGCCGACGGCGCCTGGATCTCGCTCCCGGGAGGGACCCCGTCGGGGAGTAGAGATCCTAGGTTGTGTCTAGGCTCGGGCCGGCCGACCTAGACTCCTCTAATCGACGTAGAGTCGAAGAGAGACGAAGAATTTGGGGATTGGATATCTAAACCTAAACTAGACTAGAACTACTCCTAGGATAAAATGCGAAATAGAAGTTGTATTGATTCGATTGTTGATTACAAATCGGCCGTATACCTCTCTATTTATAGAGGAGGGGGGCTGGACCCTTTACAAACTAATTTTCGAGCTTTTCCCGTGATTTTAGCTAACAACCGTAACACAAAACTCGGAACCCTAATCTGTTCTGCGCACGCGCGGACCGTCCGGCCCCCAGGCGCGGACTGTCCGGACCGCGGACCGTCCGGCCTCAGGGCCGGACCGTCCGCCGGCTCAAATACGGTTCGAACATATGCCCCCCTGCCTTTTGGTGGAGCTGGGCGAACCAAAAGCAACTAACTCGATGTGCTCACATCGGTTTTCTTAGGCAACTTGCCACTTACTAGGATGGTATGCAGTGGCCTTGGTCTCGATGGTTGACTCAACGGACGTGATCCCTTTAGATTTGATCGAACTGTCAATCCCAACATCGCCGAGCGTCATACTGGTCCTGACCAATTCGTCACATTGCCTTCATAATTCTTTAAGTGTTCTGGCGTAGCTCCGTAGTCGACCAGGTCTTCTCCTTGCAGGTCGTCTTCCTCCATGGGCGTCGGTACGTCGTCGGAGGTGTCATGGTTTATTGCAGATGAGTCGGCCTCAGGGGTCGGACGGTCCGTGCCCTGTACGGTTGGTCCGGTCTTTATAGTCGGACTGTCTGCTGTACCTGCAAAGAGCTGCACAATTGCTGTTTTATTTTCTGTCTTTATGGCCGTTTGATTTTCCTCAACGGCCTTTGGTCTCCATCTCTTTTGTGGTGGCGGATATTGCGGATGTGTGTCATTGAATATTTTTTCCGCCTCCTTCTCCTGATTCTCCTTTGCCCTAAGGCGCTGTAATTTTCGCTTTTGTGATCGTGTCAATCCCGATGGGCACCATCGGGGCATGGAGTATTTTGGATCGGCTATTTTATTGACAGTCGTACTTTCTTTTTTGTTTGTGTTGGCCGATTCACCAAAAATCATCGGCCCTTCGTTATTTTGTTGTACGACGACATCTGTCGTTCCTATTTTAATGACATCTTCCTTTTTCGTACTGTTGGAGGTTGTAGCTGTATGCCCCCCTGCCGGATTAGTCAGCCTTTGGGGCCGAGTTGTTCGGCAATCTTGTTGGGCATGTGCTCGTGGACCGGATTGAGGGGCTCTCAATCGGTCTTGTACTGGAGGTGTCAACCTATTGAATACAGATGTTTGGGGTGCCCCCCAAGCGGGGTACTGTGGCATCCCAAATGAGTATGGTGGCATGCCCCACATTTGATTTGGGACATATGGTGGAGGTATGTATGTGTATGGATATGACATAGGTGGATATGGTGGTGGAGGTGTCCATGCAGGTACGTTAGGTCTTAATTGAACATTATGACCTCCCGTCTTTTCCGATTGGTGTGGTGGTCCAATCGGCCTAACCTGCCGTCGCACCTGGGTGGGTAAGCGAGGTCCCTTTGGTGGCCGGTCGCTGGGGCCAGCCTTCTTTTTCACATATTTAGACAATAATTGATCAAAGGTCGGGCTAGATTTTACCAACCGACCAGTTGCCTTGAACGTGTTAGTTTTCCACGTACCTATTTCTGGTCGTCGTGGTTTGAAGGTACGTGGTCGCCGCGGCTCTTCGACGTTGCCGGACCGTCCGTCAGAACGCTTCGGACCGTCCGGTGATGTTACGGACCGTCCGCGCCTAGACACCGGACCGTCTGCGATGCGTAGTATGGGTTCTCGCGCATATCCCTTTGTCTGTGCTTGCCCCCCAGCGCTGGAGTTTGTGATGGTTACCTTCAGTGTCTCCCCTCCATCAGGAGTCTTCTCGGCCATCACTTTCCTGCAAGAAATTTTGTTGTTTCCATCGGCCTCCCGTGCGTTGCCGATGATGACTTCTTTGTCTTTGCCCTTATCGGCTGTGTTGGGCCGAATTAGGACCTTTTTGCCATTAAAGTCGATCACATTCATTGGGAAGGGCTCCGTGTCCTCCTGAAATTTCAATCGTCCCTCATTAATGGCCGATTGAATTTGTCGTCGGAACACATTACAATCATTAGTGGCATGGGAAAATGAGTTGTGCCACTTGCAGTATGCGCGACGCTTTAGTTCGTCGGCAGGTGGAACGATATAATCAATTTTAATGTTACCATTTTTTAGTAATTCATCGAATATCCTATCACATTTGCCGACATTAAATGTAAACTTAACCTCCTCCTGTCGTTCCTTTTGAATTGACTGCAAGGAGTAGCAAGCCGAAGATTTGGCCTGCTCGGGCCAGACTATTTCGGCGGTGTAAACTTTCTTTGGTTCATCGTCCGAACTACTTTGATTGTGTTCTACTATAGGGACATTATGATGAACCGTTCTGACTAGTTCTTTGCTTCGGCTTTCACAAGCCGAAGCTCTCTGATGTAATTGTGCTAGAGTAAAGAACTGGATGCCTTCTAATCTCTCTTTTAAATAATAGCGCAATCCATCAAAGGCTATTCCCGCCAGTTGTTTATCTGTTAAATGAATTTGAAAGCATCGGTTTCTCGTATCCTGTAATCTCCGGATATAATCACTAACCGATTCATCCCTTTCTTGTCGTAGGGTCACTAAGTCTACTAAATCTAGCTCATAATCACCAGAGAAGAAATGTTCATGAAATTTTTGCTCTAAGTCTCCCCATGACAAAATGGAATTAGGAGGGAGCGTGGCATACCATGTGAATGCAGTCCCTGTTAAGGATAATGAAAATAAACGCACACGGAATGCTTCGGTGTCGGCCAATTCTCCTAATTGTGCTAGGAACTGGCCTATGTGCTCACGCGTGCTCTTCCCTTGGTCACCCGAGAACTTTGCAAACTCGGGTATCCTGGTTCCCTGTGGGTATGGGTGGCGATCAAATCGGCTGTCATAAGGCTTCCGATATGATTGCCCCCCAGGGATCATGCTTACTCCGAGCTTATCTCGGAACGCCCCGGCTATTTCTTCCCTCACTATACCAATTGCAGCCGGTGCAAGACCACCGGCTCTCTGGTCAAACATAGGTGGGGTTGGTTGCATGTTAGTATGTTGTCGTTCCCCCCATTGGCTTGAACTACGTGGTGCATTTCCATTTGCCCTATATGGCTCATATGTTTGATCGTTTCTTTCCGGCCTTCTAGGTGGGGCCGGAAAGCTTTCCTGGGCTCTGGATCCTGAATAAATGGGCTGGTGCATTGCATAGCGCGATGCGACGTGTCGTTGGGACGGGTGAGGATTCAGGTAACAATCCTCCTCAAAAAGGTCATGCGCGGACTGTCCGGACATTGGCCCGGACCGTCCGTGATTATATGCGGACCGTCCGTCGTTGTATGCGGACGGTCCGACTTGGTAGTTTAGATTTTGTGCCGTATGTGGTGGCTCGGGCGCATATCTAGGTAACTCATTAAAAATAGGCCCGACTGTTGCTGGCCCGGACGGTCCGCGCTCACGTGCGGACGGTCCGGACATGTGCAGATCGGCTGATTTGCTGCCGATTTGCGTCTGCTCAGGGTACGTGTACATCGGCATCCCATAAGGGGGTTGTGATTGGTCGTGACAACCTTTAACCGATGTATTACGTGTATTATCTCCTAATTCAACCTCGGGTGAAGGAAAATTTGCTATACTAGATTTATTAAATGCACGTACTAGTCTCCTACAATCGTTCTGCATAACCCCTATGATATTTTGCATCTGTTCGCGCTGTTCATCTACATAATTCTTAAGAGATTGCAGCTCGTTCGTATTACTTACATTGGGGATGTCTGGCGTGGGTTGGAGCGAAGCCGGATCCGTCGCCCGATGTCGAACGACTTTGTTGTTCCTGTCCACTTTGAAGTCGGCCAGGAACCTCGCCTTTGCTTCTTGGATCAGCCGCTCCTGGCGCTCCTCGAACAGGAGCTGTTCTTCAGCCGGCAAATTTTCCCATATCGGTGTGATGATATTGCTGGTGGAAACTTCGGAGCTATCCTTTGAACCGGCCATTGAGGGCCGATTTGATGAGCTTAGATGTGTTTTCCCCAGCGGAGTCGCCAAAAAGTATGTTGACGCTTTTTCGGAGCGCCAAACACTCAACAAGAACCGTGGCGGTGCCTTCTGCACAGGGGCGGACGGTCCGCGCGCAGGGGCCGGACGGTCCGCGGCCTGGTGCGAGGCGCGGTGGTGCTCTCTGCGCAAGGGCGGACTGTCCGCGGCCTGGGGCCGGACGGTCCGCGACCTGGTGCGCGGCTAGGGCTCCTGCCTGACGGCCGGACGGTCCGCGCCCTGGGGCCGGACGGTCCGCGCGTACGCAGGGACGGCGGAAGATCGCCGACGGCGCCTGGATCTCGCTCCCGGGAGGGACCCCGTCGGGGAGTAGAGATCCTAGGTTGTGTCTAGGCTCGGGCCGGCCGACCTAGACTCCTCTAATCGACGTAGAGTCGAAGAGAGACGAAGAATTTGGGGATTGGATATCTAAACCTAAACTAGACTAGAACTACTCCTAGGATAAAATGCGAAATAGAAGTTGTATTGATTCGATTGTTGATTACAAATCGGCCGTATACCTCTCTATTTATAGAGGAGGGGGGCTGGACCCTTTACAAACTAATTTCCGAGCTTTTTCCGTGATTTTAGCTAACAACCGTAACACAAAACTCGGAACCCTAATCTGTTCTGCGCACGCGCGGACCGTCCGGCCCCCAGGCGCGGACTGTCCGGACCGCGGACCGTCCGGCCTCAGGGCCGGACCGTCCGCCGGCTCAAATACGGTTCGAACAACCTGCCTCCCTCATCTCGTGCTGCGTGCGTTGCGAGTGACCGAACGTGTGTGACGGTGTCTTCCATACACGCGGAAGCAAAAAAAAAAAAAAAGAACCTTCTCCGTGGTCATCCAGAACGTAGTGGGGTGGGACCGGCATGCCGCAATGGACCCTTCTATACTATGTACCTACCTGTTTCCACCTCATCCCCCCGGCGTCAAATGAGGTCCTGCAACGTTGTACGTACCGTGTACAACTAACTTACGAGTGGCGACTTGCAAAAAGGCAACGTTGATTTTTTTTTTCCTTTAACCGCGAACAGTTTGGTTGGTTTTGTCCCAAAAATATTAAGGTATATACATCCGATCCGACGAGGCGACGACTATATCAGCATCTATCAGAGCCGGCCTTAATTAGAGGCCCGACCCGAACTGCATGCATACACATGCACGTAACAGGGTTCGGTGGATATGAATGTATACGGACCACTGTCTGCATGCATATGCGTGCGTGGATGCCACTCATGGATGGCACATGAACACAGAGTAGCAGCGGGCCCCTTGCACATGCAGGAGGAGTGCCATTAGGTAGCCGTCCAACTGCACCTTGGAAATCTTCTTTTATCCTTCACTCCTCATGGTGGCCTCATGGGGGATGATGACTGTTCCATTCAAAAGCATCGGATAGACACCCAGCTTTTTGATGGCTGTGAACGGCACAAAAATACTACATGTGTTATGTGTATACTGTTGACAGCTTCCCCAGCTTATAAAAGACACCCTCGTCTTCCCATTTGGAGCACGGAGCTCGAGCAGCCAGCGACGACAACCCACGCGCACACCAACCAACAAGCCACACCCACAGGCCACACAGCTCACCAGCTAGGCTAGCAACCACCTCCATCGCAGAGGCCGTCGGAAGCTCAGCCGTGAATTCGGCAGAAAGGAAAGGGAAAGTCTTGGGTGGTTTCAACAAGAGATAGAAGATGGAGAAGGCCGCAGGGCAGCACGAGCATGTGATCGGCATCCCGGTGAACAACAGGGCGTTCGGTATCGAGGAGCCGGATTTCCCCAGCAATGGCGCCGCCAAGAACGCAACCGCCGGCGACGGGGGACGGCGCCGGGTGACCGCCGGGGACAGGGTCGCCCAAGGCCTGAAAGAACACGGTAAGTTCTTCCATCTCCGATCCAACCCAAAAAAAAAAAAACATGCATGGATGCTCCCACCCAGCCTCTGTGTCTCGAGAGACTGAACTGAACGTGCTCGTACCGTGTCTGCAGTGACTCTGGGCCCGAAGCTGTACGAGACCGTGAAGGGCAAGCTGTCGCTGGGGGCGAGGATCCTGCGGGCGGGCGGCGTGGGGAAGGTGTTCCGGCGCTGGTTCTCCTCCCCCGTCGGCGGGGGCGGCGAGCGGCTGCTCAGGGCGTCGCAGTGCTACCTGTCGACCACGGCCGGCCCGATCGCCGGCATGCTGTTCGTGTCCACGGAGAGGGTCGCGTTCCGGAGCGACCGCTCGCTGGCGCTGCCGCTGGCCTCTCCGTCCGGCGGCGGCAGCGGCACGACGACGGTGCTGCGGGTGCCGTACAAGGTGTCCATCCCGCTGCGCAGGGTCGCGGCGGCCAGGCCGGGCCAGAACAGGGACCGGCCGGAGCACAAGTACGTGCAGATCGTCACGCGCGACGGCTTCGACTTCTGGTTCATGGGCTTCGTCAGGTACCAGGCGTCCCTGCAGGAGCTGGAGAAGGCCGTCGCGCAGTCGCAGTCGCAATGACCTGAGGCGATCCGCCGGGCGTTTGTTGTGCTCCTGTGTGGTATGCTGCTTCATCTGTGTGCATATGTAGTAGGGTTTCGGTTTTCTTGATGATGGATTGCTTGGCGTTTTTGGCATTGGAGCAAGTCCGGTATACATTATACAGGAGGAAAAAAAACATGGGGTATTAGATTGATTACGTAATCGGTGATGCTGAGTAAATCTTCTACGGCGCCAGCGTAAAAGTGTCTCGGATGAGGTTTACATGTAACATGTGTCATGAAAACCACAAATGTTTGTGCGACGAACTAGACTGTGTTAACTGAACTCTGTTCCCATCTTTTACATCGAGGCAACCGCGCGTACTGATGAATGCTATACTATTTCCCTTCTTATTGTAACCTGACTACTATGCTGAACTGAAGCACTCGTGCCGTGGAGAACTATTAGTACGAGTGAGGTTCTAGTTAATACAAGTGCCCTTTCAAGATTACCATGAAAATACAAACAGAAGAGGGAAAGCTTCAGTATCAGCCTAGTGATTTCGAGTTTCGGTTCCACAAAAGCTTAGAAACCCAAGCAAAGAACTGTTTCAAACTATTGCCCGACTCTACCGATAAATTTCCACTAGTGAGAAGCAAAAAATCTGAATGTTCCACCAGTGAGAAGCCAAAATCTCAATAGCAGTCAACAGCAACACCCTCAATAACAGTCAGAAAAAAGGGGGGATGCCAGATTACACATTCCCTTCACTTTCCTGCGACAAAGCTTAGACGACTATATATATCTGGATAAAATTAATTGTTAACATATGAAGAAGTCATAGAAACATCGAGGGCGTAGATGTACCGTGTACGTGCTATCATGGGTTAGCAATACTCGCTTTGTTTTGATGTTTTCCATCCCAAGCCTAGATGACGTACCGCCCAGTTGTCATCCGAGCGAATTTATCTGAGTTTATATATTTAGGGCCTGTTTGGTAATGCAGTTTTGATATACTATAGTTTTGAGATATTATAGTTTACAATTGTACATGACACAAATACTGTGGTATTATTTTACCACAGTAAAACCATAATATTGCTGAAAACCGTGATCTGTTTGGTTCTATTGGAAAAACAAAATATGTGTAGAGAGAGAAGAAAACTGAGGTTCTGAGTGGAGTTTCGAAAACTTCAAAAATATCACGGTTTTGGATAAACTATGGTATTTAAAACTATGTTTTGTATGTACAAACAAATACTTTTTAAGTTCCAATACTATAGTATCATCAAATACCATAGTATTGTTTCAAAACTGCAAAAATACTACGCTTCCAAACAAGACCTTAGCTGTCTTGTCCTCTTCTTTTCTCCTCCGAAACCACAGCTACAAAACTAACACGCTAGATACTGATAGTATCCATCAACCGCTGTAAAAGAGTTTTTAGCAGTATTCTCGACAATTAAAAGTATGAAAAAAATACTATACGAATACTAGTAAAATGATAAACAAGCAGCATATCCTCTTGGATATTTGATACAGCCTACTTTTATAACTTTTTTTATACAACCTACTTTTATTATACAGCTTCTAGTCTCTCTTCCACTTTATTATACAGGCTGCTTTTATAACTTTTTTTATATTACATTCGTTCTAGAATATTTGATACCCGTTTTGAACTAAAATGCGATAAATAAAACAGACTGTGGAGGATCAAATGCAGGCGGCGCCCTGTCCCCAATCCCCTGTGATCTACTGATCTTGCAGGTGGGACGTGCAACATTAATTGAGCAATCTATGATTAAGTTTCACGAGACGTTACACGATTTTTTTGGGCGGATGATTAGATTGCAATGTATGATTCGACGAGAATTATAGCGGGTGCTTTTGTTTTTCTTTTGCCGTAGATTGCTTTTAAGCGGGACTCTCGGTCGGTACAGTAGAAAGTGAAGCTGGGAACCTAATTAATCAATAGCGCAACGGCTGGCATTGACAGCGAAGCAGCAGCCATGTTTAATTGGCTTGTGGGCATAAAGAAACGTGATGATGCCGCGCTTTGCATGTAGGCCTTTTGTTGCCGGTTCGTTTTCATCCTACATTGGAATTGGCTGGTGCGTGCGTGCCTTTGGAATCTGAACTGAAATACTTTAGTTGAATCGTATCATTTGGTATAGGCGTACGTTTTTAAGGTCCTTCATCACCAGAACAAAATTTTCTTCTTCTCCATGTTCGAAGCGAATAACTAGAGTAACACTGCGTCATTGGTTCCAGGAATCAAGGTAGGTACACTTTGTAGCGGGCATGGCCATGCCCATTTTTTAGTCGTGCATGCGCCGAAAAAACGAAGCAGTTTGAGTTACATGAGATGTCAGGTTACTGCTAGGTAGATCTGAATACGGGTCATCCGATCCGACCAACTTGACTCGATCCGACCGAAAAATCCGGTCCGACTGACCCGATCAATACAACAGACGGGTGAGAAATAATTTTTGACTCATAATAATTCACGGGTCGGGTACGGGCCGTGATTTTTGACCTAAACTCTGACCCAACTCGAAAAAACTCCACCCAAAGCCAAAAAATCCGAGCTAACCTAAAAAAAACCTAATCCGACACGTCAAACAGGGAGCCATGGACCAACCTGACCCGACACTAGGCACAGGTCGGCTACAGACCGTGATAAATGGCCCATGATCCGACCCGAACTTGACATTTAAACAGGTCTAATAACTACTTGTGATACGGAGGATTGAACAGGAACATCACCTTTTAAAAAAAAATCAGAACCGTGGACGTGGCACTGGTAGTGGCATTCCTCGCTTACTTGGAAGGACGGTATGGTCGGCCACGGCCAGAAACCACCCGGCGAGCCGGCAACATCTCCGTCTCCGCATCGACACGTATGGCACGGCGGGGATACGCCGATGGCGACGCTGAGAAACGAGAGGAGAGGAGGGCCCATCCCCAGATCCGCTTCCGATACTCCTCCGTCCGACAACGCACTGTGCGCAGAGCCACCGGGGGGGTGGGGGGGACACGCGCGTGGCGCGCCATGCCATTGCCATGCCCCCGCGGCGTCGGCGTTCAGCCCAGGAACGGCAAAGCTGCCGGCCTCCCGTCGCGTCGGCCCTTCCGGTTGCCGGGTTCATTGCGGTGCGGTGTACAAGGACGGCCAGCAGAACAGTGCCCGGACGGTTACGTGGTTACGTCGGTAGGCGGTCGAGGGGGTCGGTCCGTCCGACTCGGCGCCGCGTCGGAGGTGACGGGGACTTGTGGACTCAGCGGGAGCACGCGCGCGTGGTGACTTCGACGGGGAGGAAAAGCTGTTGTCTTGCCGGATGCCTGGATCCTATTTCTCTCCAAAAGCTGGCCGTTTTACACGTTGGGCCGCTGGTCCTAGTCCCTACCCCCGTCCACATCGCAGGCATGGACCTGACCTCCCACCACCTCCGTCCTTCTTCCTGCTTGTCTGCCGATCGCTTGCGGACGCCGGTCTTGGGAACAGTGTTCGCGGTGTGGCCTCCTCCAGTCCTCCATGCATTAGCATCCCCTGTCTACGTTTAGACACTCTCGACAGGCAGGGGACAGCGCATGTTTAGCTTAACCCCTGATATCGTCCCGGTGCAATGCCTGAAGCTCTGCTCTAAACAAAACAGCAGCAGCGGTCCCGGGAGCCAAAAGCGAGGCCTCGGTGCGACTAGCGAGAATGTGCAGGCAGGCACATGGGGGCGCTTCTCGGAAAGCGGCAGGCGCGGCGCGGGCGCCGGATCCCATAGAGAATTCCAGAATCATTTGCACCTGGCCATGGCCTCCACATGGACAGGACGCACAAGAATCGGGCGAGCAGTTTTCTGGTAGCTGCGATGCGACCAACCAGTTGGCCACGGGAGCGGGTGTCTACGACGCCTGCTTTAAGCCGAACATGGACTGCGCCTTGCCTTTCTGAGCCGCTGGTGACTCGGCCGCCCCCGCCTGCTGACTCCGCAAATCCACTGCCTTTGCCAAAGCCGCTCCGCCCCCAAAGGATGTTCCAGTTCCACTTCCGCCGCCGCGCCCTATAAATGGCCGCCATCGGCAGGCTGCACTCCGGTACCAATCCCCGATTCCTTACACGCTAAGCCACGCAACGCAACTAGCAGCAGCTAGCCATGACGATGAAGTCCGGCAGCGGCGGCCATGTCATCGGGGTCCAGGTCACCTCCAAGGCGCACGGGATAGAGGAGGTGTCCAGGGACGATCCGTCCTTCAGCAAGGGCGCCGGCGATCACCTCGCCGTCTCGTTGACGCACCCCAGCCCTTACGCGTCTTTCGGCTACAAGCACAGTGAGTCTCTCGTGCCATGCATCATATATGAGATTATTAATAACTTCCGAGTTCACAGCATGCTTACTGACGTGCTTCTGTTCTGATGCAGGCAGCAAAGGCCAGGTGGTCCACTGGGTGAGCAAGCTGAGCAGAAGGGCGCAGGGCTTCAGAGAGCATGGTGAGTTAGCCACAGCAGCACTCATCCGTCCGTGTGATTACTTCTTCCTTCGTTCATTATCCAAAGGACCGCTAGCTGACGATGAGCACGCACGGTGTGCAGTGACCTTGGGCCCGAAGCTGTCGGAGACGGTGAAGGGGAAGCTGAGCCTGGGCGCGCGGATCCTGCAGGCCGGCGGGGTGGAGCGCGTGTTCCGCCAGGCCTTCGCCGCCGCCGACAAGGGCGAGCGGCTGCTCAAGGCGCTGCAGTGCTACATCTACACCACGGGCGGGCCCATCGCCGGGATGCTCTTCGTCTCCACCAGGAAGGTCGCCTTCCGCAGCGACCGCCCCATCACCGTCACCTCCCCCGGCCCCCGAGGCGGCAGCGGCGGCACGGCGCGGGTCACCTACAAGGTGGCCATCCCGCTGCGGAGGATCCGCAGGGTGCGGCCCAGCGAGAACGTCCACAGGCCCGAGGAGAAGTACATCCACGTCTCCACCGTCGACGGCTTCGAGTTCTGGTTCATGGGCTTCGTCAGCTACCAGAGGTCGTGCAAGTACATGCAGCAGGCCGTCTCGGAGATGCGATGACCGTCCCGGCCGGCCGGTGTGTCGCTGCCGGAACGATGTGAAGAGACTAGTAGGATGTTATGGGTCTCGCTTCGCCATCTTTTGTCGCCAAGCAGCCGTAGCTAAAAAGATTGCCCTGTCTTTAATTTTGGATCGGTGCAATTGTGTTCCTTCCGCGTACGAATTTGGACCAGCATCTCTGTTGTTCCAAAGTGGTTGCTCTCGATCTACTAGTACACATGGACCGAAAAAATTAACCATTTGTGCATCTTGTTGAATGGAACAGTTCTATGTGTTTCTGATTAGTTTATTTCTCTCTACCAGTAGTAAGTAAGCGTCAGAACATAAATAATGCAAAATACAATTTGACTTTGTCTTATTTTTAATATCTTTTACAAATTAAAAGCAAGTGACCAACACCCCTCCTGTCAGGGACGGTACTAAATGCAAGCAAGTGTATTCAATTGAATAATCAAAAACATTATGTATACATGTATATAAAATATTATAAAAAAATATAAACTCATACTATTTACAATTATTTTGTCTAAACTTTAATTCTCACCAGCTCTCTTCATTTCTCTATCGTGCAACCTATTAAACATTACAATAGTGTGATTTTAGATTATCAAGAAAAATTATATTATAATAAAATTTCGAATAACCATGCTTCACCTCCTGTCCCCTTGCTGAAAGCTTCGCTAACATCTTCCGCTAGTCCACTAAGGAGTCACGATGTCCTCAAGAGCTAGGATTGAGACCCTCGTCTGACAGCCAACATGGAGCAACAGCAGAAGACACACACCACGATGTGAGGCCACCAACATCTCGCTAAACGGCCAGGCGTCCAAATCATATTATAAATGGCCAACCGGCAGAAAAATTTTCATTTCGGCGAGGCCCAATTCTTTTAGATGATCCACACAATCATCCTTTTAACATGGACCTTCGACACACTTCTCCCAAGAATATATAGTTAGTTAAACTTAAAAAATGATTTTTCGATAATGTTGGTCCTTATTCTCGAATACTATATATTAAGAAGAAAACAACACAATTGTTAATGATTAAAGACATTCGTCATTTGAAACATTATCTTCTTTTAGATATAATGATCTTTAGACGAAAGTCATGACTGACGTACCTTCATCATCTTGATAAGTAAATAAATATAAATGAAGAAACATGAAATACAGAAGAAGAATGTAAATAATGACAATAAAACAGTAGATTGTTTACATTCTTATTTTATTTCATAAACATGAGTAGATGTTCACAATATTTATATTTTATCGATACCTTCGGCTTCACAGAAGATGAGAATGTGAGTGATACAGGAGTGATTACAATGCAGCGTGAACAGTACGGTGTTACTGTTCATCTATTTATAGGCGCGAGACGTAGCCGTGCAAAATTACATTCATGTCCCGACATTTACTGTTAATCATTAAGCAAGCTATCAAGGACTAAGTAGTCTTTTCTTCTTTAGGTCGGTTCTATCTTTCACCATCGTTATCATGCTAAGTCGAAGGTCTTTCAACCACAGCTTCGACGCTCGTTCACCCTTCCTTCAGACCGCACCTTCATATAACGCACATCTTCATCTTAAAGCCGAAATCTTCTGTAACAGTTTTTGTTATACTGAAAAACATATTAATTAAGTTTTTGAGAACCTTTGAAAGAGAAAGGCTCTCAACACGAGTGTGCACGTATTTAGGATTGAGGTAGTAGGTTACAACTAATTCATGATTTTTTTGATAGAGTCCTCAATACATAGTTTGTAGGCAAAAATTTAGTGAGAAATGGAGTTGCTGTAAGGAGTCATGTTGCCCCCAAGAGCTAGGATTGGAGCCCTCAACTGCCTGCTAGCATGGAGCAGCGGCAGAAGACACATCGCGATGTGAGGCCACTGGCCACCCACGTCTGACGTCTCGTCAAACTCGCCAAACGGTTAGCCGTCCAAATCCTATTCTGAATGGCCAACCAGCAAAAAAAAAACATTTTGGGGGGGACTTATTAGTTCTTGCAAATGATCCACAATGGTCTTTTTTTTAACCTGGACCTTCGAGAGACTTCTCCCAACAATATTTTTTAGTTAAACTTAAAAAAAATGAATTTTCGAGAACCGAGGTATGCACGTATTTTAGGATTGAGGCAGTATGTTACAACTAATTCATGATTTTTCACGTTAAAAAACAGAGGACATCCTTTTAGAGAAAAGAAACGTAGAAGCTATATATACAGTCGGCACAAAATATACACGGTGGGATGAGATCACCAAGCCATTTGATTCCTGAGCTAGTTTCCTACCAACCACGTGGCTGCACAATTCCGCCATGGCCGGCGCCTCCGCTTCGGCTGCCGTCCCCGGCGGTCCACGGCGCACTTCCAAGCGGCCGGAAACTGTACGCACCGCCGCCGTCGAAGCTGCTGCTGCTTCCTCGGCTTTGTGCCATGGCCGCCCGCTGGAAACCACCCCCTCTCCTGTAGCTGTAGCTGCTGCTCTTCCATTGCGTCTCGGCGGCGGCGGCGGCGGCAAGGGCGTTCCCTCTCCCCCGCCCGATCCAGCCCGTGCCGGCGTTCTTGTGCTCTTCCCGCGGCGACGCCGGCGTGCTCGGCTTCCACACGGTGTCCGGCCTCTGAACGCTGCAAGTTGCACCTCCCCCGTCAGGATTCAGGAACGAGAACGGCATCTTGGTCATGTCAGGCAATGGCAACAATATCTATAGAAATTGAAGATGGCATTTGAGTCTACATGCGCGGCGGCCTTGAGCCCGGGTACGTGTGCCAGAGTGGCCTCTTGGAGATGTCGTCTCCCGTAACAGTCTGCATGGCAATCATAGTAATCCGTGAGTGTGTCCCAAAGACCATGATCGGTCTGTGAATAAACTGGAACAATAAGCAGCTTAATATGCACTGTAGGTGTTCGTGAATCCACCTTTTCAGGAACTCTGACATTGCCAGGCAGTCTTGGAACTGTGTTCGCCGCCTCAGGGTTGAAGAACATACCTGATCTGAGACATGAACACCCAGAACGTATAACTAATGCTTCAACTTGTCGCCCCAAGACACAGTGAGAGCAAACGTACATACATTGTCTGATCACTCGTTATGTCCTGCAGGTTTGGTGTGGGTGAGGGGAAGAAACCGTCGCAGAAGCCATCATTGTAAGCAGGCGCTATCCACCCTCCAATTCCACTGTTAAAAAAAATGATTGAGACCACCTAACCGAACAAAAATGCCAAAATAAATAATAAAACAACGCGTTGGTACTAATTTACACCATCTCAGTTCAGACTTTGTGCACCTCGTAGCTGAATCTATCGGAAGCTTCTGCATCGAACAGTGCGATGCTTGTTCAGTAACCTCGTTGTGTGGCAGAGAGCTTGAGCCTCCATTGTGTGGCAGAGAGCTTGAGCCTCCATTGTGTGGCACAGAGTTGGAGCTCCTGTGCAGAAACACCTTCTCTTTCCTAGTGGTATTCCGTCTCGATTCAAGGGTCTATAATTCCAGTAACAAGCCAAAGGGAAAACTTTTACCTATGGCTATAGCTTCATGCAACGGCAGTAAGATTTAGCGTAACACGAGCACAGATGACAAGCGATCGAATTGCTTTTACCGTGAGCTTTCCATCTACCATTTCGCTGGCCGATAGCCGCAGTTCCTCAGAGATGCCCTGAAACAATTCGAGAATCAGCACCGCCACTTGATCACTATGCATGGACTGGAAAGTATCAGTTGGTTCAGTTCATCGATTCATCGTACACAGGATATAGTAAGCTCACCCTCCACAAGAAATATTTCCCATCCTTGGCATGCACCAACCTCGGGTAGTAAAAAGGGGTGTCCCTTTTTTTCTCGTAACATTTTGGGAGAGCACCCCAGCTGCGGAGGGGGGTTGAAACTATCAACTCTTTACATCATAAAATCCTAGTAACAAGTAACATGCATGCCAGCAGTAAAAACAATGGACGTGCCTTTGCATCGGTAAAACTGCCATAAGCTGATCGAATGGTCGTAATGGTTTGTCCAAAGTGAAAGATATCTCGACCCTAGATAGACCTTTGAGATCAGATACGAAAGGAGCAACATAGAACGGGTAGTACCTGCAAAAAGTTGTAAAGCAGGTAAGACGTGGTAGAACAGAAGCATTTAATTTGTTTGGAGAAAAATGAAGCGTTTGTGCATGAGAATGAGATAGATAGGAATAGGATCCATAACCATGAATAAGCGTATGTGCATTTTATTTTACCAGCTCCATGATGGAACGTCTGCGAAATAGCATTGAAGCACCCAACAAAGTCCTTCTAAGTACTTTTGCGCCTGAATTCAAAGGGAGGAGAGGGGAAGAAATTAAAGGAGGGCGGATTATGGCAGATATAAAATGCCAGTTCTGCAGCTTCCCTAACCATGTCGTTCTGCAGCTTCCCAATTTCACTAGAAGTTTTGGCACCGAAATGCTCCCTGAAGAACCGAGACTTCCATCCTGGTAAGCCTAGTCTTATCTGCAATAGACATTTAAAGAATTGTAGCTGGGCCACAGTAGAAATATTTATCCAGCAGGAGGGCATCACTAACAGTGTCATATGGGTTTTCTTCATTAAAAAGGAGATCATCTAATTTTTGTCTTAGTTCTGGTCTTTCGCTTTCTGGAGCTTCACGCAACATTTCATGATATGTCTCCAGCAACGAATCCTACAGGACAGAAACAAATACACTGAGAATGACAATAAATTCCACCTTGCAGCTTAGGGCTGGTAATGGATCACGATCCAAATGTTTCTTCACGATTGTTGATTTGAAGCATTAATTAATTTTAGTTAATAAAATGAATAGAAATAAAGCTGATCCAAATAATCCGATCCTTGAATTTTATAGCGTAAAATTTACCACCTACTTGCAGCACAACACTATTGACTAGAGCGTCAACGTACCTGTTTCAGATCATATCTTTTGAGAAAAATTTTATCTTCATACATGGAGAGTTCATGAAAAAATGTTTCCAGCCTTGAGACTTCCAGATATGCACCATACTTATCTTTGACCTGTTTTCAGTGTCAACGAACTTAGGTCACCGGGTAATTCAATGGGTAATCATGGATGAAATAAAAGACTAGAGCTGGAATTCTTCAGGTACTTTGTCTGTGTTGGTAATATACCCTCCCATTTTGTTGAAGGTTGTTTTGTACACTTC
Organism: Zea luxurians; assembly: GCA_029449295.1. NCBI lineage: Eukaryota > Viridiplantae > Streptophyta > Magnoliopsida > Poales > Poaceae > Zea > Zea luxurians. The sequence goes on from JAOPSE010000144.1 coordinate 1,455,366, forward strand.
GATGAGAAGATCAACCGCACCCTGTTAGATGGAATAGATGAGAGAAACATCTATGCTTTTTTTTTTCCAGAGTAATGAACAAAGCAAAAAGGCATATGTAGTTATAACAAAGTTAACTTTCTACTACGCTATTACAATAGTCTAAAGGTTACCTCTTGCGTCTTAAGTGACGGAATATGTGGGATGAAATCGTTTCCCATAAGGAAACAAATAAATATGAAGTCATCTATTAGCCTCTCAATATCAGTCTCGCAGACTGGGTCCAGTATCTTGAATTCAATCTCCAAGTACTCTCTCAGAACCCACATGTTCAAAAACTGGAAATTAAGATGGCGTTATTAATGTATCAAAATGAGGAAATGAGTGGCATTATCTGGGGTTGGGAGGTGAGCAGGACCAGAAATGATTTCTTCGGATTCCCTTCCGTTTCTTCCTGATTTGGGTAGAGCACATCCTGTTGAAGTTAAACAGAGGAGCGGTGCATACCATTATAAAGTGCTGGAGTTACTCTGACAGGTAAAACTTTACACAAATCCTGGCCAAGTTAGTAGTATAGCATCTGCTTCCTCTTAATGAAATACGTGCGGGACACGATCGCTAAAAAAACTCTTAAATTTGCCTTCTATATATATTACATATGTGTGCTCTATCAAGCATGTGATGCAATATGTTTAAGCATGACATTAACATTGACGAGGGATTAACAGACCTCACGCAGAATAGAGAAGTAGACTTCGTGAGATGCCAAAGCAAGCATTATCAGATCCGCATCCTGCAATGATTCTTCACAGTTAATCCCCAGTACAGATAGCTAGGCATGATGAAAACTGGATCAGTGATACACAACATTATTAGAAATGATGAGATCATCAAGAAAACCGATTAATATATATGTTCCCTACATGCCCAAACAAGCAGTGTCGAGTGTTGGGATCATAGCCTTCCATGCTGCATTGCGCACGGATGAAAGACATGATCTTGTGCTCTCCTTCTCCAGGAACACTCGCATCAGAGAGTATTACCTTCAGAACAGATATGTTAAACTTGTCAGCAACATCCACCTGGTAGATTCAGCAAGTCAATGTTTGTCAATACTTTATAGACCCTGCAGTTAGATTCAGCATGTATGTCTAATGGTTGAAGCTGAAATGAACATGAACTTCCCTTTAAGAAGAGAGAGAGAGAGAGAAGAACATAAATTGCATTTAGTAAAGCACAGGAGCAAACCATGATGTCTCTCCACCAGGGGTCACTGTTAAATCTGGCACGGATGTAGTACTCGAGGGCTTCTGATACCTTCTCCATGAACTCAGTACCTGGGCTGATGACATTGGGGTCAGAAACTTCGGAAATCTCTCGCGGTGGTTCCTCCTGCAAGTCGAAGCATGGACGCATTTTTCGGCTGTTTCAGACATCACACTGTCAATGTAGAAAAAAATCATATGCAATTATTTCATTGACGAGAGAATCTGATATTTGTCATTACAGCAAGTCTTTCCATGGCGGAGTGGAAACGTCCCCTTCGTATTCGGTTCATTTTGGCAAAAGGAGCAACGCCGTCTGCAGATGGAACAGATAGGGAAGTGCATGCATGTGTAACTAAGTTGCTCAAATAACTGAAGGTAACCAACATCATCCTTAACACTTGTTGCTGGTTGTTAATGTACACCGCGGTAATAGAATAAACCCATTCCTCATATTATTAGTTACTAATTATTAGTATATAAGAAATGAAATGATGATGGATCAACTCATTTCATTCCATTTCACAAACCAAATAAAAAAAGTGAGAGGTGAGAATTTGTTCCTCAAACCAAACACGGAATTCAGTTCAGTTTGATGTGTAACAATCTATGCACGAACCTACTGCCAAGTACAGCAGACTTGTTGGCCTGACGATGCGGAACAAGCGGTCCATGTACTCGAACATGGACTCGAACACCTCATTGGCCGTCGTCGGAGGGCGCACCTGCAACGGTGTGTCAGTCAGTCAACACATACATTTATACCGTCCAGATTCGCATGGATTGAGGTGTGTGGATACATCTATGTCTGCATGCGTTAGCTGGTCCTGTGGGTGGAAGCAGCAATGGATGATGCAATTCATGTCGAGGTAGAGGTTGTCGTAGATGATGCCATCAGGGCACTCCTCTGGTTCGTCCTTCACAGGGGAGATGATGCTTGGGTACTTGCTGACGACCCACTTGTAGAAAGAAGGTATTCCCATAGCAGCTGCGGCAATCGAGGGCAGCAGGTGAAACCATGAAGCAGGAAGAGGATGGGGAGCCAGCAATGGAGGTTTCTAAAGGAAAGGTCACACAGCCTCGGGCTACCTACCTTTTACTTCCCCTGTAAGCTTTCTCCATCTCCTCCACAGTCAACAGTATTCAGCTATCAATCAGGTTAACGACATGAAAGTTTTTGTGATTAGGAATGAGAGACTTTTGACAAAGCTATCGATGCCATTCATACTGCCTTTTATATAAAAAAAAGGCAGAGGGGTAAATGGAGTGACACTTCTCTAGCAAGCTGCGTAAAAGTCCCTTTAAAATTTAAAATATTATTTTGTATTGTAGATTATATTGTCTGTAGAGTAAAGTTTAAAATATGAGTGAGATAGAGAGTGGACATGAAGTTTGTTGGAGATAGTTTTATACAGAATAGTCCATGAACTCTGCTGTGGCCTGGGCCCTGGGTAAGGATTTTCCATGCCATTCATTTTACTTACTATTTTGGTCTATGCTATAACCATCTTGGTTAAAAGAATTCAACAACTAGATTTGATGTCCCAACAATGCTTCAACACATCGATTAAATCTAAATTCATCTTTCTGTCTTTCTGATGAAGCATATGGCTGGTTTAATGCTCTAGCACCTTGATTAAAGACCAATTTTCAAACAAGGGAGGCCAAAATACAGGCCCTGTCATTTTGTCTTATTAATTAGGTATCCAGTGGGTTTAATGTGTCGTCATGATAATCCAAGTTACCCCACCCCCACCCACTATCCACTATCCAGATTCCACGCCCTCTTTCTCAACGCAATCCAATCATCTATATTTTTATTAGTAGAGTAAGATACACTACTGATCCTCAAAATTTGACTAGAGATGATGAAAACGGTTAGGGTATCTGAAATAGGTACCGGATACGGATACTGATTCGAGACAATTTTTTAGATACGAGTATATATATATTTTTTTCTAGGATGGATACGGGTAGTATCCGAATAAAAAATCATCGGATACGTGACGAAATACCCTGTATATACCCGGTTGTCGGGTACCCGCTATCATTTCCATGGTCCAGCCCTAGCTTATCTGCCGATTTGCGTAACTGCGTTTTCCAAGCCCATATGTTGTGGGCCGTGACCGAGGCCTGAGGCTAATGCCCAACGGATGGGGCGATGCAGATTGGAGAGTTGAAGCATGCTGCATGCAGTCCAGATCTCCGGTGCCGAATAAAAGCCGGCGATAAACGATTATTATATGTGTCGTCGTCGTCACATATGGTGATGGTGGTAGATTAGTTGGAGAGGAGGCCGTGACGTCACCCTGCGTCGCCGTACTGATCTGCTTCGCCATTGCCGTCGCGAAGGCGAAGAAGTTGCTGCCGGCGCCAACGAGGAAGCGGGAAACCAACAAGGCAACAACACAGCTTGCACACCACGCGCTGGCCAAGGATTATAAAACCGGTGGAAACCGGCGATAAACCTCTTAGTTTAACGAAACCACTGGTGGGCGGTTTACCGTCGTTTTTTTAAATTCAGTCCAAATTTTAAAATTTTGAAATTTTTTATAAAAAATAATATGATAAAAAACTATATGTTTTAGTCAGTAATTTGATATATAAGATATTTAAATTTAAATCAGTTTAACATATAAAAAATAGAAAATGTATTAATCCGTTAACAAAAAATCTAAATACTCCTCTTCTACCTAGCTCCCCTCGGTTTCCCTATTCCCTTACCCGAGAGCGCACAAGTCCGCCAATGTCGCAATCGTAGCAACCGCCGCCGCCGCGCCTTTTACCGGCGGTTAAGCGCGGTAAACCGCTGGCCGGGAGCAGTTTACCGCCCGCTGCGCCGCTGCCCCATCCGCCGGCACAGGTCCCCCTCGCCGGTGGTTTCTCCCGCGAAATCGGTGGTAAACCGCCAGAGAGAGAGGTAAATCGTGCATTACTACCGGTAAACCGGTTATACTACCAAGATTTAACTCCTTTTTAGATATTTAGTGCCTAGATTTGGTTTTTTAATGTTTAGATTTTTAGATTCCGTTCATGTTTGTGTTAATACATAGTTATTGTTAGATTTCATTCATGTTAGTTATGTGTAAATCGTAATATTATTTACTATTGTTGTAAATATGATTTAGTATTGTTATTATAGATTGATGACTTATAGTTTATGGATTAGTTATGGTTTAGTTATTGTTTCAAGTTATATGATATTAGTTATGGCAATGGCAACTGAGAGCACCTAGAGGGGGGTGAATAGGTGATCCTGTAAAACTTGAAACTTAATGCCACAAAAACTTGATTAGGAGTTAGCACAATAAAGCCAAGTGGCTAGAGAGGAGTTCTCGCAAGACACGATTGAAAGTCGCCTAGAGAGGGGGTGAATAGAGCGAAACTGAAATTTACAAAATTAATCACAACTACAAGCCGGGTTAGCGTTAGAAATAGAAATGAGTCCGAGAGAGAGGGCGTAAAACAAATTGCAAGCGAATAAAGAGTGTGACACGCGGATTTGTTTTACCGAGGTTCGGTTTTTGCAAACCTACTCCCCGTTGAGGTGGTCACAAAGACCGGGTCTCTTTCAACCCTTTCCCTCTCTCAAACGGTCCCTCGGACCGAGTGAACTTTTCTTCTCAATCACTTGGAACACAAAGTTCCCACAAGGATCACCACACGATTGGTGTCTCTTGCCTCAATTACAAGTGAGTTTGATCTCAAGAAAGAATGAGAAAGAAAGCAATCCAAGCGCAAGAGCTCAAAAGAACACAACAAATCTCTCTCACTTAACACTAAAGCTTTTGTGGAATTGGGAGAGGATTTGATCACTTGGGTGTGTCTAGAATTGAATGTTAGAGCTCTTGTAAGCGGTTGGAAGTTGGAAAACTTGGATGACTTGAATGTGGGGTGGTTGGGGGTATTTATAACCCCAACCACCAAACTAGCCGTTTGGTGGAGACTGCTGTCGCATGGCGCCACCGGACACTGTCCGGTGCGCCAGCCACGTCACCTGGCCGTTGGGTTCCGACCGTTGGAGTTCTGACATGTGGGCCCGCCTGGCTGTCCGGTGGTGCACCGGACAAGTCCTGTAGACTGTCCGGTGTGCCACCCGCGCGTGCTCTGCTCCTCTGCGTGCGCTGGCGCACATTTAATGCATTGCAGACGACCGTTGGCGCGAAGTAGTCGTTGCTCCGCTGGTTCACCGGACAGTCCGGTGTGCACCGGACATGTCCGGTGAATTTTAGCGGAGCGGAAATCCGAAGCTGGCGAGTTCAGAGCCACTCTCCTCTGGAGCACCGGACAGTGTCCGGTGGTGCACCGGACAGTCCGGTGAATTATAGCGAAGCGCCTCTGAAAATTCCCGAAGGTGTGAAGTTTGGCTTGGAGTCTCCTGGTGCACCGGACACTGTCCGGTGGCACACCGGACAGTCCGGTGCGCCAGACCAGGGCTGCCTTCGGTTATCCCTTGCTCTTTTTGTTGAACCCATTTCTTGGTCTTTTTATTGGCTAAGTGTGAACCTTTGGCACCTGTATAACTTATAGACTAGAGCAAACTAGTTAGTCCAATTATTTGTGCTGGGCAATTCAACCACCAAAATCAATTAGGAAAATAGGTGTAAGCCTAATTCCCTTTCAATCTCCCCCTTTTTGGTGATTGATGCCAACACAAACCAAAGCAAATATAGAAGTGCATAATTGAACTAGTTTGCATAATGTAAGTGCAGAGGTTACTTGGAATTGAGCCAATATAAATACTTATAAGATATGCATGGATTGTTTCTTTAATTTTTGACATTTTGGACCACGCTTGCACCACATGTTTTGTTTTTACAAATTCTTTTGTAAATCTTTTTCAAAGTTCTTTTGCAAATAGTCAAAGGTAAATGAATAAGATTTTGCGAAGCATTTTCAAGATTTAAAATTTTCTCCCCCTGTTTCAAATGCTTTTCCTTTGACTAAACAAAACTCCCCCTTAATGAAATCCTCCTCTTAGTGTTCAAGAGGGTTTTAAGATATCGATTTTGAAAATACTACTTTCTCCCCCTTTTGAACACAATAGGATACCAATTTGAAATTTACCAATTGAAAATCATTAGTTTTTTAAAATTAGCTGGTGGTGCGGTCCTTTTGCTCTGGGCTCATGCTCTCTCTCCCCCTTTGGCATAAATCGCCAAAAACGGAATCATTAGAGCCCTTTGAACTACCTTTCTCCCCTTTGGCAAATAAAACATATGAGTGAAGATTATACCAAAGCCGGAGAGTTGCTCGGAGCAACGACGAAGGATGAGTTATGGAGTGGAGTGGAAGCCTTTGTCTTCGCCGAAGACTCCAATTTCATTTAAATACACCTATGACTTGGTTTGAAATTCACTTGAAAACACATTAGTCATAGCATATATAAAGGAGACATGATCAAAGGTATATGAATGTACTATGTGTGCAAATCAACAAAAGAAGTTCCTAGAATCAAGAATATTTAGTTCATGCCTAAGTTTGTTAAAGGTTTGTTCATCAAGAGGCTTGGTAAAGATATCGGCTAATTGATCCTTAGTGTTAATATATGCAATCTCGATATCTCCCTTTTGTTGGTGATCCCTTAGAAAGTGATACCGAATGGCTATGTGCTTAGTGCGGCTATGCTCAACGGGATTATCCGCCATGCGAATTGCACTCTCATTATCACATAGAAGAGGAACTTTGGTTAATTTGTAACCATAGTCCCTAAGGGTTTGCCTCATCCAAAGTAGTTGCGCGCAACAATGGCCTGCGACAATGTACTCGGCTTCGGCGGTAGAAAGAGCTACGAAATTTTGCTTCTTTGAAGCCCAAGACACCAAGGATCTTCCCAAGAACTGGTAAGTCCCCGATGTGCTCTTTCTATTAATCTTACACCCTGCCCAATCAGTATCCGAATAACCAATTAAATCAAATGTGGATCCCCTAGGATACCAAAGCCCAAACTTAGGAGTATAAACTAAATATCTCAAGATTCGTTTTACGGCCGTAAGGTGAGCTTCCTTAGGGTCGGCTTGGAATATTGCACACATGCATACGGAAAGCATAATGTCCGGTCGAGATGCACATAAATAGAGTAAAGAACCTATCATCGACCGGTATACCTTTTGATCTACGGATTTACCTTCCGTGTCGAGGTCGAGATGCCCATTGGTTCCCATGGGTGTCTTGATGGATTTGGCATCCTTCATCCCAAACTTGCTTAGGATATCTTGAGTATACTTCGTTTGGCTTAGGAAGGTGCCCTCTTGGAGTTGCTTCACTTGAAATCCTAAGAAGTACTTCAACTCCCCATCATAGACATCTCGAATTTTTGTGTCATGATCCTACTAAACTCTTCGCATGTAGATTCGTTAGTAGACCCAAATATAATATCATCAACATAAATTTGGCATACAAACAAATCATTTTCAAGTGTTTTGGTAAAGAGTGTAGGATCGGCCTTTCCGACTTTGAATCCATTAGTGATAAGGAAATCTCTAAGGCATTCATACCATGCTCTTGGAGCTTGCTTGAGCCCATAAAGCGCTTTAGAGAGTTTATAAACATGGTTAGGGTACTCATTATCTTCAAAGCCGGGAGGTTGCTCAACATAGACCTCTTCTTTGATTGGTCCATTGAGGAAAGCACTCTTCATGTCCATTTGATAAAGCTTGAAGCCATGGTAAGTAGCATAGGCCAATAATATATGAATTGACTCAAGCCTAGCTACGGGTGCATAGGTTTCACCGAAATCCAAACCTTCGACTTGAGAGTATCCTTTGGCCACAAGTCGAGCTTTGTTCCTTGTCACCACACCATGCTCATCTTGCTTGTTGCGGAACACCCATTTGGTTCCTACAACATTTTGATTAGGACGTGGAACCAAATGCCATACCTCATTCCTTGTGAAGTTGTTGAGCTCCTCTTGCATTGCCACCACCCAATCCGAATCTTGAAGTGCTTCCTCTACCCTGTGTGGTTCAATAGAGGAAACAAAAGAGTAATGCTCACAAAAATGTGCAACACGAGATCTAGTGGTTACCCCCTTATGAATGTCGCCGAGGATGGTGTCGACGGGGTGATCTCGTTGGATTGCTTGGTGGACTCTTGGGTGTGGCGGCCTTGGTTCTTCATCCTCCTTGTCTTGATCATTTGCATCTCCCCCTTGATTATTGCCGTCATCTTGAGGTGGCTCATCTCTTTGATCTTCTCCTTTATCAACTTGAGCCTCATCCTCATTTTGAGTTGGTGGAGATGCTTGCGTGGAGGAGGATGGTTGATCTTGTGCATTTGGAGGCTCTTCAGATTCCTTAGGACACACATCCCCAATGGACATGTTCCTTAGCGCGATGCAAGGAGCCTCTTCATCACCTATCTCATCAAGATCAACTTGCTCTACTTGAGAGCCGTTAATCTCATCAAACACAACGTCACAAGAAACTTCAACTTATCCAGAGGACTTGTTAAAGACTCTATATGCCCTTGTGTTTGGATCATATCCTAGTAAAAAGCCTTCTACAGTCTTAGGAGCAAATTTAGATTTTCTACCTCTTTTAACAAGTATAAAGCATTTGCTACCAAAGACTCTAAAATATGAAATATTGGGCTTTTTACCGGTTAGGAGTTCGTATGATGTCTTCTTGATGATTCGGTGTAGATATAACCGGTTGATGGCGTTGTCGGGGACCATAATTAGGGGTACCCTCAAGGCTCCTAAATCTCAGCTGGTAACCCCCATTAGCACAAAGCTGCAAAGGCCTGATGGGTGCGATTAAGTCAAGGATCGGTCCATTCAAGGGACGCGATCGCGCCTCGCCCGAGCCCAGCCTCGGGCAAGGGCAGCCGACCCCGGAGGGTTTATGTCTCGCCCGAGGACCCCCTACGGCAACGAACGCACCTTCGGCTCGCCCGAGGCCCAGTCTTTACCAAGAAGCAACCTTGGCCAAATCGCCACGCCAACCGACCAAATCGCAGGGGCATTTAATGCAAAGGTGGCCTGACACCTTTATCCTGACGCGCGTCCTCCAGTTGACAGAGTCGAAGTGACCGTAGTCACTTCGCCGCTCCACTGACCAGCCTGACAAGAGGACAGTGCCGCCTGCGCCGCTCCGACTGCTGTGCCACACGACAGAGTGAGGCTGACAGCAGCCAAGCCCGGCCCCAGGCGCCATAGGGAACTCCGCTTCGCCCGACACCAGGGCTCGGACTCGGACTCAGCCCCGGAAGACGACGAACTCCGCTTCGTCCGACCCCAGGGCTCGGACTTGGGCTCAACCCCGGAAGACGACGAACTCCGCTTCGCCCGACCCCAGGGCTCGGACTCGGGCTCAGCCCCGGAAGACGACGAACTCCGCTTCGCCCGACCCCAGGGCTCGGACTCGGGCTTAGCCCTGGAAGACGACGAACTCCGCTTCGCCCGACCCCAGGGCTCGGACTCGGGCTCAGCCCCGGAAGACGACAAACTCCGCTTTGCCCGATCCTAGGGCTCGGACTCAGCCCTGGCCTCAGCCGATGGTCTCTGCCTCGCCCGACCCAGGGGCTCGGACTCGACCTCGGCCTCGGAAGACAGACTCGACCTCAACCTCGGAGGAGCCTCCACCTCGCCCAACCTAGGGCTCGGACCGACCACGTCACAGGAGGCGCCATCATTACCCTACCCCAAGCTGACTCAGGCTACGGGGAACAAGACCGGTGTCCCATCTGGCTTGCCCCGCCAAACAAGTATTGATGGCGCCACGCATGCTCTATGACGACGGCGGCTCTCAGCCCCCTTACGGAAGAAAGAGGACGTCAGCAAGGACTCGACAGCCCCGACAGCTGTCCTTCCGCCAGGCTCCAGCGCACCTCCGACGGCCACGACACCACACGAACCGGGTGCCAAACCCTCTCCGGCTGCCACGATGGCACGTACTTAGGGCGCTAGCTCTCCTCCGCTAGACACGTTAGCACGCTGCTACACCCCCCATTGTACACCTGGATCCTTTCCTTACGCCTATAAAAGGAAGGTCCAGGGCCCTCTTACGGAGGGTTGGCCGCGCGGAGGACGGGACGGCGCTCGCGTGAGGCCGCTCGCTCCCTCCCGCGTGGACGCTTGTAACCCCCTACTGCAAGCGCACCCGACCTGGGCGCGGGACAAACACGAAGGCCGCGGGATTTCGCCTCTCACGCCCGTCTCCCTCCGGCTTCTTCCCCCCTTTCGTGCTCCGTCTCGCGCCGACCCATCTGGGCTGGGGCATGCGACAACAATTTACTCGTCGGTCCAGGGACCCCCCCCCCCGAGTTCGAAACGCCGATAGGCGTAGCAGGCGGTGTTGACCGCCTCGGCCCAAAACCGATCCGAAGTCTTGTACTCATCAAGCATGGTTCTTGCCATGTCCAATAGAGTTCTATTTTTCCTCTCCACTATACCATTTTGTTGTGGAGTGTAGGGAGAAGAGAACTCATGCTTGATGCCCTCCTCCTCAAAGAAGCCTTCAATTTGTGAGTTCTTGAACTCCGTCCCATTATCGCTTCTAATCTTTTTGATCCTCAAGCCGATCTCATTTTGAGCCCGTCTTAAGAATCCCTTTAAGGTCTCTTGGGTATGAGACTTTTCCTGCAAAAAGAATACCCAAGTGAAGCGAGAATAATCATCCACAATAACTAGACAGTACTTACTCCCGCCGATGCTTATGTAAGCTATCGGACCGAATAGGTCCATGTGTAGGAGTTCCAGTGGCCTGTCAGTCGTCATGATGTTCTTATGTGGATGATGAGCACCGACTTGCTTTCCCGCTTGGCATGCGCTACAAATCCTGTCTTTCTCAAAATGAACATTTGTTAATCCTAAAATGTGTTCTCCCTTTAGAAGCTTATGAAGATTCTTCATCCCAACATGGGATAGTCGGCGGTGCTAGAGCCAACCCATGTTAGTCTTAGCAATTAAGCAAGTGTTGAGTTCAGCTCTATCAAAATCTACTAAGTATAGCTGACCCTCTAACACTCCCTTAAATGCTACTGAATCATCACTTCTTCTAAAGACAGTGACACCTACATCAGTAAATAGACAGTTGTAGCCCATTTGACATAATTGAGAAACGGAAAGCAAATTGTAATCTAGGGAATCTACAAGAAAGACATTGGAAATTTAATGGTCAGGGGATATAGCAATTTTACCCAATCCTTTGACCAAACCTTGGTTTCCATCCCCGAATGTGATAGCTCGTTGGGGATCTTGGTTTTTCTCATAGGAGGAGAACATTTTCTTCTCCCCTGTCATGTGGTTTGTGCACCCGCTATCGATGATCCAACTTGAGCCCCCGGATGCATAAACCTACAAAACAAGTTTAGTTCTTGACTTTAGGTACCCAAATGGTTTTGGGTCCTTTGGCATTAGACACAAGAACTTTGGGTACCCAAACACAAGTCTTTGACCCCTTGTGCTTGCCCCCAACATACTTGGCAACTACCTTGCCGGATTTGTTAGTTAAGACATATGATGCATCAAAAGTTTTAAATGAAATGTCATGATCATTTGATGCACTAGGAGTTTTCTTCTTAGCCAACTTAGCACGGGTTGGTTGCCTAGAACTAGATGTCTCACCCTTATACATAAATGCATGGTTAGGACCAGAGTGAGACTTCCTAGAATGAATTCTCCTAATTTTGCTCTCAGGATAACCGACAGGGTACAAAATGTAACCCTCGTTATCTTGAGGCATGGGAGCCTTGCCCTTAACAAAGTTGGACAATTTCTTAGGAGGGACATTAAGTTTGACATTGCCTCCCTGTTGGAAATCAATGTCGTCCTTAATGTCAGGGCGTCTCCCTCTATAAAGCATGCTTCTAGCAAATTTAAACTTTTCATTTTCTAAGTCATGCTCGACAATTTTAGCATCTAACTTTGCTATATGATCATTTTGTTGTTTAATTAAAGCCATGTGATCATGAATAGCATCAATGTTAACATCTCTACATCTAATGCAAATAGTAGTGTGTTCAATGATAGATGTAGAGGGTTTGCAAGAATTAAGTTCAACAATCTTAGCACGCAATATATCATTTTTATCTCTAAGATCGGAAATTGTAACATTGCAAACATCTAGTTCTTTAGCCTTAGTAAGCAATCTTTCATTTTCATTTCTAAGGCTAGCAAGAGAAATGTTTAATTCTTCAATCTTAGCAAGCAAATCATCATTATCATTTCCAAGATTCAGAATTGAAACATCACAAACATTTGAATTAACCTTAGCATTTAAACTAGCATTTTCATTTCTAAGGTTGTCAATGGTCTCATGGCAAGTGCTTAGCTCACTAGTTAATTTCTCACATTTTCAACTTCTAGAGCATAAGCATTTTTAACCTTAACATGCTTTTTGTTTTCCTTGATTAGAAAGTCCTCTTGGGTGTCCAAGAGGTCATCCTTCTCATGGATGGCACTAATTAATTCATTTAATTTTTTCTTTTTGTTGCATGCTTAGGTTGGCAAAAAGAGTACGTAAGTTATCTTCCTCATCACTAGCATTATCATCACTAGAGGACTCATATTTAGTGGAGGATTTAGATTTAACCTTCTTCTTTTTGCCGTCCTTTGCCATGAGGCACTTGTGGCCGACGTTGGGGAAGAGAAGGCCTTTGTTGATGGCGATGTTGGCGGCATCCTCGTCGGAGGAGGAGTCGGAGGAGCTCTCGTCCGAGTCCCACTCGCGGCATACGTGGGCGTCGCCACCCTTCTTGTAGTATTTCTTCTTCTCCTTTCTTCTCCCCTTCTTGTCGTCGCCCCTGTCACTGTCACTAGAAATAGGACATTTTGCTATAAAGTGACCGGGCTTACCACACTTGTAGCAAACCTTCCTGGAGCGGGGCTTGTAATCTTTCCCCCTCCTTTGCTTTAGGATTTGGCGGAAGCTCTTGATGACGAGCGCCATTTCCTCATTGTCGAGCTTTGAGGCGTCGATTGGTTGTCTACTTGATGTAGACTCCTCCTTCTTCTCCTCCGTTGCCTTGAATGCAACCGGTTGTGCTTCGAATGTGGAGGGATCATCTAGCTCATTGATTTTCTTTGAGCCCTTGATCATATACTCAAAGCTCACAAAATTCCCCATTACTTCCTCGGGAGTCATTAGTGTATATCTAGGATTACCACGAATTAATTAAACTTGAGTAGGGTTAAGGAAAATAAGTGATCTAAGAATACCCTTAACCATCTCGTGGTCATCCCACCTTTTGCTCCCGAGGTTGCGCACTTGGTTCACCAAGGTTTTGAGCCGGTTGTACATGTCTTGTGGCTCTTCCCCTTTGCGAAGCCGGAAGCGACCGAGCTCCCCCTCGATTGTCTCCCGCTTGGTGATCTTGGTTAGTTCATCTCCCTCGTGCGCGGTCTTGAGCACGTCCCAAACTTCCTTGGCGCTCTTTAATCCTTGCACCTTGTTATACTCCTCTCGACTTAGAGAGGCGAGGAGTATAGTTGTGGCTTGGGAGTTGAAGTGCTCGATTTGGGCCACCTCGTCCTCATCATAATCCTCATCCCCTATGGATGGTACCTGTGCTCCAAACTCAACAACATTCCATATACTTTTGTGGAGTGAGGTTAGGTGAAATTTCATCAAATCACTCCACCTAGCATAATCTTCACCGTCAAAGGTTGGTGGCTTGCCTAATGGAACGGAAAGTAATGGAGTATGTTTAGGAATGCGAGGGTAGCGTAGGGGGATCTTACTAAACTTTTTGCGCTCATGGCGCTTAGAAGTTACGGAGGGCGCGTCAGAGCCGGAGGTGGAAGGTGATGACGTATCGGTCTCGTAGTAGACCACCTTCCTCATCTTCTTTTTCTTGTCGCTACTCCGATGCGACTTGTGGGAGGAGGCTTTCTTCTCCTTCCCTTTCCCCTTTTTGCGGGACTCTTCCGATGAAGCCTTCCCGTGGCTTGTAGTGGGCTTGTCGTCGGTCTCCATCTCTTTCTTGGCGTGTTCTCCCGACATCACTTCGAGCGGTTAGGCTCTAATGAAGCACCGGGCTCTGATACCAATTGAAAGTCGCCTAGAGAGGGGGTGAATAGGGCGAAACTGAAATTTACAAAATTAATCACAACTACAAGCCGGGTTAGCGTTAGAAATAGAAATGAGTCCGAGAGAGAGGGCGTAAAACAAATTGCAAGTGAATAAAGAGTGTGACACATGGATTTGTTTTACCGAGGTTCGGTTCTTGCAAACCTACTCCCCATTGAGGTGGTCACAAAGACCGGGTCTCTTTCAACCCTTTCCCTCTCTCAAACGGTTCCTCGGACCGAGTGAGCTTTTCTTCTCAATCACTTGGAACACAAAGTTCCCACAAGGATCACCACATGATTGGTGTCTCTTGCCTCAATTACAAGTGAGTTTGATCTCAAGAAAGAATGAGAAAGAAAGCAATCCAAGCGCAAGAGCTCAAAAGAACACAACAAATCTCTCTCACTTAACACTAAAGCTTTTGTGGAATTGGGAGAGGATTTGATCACTTGGGTGTGTCTAGAATTGAATGCTAGAGCTCTTGTAAGTGGTTGGAAGTTGGAAAACTTGGATGACTTGAATGTGGGGTGGTTGGGGGTATTTATAACCCCAACCACCAAATTAGCCGTTTGGTGGAGGCTGCTGTCGCATGGCACACCGGACAGTCCGGTGCGCCAGCCACGTCACCTGGTCGTTGGGTTCCGACCGTTGGAGTTCTGACGTGTGGGCCCGCCTGGCTGTCCGGTGGTGCACCGGACAAGTCCTGTTGGCTGTCCGGTGTGCCACCCGCGCGTGCTTTGCTCCTATGCGTGCTGGCGTGTATTGCGTTGCAGACGACCGTTGGCGCGAAGTAGCCGTTGCTCCGCTGGTTCACCGGACAGTCCGATGTGCACCGGACATGTCCGGTGAATTTTAGCGGAGCGGAAATCCGAAGCTGGCGAGTTCAGAGCCGCTCTCCTCTAGAGCACCGGACACTGTCCGGTGGTGCACCGGACAGTCCGGTGAATTATAGCGAAGCGCCTCTGAAAATTCCTGAAGGTGTGAAGTTTGGCTTGGAGTCTCCTGGTGCACCGGACACTGTCCGGTGCGCCAGACCAGGGCTGCCTTCGGTTATCTCTTGCTCTTTTTGTTGAACCCATTTCTTGGTCTTTTTATTGGCTAAGTGTGAACCTTTGGCAACTATATAACTTATAGACTAGAGCAAACTAGTTAGTCCAATTATTTGTGTTGGGCAATTCAACCACCAAAATCAATTAGGAAAATAGGTGTAAGCCTAATTCCCTTTCAACCATAACCACAAGAAGATCAATCACAGATAGACACAGTGGTTTATCCCGTGGTTCAGCCAAGTTCAACACTTGCCTACTCCACGTTGTGGCGTCCCAACGGACGAGGGTTGCAATCAACCCCTCTCAAGCGGTCCAAAGACCCACTTGAATACCACGGTGTTTTGCTTTGTTTACTTTATCCCGCTCGCGAGGAATCTCCACAACTTGGAGCCTCTCACCCTTACACTTTGATGTTCACAAAGAAGCACGGAGTAAGGGAGGGATGAACAACGCACACAAGACACAAAATCAGAGCAACAATACGCACACAAGTCACAACACGAGCTTTCAACACAACTCAAAGAGTTCTCTACTCAAATGGAGCTCTAGTTGCTATCACAAATAATCGAATGCGCGAAATTGAAGTCTTGGTGCTTAGGAATGCTTAGTGAATGATTGGTGTTCTCCTCCATGCGCCTAGGGGTCCCTTTTATAGCCCCAAGGAAGCTAGGAGCCGTTGAGAGCATTACAGGAAGGCAATTCTTGCCTTCTGTCGCCTAGCGCACCGGACAGTCTGGTGCACCACCGGACACTGTCCGGTGCGGATTTCTTTCCTTCTTTGGCAAAGCCGACCGTTGGCGGTTCAGAGCCGTTGGCGCACCGGACAGTCCGGTGCACACCGGACAGTCCGGTGCCCCCTTCTGACCGTTGGCTCTGCCACGCGTCGCGCGCGGATTATGCGGCCGACCGTTGGCCCGGCCGACTGTTGGCTCACCGGACAGTCCGGTGCTGTCGGGGACCATAATTAGGGGTACCCTCAAGGCTCCTAATTCTCAGCTGGTAACCCCCATCAGCATAAAGCTACAAAGGCCTGATGGGTGCGATTAAGTCAGGGATCAGTCCATTCGAGCGACTCGATCACGCCTCGCCCGAGCCTAGCCTCGGACAAGGGCAGCCGACCCCGGAGGATTTCCGTCTCGCCCGAGGCCCCCCTTCAACGGCGAACATATTTCCAGCTCGCCCGAGGCCCTACCTTCGCTAAGAAGCAACCCTGACCAAATCGCCGCACCAACCGACCAAATCGAGCATTTAATGCAAAGGTGGCCTGACACCTTTATCCTGACGCGCGCCCCCCAGCCGGCAGAGCCGAAGTGACTGCCGTCACTTCGCCGCTCCACTGACTGATCTGGCAGGAGGACAGCGCCGCCTGCGCCACTCCGACTGCGGTGCCACTTGACAGAGTGAGACTGACAGGCAGTCAGGCCCTGCCGAAGGCATCATAGGAAGCTCCGCTCCGCCCGACCCAGGGCTCGGACTCGGGCTAAGTCCCGGAAGACGGTGAACTCCGCTCCGCCCGACCTAGGGCTTGGACACGGGCTAAGTCCCGGAAGACGGCGAACTCCGCTCCGCCCGACTCAGGGCTCGGACACGGGCTAAGTCCCGGAAGACGACGAACTCCGCTCCGCCCGACCCAGGGCTCGGACACGGGCTAAGTCCCGGAAGACGACGAACTCCGCTCCGCCCAAACCAGGGCTCGGACTCGGGCTAAGTCCCGGAAGACGGCGAACTCCGCTCCGCCCGACCTAGGGCTCGGACACGGGCTAAGTCCCGGAAGACGACGAACTCTGCTCCGCCCGACCCAGGTCTCGGACACGGGCTAAGTCCCGAAAGACGACGAACTCTGCTCCGCCCAAACCAGGGCTCGGACTCGGGCTAAGTCCCGGAAGACGGTGAACTCCGCTCCGCCCGACCCAGGTCTCGGACACGGGCTAAGTCCCGAAAGACGACGAACTCCGCTCCGCCCAAACCAGGGCTCGGACTCGGGCTAAGTCCCGGAAGACGGTGAACTCCGCTCCGCCCGACCCAGGGCTCGGACTCGGGCTCAGCCCCGGAAGACGATGAACTCCGCTCCGCCCGACCCAGGGCTCGGACTTGGGCTCAGCCCTAGAAGACGACGAGCTCCGCCTCGCCCGACCCAGGGGCTCGGACTCGACCTCGACCATGGAAGACAGACTCGACCTCGGCCTCGGAGGAGCTTCCACCTCGCCCAACCTAGGGCGTAGACCAGCCACGTCAACAGGAGGCGCCATCATCACCCTACCCTGAGCTGACTCGGGCCGCAGGGAACGAGACCGACGTCCCATCTGGCTAGCTCTGCCGGATAGGCAATGATGGCGCCCCGCGTACCCTGTGACGGCGGCGGCTCTCAGCCCCCTTACGGAAGCAAGAGGACGTCAACAAGGACTCAACCGCTCCGACAGCTGTCCCTCCGCCAGGCTCCATCGCTCCTCCGACGGCCACGACATCACACTAGCTGGGTGCCAAAATCTCTCCGGCTGCCACAACGGCATGTACTTAGGGCGCTAGCTCTCCTCCGCTAGACACGTAGCACTCTGCTACACCCCCCATTGTACACCTGGATCCTCTCCTTGCGCCAATAAAAGGAAGGACCAGGGCCCTCTTAGAAAGGGTTGGCCGCGCGGGGACGAGGATGAGACAGGCGCTCGCTTGGGGCCGCTCGCTCCCTCTCCCGCGTGGACGCTTGTAACCCCCTACTGCAAGCGCACCCGACTTGGGCGCGGGACGAACACGAAGGCCGCGGGATTCCCACCTCTCTCACGCCGGTCTCCGGCCGCCTCGCTCTCCCCCCTTCGTGCTCGCCCTCGCGCTCGACCCATCTGGGCTGGGGCACGCGGCGACATTCACTCGTCGGCCTAGGGACCCCCCGGTCTCGAAACACCGACAGTTGGCGCGCCAGGTAGGGGCCTGCTGCGTGTTGACGAACAGCTTCCCGTCAAGCTCCAGATGGGCAGTCTCCAGCAACTTCTCCAACCCGGGACGGTGCTCCGTTTCGGGAGTCTTGAGTTCATGTCCCTCGACGACAGCTACGACATGATACTCCTTCCACCGTCGCGCGACGACGACAACGACGGCCAGCGGCCCGCCCGCCGGCAGCGGAATCGACGACGTCTTCCCCGCGTGGTGGAAGAACAACCTTCGAGCTCATCCCGCCCTCTTCCCCGCCGACGGAGGGGAAGGCAGGGCAGCCAAGGCCAAGCAGGAGGCAGCGCCTCGTCGGCTGTCGAGCGAGTCGACAGCGCCGGCACCCCAACGGGGGGCGCACCGGGTATCGACTTCGCGCTTGAGACGAAGACGAGCGCCGACTCCCCGCGACACGCCAATCCCGAGCAAGCGGGCGACGCCGGCGCGCTCGCAAAAAGCTTGCTGGACGTCACCCTCGTACCTGAGACGACGGTGCAGTCAGTCCCCGACGTGACTTCATCACCGCTCGTCAACCAAGAGGTACCGACCGATTCCCATCCCACGTCATTTGGATTCAGCCTCAACCCGCCTAGCGACCTCGCTTTGGCGGGCGCTCTCGTAGAGGCGAGTCCAAACCCTCTGGGGTTTCGCATGCGGTCGCCTTGGGACCGGCTGACGGACATCTCGACCTACGGGCCCTCTGGGTCCGAGGAAGACGACGAGCCCAACATCTGTTGGGATTTCTCTGGACTTGACAACCCCAGTGCCATGCGGGACTTCATGACCGCATGTGACTACTGCCTCTCCGACTGTTCCGACGGTAGCCGCAGCCTTGGCGACGAGGACTGCGACCCAAGCCGCGAATGTTTCCACGTCGATCTAGGGGGTCCCTCCGAAGGCAATCATCTCAGCATGCCGGAGGACGGTGATCTCCCTAGGCCGGTGCCCCGCGTTAACATCCCACGGGAGCTAGTTGTGGTCCCCGTTCAGGCGAGGGGCCATGACCCACAGCTCGAGCAAATCCGCGGGGCGCAGGCCAGGCTCGACGAGGGAGCAGGGGCACTTGAGCCGATCCGCCGGGACGTCGGGCAGGCATGGGCGGGCCAACCCCCGGCCGGAGAAATACGTCATCTGCCCCAGGGTTTCCAGCACCGCGTCACCGACGACGTCAGGGTCAGGCCGCCACCCGCATCTAGTGGGGTCGGCCAGAACCTGGCAGCAGCAGCGATGCTTCTCCGCGCGATGCCGGAGCCATCAACCACCGAGGGCCGGCGAATCCAGGGGGAGCTCAAGAATCTCCTGGAAGGCGCCACGGTCTGACGGGCCGAGAGCTCTGCCTCCCGAAGGCAGGGATACCCCTCGGAACCTCATGCCGCGACTTCCCGATTCATGCGGGAAGCCTCGGTCTGCACCGGGCGCACGTGCAACACCGCGCCTGCGGCCCTGGGCCGCCTCGGCAACGAGCACTATCGCCGCGACCGTTGGGCCCACCTCGACGAGAGGGTGCGCCGAGGCTACCACCCCAGGCGTGGGGGACGCTACGACAGCGGGGAGGATCGGAGTCCCTCGCCCGAACCACCCGGTCCGCAGGCCTTCAGCCGGGCCATCCGACGGGCACCGTTCCCCTGGTTCCGACCCCCGACTACTATTACAAAGTACTCGGGGGAGACGAGACCGGAACTGTGGCTCGCGGACTACCGTCTGGCCTACCAACTGGGTGGAACGGACGATGACAACCTCATCATTCGCAACCTCCCCCTGTTCCTCTCCGACACCGCTCGCGCCTGGTTGGAGCACCTGCCTCCAGGGCAGATCTCCAACTGGGACGACCTGGTCCAAGCTTTCGCCGGTAATTTTCAGGGCACGTATGTGCGCCCCGGGAATTCCTGGGACCTCCGAAGCTGCCGGCAGCAGCCGAGAGAGTCTCTCCGGGACTACATCCGACGATTCTCGAAGCAGCGCACCGAGCTGCCCAACATCACCGACTCGGATGTCATCGGCGCGTTCCTCGCCGGCACCACCTGCCGCGACCTGGTGAGCAAGTTGGGTCGCAAGACCCCCACCAGGGCGAGCGAGCTGATGGACATCGCCACCAAGTTCGCCTCCGGCCAGGAAGCGGTCGAGGCTATCTTCCGGAAGGACAAGCAGCCCCAGGGCCGCCCAACGGAAGATGCTCCCGAGGCGTCGACTCAGCACGGCGCCAAGAAGAAAGGCAAGAAGAAGTCGCAAGCGAAACGCGACGCCGCCGACGCGGACCTTGTCGCCGCCGCCGAGTACAAGAACCCTCGGAAACCCCCCGAAGGTGCCAACCTCTTCGACAAGATGCTCAAGGAGTCGTGCCCCTATCACCAGGGGCCCGTCAAGCACACCCTTGAGGAGTGCGTCATGCTTCGGCGCCACTTCCACAGGGCCGGGCCACCCGCGGAGGGTGGCAGGGCCCGCAACGACGACAAGAAGGAAGATCACCAAGCAGGAGAGTTCCCCGAGGTCCGCGACTGCTTCATGATCTATGGTGGGCAAGCGGCGAATGCCTCGGCTCGGCACCGCAAGCAAGAGCGTCGGGAGGTCTGCGCGGTGAAGGTGGCGGCGCCAGTCTACCTAGACTGGTCCGATAAGCCCATCACCTTCGACCAAGCCGACCACCCCGACCATGTGCCGAGCCCGGGGAAATACCCGCTCGTCGTCGACCCCGTCATCGGCGACGTCAGGCTCACCAAGGTCCTCATGGACGGAGGCAGCAGCCTCAACATCATCTACGCCGAGACCCTCGGGCTCCTGCGTGTCGATCTGTCCTCCGTCCGAGCAGGCGCTGCGCCCTTCCATGGGATCATTCCCGGGAAGCGCGTCCAGCCCCTCGGACAACTCGACCTTCCCGTCTGCTTCGGAACACCCACCAACTTCCGAAGGGAGACCCTGACGTTCGAGGTGGTCGGGTTCCGAGGAACCTACCACGCGGTACTGGGAAGACCATGCTACGCGAAGTTCATGGCCGTTCCCAACTACACCTACATGAAGCTCAAGATGCCGGGCCCCAACGGGGTCATCACCATCGGCCCCACGTACAAACACGCGTTCGAATGCGACGTGGAGTGCGTGGAGTACGCCGAGGCCCTCGCCGAGTCCGAGGCCCTCATCGCCGACCTGGAAAGCCTCTCTAAGGAGGTGCCAGACGTGAAACGTCACACCGACAACTTCGAGCCAGTGGAGACGGTTAAGGCCATCCCCCTCGACCCCAGTGGCGATGCCTCCAAGCAGATCCGGATCGGCTCCGGGCTCGATCCCAAATAGGAAGCAGTGCTCGTCGACTTTCTCCGTGCGAACGCCGACGTCTTCGCGTGGAGTCCCTCAGACATGCCCGGCATACCGAGGGATGTCGCCGAGCACTCGCTGGATATTCGAGCCGGAGCCTGACCCGTCAAGCAGCCTCTACGCCGATTTGACGAGGAGAAGCGCAGAGCGATAGGCGAGGAGATCCACAAGCTAATGGCGGCAGGGTTCATCAAAGAGGTATTCCATCCCGAGTGGCTTGCCAACCCTGTGCTTGTGAGAAAGAAAGGGGGGAAATGGCGGATGTGTGTAGACTACACAGGTCTCAACAAAGCATCTCCGAAGGTTCCCTACCCTCTGCCTCGCATCGATCAAATCGTGGATTCCACTGCTGGGTGCGAAACCCTGTCTTTCCTTGATGCCTACTCAGGGTATCATCAAATCAGGATGAAAGAGTCTGACTAGCTCGCGACTTCTTTCATCACACCCTTCGGCATGTACTACTATGTCACCATGTCGTTCGGCTTGAGGAATGCGGGCGCGACGTACCAGCGGTGCATGAACCATGTGTTCGGCGAACACATTGGCCGCACGGTCGAGGCCTACGTCGATGACATTGTAGTCAAGACGAGGAAAGCTTCCGACCTCCTTTCCGACCTTGGAGTGACATTCCGATGTCTCAAGGCGAAAGGCGTCAAGCTCAATCCTGAGAAGTGTGTCTTCGGGGTGCCCCGAGGCATGCTCTTGGGGTTCATCGTCTCCGAGCGGGGCATCGAAGCCAACCCGGAGAAGATCGCAGCCATCACCAGCATGGGGCCCATCAAGGACTTGAAAGGCGTACAAAGGGTTATGGGATGTCTCGCGGCTCTGAGCCGCTTCATCTCACGCCTCGGCGAAAGAGGTCTTCCACTGTACTGTCTCTTAAGGAAGGTCGAGTGCTTCACTTGGACCCCTGAGGCCGAGGAAGCTCTCAGGAACCTGAAGGCGCTCCTCACAAAGGCGCCTACCTTGTTGCCTCCAGCTGCCGGAGAAGCCCTCTTGGTCTACGTCGCCGCGACCACTCAGGTGGTTAGCGCCGCGATTGTGGTCGAGAGGCAAGAAGAGGGGCATGCATTGCCCGTTCAGAGGCCAGTTTACTTCGTCAGCGAGGTACTGTCCGAAACCAAGATTCGCTACCCACAAGTTCAGAAGCTGCTGTATGCAGTGATCCTGACACGGCGGAAGTTGCGACACTACTTCGAGTCTCATCCGGTAACTGTGGTGTCATCCTTCCCCCTGGGGGAGATCATCCAGTGTCGAGAGGCCTCGGGTAGGATTGCAAAGTGGGCAGTGGAAATCATGGACGAGACAATCTCGTTCGCCCCTCGGAAGGCCATCAAGTCCCAGGTTTTGGCGGACTTCATGGCCGAATGGGTCGACACCCAATTACCGACGGATCCGATCCAACCGAAGCTATGGACCATGTTTTTCGATGGGTCGTTGATGAAGACAGGGGCCGGCGCAGGCCTGCTCTTCATCTCGCCCCTCGGGAAACACCTACGCTATGTGCTACGCCTCCATTTCCCGGCGTCCAACAATGCGGCTGAGTACGAGGCTCTGGTCAACGGGTTGCGGATCGCCATCGAGCTAGGGGTCCGGCGCCTCGACGCCCGCGGTGACTCGCAGCTCGTCATCGACCAAGTCATGAAGAACTCCCACTGCCGCGACCCGAAGATGGAGGCCTACTGCGATGAGGTTCGGCGCTTGGAGGACAAGTTCTATGGGCTCGAGCTCAACCACATCGCTCGGCGCTACAACGAGACTACGGACGAGCTGGCTAAAATAGCCTCGGGGCGAACAACGGTTCCCCCGGACGTCTTCTCCCGGGATCTGCATCAACCCTCCATCAAGATCGACGACACACCCAAGCCTGAGGCGCCCTCGGCCCAGTCCGAGGTACCCTCGGCCCAGCCCGAGGTACCCTCGGCACAGCCCGAGGCACCCTCAGCTCGGCCCGAGGCGCCCTCGGTTCAGCCCGAGGTACCCTCGGCCCCCGAGGGTGAGGCGCTGCGCGTCGAGGAGGAGCGAAGCGGGGCCACGCCTGATCGAAACTGGCAGACCCCGTACCTGCAATATCTCCACCAAGGAGAGCTACCCCTCGACCGAGCCGAGGCTCGGCGGGTGGCGCGGCGCGCCAAGTCGTTTGTCTTGTTGGGCGATGAGAAGGAGCTCTACCACCGCAGCCCCTCTGGCATCCTCCAGCGATGCATCTCCGCCGCCGAAGGTCAGGAACTCCTGCGGGAGATACACTCGGGGGCTTGCGGCCATCACGCAGCGCCTCGAGCCCTTGTCAGGAATGCTTTCCGACAAGGCTTCTACTGGCCGACGGCGGTGGCCGACGCCACTAGAATTGTCCGCACCTGCGAAGGGTGTCAATTCTACGCGAGGCAGACCCACCTGCCCGCTCAGGCTCTGCAGACGATACCCATCACCTGGCCTTTCGCTGTGTGGGGTCTGGATCTCGTTGGCCCCTTGCAGAAGGCACCCGGGGGCTACACGCACCTGCTGGTCGCCATCGACAAATTCTCCAAGTGGATCGAGGTCCGACCTCTGAACAGCATCAGGTCCGAGCAGGCGGTGGCGTTCTTCACCAACATCATCCATCGCTTCGGGGTCCCGAACTCCATCATCACCGACAACGGCACCCAGTTCACCGGCAGAAAGTTCTTGGACTTCTACGAGGATCACCACATCCGGGTGGACTGGGCCGCGGTGGCTCATCCCATGTCAAATGGGCAAGTAGAGCGTGCCAACGGGATGATTCTACAAGGGCTCAAGCCTCGGATCTACAATGACCTTAACAAGTTCGACAAGCGATGGATGAAGGAACTCCCCTCGGTGGTCTGGAGCCTGAGGACAACGCCGAGCCGAGCCACGGGCTTCACGCCGTTCTTCCTAGTCTACGGGGCCGAGGCCGTCTTGCCCACAGACCTGGAATACGGCTCCCCGAGGACGAGGGCCTACAGCGATCAAAGCAACCAAGCTAGCCGAGAAGACTCGCTGGACCAGCTGGAGGAGGCTCGGGACAAGGCCTTACTACACTCGGCGCGGTACCAGCAGTCCCTGCGATGCTACCACGCCCGAGGGGTCCGGTCCTGAGACCTCCAGGTGGGCGACCTGGTGCTTCGGCTGTGACAAGACGCCCGAGGGCGGCATAAGCTCACGCCCCCATGGGAGGGGCCCTTCGTCATCGCCAAAGTTCTGAAGCCCGGAATGTACAAGCTGGCCAACAGTCAAGGCGAGGTCTACGGCAACGCTTGGAACATCCAACAGCTACGTCGCTTCTACCCTTAAGATGTTTTCAAGTTGTTCATATACCTCGCACCCACGCAAAGTTTAGTCATCAAGGAAGGGTCGGCCTCGCCCCGGCAAAGCCCGACCCTCCCTCGGGGGCTAAAAGGGGGGGAAACCCCCTCTGCGTCGAAATTTTCCTCGAAGAAAGATCTTTTCTGCCAGAATATCTTTCATGCTTTTTGACTACTTCGAAAAGTGGATCCTGAAAACGATGGAGTACACGTAAGCAGCCAAGGCTGACCGAGCCGAGGAACTCCTACGCCTCCGGGATACGGATACCTCACTCATCACCTTCTGCGATAAGTAACTCACGTTCGGATAAGTGATTCCGCGGACCGGACAAGTCTTCACGTTCGGAAGCTCTTCTGCCGAAGCGATCCTTCGGGCCTTCTCGACTGCGTCGGTGACAGAGCCCCATGCACGGGTAAGAGTGCGCATAAGCGGCAAGGTCGATCGAGCCGAGGGACTCCTACGCCTCCGGGATACGGATACCTCACTCGTCACCTTCCGCGAGAAGCAACTCTCACTCGCACAAACATCCCTGTTACCGACAAAAAAGTCCGGATACTCGAAACAAGAGGAAAAGAGACGCAGCTTTACAATACAGCGAGGGTGTGTTTTGGCCTCGGCGGCCGCAGGAAACACACGCTACAAGACGATCCGATCCTGCAGGCTCAGGTCTTGACGCTGGAAAGGGGCGGCAACACCCTCGACATCGACGACACCTTCGGCGAGGTCCGACCTAGCCTCGGACGGCGACGCGATCCGAGGTCCTCCACCCTGAAGGACGACGTCGTCGCCACGCCCGGGCAATCGCTGCCAGGGTCTTCTCCGGGAATTCGGCCCGAGCAGGCGGCTCGGCCGGTCACCCCGGGGCCCGGCCAACCGTCCTCCAAGGACGTCAGCCCGACCCGAGGCCTCGGCTGGTCAACTCCGGCATCGGTCCCGCTAACGGACGACCCGGCTGGGCTCCGGCCAACCAGGTTTCCTTTTTGAGCCAACTCTGCCCCTGTTCATGCTGATATCGCTACCCCTAGCCTCGGCTCATCGAAGAACGGCCAAGGGGTCCCTTTAACTAAGCTAGAGAAGCCTCGGACAACAAGGCCGACCGATCCAAGGGATTCCTACGCCTCCGGGATACGAATACCTCACTCGTCACCTTTACACGGGGCGACTCACGCTTGGTGAAGCGATTCAGACAACCAACAGGCGAGTCTTAGTGCTCGAAAGCGAGGAAAAAACACGGCTCTGTGCCAAAATTACATACATGTTCAGGCCTCGACAGCCACAATGAACAAAAACACTGGCACTCAAGTGCCATTACAAACAGAACTCCGGTTCCACCTCCGTAGGTACGAACAACCCCACTCGATGGGGGAGGGCCTGCGGAGCAACAGAAGACCGACGAACGGCGTGCCCTCGCCCACTCCAGCAGCGACGACGACGACGACTTATGCTCCAGGGGGCCGAACAGCGGCAGCACTGACCTCAGGGCGGATGCTGTCGCCAAGAGGCCCCCGCCCATGCCCAAACTCGTGAGGCAAGGACGGGCAGAGGGCCGTAGAGTTGGAGGTCGGTCCGCGGGTGGCCCTGGCTATCTCGCCAGCGGAAGAACCTCTTCCAGCTGCCGTGGCAGACGTCGGCCCAGGGAGCGGCTCCGAAGCCACTCGCGTCCGAGAGCCAGGCACGCTGCAGCTGCCGGCGCCACGGACGACGACCGCCCTTCCCTCCGATCACTGAGGGAAGGAGCAGGCCACCGCCCACGCAGGGGCCGACCCCAACTCGGCACACTCCCCTCCCCAGCCCTGTGATGAAAATCCTTGAGGCTGAGGGAGGGGCAGAGGCCGCAGCCCGGCTCGCTTTCCCCCACCATCAAACTAGAGGTCACCATCTTGGGTGACCGCCGGCGGAGGGATGCAGCCGGGCTGCATGATGAAAATCCTTGAAGCCGAACGATGGCTGAAAGGTACCAACTCCCATGGAGTTGCGTTCCTCCAACGATGAGGCGGAAAGACGGCGGGTATCCCCCATCTGGGGGCTTGGAAGGTGGAAAGAAACGATGCATAAGGGAGCGCGAAGACATGGTTGCCTTCCAAAGGGGGCCACCCTCCTTTTAAAGGCGACTCTCCCTACTTGCGCCCCCAACCGTCGCGGGCTGAGTCTTCTCCGACACACTCCAAGGTCCTCCCCTGCGGCGCGGGGGCTGGGTCCCACACGTCATGCAAACTGGCTCAGAGCAGAAGAAGCCAAACCGTTGTGCGCGGTGCGCACGACCGCCCAGCGGTTACAAGTGACCATCCACTTTTGCCTAGACCAACGGGCGAAAGGGGCGGGCAGCCATGCAGGCAGCATGCAACCGGGCCAAGTGGGCGCGCTTCTCCGACTCCCAACACGCCCAGCATGGAGGCCCAGGCCCACGCGTCATGCAACCGGCGCGCCGAATGCTTCGTGCATGCAACTGCACCGCCACTTGCGCCACCACCGCGCCTCCTCGACTGCGGAGCCAATACCGCGACTCGAGGCGACCCGGTGCATGACCTAGCGGCGCCAGGCTGGCGCGGCGGTCAGCGCGGCCAAAAATAGGCCGGCAGCGATGACGGTGGTAGGCGGGCAGGAGCAGCAGTCACGTCGTCAGCCAAGCTCACGTCCCATCCGGGGGCAGCGAGAGAACCCTCTCTCACGGCGTGAAGACAACGCGCCCGTGTTCCGTCCTCGAACGGCTCGCGCATGTGCAACGGTCGCCCCGCCAACCACTCGCCCTGTCGCATTAACTTCGCGGCGGGACAGGCGGCGCCTCTGGCCGGAGAAGCGGGCGACGCTTCGCCTTCGCCATAATGACCGCATCAGTAAAGGTACGTCGCGTCGTTCGATTTCGTATCCTTTTCCTTTTTTCCTCTTTCTCTCTCTTGCAACAGGGACCGGGAAAGGGGGATACCCCGAAAAGGATCCTTCCCCGGGAAGGAACCAGGCTCCGAGCCTCCCTACTGATCAGAGGTTCGAAGGCTGGCCCCGAGGAAGGGTTCGACAGACGCCTCAGATCGCGTGGGCCCTACACCCACTACTGGTCAGAGGTTCGAAGGCCGGCCCCTCGGAAGGGTTCCACGGTCGCCTCAGGCTATTCGGGCTCCGCGCCCATTACTGATCAGGGGTTCGAAGGCTAGCCCCCGAAGGGTTCACAGCCGCCTCAGACGCCGAGCGAGGGATGACCATGGGTAGGTTCAATACATAACCAAGGCTCGGGCTGCGCTCCCGAGGTACCCTAGGACATTTCCGAGACCAGCGGGAATGATCTTGTAACGGAATCCCATCAGAGGGAGGCATCGAGCCCTCGGACCCCGTCGCCAGGGGACCGGGTCCGGCAGATCACCCACAGGTACCTTTGGGCGTGCCTCTGGGCCCCTAGCCGACCCCTAACGAACGGGGCACGGACGTCCACTCGGATTACCCGCTTGCAGCTCACCGGAGACACCATGTTCGGCGCCCATCAAGGGCAACATGGCGCTTTCCCCCCTCCTCCTTGCGGAAAGGCGACGCAGGGGCGTATGTAAAAAAGTCGAGTCTGTCCCTGATCGCCCTCTCGCCCTGTGCAGAGGCTCGGGGGCTGCTCTCGCAAACCCGGCTCCGGCCGAACCGTTGACAGCGTCAACATACCAGCCCGAGAACTTGGGACCCGACCGTACACCCGGGCTACGACCAGCTCGCATGAGGGAACAACCAGACCAGCCGAAGCATTACGCAAGGCATTAAGACCTCGAAGGAGTGAAACCACTCCTCCGAGGCCTCGGGGGCTACACCCGGCGGGTGCGCTCGCGCCCACCCACCGGAACAAAACGCAACCAAGAAAGGCTGGTCCCCTTGCAAAAAAGTGCGACGACAGCCTCCAAGCGAGTGCTAACACTCCCTTCGAGGCTCGGGGGCTACTGTCGCGGACCATAATTAGGGGTACCCTCAAGGCTCCTAATTCTCAGCTGGTAACCCCCATCAGCATAAAGCTGCAAAGGCCTGATGGGTGCGATTAAGTCAGGGATCAGTCCATTCGAGCGACTCGATCACGCCTCGCCCGAGCCTAGCCTCGGACAAGGGCAGCCGACCCCGGAGGATTTCCGTCTCGCCCGAGGCCCCCCTCCAACGGCGAACATATTTTCGGCTCGCCCGAGGCCCTACCTTCGCTAAGAAGCAACCCTGACCAAATCGCCGCACCAACCGACCAAATCGAGCATTTAATGCAAAGGTGGCCTGACACCTTTATCCTGACGCGCCCCCCCCCCAGCCGGCAGAGCCGAAGTGACCGCCGTCACTTCGCCGCTCCACTGACCGATCTGGCAGGAGGACAGCGCCGCCTGCGCCACTCCGACTGCGGTGCCACTTGATAGAGTGAGACTGACAGGCAGTCAGGCCCTGCCGAAGGCATCATAGGAAGCTCCGCTCCGCCCGACCCAGGGCTCGGACTCGGGCTAAGTCCCGGAAGACGGCAAACTCCGCTCCGCCCGACCCAGGGCTCGGACACGGGATAAGTCCCGGAAGACAGTGAACTCCGCTCCGCCCGACCCAGGGCTCGGACACGGGCTAAGTCCCAGAAGACGACGAACTCCGCTCCGCCCGACCCAGGGCTCGGACACGGGCTAAGTCCCGGAAGACGACGAACTCCGCTCCGCCCAAACCAGGGCTCGGACTCGGGCTAAGTCCCGGAAGACGGCGAACTCCGCTCCGCCCGACCCAGGGCTCGGACACGGGCTAAGTCCCGGAAGACGACGAACTCCGCTCCGCCCGACCCAGGGCTCGGACACGGGCTAAGTCCCGGAAGACGACGAACTCCGCTCCGCCCGAACCAGGGCTCGGACTCGGGCTAAGTCCCGGAAGACGGCGAACTCCGCTCCGCCCGACCCAGGGCTCGGACTCGGGCTCAACCCCAGAAGACGATGAACTCCGCTCCGCCCGACCCAGGGCTCGGACTTGGGCTCAGCCCTAGAAGACGACGAGCTCCGCCTCGCCCGACCCAGGGGCTCGGACTCGACCTCGACCACGGAAGACAGACTCGACCTCAGCCTCGGAGGAGCTTCCACCTCGCCCAACCTAGGGCGTAGACCAGCCACGTCAACAGGAGGCGCCATCATCACCCTACCCCGAGCTGACTCGGGCCGCAGGGAACGAGACCGGCGTCCCATCTGGCTAGCTCCGCCGGATAGGCAATGATGGCGCCCCGCGTACCCTATGACGGCGGCGGCTCTCAGCCCCCTTACGGAAGCAAGAGGACGTCAGCAAGGACTCAACCGCTCCGACAGCTGTCCCTCCGCCAGGCTCCATCGCTCCTCCGACGGCCACGACATCACACCAGTTGGGTGCCAAAATCTCTCCGGCTGCCACAACGGCATGTACTTAGGGCGCTAGCTTTCCTCCGCTAGACACGTAGCACTCTGCTACACCCCCATTGTACACCTGGATCCTCTCCTTGCGCCTATAAAAGGAAGGACCAGGGCCCTCTTAGAAAGGGTTGGCCGCACGGGGACGAGGACGAGACAGGCGCTCGCTTGGGGCCGCTCGCTCCCTCTCCCGCGTGGA
This sequence comes from Zea luxurians, assembly GCA_029449295.1. Taxonomy (NCBI): domain Eukaryota; kingdom Viridiplantae; phylum Streptophyta; class Magnoliopsida; order Poales; family Poaceae; genus Zea; species Zea luxurians. Next base: position 1,485,750 of record JAOPSE010000144.1, read on the forward strand.
CGCTTGTAACCCCCTACTGCAAGCGCACCCGACCTGGGCGCGGGACGAACACGAAGGCCGCGGGATTCCCACCTCTCTCACGCCGGTCTCCGGCCGCCTCGCTCTCCCCCCTTCGCGCTCGCCCTCGCGCTCGACCCATCTAGGCTGGGGCACGCGGCGACATTCACTCGTCGGCCCAGGGACCCCCCGGTCTCGAAACGCTGACAGGTGCACACCGGACAGTCCGGTGAATTTTAGCCGTACGCCGCCGATGATTTCCCGAGAGCGGCCAGTTCGCCAGAGCCAGCCTGGCGCACCGGACACTGTCCGGTGCACCCAGACTGAGCAGACTTTTGGCTGCTTCGAGCCAAGCTTTTCCAATTGAATTTCCTCTGATTCTAGCACTTAGACAAACATGTTAGTACACAAAAACCAATGTACTAAGTCTAGAATCATACCTTTATATTGATTTGCACCTTATCCACAATTTGGCATAGTTTATCACTTAAGCACTTGTGTTGGACACCAAATCACCAAAACACTTAGAAATGGCCCAAGGGCACATTTCCCTTTCAATCTCCCCTTTTTGGTGATTTATGCCAACACAACAAAAAGCAACTAAAAGAAGTGCAACATCAATGCAAATGAAAACACAAATTTGTTTTGTCTCAAATTTGGCATATTTGGATCATCCTTTGCCACCACTTGGTTTTGTTTTTGCAAATTAAACTCAATTCCCTATCTCTAAGTCAAACATGCTTGTTGAGGCATAAAGAGAATTGTTCAAAGACAAATTGATTCAAAGATTTCAAAAACTCATTCCCATAATCAAATACTCTCCCCACAAGAGACCAACTTTTGACAAAGGAGACAATAAGAGATTTTTTGACAAACCAAAAGCTCTATTCTACTATTTTCAAAATTCTCAAGTGGTAGCTGATCCATTTGTTGCTTTGGCCTTATTTTCTCCCCCTTTGGCATCAAGCACCAAAATGGGATCAATCGTGGCCCTTTAACCCCATTGCCTCACCAAAATCTTCAACTAAGAGTAAAAAGGCAATAAGAGTACAAAGATGAACTTGGAATGAGTTACTCTTTCATCGGAGTGCAGTGGAAGTCTTGCATGGTCCAAGTCCACCTTTTCCCTTTCAAACCTCCTTTGAGACTAAATTAAGCAAACTCAAGCACACAATTAGTCTCATAGGGTCAAGTTGTAGCGCATCTCCCCCTAAATATGTGCATCACTTGCAAATGGACTTGTGAGGTCCGGGGAGTGCTTGTACAACTTGAGCACCATAAATAAACAACAAAATGCATTAAGGAACATGATCAAGGCATAAAACACATGTATGCTATAAATCAATCGAGGTTCCGTGAATCTAAGACATTTAGCTCACTACGCAGCTTGCAAAAGGTCGACTCATCTAGAGGCTTGGTAAAGATATCGGCTAGCTGGTTCTCGGTGCTAACATAAAACACTTCGATATCTCCCTTTTGCTGGTGGTCTCTCAAAAAGTGATGTCGGATGTCTATGTGCTTTGTGCGGCTGTGTTCAACAGGATTATCCGCCATGCGGATTGCACTCTCATTATCACATAGGAGTGGGACTTTGCTCAGATTGTAGCCAAAGTCCCGAAGGGTTTGCCTAATCCAAAATAGTTGCGCGCAACACTGTCCCGCGGCAACATACTCGGCCTCAGTGGTGGATAGGGCAACGGAAGTTTGTTTCTTAGAACTCCACGACACCAGGGACCTTCCTAAGAATTGACACGTCCCTGATGTACTCTTCCTATCGACCTTACATCCAGCATAATCGGAGTCTGAATATCCAATCAAGTCAAAGGTAGACCCCTTTGGATACCAGATCTCGAAGCAAGACGTAGCGACTAAATATCTAAGAATTCGCTTCACAGCCACTAAGTGTCACTCCCTTGGATCGGATTGAAATCTAGCACACATGCATACGCTAAGCATAATATCCGGTCTACTAGCACATAAATAATGTAAAGACCCTATCATAGACCGGTATGCCTTTTGATCAATGGACTTACCTCCTTTGTTGAGGTCGGTGTGTCCGTCGGTTCCCATTGGAGTCTTTGCGGGCTTGGCATCCTTCATCCCAAACCGCTTGATCAAGTCTTGCGTGTACTTCGTTTGGGAGATGAAGGTGCCATCCTTGAGTTGCTTCACTTGGAACCCAAGGAAATAGCTTAACTCGCCCATCATCGACATCTCAAACTTTTGAGTCATCACCCTGCTAAACTCTTCACAAGACTTTTGGTTAGTAGAACCAAATATTATGTCATCGACATAAATTTGGCACAAGAAAAGATCACCATCACAAGTCTTAGTAAAAAGAGTTGGATCGGCTTTCCCAACCTTGAAAGCATTAGCAATTAAAAAGTCTCTAAGGCATTCATACCATGCTCTTGGGGCTTGCTTAAGTCCATAGAGCGCCTTAGAGAGCTTACACACGTGGTCGGGGTACCATTCATCCTCAAAGCCAGGGGGTTGCTCCACGTACACCTCCTCCTTGATTGGCCCGTTGAGGAACGTGCTCTTCACATCCATTTGGAACAACCTGAAAGAATGGTGAGTAGCATAGGCTAACAATATGCGAATTGACTCTAGCCTAGCCACAGGAGCAAAAGTCTCCTCAAAGTCCAAACCTGCGACTTGGGCATAACCTTTTGCCACAAGTCGTGCCTTGTTCCTTGTCACCACCCCGTGCTCGTCTTGTTTGTTGCGGAACACCCACTTGGTTCCCACAACATTTTGCTTGGGACGAGGCACCAATGTCCAAACTTTATTTCTCTTAAACTTGTTGAGCTCCTCTTGCATGGCCAACACCCAGTCCGGATCTAGCAAGGCCTCTTCTACCCTGAAAGGCTCAATAGAAGAGACAAAGGAGTAATGCTCACAAAAATTAACTAATCTAGAACGAGTAGTTACTCCCTTGCTTATGTCACCCAAAATTTGGTCGACGGGATGATTCCTTTGAATCGTCGCTCGAACTTGGGTTGAAGGTGCCGGTTGTGCTTCTTCCTCCATTATATGATCATCTTGTGCTCCCCCTTGATCACACGCCTCCTCTTGATGAACCTGTTCATCGTCTTGAGTTGGGGGATGCACCATTGTTGACGAAGAAGGTTGATCTTGCTCCTTTTGTTCCAGTGGCCTCACATCTCCAATCGCCATGGTGCGCATTGCGACCGTTGGAACGTCTTCTTCATCTACATCATCAAGATCAACACCTTGCTCTCTTGGAGAGCCATTAGTCTCATCAAATACAACGTCGCTAGAGACTTCAACCAAACTCGATGATTTGTTGAAGACCCTATACGCCTTTGTATTTGAGTCATAACCTAACAAAAACCTTTCTACAGCTTTGGGAGCAAACTTAGAATTCCTACCTTTCTTCACTAGAATGTAACATTTGCTCCCAAATACACGAAAGTAAGACACATTGGGTTTGTTACCGGTTAGAAGCTCATATGAAGTCTTCTTGAGGAGGCGATGAAGGTAGACCCGGTTTATGGCGTGGCAAGCCATGCTCACGGCTTCCATCCAAAACCGTTCGGGCATCTTGAATTCACCAAGCATCGTCCTCGCCATGTCTAGTAGCGTCCTGTTCTTCCTCTCTACCACACCATTTTGCTGTGGTGTGTAGGGAGCGGAGAACTCGTGCTTGATTCCTTCCTCCTCAAGATACTCCTCCACTTGAAGGTTCTTGAACTCGGACCCATTGTCGCTCCTTATCTTCTTCACTTTGAGCTCAAACTCGTTTTGGGCTCTCCTTAGGAAGCGCTTGAGGGTCCCTTGGGTTTTAGATTTATCCTGCAAAAAGAATACCCAAGTGAAGCGGGAAAAATCATCAACTATAACAAGACCATACTTATTTCCTCCTATGCTTAGATAGGCAACGGGTCCGAAGAGGTCCATATGAAGTAACTCCAGGGGTCTTGATGTTGTCATCACATTTTTGGCATGACGAGAGCTTCCCACCTGTTTACCTGCTTGACAAGCTGCACAAGGTCTATCTTTTTCAAAAGTTACATTAGTTAGACCTATCACGTGTTCTCCCTTTAGAAGCTTGTGAAGGTTCTTCATCCCCACATGTGCTAAACAGCGATGCCACAGCCAGCCCATGCTAGTCTTAGCAATTAAGCATGCATCTAGACCGACCTCCTCTTTTGCAAAATCAACTAAATAAAGTTTGCCGTCTAGTACACCCTTAAAAGCTAATGAACCATCACTTCTTCTAAAGACAGACACATCTACATTTGTGAATAAACAGTTATATCCAAGCGACTCAACTAAGAACACATTAGAAATAGAGTGCTCGGATGAAATAGCAATTTTTCCTAACCCTTTCACCTTGCCTTGGTTCCCATCACCGAATATGATTGAATCTTGGGGATCCTTGTTCTTGACGTAGGAAGAGAACATCCTCTTCTCCCCCGTCATGTGGTTTGTGCATCCGCTGTCGATAATCCAGCTTGAGCCCCCGGATGCATAAACCTGCAAGGCAAATTTAGGCTTGGGTCTTAGGTACCCAACTCATGTTGGGTCCTACAAGGTTAGTTACAATAGTCTTAGGGACCCAAATGCAAGTCTTGTCTCCCTTACATTTGGCCCCTAATTTCCTAGCAATTACCTTCTTATCCTTTCTACAAATAGCAAAGGAAGCATTGCAAGCATAATAAATTGTAGAAGGTTCATTCATTACTTTCCTAGAAACATGAACAATATTTCTTCTAGGCATATGATGAACAACATTTTTTCTAGCCAAATTTCTATCATACATCATAGAAGAACTTGAAGCAAACATTGCATTTGAATCATAAGCATGTGAAACAATATCATTGCAACTTCTATCATGATGAACATTCCTAGAATATCTCCTATCATGGTATAAGAAAGCATGGTTCTTTTGAATACTATTTGCCATAGAGGCCTTCCCTTTCTCCTTGATAGAGATGGGAGCCTTATGACTTGTCAAGTTCTTGGCTTCCCTCTTGAAGCCAAGCCCATCCTTAATTGAGGGGTGTCTACCAACTGTGTAGGCATCCCTTGCAAATTTTAGTTTGTCAAATTCACTTTTGCTAGTCTTAAGTTGAGCATTAAGACTAGCCACTTCATCATTTAGTTTAGAAATGCAAACTAGGTGTTCACTACAAGCATCAAAATTAAAATCTTTACACCTATTGCAAACTACAACATGTTCTACACAAGATGTTGATTTATTAGCTATTTCTAACTTAGCACTCAAATCATCATTTATGCTCTTTAAGCTAGAAATAGAGTCATGACACGTAGACAATTCACAAGAAAGTATTTCATTCCTTTTAATTTCTAAAGCAAGGGATTTTTGTGCCTCTACAAACTTATCATGTTCTTCATACAAAAGATCTTCTTGCTTTTCTAATAACCTATTTTTATCATTCAAGACATCAATTAATTCATTAATCTTATCAACCTTAGTTCTATCTAGGCCCTTGAATAAACATGAATAGTCTATTTCATCATCGCTAGATTCTTCATCACTTGAGGAAGCGTAAGTATTAGTATCACGAGTGCTTACCTTTTTTTCCCTTGCCATGAGGCAGGTGTGATGCTCGTTGGGGAAGAGGGCCGACTTGTTGAAGGCGGTGGCGGCGAGTCCTTCGTTGTCGGAGTCGGACGGCGAACAATCCGAGTCCCACTCCTTTCCAAGGTGTGCCTCGCCCTTAGCCTTCTTGTAAGCCTTCTTCTTTTCCCTCTTGTTCCCTTGTTCCTGGTCACTATCATTATCGGGACAATTAGCGATAAAATGACCAATCTTAGCACATTTGAAGCATGAGCGCTTCTCCTTCGTCTTGGTCTTGTTGGGATGCTCCTTGCGACCCCTTAGCGCCGTCTTGAAACGCTTGATGATGAGGGCCATTTCTTCATCATTAAGTCCGACCGCCTCAATTTGTGCCACCTTGCTAGGTAGTGCCTCCTTGCTCCTCGTTGCTTTGAGAGCAATGGTTTGAGGCTCTTGGATTGGGCCATTCAACGCATCGTCAACGTATCTTGCCTCCTTGATCATCATCCGCCCGCTTACAAACTTTCCAAGTATCTCCTCGGGCGTCATCTTGGTGTACCTAGGATTCTCACGAATATTGTTCACAAGATGTGGATCAAGGATAGTAAAAGACCTTAGCATTAGGCGGACGACATCGTGGTCCGTCCATCGTGTGCTTCCATAGCTCCTTATTTTGTTGACGAGGGTCTTGAGCCGGTTGTATGTTTGGGTTGGCTCCTCGCCCCTGATCATTGCGAATCTCCCAAGTTCGCCCTCCACCAACTCCATCTTGGTGAGCATGGTGACGTCGTTCCCCTCATGTGAGATTTTGAGAGTGTCCCAAATCTGCTTGGCGTTATCCAAGCCGCTCACCTTATGGTATTCATCCCTGCACAATGAAGCTAGAAGAACAGTAGTAGCTTGTGCATTTTTGTGAATTTGCTCATTAATGAACATGGGACTATCCGTACTATCAAAGTGCATTCCATTTTCTACTATCTCCCATATACTTGGATGGAGAGAGAACAAGTGGCTACGCATTTTGTGACTCCAAAATCCGTAGTCCTCTCCATCAAAGTGGGGGGGGGGTTACCGAGGGGAATGGAAAGCAAATGAGCATTTGAACTTTGCGGAATACGAGAATAATCAAAGGAGAAGTTTGAATTAACCGTCTTCTTTTTCTCGTAGTCGTTGTCGTCATCCTTTTGGGAAGAGGAAGATTCGTTGCTGTCGTAGTAGACTATCTCCTTGATGCGCCTTGTCTTCTTCTTCCTCCCGTCTTTTCTTTTGTGGCCCGAGCCTGAGTCAGTAGGCTTGTTATCCTTTGGATCATTGACGAAGGACTCCTTCTCCTTATCATTGACCACCATCCCCTTGCCCTTAGGATCCATCTCTTCGGGCGATTAGTCCCTTTCTTGAAGAGAACGGCTCTGATACCAATTGAGAGCACCTAGAGGGGGGTGAATAGGTGATCCTGTAAAACTTGAAACTTAATGCCACAAAAACTTGATTAGGAGTTAGCACAATAAAGCCAAGTGGCTAGAGAGGAGTTCTCGCAAGACACGATAACCACAAGAAGATCAATCATAGATAGACACAGTGGTTTATCTCGTGGTTCGGCCAAGTTCAACACTTGCCTACTCCACGTTGTGGCGTCCCAACGGACGAGGGTTGCAATCAACCCCTCTCAAGCGGTCCAAAGACCCACTTGAATACCACGGTGTTTTGCTTTGTTTACTTTATCCCGCTCGCGAGGAATCTGCACAACTTGGAGCCTCTCGCCCTTACACTTTGATGTTCACAAAGAAGCACGAAGTAAGGGAGGGATGAGCAACGCACACAAGACACAAAATCAGAGCAACAATACGCACACAAGTCACAACACGAGCTTTCAACACAACTCAAAGAGTTCTCTACTCAAATGGAGCTCTAGTTTCTATCACAAAGAATCGAATGCGCGGAATTGAAGTCTTGGTGCTTAGGAATGCTTAGTGAATGCTTGGTGTTCTCCTCCATGCGCCTAGGGGTCCCTTTTATAGCCCCAAGGCAGCTAGGAGCCGTTGAGAGCATTACAGGAAGGCAATTCTTGCCTTTTGTCGCCTGGCACACCGGACTGTCCGGTGCACCACCAGACACTGTCCGGTGCGGATTTCTTTCCTTTTTTGGCGAAGCCGACCGTTGGCGGTTCAGAGCCGTTGGCGCACCGGACACTGTCCGGTGCACACCGGACAGTCCGGTGCCCTTTTCTGACCGTTGGCTCTGCCACGCGTCGCACGCGGATTACGCGGCCGACTGTTGGCTCACCAGACAGTCCGGTGCACACCGGACAGTTCGATGAATTTTAGCCGTACGCCGCCGACGATTTCCCGAGAGCGACCAGTTCGCCAGAGCCAGCCTGGCGCACCGGACACTGTCCGGTGCACCCAGACTGAGCAGACTTTTGGCTGCTTCGAGCCAAGCTTTTCCAATTGAATTTCCTCTGATTCTAGCACTTAGACAAACATGTTAGTACACAAAAACCAATGTACTAAGTCTAGAATCATACCTTTATATTGATTTGCACCTTATCCACAATTTGGCATAGTTTATCACTTAAGCACTTGTGTTGGACACCAAATCACCAAAACACTTAGAAATGGTCGAAGGGCACATTTCCCTTTCAGCAACTAGGTCAGGGAACCTATGGATCCCCTCCACCATCAGGTGAAGTACCACCATCGATCATGTATGGGTATGGAAACTATGGACCTCTTCCACCACCATATTCAAATTTATCAAACATGTATCCACCAGGACCATAGTATGGGTATGGACAAGTTCCCGCTGCACCGATATGTTTTTCTTGCTTTGTGGATAAGTATTTATGTGCCGTTCTTGTTTTCTCGATAATGTATCTCATATCTTTTGTATAGACCTATCAATATCACTATAACGGATTGGAACAATATCACGACCCTTCCAACATGACTGAGTACTATCACTATGACTCGAGCTGAACATGTGAGTATTGTGAAATAAGTCGATCTATGTGTCGTTGCCTCGTTGGAGAGTTGTAAAAGAACTTGTATTTAAGTATTGCAAAGTTTGCTGGTTGTTTGTTGCATGAGAACTGCAGTTTGTGGTTGCATATGTATGTTATTTTGGTGAACACAAGTTGTGTGGATCAATTAATATTTACTGTGCAATGTGAATCCAACAAACTACAATTAAATCATATAAAAAAATTTCATTATTTCTGTGGAAAACAGCAAAACCGGTTCGTTTCATGGTTAACCGGCGGTTTTTCACCGGTTTTTTGACGGTAAACCGGTTCAAATTTAAATTGATTTGGCGGCGGTAAACCGTTACCGGTGGGCATTAGCGGAGGACAAAACAAAAAATAGGTATGTCTGGGAAAAAAGAAAAACACAGGCAACAAGAATCATAATAGGTTTTCTCTAAAGTTCTAATGTCAAAATCATTAGGGCAACAAGAATCATTATGGAAGATATAAAGGTTTTGAAATTTTAGGTATAGCTGATGCTATATTATACCATAATGGCTTCTCCGCCACTGCTGGTGGGTAACGGTTTTTCCAGCCGAAACAGTTTTGTAAACCATTGCGCTGGTCCACCTCTGCCTCCATCTCGGCCTTGGTCGACTCGAACAGCCGCACATACAGCGATAATGAGATGTTGTTTCACGTGTAGACGTTGTAGCAATCCATGCATGCGGTAGGGGGAAAATATAGTATACATGTATCATCAAGAAGAGCTGGAATATATAAATATTTATATATGCATAGACCACTTTATATTGGAGTCGAGAATCCCAGCTCTATTTGTGTACATGTTGGACTATTTGTGTTGTATGATGTGAAATTGCTAGGGCACGACCCTGGTGCTCGGACAAAATCCTGGTTTCGTTAATCCCCAACAAAGGCTGGCCAAACTGAATTGATGGCCACAATCAGAATTTCTGAACTGAACAACTCGCAGGAAACCAGCCATTCGTAAAACTTCCGATGCACGAAAAAAAAATAAGAACTGTTAGGTACTCTACTACTCTATGTAGTCTATGCAAACTAGCGCTGCATCCTTTTGTGTAAAACAGGTAGACTATTATTGCTATAACTATAAGAATTGCATATCCTTGTGTATAATCAAGGTACTATTCTTTTACATTGCTGCAAACATAGAGAAAGAGAAGAAAAACACATTGCTGTATATACAGTAGAAAAGGAAAAAAAATGCATTGCTGCATATAGAGAGAAAGAGAACAAGATAATAAGAAAACATTGATGGATATAGAGAGGGATAAAGACGACATGAAAAAAAAACATTGTCCATGTACAGAGAAATAAATCAGATAAAACAACAGCAAAAACATGTTGCGAGAAAGAAAGACACATAATGCTGCATATACATATACAAATGGAAATTTGAAAATAGTAAAAACAATAGACAAAAAAAACACATTACTGCATACACCGAGAAAAAAATAAGGAAAATAGAAAATGAAAAGCACATTGGTGCAGATATAGAGAAACGGAAAAGAACGAAAACACATTGCTGCATATACAGAGGCAGAAAAAAAAAAACAGAGCAATAGAAAGAAAAAAGTAAAAAGGAGAAAACACATTGATGTATATATATATAGATGAAGAAAAACATATTGCTGCGTATAGAGAGAGGACGAAAAAAAACAAGAAATGTAAAATAAGATATGCAAATACATAGGGAAAACGAAATATTAAGAAAGTTATGAAAAAAAAAATTCAGAATTGAGGGAAAAAATAAAAAAGATGGAAAAGTAAAACATGCGGTGAGCGTGGATCGAACACGCGACCTTCAGATCTTCAGTCTGACGCTCTCCCAACTGAGCTATCCCCGCACTGTTGTATACGACATAATTTGTTTTTTATATATAATAAATAATTCTACCGGTACGAATCTCAAACATACAGCGAGAACCATGCCACCTCTCAAGCCCAGATCTTTTGGCTCCCAAACCGAACGGGACCATTGGAGTTTGGAGTACGACCCACTGACATGTCGAATGGGACCAGCGCCAACAGACATGGGAAGGAATATCCATGAAAGTCGCGCTAGCTGGCCGCCACCAACCTACTACAATACAATACAATACAATACAATACACCATGGGCCAGGCCAGGCCTGAGCCTGAGATGTCCGTGCAGTCTGCGGTTGCGGTGCAGCAGCGCCTTTGCCTGCTTCTTCTCTCTCTCGGCGTGGCAAACTGGCAATGGCCATCGCCACAGCGATCGTCCATCTCGACGAATCTAGATAGAAGAGCGTCGTCCGCCGAGAACAAGATCAGTCTGTAGCTGTGTGCTTGCTTGTGCACAGCCACAGGTGCGTGCTAGAAGATCAGTCTGCGAGTTTGGAAGAAAGTGAGCCGCCGTTTGATACTTTGTACACTGTACAAAAAAAGGCCTGTGAGCGTGGTCTGTACAAGGTCGGAGGAGGCCTTTTCAGAGTGACCTACAGCTTGACACGAATCATGTGTCCCCGAAGCAGCCTGAACCTTTCACAGAGGCAAAGTGCAGACGCAGGAGATGCAGGCTTTTGCCACAGTGCAATGCAGTGCAGTGAGACAGAGGAGGAGGCAAAGCAATTCCAGCACGGCCTATCCTGTTCCTGGGTCCAACGACTGAACAGCATGTGGCCTGGGTTTTGCAGGGACCGAGGGTTGCAGCAAGCTGTCACGAGCGGCTCATCAGTAGTACAACATCAGACGGGTGAATAATGTGGGAGTGCTTCGTCATTGTTTCACTTTCACGGTTGCAGTTGCAGGAGAATTCAGTCAAAAATCTCACCAGCCAGCCATGCATGACCGCTCGGTCTCAGCATCAACAAATTTCGACGCTGGATTCCGAATTCTCAAACGGCAAAGGTAGGTTTCTTTTATTCAAAACAGCAGGCAACGTCATGCGGAATTGCACACACCGGGCCGGACGTGCATTATTTAGCGTTAGGATTCAGATCAGTTGACAATTCGGCATGCATGCATGCATGCATGCATACATAACCACACCACAGAACCACGGCGAGCTCATTATCACAAACACGAACCTGACGAATGCTATCTACAGCCGCTAACCCGGCCCCGATCCGATCTCGCGCTCTGCATCCTCCTTGTCCAGCTCGCCGCATTCCTCTCTCACACCGCAAAACCACAGGGAAAACACGCGCAACGCCCCCCCCCCCCCCCCGGAGATGCACGGAAACGAGACGCATGCGCGGGGCATGCCACCTCACCACGCGTCGACGCATGCGATTACGTAGCAACAGTGCGCGGCCAGTCACCGGGACTCCTCCTCCGACGGCCTCGCGGCGCCGGAGAGCAGGTTCAGGTGGTGTCCCTGCGCCGCCACCGACGCGTACGCCTGCGCCGCCGCCTCCTGCGCCGCCGAGAGCCCCCACGCCGCCGCCACGGGCCGCGCCTGCAGGGTCGCCCAGAACGGCGCCGGCGCCACTGCCACCGCCACCGCCGGCTCCTGCTCCTCGCGCGGGCGCTTCCCGAGGAGCGGGAGGGAGGCGCCGGCGCCGGCGCTGGCCGCGGAGGTGGACGGCGCGGAGGAGCAGGAGAAGACGGCGGGGGTGGTGCCCGACCCCGTGGCCGCCAGGATCGAGGGCTCGGCCTGCCGGAGCAGCCACTCGATGGTCTGCCCGTCCGACTTGAGCCCCAGCTCGCGGGTCAGCTGGAACACGCGCGCCGCGCACACGATCGGCATCCGCACGCGCCGCCCGCGCCCGTTCACCTTGCTGTGCCGGTCCTTGCCCGCGCCCGCTTTCTTCGGCGCCGCGGCGTCGGCGTCGGCGGCGGCTGGAGCGGCGGACGCCAGAGACATCGGCGTCGGCGCGGGCATGGCCCGGTACACTTGGAAGGTGGCGCCGTCGCGAGAGGCCATGGCCACGCACTGTCTCGTGGGAATAAGGGTACGAGTTTGTTGGTGGTGGACAGGACTTGTGGGGAGGAAGCCGATGGGGATAGCCAGCCGGATAGGGATAGGGCCGCGCCAGACCATGGCCCCTCCGCTGTGGAACCATTTATAAAAGCGGCTTCATTTTTCTTGTAATTTCGTTTATTATTCTGGCTGCCATTATGATGTGCCTTTTTTCTTGTCTCTCAAATTACTGGAGTGCCAGTACGCAGTAGTAGTAGCTGACTGTAGCAGCTTCTTATCCCTGCAGTAGTGCAGTTGAACACCTCTGGTAAAAAAGTACACTCTCCGTTTTAAAACAAGTGTTTATCTCGTTTATTAAAGTACTTTAAATAAATTTAACTAAGTTCATAATAAATAGTATCCAGATTTATATTTTAAATTAATCTATTATAGAAATATTCTATAATTAATATATTAGTAATTATTTTTATATTATAAATACTTGTATTTTTATATACATTTGACTAAATTTAAAAACATTTGGTTGGTCGAAAACCTAGAATCGCATCCTCTTTTGGAGAGAGTGCTATAAAGAATGCGCATCCGGAAAACTTGAGTCAGCCCGCCCAGATTTGCAGCCCTACATTTATCAGTTTATTTTAAGGTTGTAGACCAACGACTTGAATTTTACCAGCTGCACTGCAGGAATCTAAATAATTGACTTTAATTTGAAGCGAACAGTTCGTAACTGATAGAGTCTTAGCTTCGAATTAAACCCAATTATTTAGACTGATACACCTGTAATTTATAGAGATAATGTTAGAGAAATAGACATTTTTAGTTTTAATTTAATCCAGAAAACCACAATGTAGCTTTGAGGACGGCAATTTCGGAGGCCTGCTCTCTCACTCTCTGTGCTCGCAGAAGATGGGATGGGAATAGTCTGTACGCAATGCGTCTGAGAATATTCATACGTGTAGTGTTGTCGTCACCAGAAACAACCTCACCTCCTCGTATACACACACACACGTAGAGGGAGGCCAACCGTTACAGCCAGCCAAAAATTAACGCCATCAGTGGCGTTCGTTACTAGCTGACAGCCATTACTGTAATACCTAAATTTGTAACTCATATGATGAGAAAATATTTCTTTTATCTATATGTGTGTACCATCTCTAGTTAATATCACATGTGAGTAAACACCATCAAAAGGGGGATTGAATACTTAATAACACCTAAAATAAACCTTTGCATCATATTGGATCTTTGTATGTGCATTTAAAACCATAATAAAATGAACAAAAATAAAATAATAACGAGAAGAGGATTAGAGGAAAGAAGGAAGCAATATCCAATATAAAATAATATTATAATTAAATAAAACCCTCATGATTTGGTATGACCAATATGCTTAATTCAAAGGAGTTTAAATTTTGCATTTGAGATTGCATTCAAAATTGGGATTCAAAAGAATTGTAAATAAAAGAAAACAGAAAAATAAAAACAAAAGAAAAAAAAGAGGAAGAGGACTTACCTGGGCTGCAGCACCCATTTCGGCCCAGCCAGGCTTTCCCCTGTGTCCTGCGCGGCCCAAAAAATCTCTCCACCGCGCGGCTCCAGCCTTCTCTCAATGACGGGGCGGCCCCACTTTTCAGCGAACTCTATAACCCGTCGCGCTCCCATGTCTCTGCTGGCGGGACCCACCGTCGGCCGCCACCCGCTATCCCCTCTCACGCCCGCTCCTTTCACTCGGTCTTCCGTGTGGGACCCCCGTTGTCAGGGTTATCCCCTCCGCGACGCGCGCGCTCCGGGCGGACGAAGACCGCACGACAACCACCAGCCCGCACGCGTTATCATGCTGACAAGCGGGGCCCAATGCTTGGTCTCATGGATGCGTGTGCTCGTGCTTTTGTGCTCACAGACCTGTGGACCCTTCGGTCATCGACGCTGTCCGTTCGCTCGACCCCGATTTCACCGCAACGGCCGCGGGAGCTTGGGCCGGGATCTCGGCGTCTCGTCCGGGTTGCGCGGGGAGGACCTCGACGCATGCTCGGAGCCGGGCACGTCCAACCTGCCGGGCTATAAAGCCGCGCGCATAGCGCTCCTCTCCTTTCCTCCCATTGGGCCTAACCTCCGCCGCCATAGCTTGGAAACCACCACGGCAGCCGCCGAGAGAAAGAGAGGAGAGAGAACAAAGCCTCGGCGCTCCCATCGCGTGGAAGACCTTCGGACCGTGAGCGCCGGTCCCATCTTCACCTTCTCCGCGTCGGTATGTACCGTGCTTCTTCTCTGTAGCGTAATGGGAGCGCGAGATGTCTTGGCCTTGGCTCTGGCGTGGATGCGGTGGGCAATACTCCAGGCGCGCTGTCTCGAGCGGTCGGTAGAAGATGGATGGGAGGCGACCGAGACAGGGAGTTGGATCGAAGGAGGTTCTGCGCCGTTTATCGGGGGCTCGAATGGCGAGCTCGGGTGGTTGCTGCCGGATCCTTGGCGCTCGACCGCGGCGTGTTGGCTGGAGAAAGAAGAGAGAGAAGAGAGAGCACCGGGGAGGTTGAAGACGCCAGGGCATCCCTTGATCATGCGATGGACGGTGAGGATTTGAGGATCAGGATGAAGAAACCGGGACCGTAGGATGGTGAGCGGAGGGGGTAGATTAAATCTCGCGTACCCCTTCGTGCTATGGAATCCGGACGGTTAGATTGTGATCGTGTGGCCCAGATCTGGCGGGATTTCATAAAGCGCAGATCTAATCTTGACCATAGATCTTGAAGCGGATGGCCAGAATACCCCCGTACCCCTTCGCGGATACATTTTATAAAAGAGACCCTAGTATTTTCCGTAATCAACCCGCCGTCCTACTGCATAGTGTTCTGAGTCTCAGGATCTTTTGCGCTTAAGCCCCTGCGCTTTTCGATAAATGAGGCCCAGTCCAGAGATTGTTTAAATGGGATAAATGAAATAGAAAATAGATTTTAATACAAAAATAATTGCTAGAACTTTATAAATTCATAGAAAATTCATACTAACTCCAAATTAATCCATTCCAGTTGCTAAAATTTTGTAATATTGTTCTCTTTCACCTAGAGCCTCTGTTATGTCATAAAAACAGTAAGGAAATTTATTTCTCACTTAATCCTATTTAAAGCACATAAAACCTTGGAAAATGCATAACTTAAAATCTATAACTCAGAAAATTATGATTCCAGTTCCTAGGTTTTTATTTTAACATGTAGAATATCTTGGTGTATTTTGTATATATGTTTGGTGTAATGTTAATTTTTCTATATGCACTGTGCTTGTTTGTATTGTGGCGAGTAGAAGAGCCCGTTGCTGAGGATCCTGGTGAGCAGCAGGTTGAAGTAGCTGAGCAGGAGCTCATTGAAGGCAAGTTGTGCCCTTGACCACTTTTTACCCAATAATGTTCTTTAATATCACATACTCATGCATAGGTTAATTTTGATGGGACCCAATAGGTCACCCTAGATTGTTTATCTCATTACCTTGTTTACCCCTGAATCACTTGGGTAGTTTGCTATTGCTTTATATGGTTTTGGGATAATCATTTATTACCTCTATGTTCCAATTCTTGTTGTTATTCTGTTTATGTTCATGTTGTTATCATTAATGTTAATTGGAACATAGAGCTTAACTTGAGAACCACGTGCCACCACAAGGGTGGAATGGGACGCCCTTGGCTGACTAATTAGGAAAGCTAGTGGAAGACTACCTTACCCGAAAGGGGCAAGGGCAGTAGGGGAGAGGTCAGTGCGGGGAGGTCCCTGGTTGATTTTGCTGCGATGGCTATCAGCCAGGAACCCTTTACTGGATCTTCCCATAAACTGTAGCGGGTTTTCGGAAGCTAGTGGAACTTTGTAAAGGCCTCGTAGTGTTGCCCTGCCGTGCTTCCTAGGTAGAGGTATATGGGGAGTCGCGACCCCTTGGCAGATGGGTAACATGACTTGTGGGTAAAGGGTACAACCTCTGCAGAGTGTAAAACTGGTATACTAGCCGAGCTCGCGGTCATGAGCAGCTCAGGACTCTCTGATGTTTAAATTATGGAACTTAAATTCAATTTTGTCATTTGCATTGCATGGGTTTATTATCAATTTTGTTCTATTACTTTACTTATGGTTTGGTATTTACTTACACTTAGTAATTGCTAATAAAACTTTGATCAACTACTTAAAAGCAATGCTCAGCTTTAACCCCTGTCTTTGATTGAGCCTTACACCTCACATGAATTCACACCTTTGTGAGTTTATGTCCACTGGTTCCCCACAACTTGTTGAGCTATGATCATGTGTGAGCTCACCCTTGCTGTCTCACACCCCCCCCCCACAGGAGAAGAACAGGTGGTTTCGAGTGGAGTCAAGTATCGAGGAGTTTGACTTGATCTAGGTGGCGTTTCCCAGTCGACATTGGCGCCGACGATCCTTAGTTTGTTTTATCTTTATTATTTTATTTTGTAATAAGTCTTCCGCTATGTAATAAATACTCTGATGTTAATGACATTTATCTCTATACACTCTGTTATTATATATGTTGTCTTCTTGGCGCATGTATGAGATGCACCCGGCTTTGCTCTTTAAAACCGGGTGTTACAGAAGTGGTATCAGAGGAAATGTTGACTGTAGGACGAAACCTAGATAGAAATGGACAAACCCTTACCTACTTATCTTATTCTGATTCATTCTACACTCACCTTACTCTGATTCTTTCTATACTTATCTTGATCCTGTCTCACCTTCTACTGTTCTACTCTGATCATTCTTACCTTTTCTACTCTGAGACAAGATGGATTTCACACCTTGGAATCCCTACCCCTATGACATTTTTTTAAGAGGTAGGAAGCCTAAGACAAAATTAAAACTATTTTCTCTATTAAAAATGTTGGTTGATTGTGCTGATGCTAAATGCCTGATTTGTTTCTTTGATTGATTGAGATATTATATATGGACATTTTAGCATGTACCACTATAAGGTACTGTATTAGCTTTAGTAGGTGACACACTAATCTACTTAGCTAATAAGTCCCCCGCAGTAACATTCCTCATAATTACTCACCTTGTCTACAATTCTTTCTTTCTTACCCTGTATTTCTAACCCAGATGGACTACCCCTATACTGTTAGAAGAGAGCAGTATAGACTTGATCCTTTGTATGTCATGGTTAAGGAAGGCAATGGTGGTTTATACACTGCGCTAAGGGAACCGTAGAACTCACCAGTTCCAAAGGAGAAAGATTTGAAGTTGGAATTGCAGTAACTACTGCCACCAGATATGGAAGTTGAGTTGGTCATTAATCTCTTACCTAAGACTGCCCCTATTTCTAAACGGCCATACATGATGTCCATAGAAGAGCTAAAGGAACTTAAGAAACAATTAACGGAATTACAAGAGGATGGATACATTCGTCTGAATTCTTCACCTTGGAGAGCACCAGTTTTGTTTGTAAAGAAGAAAGATGGATTGCAAGGGATGTGCGTGGATTAAAGGTCCCTTAATGATGTCACTGTGAAGAACAAGTTTCTGTTACCCCGCATTAAGGATTATTTAATCGGATGAGAGGAGCCAGGGTACTCTCGAAGATCGACCTCCGATCGGGATACCATCAGATGAAGATTGGACCATCAGATATTCCTAAGACGGCTTTCTCGACTCGATATGGATTATATGAGATCATTGTTATGTCGTTTGGATTAACTAATGCACCAGCTTATTTTATGGATTTGATGAATAAGATGTTTTTGGAGTATTTGGACAGATTCGTCGTGGTGTTCATCGACGATATTCTTATCTATTCTAAGAATGAGAGTGACCATGAAGAACATCTAAGGTTGGTGCTGCAGAAGTTACGAGATAATCAACTCTACGCTAAGTACAGCAAATGCGAGTTTTGGATTGGCGAGGTGCCATTTCTTGGACACATCATTTCTAATGGAGGGATATCAGTGGATCCTGCTAAAGTCAAGGGGATAGTGGTGTGGAGCATACCCACTACGGTTACGGAGGACCGAAGTTTCTTGGGACTTGCAGGATATTATTGGAGATTTATTGAAGGATATTCTAAGATTGCTAAGCTTATGACCTCACTTTTGGTAAAGGAAAGAGAATTCAAGTGGGACGAGAAGTGCCAAGTATATACGGATCATAAGAGTTTGAAGTATATATTCACTCAGAAGGATCTCAACCTTAGGCAACGCCGTTGGTTGGAGCTTATCAAGGATTATGATTTGGAAATTCACTATCACCCGGGCAAGGCAAATTTGGTTACAGAAGCCTTGAGTCGAAAGGAGCATGTTCATTTAGCTGTTATTGCCCAGCTACTCGATGAGATTGTTGAGGATTTCAGGAGACTTAACCTGGGGATAGTTACTCACACTAAAGGAGTTATTATCGATGTGGAAGCTACTTTGGAGCAAGAGATCCGCAAAGGACAAATTGGAGATGCTAAGATACAAGAGATTAAGGATCTGATTACTGAAGATCGAGTTCCAGAATTCACGGAAGATGGGCAAGGCACCGTATGGTTCAAGGACAAGAGATGTGTTCCGCAGATTGGAAGCCTTCGTGAGACTATATCGAAGGAAGCCCATGACTTGGATTATTCTATTCATCCTGGTAGTACCAAGATGTATCAGGATTTAAAGTAGAAGTGCTGGTGATATGGACTGGAGAGAGATATGGCTGCACATGTGGTTATGTGCGATGTGTGCCAAAGAGTTAAGACCGATCACCAAAGACCAGCTGGATTATTGCATCCACTGAAGATACCCGAGTGGAAATGGGAAGAGATTGGTATGGATTTCATTACTGGATTGCCTCGCACCCAGAAAGGATATGATGCTATATGGGTGATTGTGGATAGGTTGACTAAAGTGGCTCACTTTATTCCTGTCAAGACTACTTATAAAGGTTCTCAGCTAGCAGAGTTATATATGGCTCGGATTGTGTGTTTGCATGGAGTACCGAAGAAGATCGTGTCTGATCGAGGTTCGCAGTTTACCTCAAGGTTTTGGAGAAGCTTTCATGAGAACATGAGTACAAAGTTGAATTTTAGTACAGCTTATCACCCTCAGACTGATGGACTGATCGAAAGGACTAACCAAGTATTGGAAGGCATGTTGAGAGCTTGTACCCTTCAGCATGGTAGTAGTTGGAACAAGAGCCTACCTTGTGCTGAATAGTTACCAGGCCAGTCTGAAGATGTCCCCGTTCGAGACTCTGTATGACAGGAAATGCAGGACTCCTCTATTTTGGACTAGACTAGAGGAAGACAGTTCTTTGGATCTGGACTTATTCAAGAGGCAGAAGAACAAGTTTGTATAATTCGAGAAAATTTGAGGGTAGCTCAAACCAGGTAGAAGAGTTATGCTGATAATAGAAGGAGGCCACTGGAAGTTGAAGAAGGAGATTATGTGTATCTCAAGGTGTCACCACTGCGTGGAATGAGGAGATTTAAAATTAAGGGCAAATTGTCCCCTCGCTACATTGGACCATTCTTGATCTTTAGAAGAGTTGGGGAGATGGCATACCAACTCGAGTTACCTGCTAGTCTATCGGATGTGCATAACGTGTTCCACGTATCTCAACTAAAGAAGTGTCTCCGTGTTCCCGAGGAACAGTTACCAATGGAAGAGCTCAGTGTTCAAGGAGATTGGACTTACACGGAGTACCCGATCAAGATTTTGGATGCTTTGACTCGGGTTACAAGAAATAAGGTGATAAAGATGTGTAAAGTGCAATGGAGTCACCACAAGTGAAGATGAAGCAACTTGGGAAAGAGAAGAAGAGCTTCGTATAGACTGTCCCCGCCTTTTTCCCTAGTTCTTCTTAAATCTCGGGGACGAGATTATTTTTAAGGGGGGTAGGATTTGTAATACCTAAATTTGTAACTCATATGATGAGAAAATATTTCTTTTATCTATATGTGTGTACCATCTCTAGTTAATATCACATGTGAGTAAACACCATCAAAAGGGGGATTGAATACTTAATAACACCTAAAATAAACCTTTGCATCATATTGGATCTTTGTATGTGCATTTAAAACCATAATAAAATGAACAAAAATAAAATAATAACGAGAAGAGGATTAGAGGAAAGAAGGAAGCAATATCCAATATAAAATAATATTATAATTAAATAAAACCCTCATGATTTGGTATGACCAATATGCTTAATTCAAAGGAGTTTAAATTTTGCATTTGAGATTGCATTCAAAATTGGGATTCAAAAGAATTGTAAATAAAAGAAAACAGAAAAATAAAAACAAAAGAAAAAAAAGAGGAAGAGGACTTACCTGGGCTGCAGCACCCATTTCGGCCCAGCCAGGCTTTCCCCTGTGTCCTGCGCGGCCCAAAAAATCTCTCCACCGCGCGGCTCCAGCCTTCTCTCAATGACGGGGCGGCCCCACTTTTCAGCGAACTCTATAACCCGTCGCGCTCCCATGTCTCTGCTGGCGGGACCCACCGTCGGCCGCCACCCGCTATCCCCTCTCACGCCCGCTCCTTTCACTCGGTCTTCCGTGTGGGACCCCGTTGTCAGGGTTATCCCCTCCGCGACGCGCGCGCTCCGGGCGGACGAAGACCGCACGACAACCACCAGCCCGCACGCGTTATCATGCTGACAAGCGGGGCCCAATGCTTGGTCTCATGGATGCGTGTGCTCGTGCTTTTGTGCTCACAGACCTGTGGACCCTTCGGTCATCGACGCTGTCCGTTCGCTCGACCCCGATTTCACCGCAACGGCCGCGGGAGCTTGGGCCGGGATCTCGGCGTCTCGTCCGGGTTGCGCGGGGAGGACCTCGACGCATGCTCGGAGCCGGGCACGTCCAACCTGCCGGGCTATAAAGCCGCGCGCATAGCGCTCCTCTCCTTTCCTCCCATTGGGCCTAACCTCCGCCGCCATAGCTTGGAAACCACCACGGCAGCCGCCGAGAGAAAGAGAGGAGAGAGAACAAAGCCTCGGCGCTCCCATCGCGTGGAAGACCTTCGGACCGTGAGCGCCGGTCCCATCTTCACCTTCTCCGCGTCGGTATGTACCGTGCTTCTTCTCTGTAGCGTAATGGGAGCGCGAGATGTCTTGGCCTTGGCTCTGGCGTGGATGCGGTGGGCAATACTCCAGGCGCGCTGTCTCGAGCGGTCGGTAGAAGATGGATGGGAGGCGACCGAGACAGGGAGTTGGATCGAAGGAGGTTCTGCGCCGTTTATCGGGGGCTCGAATGGCGAGCTCGGGTGGTTGCTGCCGGATCCTTGGCGCTCGACCGCGGCGTGTTGGCTGGAGAAAGAAGAGAGAGAAGAGAGAGCACCGGGGAGGTTGAAGACGCCAGGGCATCCCTTGATCATGCGATGGACGGTGAGGATTTGAGGATCAGGATGAAGAAACCGGGACCGTAGGATGGTGAGCGGAGGGGGTAGATTAAATCTCGCGTACCCCTTCGTGCTATGGAATCCGGACGGTTAGATTGTGATCGTGTGGCCCAGATCTGGCGGGATTTCATAAAGCGCAGATCTAATCTTGACCATAGATCTTGAAGCGGATGGCCAGAATACCCCCGTACCCCTTCGCGGATACATTTTATAAAAGAGACCCTAGTATTTTCCGTAATCAACCCGCCGTCCTACTGCATAGTGTTCTGAGTCTCAGGATCTTTTGCGCTTAAGCCCCTGCGCTTTTCGATAAATGAGGCCCAGTCCAGAGATTGTTTAAATGGGATAAATGAAATAGAAAATAGATTTTAATACAAAAATAATTGCTAGAACTTTATAAATTCATAGAAAATTCATACTAACTCCAAATTAATCCATTCCAGTTGCTAAAATTTTGTAATATTGTTCTCTTTCACCTAGAGCCTCTGTTATGTCATAAAAACAGTAAGGAAATTTATTTCTCACTTAATCCTATTTAAAGCACATAAAACCTTGGAAAATGCATAACTTAAAATCTATAACTCAGAAAATTATGATTCCAGTTCCTAGGTTTTTATTTTAACATGTAGAATATCTTGGTGTATTTTGTATATATGTTTGGTGTAATGTTAATTTTTCTATATGCACTGTGCTTGTTTGTATTGTGGCGAGTAGAAGAGCCCGTTGCTGAGGATCCTGGTGAGCAGCAGGTTGAAGTAGCTGAGCAGGAGCTCATTGAAGGCAAGTTGTGCCCTTGACCACTTTTTACCCAATAATGTTCTTTAATATCACATACTCATGCATAGGTTAATTTTGATGGGACCCAATAGGTCACCCTAGATTGTTTATCTCATTACCTTGTTTACCCCTGAATCACTTGGGTAGTTTGCTATTGCTTTATATGGTTTTGGGATAATCATTTATTACCTCTATGTTCCAATTCTTGTTGTTATTCTGTTTATGTTCATGTTGTTATCATTAATGTTAATTGGAACATAGAGCTTAACTTGAGAACCACGTGCCACCACAAGGGTGGAATGGGACGCCCTTGGCTGACTAATTAGGAAAGCTAGTGGAAGACTACCTTACCCGAAAGGGGCAAGGGCAGTAGGGGAGAGGTCAGTGCGGGGAGGTCCCTGGTTGATTTTGCTGCGATGGCTATCAGCCAGGAACCCTTTACTGGATCTTCCCATAAACTGTAGCGGGTTTTCGGAAGCTAGTGGAACTTTGTAAAGGCCTCGTAGTGTTGCCCTGCCGTGCTTCCTAGGTAGAGGTATATGGGGAGTCGCGACCCCTTGGCAGATGGGTAACATGACTTGTGGGTAAAGGGTACAACCTCTGCAGAGTGTAAAACTGGTATACTAGCCGAGCTCGCGGTCATGAGCAGCTCAGGACTCTCTGATGTTTAAATTATGGAACTTAAATTCAATTTTGTCATTTGCATTGCATGGGTTTATTATCAATTTTGTTCTATTACTTTACTTATGGTTTGGTATTTACTTACACTTAGTAATTGCTAATAAAACTTTGATCAACTACTTAAAAGCAATGCTCAGCTTTAACCCCTGTCTTTGATTGAGCCTTACACCTCACATGAATTCACACCTTTGTGAGTTTATGTCCACTGGTTCCCCACAACTTGTTGAGCTATGATCATGTGTGAGCTCACCCTTGCTGTCTCACACCCCCCCCCACAGGAGAAGAACAGGTGGTTTCGAGTGGAGTCAAGTATCGAGGAGTTTGACTTGATCTAGGTGGCGTTTCCCAGTCGACATTGGCGCCGACGATCCTTAGTTTGTTTTATCTTTATTATTTTATTTTGTAATAAGTCTTCCGCTATGTAATAAATACTCTGATGTTAATGACATTTATCTCTATACACTCTGTTATTATATATGTTGTCTTCTTGGCGCATGTATGAGATGCACCCGGCTTTGCTCTTTAAAACCGGGTGTTACAATTACAGTACGACAGTAATGGACGATCATCACTCTAGGCAAAATGTGCAACAATTAGGAAGGAATATTCGGACCAAGGTCCGATCTACCATGGCCACGGCCCAGCCGGCGACGCGTGCGTGCGCAGTCCTTCGTTCTTTTCTCAGCTTTCAATAGATACACCAATGGTCCACCTATTTACGTTGATTGAATTATCCCTTGAACTTTCGGTATGTTACTAAAGTACTAGTACACCGTAGCATTAAAATGATATTTTAATATTGACTATTATTGAATATTAATTTGGGTCAGATCCACATTAATTCAACAAACAAAACATTGTAGAGGCTTTAATCTAAACTGAACAGTGTTGTTCGTCTCGAATTAAAGTCAGTTGTTTAAACTGCTATGACTAATTTATAAAGACAAAACATTATAGAAAAATATGTATGAATTAAAGCCAAGTTAACATGAAAAACGCTCTTTATTATTTGACCGATCCGTATCTCCGCGTATGCGCATATTTGCTCGATCTGTTTAGTATATTGCAGTGTTTCGGTCTTTGAGAAGTTCTTTTACGTGAAAAAAAGTTAACTAATTACTGACGGGGCAGTAAATGTTTTATAACTTGGCTGGTGTCTGACACTCTGACTGCGCTGTACGTTGGCGGTCTGCCTCTGCACTAGACTAGAGTCTACAAAAGGGCGACGCATGCAGGGACAGGCATGCAGCAGCGCAGCGCTGTGCACTGTGCACGCAGGGGGCAGGGCACATGGGGACGCTGGGTCCGCACCGTCCGCTCTGGTGTGGCTCTCACTTTGCTGTACCTGTACTACGACTGTATGATCCAGTCCAGCCCCGCGGGCCTTTTCTCGAAATGCATTTGGCAAAGCCGGCCTCTAGCCACGTATGCGCAGCAGCGCAGGCGCAGCACCACACGATCTCAAGAGCTTCATGCATTCATCGTACCAGACTAGTAGCGTGTCATCAACCAACCACACGACCTCGATTTAACCCGAAGCTGTTTTCCACCCCCTATGCCCAATCTTACCATTACATATGGGAAGTGAATATGCACCAAGATGAAAGATTCGCCGACGATGGTGACAAAGCTCAGCAGAGGTCGTTCTCGCTCAAAAACGGCGACCCTGATACGCGGAACGAAGGCACCGGTCACAGGTCATTTTCAACACATAATAATAAAGGGCCAGGATACGCGTGCAGCGAGGGGCGAGATACTGCCTGCCGGCGATAATCCAAGAAGGGATAGAGTGCAGAGAGGAGAAGCGTCCCGGACTGAGGGGGTGTTTGGTTGCCCCTGCTAAAGTTTAGCCCGGGTCACATCAAGCGTTTGACTTTCAAATAGGAGTATGAAATATAGACCCAACCAACTGGACTAGATTCGTCTCGTCTTTTAATCTTCGGCTGACAAATTTGTTTTATAATCCGACTACATTTAATACCCGAAACGGAGGTTCAAACATTCGATTGGACAGAGGCTAAACTTTAGTTTGGGGTAACCAAACGGGGCCTGAGAATCTGAACCACAGCACAGCTCGGTCCAGAGCTGCGGCAGCGAACGGTGAGCCCGTCGTAGTAGATGCAGTGCAGTGCAGTGCTGCAGACATGTCACGCCCTGCACAGCTACGGCACGGGGCTCTACTGTAGGCCAGCCAGGTGCGTGTGCGTGTGGACCCGGAGCCGGCCCCGGCCCCGGCCCCGGACGACGGGACTGGCTGCCTGGCCTGAACCTGACGCAACAAACAACGCAACATGTCGCAGTTGAGAGCCCAGCCTGGACCACCTCCTGCTGTGGCTCTGCGGCTCGTCGTCGTGCCCGCGCGGAACACCGCTTGCGTTTGTGTAGGGTGCACGCCACATTCCCGGTCAGTCGGGAATTGACTCCGCGTTTTTATTCCGGTGACCTACCAGATGTACTAGCTGGATTGGAATGATTGAGGCCATGCCTCATGGCTGCCTGTCGAGTTCACTCTTCTTCTCATTTATTTTTTGGACATGAATTGCTACTACACCCTGTCACGTTAAATTGGGTAGTTCGTAGAGTTGTCCGGAATCAAAATTTGTTTATCTTCGACCATTTTTTTAAAAAAATAATATAAAAAGAGTATCTATGGGACTATGATGTTAAATTAATATATAACTAAAGTATATTTTATGGTGTACCATCCAAGAGTATCTAGGGAGTAATATTGTAGCCAGTAAGTTATATCATGTCACAATCCAAAATGTTTTGCATCCGTAAAAATAAATTGTAACGTTCTCTCGCTTGTTTCTGTAGCCTGTAGAGAGAAAACGCAAGCTAAACAGACCTCGTATATGTACATATACAGTGAACTGGCATGCAACTTTACATTTCACATGTTGCTGGCACAGACAGAGGATAATACTACGGACTACGGCCCTTGTTTCTTCTAGATTATATAAAAGTTGGATTATAATAGCTTATTTTAGCCTTCCAAAGTGATATTGTACCCTCGTACCCTAAGATTGCAACTGGCATGCAGCTGAAATAAGTTACCCAATGCTAACTTATTTTAGCTTATTTGTAATTCCAAAGTGATATTTTACCCTCTACCTTTTCACTATAATCCAGCTTATATAATCTAGGATATAATCTAGAAGGAAAACAAACATACCCTAAGATTGCCCTTCCAAGTAATAAATGGTTATGGATTGCGCAGATTTTAGTCAGATGTCCGTGGCTCGTTTTCACCAAGCAGTGGCCTGAGACTTGATCTCTCGGCGGCAGTAAGGCCATACTCGATCTCCTCGTTGAAACGGTCGACGCTGGGGACAAATATGCCTGCAAAGACAAGATCATCTCAGCTTCAGCTGAATTATCATAAAATACAAATATATATACTAGTACTCACTACTGAACACTGGACGACAATGTCAAACCGATCGGGACTTTAGGTGGGGAATTTTATTTCATTCAGGGCTGGTTTGGTGACCAGATAAATATTGGCGGGAACTCTCTGGTCCAGCCCTCATGGAAATTACAGTGTACTTGGTAGAACAGGAATATTGAAAACCATATATTGTTGATCGTAAGCATGCAATTATTTTTTGGGAGAATTGATGCCAAGTAGCGAGTGGTCGTAGCATCAAAATGCTCTAAAGTGGGACAATGCTACGTGAGGCTTTTCATCAGCATGCGAACTTCCGAAAGAAAAGGATAACCTATAATTTGTGACACTGTACCCTATTGTACTATGAAACTTACCAATGAACCAGAACACAACTGCAGCGAAAAGGATGGATGTCAATATAAGAGCTGTCTCCCTCCAGTTATTGATTTTGTCCTGCATAAAGGTTCAAAAGTATCTTTCAGAAGGGGGGGGGGGGGACAAAACAAAAGGCATATTAAGGAAGAACATCCAATCTCATATTCATGATGGACCTATATATAACGAGTAATTGTACTACACATGCCAATCTCGTATTCACGATGGACCATTTAATCATGTAGAAGGAAAATCGCAAGTCGCAGGTAGTCAGTAGTTTGCTAATTAGAATGCACCATCAACAATAACAATGAATAAGCACCTGAAGCAGCCCAACAAGAGGTGAAGAAGGGACATCACCAAATATATGGATCGAAACAGTGGATACGGCCATTGCCAATGGCCGCAAATGTGGCTTCACGGCGTGAAGGCATACAAAATTTACAGGTGCCTGCAAGTGAAAAAACATATGCACAAGTTATCTAGGTGCATGCATTAAATACGATGAAAAATGCTTATAATTGTTTCACAGCATCAAAAGTAAATTAACGCAGAAGCGAGTTTGGAACATAAAGCAATTGTGCTTGTTGCACCAATACACATACGCTGAAAAATGCTTATAATTGTTTCACAGCATAAATTAACGCAGAAGTTAGTTTGGAACATAAAGCAATTGTGCTTGTTGCACCAATACACGTGCAGAAATTACCATTGCAGGTAAATACTGATATTAAGATCTAGGATCCATGGTTTTTAAAGCGGTAAGGCGGTCCAAGGCGTTGGAGGACCCCCTGGACGTCTAGGCGGCGCCTAGGCGACGCCTAGGCGAGGTAGGCGGGCAAGGCGCCTAGGCGTTAGACCACCGCCCGGACGCCTAGGCGACGCCTTAAAAACAGAGCTAGGATCTAGTATGAAAATGTTGTACAGAACAAAGCAATTACCTGAGTTGCGAAAACTGAAAGCTCCCCAGCTGCAAAGGAGGGTATGAACCCATAAAGGCTCTTGAAACAAAAAGCACCAAAGCAGAATATTGCCCCTACAAATGTCGCACCAGAAAGAAGCTGCAGGAAAAAAAGTCTCACGAATCCATGAAAAATAAACAAAATATATTTTGAGGGGTCAATTATTGAAAGCGCTACACAAAATGACTTAGTTAAGCTCTACTGCCAAAAAATAATGATTCGTATGCATTTTGTGTGGGTGTGCGCAGGTGTGTGTGGGACTGTGGGGCGTGGGTGGGGGTGGGGGTCCAAAGATTTATATATGTAGTGCATTAGTGCACAGTAGTTAGTACTCCTAGATACTAGTGCGCCCAAGTTAGATATGGCTCTCTGGTTTAGAAACAGGAATCTGGCCCTGCATACATAATGTATCAATGTTTAGTGTAACCACTAAGAAACCAAATAAGGAAAAAATTATGAGAAACTGGAAGCGCTTACTCTAAGTGATTTACACTAGTAAAGTACATCAATCAATTTAGTGAATGTTCAAATGGCAAATGCATGAACCGATTACTGCATGTCATATACAAAAATGGCAAATGCACAGATATTTGAGGTCGACAGTCTACCGAACTCATGAAAAAACAATTTCACAGCATAAATTAAGGCTGCAGAGAATGTTAGCTTGCAGCCTACTTCATAAGTTAAAAACAAAACAAAGATGCATTTCAAATGGACAAATGTCAAAGAGAAAACTATCATTAATGAACATATTGTAATGCTCCCTCCATCCCGTAAAATAAGGCATATATTTTTGTTTGGCAAAGTCTTTACAATGAAACTTTGATCATTAATTTCTTTTAAAATATGACATCAACAAATACAAATTGAGCATTATATTAAAGTATTTTTAATACAAATTCATGTATACAACATGCATACACTAAAAATATATGTTTTTTGATGAATTGTTGGTTAAAGTTTTAAAACATTGACTTTTCTAAAAATATGCACACCTTATTTTATGGGATGGAGGGAGTATATAGTATTTTATTACCTTGAAAGCATTAGGAATAGTAGACCCTATCTTGTCAAGGATGAAACCTCCTGCTAGTGTTCCAACAATTCCACACACTATAGTAATTCCACCAAACATAAGATCCGCACTCGCCTGATGTTCAAAATTCAACGTGAAAAGTTACCCAGTGAACAAACAGAGTACTGAGTTGTGCTGAATTATGAAATACAGCATTATAATGAACATATATGCTAAGACATTGCCAATGTGAGTTGAAGACAGGGCATTTACCATATTGTAGATCTCTTGACCTGCCTTTGGGCCCCAGTAGGAATAAGCACCAATGACGAAGTTGTAGGAGATATAACCTGAAATAACGTAGATATAAACTCCAAAAACCATAAGCAGAGGTACCAAACAATGGAATGCATAATACAACAAGAGGACAATCTAACCTAAGACAACAATGACAAAAACCTTCTCTTGTAATAGTTGTTTCATATCTTTGCTGAAGCGACCAATTTCAATCATGAGAACATGGCAAAAACTGGACCTGGAGGATCAAAACAGGAGTATTGAGCCTTTAATATATCACTAAAAGGTCCAGAAAAGACCTTTGTACATGTAACAGCAGTAAACCAGCAAGTTGGCAACATGTAATCACTTTAAATAGCTAAGACAATTATTTGTATACACAAGTACAACTGAGATAGATCATCAATTGAATAATACTCCCCTCGTTTGAGTTCAAAATTATAACATGTTTTGGCTTTTCTACATACATTGCTTTAACTGTGTATTTAGACATAGTGTATGTCTAAGTGCATAGCAAAGTCCATATATTTAGAAAAGCCAAAAAAGTATTACAATTTGGAACAGATGGAGTACATTGTACAAAGGCAGTACATATGAGTATATGACACAACCCAATATTTCTACAATTGCAGAAAAATAACATTTCTAGAGGTTCTTACAAGGAGAAGTTTTGACGAATCTTTCCTGAAAGATCCTCGATTCGACTAGGCAAAACATTTTTTGTCCCATTATTATCTGGAAAGAAGAAATCAAATAGATAGGTAAAAAATAAGGGGAAAATACTGAATTAGCCACAACCCAAGAGGAGGCATCTTCTACTTATCATGAACCATGTTCCATAATAAAACTAGGTCTTAGGCCGACTCCAGCAGATTACCTAAAGTTTATCCATATGCACTGTTTTGCACTGTAGGCTGCACTGTTCACAGAGTGAAGTTTAAATATAGGTAGGAGGATGGGTAAGCTGCTGGAGATAGTCTTAGCAAACAGGCTCTAGGAACATATTAAAAAGGTCACCAAGGAAACACACATATAACTTGGTTCATATTTCTTCACTAGAAACACAATTACCATTTTGAATTTAAATATAAGGGAAATTAAAATAAGACAACGTCCTTGGTAAAACACCAGCCTTATCCTTAAATTATTTATGTTATGAAAATATTTGTGATGCTTATGAATGCCAACCTAGTCAACTCATCACAGAATTACTTTCTCTGCAACTCTGAATTTTTATTTAACAAAGATGGATGGCAGCATGAGAAGATGAGAGAATACAAAGAAATTTCAGCAATCAGCATAAAGAAAAAAGGGCTCTGACTGATGGAGTACTGTTTCTACTGCTGTATCAGAAAACTAAATTGCATTCAAGAACCGTTAGTTGTCCAGTAGTAGGGTAAAGGCACATACTTATCTGATCTTGAACCTCAGGATTAAGCATCTGGCCATATTCTTTTCCTGTGTTGTGAGCAAATCCTGGTAAAAAAACACAGCCCCCAAAGAGGTACAAAAAGTGAAGAAAACCATGTATCACAAGATGATAAATACCAAGCTGTAATTTTTAGTGCATACTAGTATTGTTTGCTTACAAAATAAGAAACATACAGAAGAGAAAGCAACACCTTTGAGGTCTAGTGGCTTTATAACAAAACCAAGAATAACAAAAGGAACCATCAATATTGACTCTCCCCAGAAAGCAGCACGCCAGTTCAGGTATTTTCCAACCTGATGAGAACTAACATATCTTTTTAGCATGTTCATGTAATATAGCTTTGCAAAATTAAGCTCAATAATAAAGAATGATTCCATTCTTTTAATGATCATAAAGAAAAGATAGTTTATAGTATCATTTGACTCCCAAAATCAGTGTCCATTTCCAATGCCCTTAAGAAAGGAGCCATGGCAAGGAAACGAAATAGAAATTTGATGGGGTATGTAGTGGGCAGAGACAGAATGACAGGTTTATGATAAGACTTACCAGTCCGCCATAAACATAGCCTAATGCAATCCCAGTTGGTATACACATGTAGAACATACCAAGCCACGCTGTTTTCTGGTAACAATAAGTAGAAATCATTGGCTCATAAAAGACATGATGAATTATGCATAACAGTAACCATTAGCAAAAAAAATGCAGCACAGTATCGTCGCAAAACAACACCAGGATGTCAAAGGTAACCGAGAAGATCGTAGAGTTAGAGAGAAAGCGATGAGCATAGGCAGGAGACTCAATAGATCCAGGGTACCGCTATGACTACCAGCACACAAATGATTTATTATAGAGGTTCAGGACACAGGACGCAAAACCATAATACCCTACGTACTCTATGTGATAGATGAACTGATTAAAGCGGAGGCGAAGAAGATTACACGCTCAGATATTGCCCGAGACACAGATGACCAAATAGCTCTCTCGTTCCTTTGGTTCTAGTGAGTGTTCTAGACTAACTGACTTCTGGTTCACTTGAACCCTTGGTTTGACCTAACTTGTGGAAATAAATAGATTCTGGATTGACTAGACCTGTACCAGCCCAGGTGAGCGTGTTCGCCTGGGTCTGATTTATTTCTACATTACTCTAATCTCTTTTATAGCGCAAGGAAAGAGAGAGTTACATGTCTGTTGGACGGTGGGCCCCACCCAACAAAGATTCAACTACTACTATCTTGTCATAGGTATGAAGCCATATGCAGTGCACATTTCGGTCGTGCCACAATGTCGATCATGTCTTGTGGCAGTGGCAGATGCGTCCTGTCATGGTAGCAAATACAGAGCCCACGTCGTTGAGTAGGGCGTAGTTTATGGTTATCACACGTCCTGGTGAGGCAAGTCACCTTCGAGGCGCATAGTTAGGCGACCAACTAGTTCAGAGATATCAATCAATCAAGATAGGCCTTGTACTAGCATTTACTCAATCTGTCCTCGGTCGATCAGTCCTCTTCCTCTCATCCTCCTTAGTCCTTCTCCTTCATGTGTCCTGCCGGCTGCCGAGTTCTGAGCGGAGTGGAGCCAAGTGGCGCGCGCCTGAAGCAGAGCATGGGGAAGGGGAGGCAGAGCAGGGGATGGGGAAGGAGGCGGAGGAGGGGGAGGCGTAGGATTATCGACGGTTTGTCCTCGGAGAAGTTGCTGGCTGCGGCGGTTTGTCGACGACGTTCAGTTCCTACCTGTTCGGCTCACCTCCCTAAAGCCTAGTCGTTCAACACAGCACTCAGTCCGACGCCTAGGCGACCTCGCTGTGACACCATACTTTCCAGGTGGATGCCATGCTGGATTTAGGAGAAGTGACGCGTCACGACAAGTTCAGTCAGGCACTTGGACACCTAGTCAACGCCTAGGCGGCAAGTTCGTCTGATGCGCCTGGACACCTAGGCGTTGCAGTAATAACATTGGCATAGTTGGTAAACAATGTAGTCGCAGTAATAACATTGGCAGTCAGTTTTTCATGTTTTATTTTCTGATAGGAGTGTGCAATCTCCCTCCAATCCCCCTCTTATTCTTCTTAATATAATAATGTGCAGTTATCCTACATGTTCAAAAAGAAATTGGATGTGTTACAGTAAAGAAATCTCAAGGGCAATAGTGCAACAGAACCTGAGCTACTGGTGCATTGTCATCAATAAATGGAGCTGCGAGACTTATAAATGAAGCTTCGCCAACGCCCACAAACCTGAGTATCAAATCAAAAGTTTGAATAAATGGCCATGTGATTAGAAGAGTGGCAATAAATCTTTCTTAGCAGGTACTTGATATAGCAATGATAAAGTACTTACATGCGGCATATAGTAATTGACCAGAAATCAAATGA
Source organism: Zea luxurians (assembly GCA_029449295.1). Classification (NCBI taxonomy): domain Eukaryota; kingdom Viridiplantae; phylum Streptophyta; class Magnoliopsida; order Poales; family Poaceae; genus Zea; species Zea luxurians. Next base: position 1,518,837 of record JAOPSE010000144.1, read on the forward strand.
TACCCCACAACCAGCTGTTGCGATAGTCCACACTAACAAGCCAACGCCAATAAGCCTGAAAGGATTATATCTGCAGAGAAGGGAAATAACTGGTCACAAGGGGAAAATTAATAGCACTCCAAAAAGTTGAGGATAGGGGGTGAGGGGGTGAGCAGGAAGCATGACACACATCGGCAACTGCACATGCACATTGCAGTGCACATCTAAATGCAGAGATGTGCGAAAGGGCATATAGCTGAGTTGGTAAGGTGGTCAGAGAAGCACTCCTTAGGTCCTGAGTTCGAATCCTAGTGGGAGCGAATTTCAGGCTGAGGTTAAAAAATATCACTCATTGGTTCTCCTGGTCGTGTGCACACGAGATGGACTGACCTATGGGAGCGGATCCTCGTGTAGGGGCTACGAGGGCTCAAAGCACGAGTAAAGATCTAGCCTATAGGGGGCGGACCCTCATGTTGCACGGGGGGCCAGCTTTCGTGACCTTTCTCGGTTGGGGCACCGATTGAGCTTCTTAATTTAATATAATTGATCGTGATCCAAATAATTCTTCACAAAATAGTAGGGCCTTAAATAAATTTTAGTTCAAAAATGAATAGAAATAGAGCCCGATCCTAATCCGATCCTTAAATCTTATAGTGTAAAATTTAGAGCCCGTTGTCACCCCTAGTCTTTCCTCTACCGGCCGAGTTTTTCTTAAATGCAGAGATGACACATTTAATCTAAATTGTAATCATGAAATTCTGCCAGCATGTGAACCATAGAGAATTGTCGCCCTAATTGTTCTCTCCAATCTTGAGAGAGATATTACGTACTGAAATGATCCATTGCCAAATACACCATAGACCCAAATTTGAATTCTATACACACAAACCCCACAATAAAAAAAATAAACTGCAGATGGAAGAGAAAAAAATGATGACATGTTTAGCGTTGAGTTTGACTAGTTTATAAAATTTAGTACTTGTACATTCATTGAAGTAGTAGTAGTGTATTGTGCATGTAATGCTACCAAATCTGCAGACTGAATTTAACATTCAGAAATGTTATTATCTTTAAATAGTATAATAAAGAGAGAGCTAACCTTTTTACAAGGCATGCAAATATCAGCGAAGACACCAACAGTCCAACCATAAATGCTGAGGACAATGTACCATCTTCAAGATTATTAAGATCGAAGTCCCCTCTGTATAGGTAGGCATGTTGAGGCACACACTAAGTAAACGGGAAAGAGGTAATATATTGCATCTTAAGGGTCTGTATGGTACAGCTCAGCTTCAGTAGTGAAGCACTTTTGGGGTATTTGGTTCCATAAAACAGCTTCGCCATTGAAGCTAAAGCTGTTTTCAAATTTTTTTTTTGGTAAAACAGCTCTCTGGTAAGATAGCAGAGAGAAAGCTGGGAGTCAGCTTCATCTGGGGAACTGTGCCTGTGAGGGAAGCTGAAAACCAACTTTTAGGGAGAAGTTGTTTCATCAGAACCCGACTGGTAGAAGAAGCTGAAAAACAGCTTTGTGAAGCTTGTGCAAAAGCTGTACTAAACACGCCCTTAAGACAGTAGACAGGTGGTGACTTAAGTAATATAAAAATGACGGGGTAGGAGGGAATCGTGTCAGCAGAAGACAATTGCATAAATAACTTTCTGTTGATCCTGACACTTATTTTATTTAATAAATAACCAAATATATTGCTTGTGGGTTTTGTTGGGTTTTAAAGCTACTACCCCCAACTTGCTTGGGACTAAAAGGTTTGGTTGTTGTTGAAATAACCAAGTACATTAAAATCATTTGTATCTTATAAAGGCCTACACTTCAAGAAAAGAATTCTTGTAGAACTTACTGAATTCCTGAGCCTGAGGTGCATGTACCACCCGAACAACTTTTGCGGGTACCATTGACTCCATTACTTGCTATTGCTCCTCGATCAATATAGTTCAGCATGTTGATAATGCAGAACATGACAAGTAGTCTGCATGTGTAGAATAATATTCAACTAAGCAGAAATATAATTCGAAGATACACATATGCCGAAGTAAACCATGCTAATACAATCTAAATAAAGAAGAATTTGTACTAAAGACCACACAACAGTTGATTGTGGAAATAATTCATGTCAACCATCTTCCCTCTAAACTGAGATAAAATGGGCTTGAGACTTGAATAAAATTCTGTGGCATCCTGAGCATATGATCTACTAATTACTAAATAATCAACTGAGAGGCAGTGACCATACTGCAGAACCACATTTTCATATTAGATGCTCGTATGACTGGAGGACAGGTGGACAGCCAAATAACCAACTCTCCAGCTTCAATTTCGATTTTGGGATCCAAATCTCGCACTGCCTCAGCAGACTATACAGGCAATAGAAGGTACAGCCTACAGTTGATCAAACCTACCTCGCTAAAAAAGATCCCTTCCAATTTCAATGCACAGTAAACTAAATTTAACCTATCTGGTGCATCGAGCTAACACTGAATCGAAAACGCATATCCATACCACGAAAGCGAGCAAACGACGAGAACCGTACATAAATTCGAAAACCCCAAGTCACGAATGGAACAACCGGAGCGACAAGCAAGTTCCGAATTAACTAATGAAACATCATTACACACCGCACCCAATGATTTGTTGCTCCAATTTGAACTACGAAACTGCTACCTCCGCTGGCCTGCTCAGATCCCACCACAACTTGGACATCGCCAGAGCTCAGAAGTTAGAAACATAATCCCGAGACATGGCCAAGCAGACCAATTAGAGCTCCAGACGAGCAGAATTCCTCAGAACAAGCAAACCACCAAACCCGAGGTCAACACCGCCCCAGAACTCCTCAAACTAGTGCAACGAAAACAGATCAAGCCTACCACAGCCGAGTCTAGGGCGATGGTACTCAATCGAGCTCTGCTATGGGTTGGGTTACCTCTTAGGTGTGAACCAGGAAGGGTTGTCCCCGGCGTCACCGTCCCGGTCGCTGGTGCTCGCGTCCAGGCCCGTCTCGACGTCCCGCACTACCGTGACAGCCATGGCCTGCACACCTGCTGCTGCTGCTGCCGCCGCCGCCGCCGCCGCCTCCTGCTTAGGCTCCTCTGTCTCCGCCGCCGGAGTCGCCGCAACGGGAGGAGGGGGAGAACCGGAGGCGGACTCGACGGACCGGGACCCCGCAACTAGCACCGACCCTGGCGTCGTCGTCGCTCGCTTCCTGGACTGCGGTGACGGACTGACGGGTGATCCGCCTTGACTTCGGGTATCGGTTACCGAACGGGATTCGTCTCGTGCACGGTCATCCCAGCGAAAAATCTCATGGGTCCAAACGGAATGGATCAATGCGTGCGCCGGCGGGTTATCTTTTGTTTGCTTCCAGGCTCTTACCTTCTAATTAAAGTCAAAGCCAGCTGTTAGTGCAATCTATAAAGATAAAATATTGTAGCTGTAATATATAAAGATAAGATACTGTAGAATTAGTATAAGCCATACGGATTAAGGCTTTGTTCGTTTGTGTCAGATTGTATCTGAAATTGTTTTAGCTAATTAAAATTTATATAAATTAGAGAAATATTCTGGTTAGGAATCGTTCCGATCCATCTATCCGACATAAACGAACAAGGTCTAAAGCTCTTTAGTATGCTGTGGACTGGTTACGAACGGAATGAGAAGGCGACGGCCGCGGGCTACGGGAGCACGGATGCTGGGTGTTGTCTGACGTCTGGTAGGAGATTGCTTGCGCTCTCTCTCTCCGAGCTTGGTTTCGCAGTTCGCAGTCGCACGCTGCCCTCGGGCCGTCCGGCGTGACCCATGGGCCGCAAGCTGCTGCACCAGACAAATGGGACATGGCCCACTACCGCATCACAACTCTTGACACCAGGTGGACTCTCAGTCACGCCTCACGCCATGCGACTCGTCTCGGCCTCGGCGTGCTGCCTGCGTGCCCGGTGCCCGTGCGGCCGTGACGAACGAGTGGAACGACACTGACGAGCAAAGCAAAGCCAACGGAGCCGAGCGAGACGACGAGACCGCGATTGCTAGCTAGCTAGTTCGGGCAGCGAGCGGGGTGAGACGGCTATGGCGTGCTGCTCCGCCGTCCTGCACCATCCGCTGGGCTTCTCACTCACCCCGTGCTCCGCCTCCCGAGCCCCACCGCGCATCCAGCGCGTGGGCGTGGCAACTCCCTCGGTCGCCTCCGCCCGCCCTCTTTCTCGCGCCAGGATCTCACCGCGCTGCACCTACTCCGGTGGCGCCAGCGCTGCCCCTGGTCCTGGGGAGCTACCCGCGGCGGCGCTCCGACGGGTCCTTGAGATGCCGGGTGCGCACCAGGCGCCCGCCTGCTACGACGCGCTGAGCGCACGCCTCGTCGAGCGCGCCGAGTTCAGGGCCTGCTTCACGAGCGGTACATGGTCGATCTTTTGCCGCAACGGTGGCAGGGGGTTACTTCTCGTTCATACCATCCAAGAGAGATTGCCTAGTCGCCCTCCATTTAGGGAACTTGCAGAGAGCGTCTGCCTGTAACTGTATTTGTGTATGCCTGCGATGCATTGCTGATAGGAATCATAGTCTCTTGCTTCGTGAGCTCCTGCAGCTGCCTAGAAAAGGAGGAGGATGCACGATTCTTCACTGAAAGTCATACTTTTCCTTTGCAGGTTTCTCAATCTCTGCCGCACGGCTTGGATTACCAGATGTTGGTCTCATCTCGTACGGGGAAATGATCGATCAGGGGCGTCTGATGACTGAAGCAGTTTCAATCCCTGTGATCGGTGATGCGGATAATGGTTACGGAAACTGTATGAATGTTAAGAGGACAGTGAAAGGATTTATTAATGCTGGTTTTGCTGGAATTATTCTTGAAGATCAGGTGTGTTATGCTTATAAAGTACTACAACAGATAATGGTTACATAACTATTCCTGAATATCACAATTCACACATTGATTTTGGGAACAATTGGATCTATACCATTAAAAGATCCAAACTTTAGATATATACCATAGACCCCACATGTCATTGACTCATGTGGACCCACATGTAAGTGACATAGTAATGGTATGGATCCAAAGTGGTGATCTTTTAATGGTATGGATCCAAATTTCCCTTGATTTTGTTATGTTCTCTATTCTCTATATCTATATGTTGAAGTGACCATTTAGAGTTTGCATTTTCTGGACCCCAAAAATGTAAGTGATGCAGTTGTAGCAATCGTTGTAGTCTAGGATCTGGGGCAGGATTCACATCACATTCTTAGGTTTGTACTACACGGAACCAGTGTTTGATTTCTCTATGTATCAAATTGTACATTCAAGCTATGTAACTCGTACTGATTATGCATGGTGTCACAATAGCTTGTTCTGTTCTGTTCCTTGAAGTTTCTTTTATAGTGATATGATATATTACATTCTGAAGGTGTCACCAAAGGCATGTGGACACACACAAGGAAGGAAGGTTGTCTCAAGGGAGGAAGCAATTATGCACATAAAAGCTGCTGTTGATGCCAGGAATGAGAGTGGCTCTGATATTGTTATTGTGGCAAGGACAGATTCTCGTCAAGCTGTGTCTCTTAATGAAGCATTATGGAGAGTACGGGCCTTTGCTGATGCTGGAGCAGATGTTCTATTCATTGATGCCCTCGCCTCAAGGGAAGAAATGAAGGCATTTTGCGCTATCGCGCCTGGAGTTCCAAAAATGGTTAGATATGTTATGTGCATCAATGTTTCTGGTTTTCATATACTTGCAATGCCTTCATCTTACTCTTGACCTGCAGGCCAACATGTTAGAAGGTGGTGGTAAAACTCCTATACTGAGCCCTGTTGAACTGGAAGAAATAGGTTATAAAATCATAGCCTATCCATTATCTCTAATTGGTGTATCGATGCGTGCAATGGAGGTTTGTTTTTCATTTATATATGTGAATAGAATGTTTTTCATTTATATATGCAAACAATATGATTGTTTTTCATTTATACATGTCAGTATTTCATTGCACGACTAACTGCATCTCAGTGGATCATGCACATTGTTTGCCATTAGCATTTGGGCAAAAGGAGGAATCAACATTTGTGTATGCATGCCATACGAAACTTGTGGTATAGAAGCAAGAATGAGCCCTTGTGTAGTTGTTAAATTTGCTGTGCACATATTTGCTCAGTTTCCACGATGATCTCCATCTGCACTCTGCAGGATGCTCTTATTGCTATAAGGGGTGGTCGCATACCTCCTCCAAGCAGCTTGCCAACATTTGAGGAGATCAAGAATACTCTTGGCTTCAACCACTATTACGAAGAAGACAAACGATATGCGGTGACACCAGCCCAACCATTGTACGGGACTGGTACGGAACTTAGGATTTCATTCTCCGTTGAATATGAATGAATTCATTTAACCTGCAACTCCTCAATTGTAGGCTATGATAATTATACAAGTGAACCGAACAGTCCGGGAGATTCCAGGTCCAGGGCTAAAAAAACACAAGAACCTGTTATTGACATATTGCCTCAGCTCTATGATATTGGTTCCAGTGACAGCAGAGGACCTTCAACTGGAATGTGGTCTCGAACTCTTCGACTAAAGATTACAGGAAGAGATGGGATCCAGAAAATCGATGCCAGGATACCTGTAAGTAATCATTTGCTCGACTCCAGTGTTCGGTATCTGGTAGTCAGATACTCTGATTGAAGTTTCTATAAACTCACTTAAATTGACAGCTTGACCTGTGACATATATATATGTGCTCAGTCGCTATATTGTTTCTCACTCCTAGTTTATGCAAATATTCTGTGATTTACCGTCTCGAATATCAATATAATGGTTTCTATCTTTAACTTCCCTTTTCTACCACAGGCTGGGTTCTTAGAAGGGATGACAAGAATTATTCCAGGTTTGTACTTGTATATCCTCAACCAAACCATGATTCTGTAAACGTGACCATTTTCAAAAGACAAAAATGGAATCTGCAGATGCACTTGTTTTATATTTCATGTGACAATCTCCTTTTGGACATTATGCAGGCTTGGCTGGAGCTAATATTATGGAAAGGCTTCGGAATGCTCCTGTTGATACAGACAACCCCCAGAATGGTCAAATACTGCTTGATTTTGAGGACGCCATGGGAGATAGGATCCAGGTGTTTATTGCATGAGCTGACGGTGTCTTTGCTAGAATGCTCGTGCACAGCAAACTCTGGAAGCATGGTCGTTTCAAGTAGCATCAGGGTACATGCATCTTGCTATTGGCGCAACCCTATCTAGTAGTTGAATTAGATAATTTGGACATCGATTATATCTTGGCGAACTAGTATTTACAAATAATAGACTTGTTCCTATTCATCGAGGCTGGGTGTACATCGTTGGGATTCCATTAAAACACAGCTGGGGACTGCGGGATAAGTTTTTCTCCGTAGCGTTGTTTCTGTGTTGAAAAAAAACCCTGAAGTTGAATAGAAATAAAGAAGTAAACTCTTGTTGAGTTATGAAATACTGTTGAATATATATCCAGAAAGCAATCATGATTTAGGACAATGTTAATGGACCTTTAGAGCTTGTTTGGTTTGAGATGGATTAAGAGGGATTGGAGGGGATTAAATCTCCTCCTATATAAATTTGTATAGAATGGGATTTAATCCCCTCGATGCACTCCTAACCGAACAAGCCCTTAGAGTAAAAGTCCATTTGTAGGTGTTTATGTATATGAAGGGGCTAACGTGTTATAGATAATTATCTTAGCCGTCATTGTCTCTTTTCCTAAGGTTACAGACGTCTAAGACAGTCATCGAATCATCAAAGTATGAGACCCTCACTATAGATAAGCTTTTTCAGCGAGTTCAAGTTCATAGAAATTAATCACTAGACTTGGAAACCCTAGTGCATCCACCATAGGCCTTGTCTTAGGAGGTAATATCTCTTTAGCTTGGCACTTGTTGTCAGTCGTTTTTGCAGCTTCACAACAATGATATGAATCGGCGGTGTGGCACGAACAAGGACGCCTGCTTCCACTATAGAGACCTCGACTATTTCATCGCCAACTATTCCAAGATGAAGGGCAAGTCGGAGGCAGACAAGTGTGATTCCCAATCCCGTCGTCACAAGTACACCTCTGGCAACCACAAGTCTAAGATGAGGTTCGACAAGGAGGCATTCAAGTAAAATACCCTCACTGCCCACAAGGCCAAGCTCAAGGAGCACGCCTTCCTCACCTCACTCAGCGACATCGACAAACCACTCTGGCCATACTTCTTCATCGAGCGACGACGAGTTCGAGAGACTGGTCGAGGACAAGCTGAATGAGTTATGCTTTCTCACCGATACTATCAAAGGCATCTGCATCATGGCACTTGCTGAGGATGTGGTGAACGACAACGAGAAGGATGTCAACAAAGACTCTACCTCTAAGGTATAACTTTTCGTCGATGAACTCGTCGTTGAGGTAGGTGAGATGACTACTGCTTTAATTAGTCAGGACAAGTTACTTAAGCTTGTAGCACGTAAGAGGAAAGATTACAAGAATAAATATGAGGCTGCACTTAAGGAGCCTGAGTCGGATAGACCAGTTACTCTCGGGCGACATCTAGTTGTCCAGGGACCAAGCCGTAAGAGTAATGAACACAAATCCAATTAGCTTGACAATGATATCAAGTGCTTATTATGTTAGCACAATAATTTATGTTTGCCAGTTGGGCAGTGAAGATACTTATTACTTGAAATTCCTGTTCGGCTGCCAGCTGTGGCTTGTGGCTGATCGTAGAGACAAAATAATGTAGAAACTGCAGCCACAACTGGATTAAAGCTATAGGAAGCCACAACCGGATTAAAGCCACAGCAAGCCACGGTCGGATTAAAGCCGCAGTTATGATAATTACTGTTTTTAAGTTTTATGTCTCTCTAAAGGTTTGGAAATATGTAACACAATTAAAAAAATCAATATTGACACGTCTCCCTATAGATTGAGCCATTTTATAGATCACCCACCTATTAGCAAAAAATACTCTTTCATAGCTTTATTGCACATTTACATGCACCACAGTTGGAAAAGCATAGCTTCTCAGTTGCCTATGTAAGCAAGGTGGGTGCGAATACAAGAATTTCAAATGAGGCCCAGAAGCCTTCTGCTTACTATGCTAGTACAACATCACCACCATTATCTAGAGCTTGCAAGGGCAGCAGCTGCTGTTGCCCTAATCTCATTTCGAAGTCCTCCAAATATTCTCTGCTGTTGATCTCTGTCAACCTGTAAAAGCACAAGCCAAAACAGAAGGCACCAGTAAAATACGAGCCTCAAGGGTTGATTGCGATTTGTGATTCTACGTCAGCATGCACACATTTCCAGTTACCTGCTAATCGTACGATCCTTGGCAAATCCAAGCTCATTGTCCACACATAGGTCAGGGTCGTCACTTTTCTGTGAGCGCGAAGATCTTGGTGAAACCTTCTGTGCTTCAGCAAGAGTCATGATATTCTCAAACAGTTCTACTGGTCCAGCCTCGGCTGTACATAACAGCCTTGCTTTGTTCTCGTACATAACCTAAAAAACCATTCAATATTTCAAGATAACAAAATATAGGTAGTAGTATGCAACATCTATTGGTGGAGAGTTTTAGAATTCAGATTAAGGGCTAGTTTGGGAACTACGTTTTTCCAAGGGATTCTTATTTTCCAAGGGAAAATGAACTAATTTCCCTTGAGAAAATGAAAATCCCGTGGGAAAATGTGGTTCCCAAACTAACCCTAAGGGAAAATACATTTCTGTTGTTTACATTCAATTATCTATTTTTTAAGTATGAGGGACTACTGCATGTAACCACATCTAATCTATGATAGAACCTCCTTAAGACAACCACACTGAATGTTAAATTTTAAGGTGTCTTAAAGTTCAAATGCACAACAAATGGTTGTCTGCACATATTGAGGCTGTGACAAACTTAAACATAAAAATGCGAGAGAAAACAAGAACCATACATCAATCAGTGTGACGAACCGATAAGCTGCTGTTCTGTTACTAGACCCAAACTTTGGAACACCATCAAGTGCCAGGGTGTGAAATTTTTCTATAAGGCAACAGTTGGTTATTAGTTAACAGGTTATCTCAAATTCAAAATAATCAGGCAGCAATATTACTTACTGAAGAGTCCAAAGTAATCTGCTGCGCCTAAAGGTCTATCACAGAGATCTTCAAAAGGAAAATATGCACAGCCATTTGCTCCCAGAGAAACCTGCAAAATCATTGCTAAGTGATAAAAAAAAATGTGTTCTAGTGGGCTGTTTTTTAGTACTTCTACCATACCTGTAATTTCCTTCCCATAATTACTTCAACAGTTTGTGGGCTGGGTTCCTCATCTCCAATTAAAGACTGGAGCTTCTGTTTCAGAAGCGTACTGTAATGCTTTCCGACAAAATAGAAACCTTGTTCAGCCTGCTCAGACATCAGTTCAAAAATGTCAAAGAAGGGAAGGGGCAAGAAACCAAGGACTACTAGCTCGCAGCAGATGGTAACATACAGAACCCAGTTGACGATAGTCCACCGCAGATCCAATGGGGTGCACGATGCACCTTTCCTGCAACGGTCCACAAAAGTAAAAACCAACATACTAGCTTAAAGGGCCATGCAGAGAAATTCATAAATGTAAAACAACTCGTACTTTCAAGGTGCCAATAAATGGCAAGAAAAGGTCCCGTTGTAAGCCACCTTCATAAAGCTTATCTGGAGCACGGTTAGAAGTTGAAACAAGAATCTGCGCACAAAACATGCATATAAATCCATGTCAAAAGTTTATGCATTGTACAGATAACCTGGGTATTTTAGTCGCATAAGAAAATGGAACAAAATAGAAGCCACATACAATGCCTTTGCTGAACAGTTGTCTGAACAGCCGGTTCAGAATCATAGCATCAGCAACATCAGTTACCTGTGCAGTATAGTTGGGCTTGTTACAAACATATATATATTAGGACACTGGAAGAATATTTAACCTCAGAAAAGTATACCATAAACTCATCAATACATAATATGATGGCCTCATCTGAAATCTCAGCTGCTACAACATCAAGGGGATCTGAAACACCTTTATGCATCTGCATATAGACAAGTGTCATGACAACAATTATCATATATCTTCCTGAAGCTTGCAACAGGGTACTTCCGAAGGCAGTTTGCACACATAAACAAATTACCTGAAGACGACTATGTACGTTCAACATGAAATCATGAAAGTGAATACGTTTTTTTCTCCAATTAGATGGCCTGCCAAGACAATAATATCAGTTATATAAAGTGAAGAATGCACGTAAGTACCAGCATTTTGTCTAAACATATACTTGTAAAGCCATGAGATTTGTATGAAACTCTGTTGTTTCAAGATTATTTGGAACAAAAATATCATTCTGAATGTATAAAATGACAAGAAAGACATGCCAGCATTTCATTCTTTCCATCTAGTTTTTCCATCAACAAGAGAAATATGAAAGGATTTTTGTTGGTCATAGGCACTGCAGGTTCCAACAACAAATTGGAGAACTGTGAAAGCATCAAGCACAAATTTTGGTTATTTGCTTATCTTTCATCGAAGCCACTTATCCTGGGAGTCCTAGAGACAGTTCTGGGATGTAATCAGGAAAGATTTATAAACTGCTGGTCAACCCCAAAATCAGAAAGCCTTAAAATTTTCCACTAATGATTCAGTCATTACCTTAGTGACTAAGATTTATAGCACTATAGTCATTGAATGATTTCAAGCCAATTTCTTAGTCTAGTTTGCTCTTAGATTCTGAAAAGGCTTTTAACCAACATGCTGAAGAAGGTTATTGTTATTCCTGGTACAGGTCATGGTAATGAATCTAACTTCATTGACCCAGACCAATTCGTATTTCAATAAATATAGGCAAGGAAATTTCTTGATCAAGAAGTGTAGTTAATTCTCAATGAGCAAGTATATATGGTTTCATCACCGTGTGAAGGGCCTAAGAATGCAACTGACAGTGGACTATATATGATTTTAAGACTATTTCTTGTGTTATTATTAATGCAGTAAATTGAGGTATAGATTAGAGTATATGTGAACAAAACAAACATACTTGATAGAAAATAATTTTTGGCTGAGACAATATCAATAATGTTTCACCTAAGCAGATGAACATCAAAGTTTAGCATTGAGAATTATCAAATATATGGTAGTTGATGTATCTCTGTGTATGTAGCACCCAGTGACAAGGAATTACAGATAAAACTACAATTGTCATACTGCTAAATTTCTAAATATCCTCATAGATAAAAAATGTCAATGTACTAAGTTTTCAGAGTACAAGTCAACTGTCTTCTGATTCATGCCACTTGTCTTCAAAATTTTTGACAACAACGGGAGCTATTATTAATACTAATGCATTCGTTATCTTTATAATGTGTTCTGATAATTCATAATTGTGCGTGATCTAAAAAGAATGACAAAGAAAGAATATTGACCATTAGAATGCAAATAGTTGCCATAACAGTTGTGATACAGAATCGCTTATATAGATTGATCATGCACCAGAAGAGCATTAATATATTCACAACTACTTTGTGATGGTCTAGGGATGATGAGGAAGGTTACAAATTGATGAGTCATAACATTGTTATCACAAAGTGGTGTGATGGAGATCTTATACTGGAAGGCTAGAATTGACAGACTTACAGCTGTTCATAGAACAAGTCCATAAGCATCGTCTTCCCTGTACCAACACCACCATAGAGGTAAAGGCCCTTAACTGGAGCAAAGCTAGAAGGCTGAGTAATGAGGCGGGACCAAAGCCATCGACTCCTTCAATATCAAAGACTAAAGTTATTTTTTTCCAAAGAAAAGACTAAGCTTAAGATAATACAAAATATGTCATCTTAGTGCACGGAAACTGCTCTTACCGTCCTGATTTCTCAGATGACTTATATCTATCCAGCTGGCAGTCTTCTCCATTGTCAATCAACTCCTCATAGAGCCCTTGTAATTGTTGAATTGTATCAACCTGTATGAACCAGTAAAAAGGTGAGAAAACTTTTTACCACAGCATTGATAGGAAAGTATCCAAGACAAGAACTTTTGGTCAAACACCAGAACAACACCTGAAAGCTATCGCCATCTACTAGGTCTCCTGATGCTATTCTCCTCTCATATTCCACCATCGGGCCACCTCTTCCAATATCTACAGCAAAGTTCAAGAAAGCAAAAAGGTCGATTCGAATGACCCCAAAAATAAAAGATAGAAATCACCACAGGTAAAAGAGAAATGCGAAGATAACCTTTGATAGAACCAGCCGCTACATTAGAGAACATGGACCTCATCAACTCCATGCCAGGGCTTGCAAATCTGCTAATTTCACCATTACGACGTAACATGCTCAGTGAACGGGGTGTCGATCCGCACATGATTAAAGCATTCTGCTGCCCGAACAATCTGGTTGCTTGTGAGTTCCCCTCTGCATAGTGCTGGATAAATCGGCGGAGCTGGCGAAGTGACCGAACAACTGATCTCATCTTCCACTATGTATCTTACTGCTCCACTTTCTAGACAGACATCATAAAGAAGTTATGAGCTTACAAATGCAGCAGACCAAAGAACCATTAAATAATGATACAGGGTACACATCCTAAGAGTCGCATATTACCGGCCATGTGACGAAACAAGCATCAATCATGTGGCATAAACAAGGGAACGGCAAAAGTAAGCAAACAAGTTAAATAAATGTGGGTGGGAGCATGACATCATAAAAGGTAATCAAGAAAATGACATGGAAAGGGTGCTCAGTGAAAAGAAATGCAGCTACTAGTACATACTCCTACAGTCCTACTACTCTGCAATTAATAATTAGTTCAAAATAAATACCAATAAAAGAGCACTTAAAGTTTCCCGAGAAGAACTAGAAATCCGTAATCTGTATCAAATTGACCAGTATCACCACAGCTCCATCGATCGGCTACAAGTTTCATGGGCAGATTAAATATATATATTTGTAAGCCCGAGATGGGAAAATTCTTGCACGACGAGCTAAAGGTAACGCCAGCTCCAGGATGATGGGAGTACTGTTACGAGTGCGTCTCAAAGATTGAAACTTGCTACAGATCGAGGAAGACGAAACAGTATCAGTACCTACAACTACAACCAGCAGCACGTAACAAGAAGTATACCAAATCGGGAAACCCGAGCTCCAAATTTTGCGGAATCGTTACAGAGCAAATCAAGAACGATCCAGACAGCAATCCTGAAGGAACGAATCAAGTTGGAACATGAAGACCAGCCGCCAGATTCACCTGAGCGAGGAACTCTAGCGCACGAACGGCGGTTGGGCTGGCCCCGCCCGAGCACGCCTTCCGAAGAGGGATGCCGGCCTCACCGCGGGCAGGCCGCGACAATCCGCTGCAGCACTGCACAACAAGAGACGCTCCGCCGCTGCAACGCGGCCACCGGACGCGCGATTAGCAGCTGCCTCCGACGGTGGCGCCGCGGCGAACAGCCAAGCGTGAGGAGACAGAGAGCGCGGGGACAGCGACGGGGCCTCCAGGCAACTATATGTACTAGATCAACTGAATCAGGATTGTACGTAACAAATAACTGACACCGAAAGGAATACGGGATATACGCGCGCACCACAAATCAGAGGAATCGGAATTCTCGGGCCAACCAGGAAACCGAAACCGCGCCGGCCGCCGCTGCTTCTGACCGCTCCGTCGCGGCCAGGGGCCACGGGGGTTCTCTTCTCGCGGGACGTCACGAAACAGACCAGCCTTAAAAAAAAAATTTGCGGCAGGAGGCTCCGAACGTCGGGCCGGGTGCCAAGAGATGGGACTATTATATGGGAAGTTGGGAACAGGTGGATTGGGATGGACGAGTGGAGTATGAGCTGGAACGGAAGGTGGGTGGTGCTGCTCCGCTTGGATAGGAGATTAATTAAACAGTCCCGTGCACGGCTTCGGACAAGGCAATTCTTTTATTGCGCAGTTTTTAAAAACACCACTTCGTAGATTAATAAAATTTTATTGAGAACATATTTATTATTATTTTTGTCGGAGACTATAATTAGGGGTACCCTCAAAATCCCTAAATCTCAGCTGGTAACCCCATCAGCACAAAGCTGCAAAGGTCTCATGGGTGCAATTAAGTCAAGGATGAGTCCATTCAAGGGACATGATCGTGCCTCGCCCGAGCCTAGCCTCGGGCAAGGGAAGCCGACCTCGGAGAACCTACTTCTCGCCCGAGGACCCCCCTCCAACAACGGGCACACTATCGGCTCACCCGAGGCCCAGTCTTCACCGAGAAGCAACCTTGGCCACGTCGCCACGCCGACCGACCAAATCGCAGGGGCATTCAATGCAAAGGTGGCCTGACACCTTTATCCTGACGCACGCCCTCTAGTCGACAGAGCCGAAGTGACCGCAGTCACTTCGCCGCTCTATTGCCCGGTCTGACAAGAGTACAGCGCCGCCTGCGCCGCTCCGACTGCTGAGCCACCCGACAGAGTGAGGCTGACAGCAGCCAAGGCCGACCTCGGGCGTCATAGGAAACTCCGCCTCGCCCGACCCCAGGGCTCGGACTCGGGCTCAGCCCCGGAAGACGGCGAACTCCGCTCCGCCCGACCCAGGGCTCGGACTCGGGCTCAGCCCCGGAAGACGGCGTGGAAGACGGCGAACTCCGCTCCGCCCGACCCAGGGCTCGGATATGGGCTCAGCCCCGGAAGACGGCGAACTCCGCTCCGCCCGGCCTAGGGCTCGGACTCGGGCTCAGCCCCGGAAGACGGCGAACTCCGCTCCGCCCGACCCAGGGCTCGGACTCGGGCTCAGCCCCGGAAGACGGCGAACTCCGCTCCGCCCGACCCAGGGCTCGGGCATGGGCTCAGCCCGAAGAGACGACGGACTCCGCTTCGCCCGACCCCAGGGCTCGGACTCAGCCCTGGCCTCAGCCGACGATCTCCGCCTCGCCCGACACAGGGGCTCGAACTCGACCTCGGAGGAGCCACCACATCGCTCAACCTAGGGCACGGACCGACCACGTCGACAGGAGGCGCCATCATTACCCTACCCCAAGCTGACTCAGGCTACGGGGAACAAGACCGGCGTCCCATCTGGCTCGCTCCGCCGGATAGGCAATGATGGCGCCTCGCACGCTCTATGACGACGGCGGCTCTCGGCCCCCTTACGGAAGCAAGAGGATGTCAACAAGGACTCGATAGCCCCAACAGTTGTCCTCTCGCCAGGCTCCAGCGCTCCTCCGACGGCCACGACACCACACGGACCGGGTGCTTAAACCTCTCCGGCTGCCACGACGGCATGTACTTAGGGCACTAGCTCCCCTCCGCTAGACACGTAGCACTCTGCTACGCTCCCCATTTGTCGGGGACCATAATTAGGGGTACCCTCAAGACTCCTAATTCTCAGCTGGTAACCCCCATCAGCATAAAGCTGCAAAGGCCTGATGGGTGCGATTAAGTCAGGGATCAGTCCATTCGAGCGACTCAATCGTGCCTCGCCCGAGCCTAGCCTCGGACAAGGGCAGCCGACCCCGGAGGATTTCCGTCTCGCCCGAGGCCCCCCTCCAACGGCGGACACATCTCCGGCTCGCCCGAGGCCCTGCCTTCGCTAAGAAGCAACCCTGACCAAATCGCCGCACCGACCGACCAAGTCGCAGGAGCATTTAACACAAAGGTGACCTAACACATTTATCCTGACGCGCGCCCCCCGGCAGAGCCGAAGTGACCGCCGTCACTTCACCGCTCCACTGACCGGCCAGACAGAAGGACAGCGCCGCCTGCGCTACTCTGACTGCAGTGCCACTTGACAGAGTGAGACTGACAGGCAGTCAGGCCCTGCCAAAGGCACCATAGGAAGCTCCGCCCGACCCAGGGCTCGGACTCGGGCTAAGTCCCGGAAGACGACGAACTCCGCTCCGCCCGACCCAGGGCTCGGACTCGGGCTAAGTCCCGGAAGACGGCGAACTCCGCTCCGCCCGACCCAGGGCTCGGACTCGGGCTAAGTCCCGGAAGACGGCGAACTCCGCTCCGCCCGACCCAGGGCTCGGACTCGGGCTAAGTCCCGGAAGACGGCGAACTCCGCTCCGCCCGACCCAGGGCTCGGACTCGGACTAAGTCCCGGAAGACGACGAACTCCGCTTCGCCCGACCCCAGGGCTCGGACTCGGGCTCAGCCCCAGAAGACGACGAACTCCGCTTCGCCCGACCCCAGGGCTCGGACTCCGCCCTGGCCTCTGCCGAACGACCTCCGCCTCGCCCGACCCAGGGGCTCGGACTCGGCCTCGGCCATGGAAGACAGACTCGACCTCGGCTTCGGAGGAGCCTCCACGTCGCCCAACCTAGGACGCAGGCCAGCCACGTCAACAGGAAGCGCCATCATCACCCTACCCCGAGCTGACTCGGGCCGCAGAGAACAAGACCGGTGTCCCATCTGGCTAGCTCCGCCAGATAGGCAATGATGGCGCCCCGCATGCTCTGTGACGGCGGCGGCTCTCAGCTCTCTTACGGAAGCAGGAGGACGTCAGCAAGGACTCAACCGCTCCGACAGCTGTCCCTCCGCCAGGCTCCGTCGCTCCTCCGACTGCCACGACTTCACACCAGCTGGGTGCCAAAATCTCTCCGGCTGCCACATCGGCATGTACTTAGGGCGCTAGCTCTCCCCCGCTAGACACGTAGCACTCTGCTACACCCCCATTGTACACCTGGATCCTCTCCTTACACCTATAAAAGGAAGGACCAGGGCCCTCTTAGAGAGGGTTGGCCGCGCGGGGACGAGGACGGGACAGGCGCTCTCTTGGGGCCGCTCGCTTCCCTCTCCCGCGTGGACGCTTGTAACCCCCTACTGCAAGCGCACCCGACCTGGGCGCGGGACGAACACGAAGGCCGCGGGATTCCCACCTCTCTCACGCCGGTCTCCGGCCGCCTCGCTCCTTTTCCCCCTTCGCGCTTGCCCACGCGCTCGACCCATCTGGGCTGGGGCACGCGGCGACACTCACTCGTTGGCCCGAGGGACCCCCCGGTCTCGAAACGCCGACAGTTGGCGCGCCAGGTAGGGGCCTGCTGCGTGTTGACGAACAGCTTCCCGTTAAGCTCCAGATGGGCAGTCTCCAGCAACCTCTCCGACCCGGGACGGTGCTCCGTTTTGGGAGTCTTGGGTTCATGTCCTTCGACGGTAGCTACGACATGATACTCCTTCCACCGCCGCGCGACAACGACAATGGCGGCCGACAGCCCGCCCGCTGGCGGCGGAATCGACGACGTCTTCCCCGCGTGGTGGAAGAACAACATTCGAGCTCGCCCCGTCCTCTCCCCCGCCAACGGAGGAGGAGGCGGGGCAACCAAGGCCAAGCAGGAGGCCGCGACTCGTCGGCTGTCGAGCGAGTCGACGTCCCTAGCGCCCCAACAGGGGGCGCGTCGAGCATCGACCTCGCGTTTGAGACGAAGGCGAGCGCCGTCTCCCCGCGACACGCCAATCCCGAGCAAGCGGACGACGCCAGCACGCTCGCGGAAGGCTTGGTGGGCATCACCCTCGTACCTGAGATGACGGTGCAGTCAGTCCTCGACGTGACTTCATCGCCGTTCGTCGACCGAAAGGTACCGACTGATTCCCATCCTACGTCATTTAGATTCAGCCTCAACCCGCCTGGCGACCTTGCTTTGGCGGGCACTCTCGTAGAGGCGAGTTCAAACCCTCTGGGGTTTCGCACGCGGTCGCCTTGGGACCAGCTGACGGACGTCTCGACCTTTGGGCCCTCCGGGTCCGAGGATGACGACGACCCCAGCATCTGTGGGGATTTCTCTGCACTTGGCAACCCTAGTGCCATGCGGGACTTCATTACCGCATGTGACTACTGCCTCTCCGACTGTTCCGACGGTAGCCGCAGCCTCGACGACGAGGACTGCGGCCCAAGCCGCGAATGTTTCCACGTCGATCTAGGGGGTCCCTCCGAAGGCAATCATCTCGGCATGCCGGAGGACGGTGATCTCCCTAGGCCGGTGCCTCGCGCTGACATCCCGCGGGAGCTAGCTGTGGTCCCCGTTCCGGCGGGGGGTCACGACCCACAGCTCGAGCAAGTCCGCGGGGCGCAGGCCAGCCTCGACGAGGGAGCAGGAGCGCTTGAGCCGATCCGCCGGGACGTCGGGCAGGCATGGGCGGGCCAACCCCCGGCTGGAGAAATACGTCACCTGCCCCAGGGTCTCCAGCTCCGCGTCGCCAACGACGTCAGGGTCAGGCCGCCACCCGCATCCAGTGGGGTCGGTCAGAACCTGGCAGCAGCAGCGATGCTTCTCCGCGCGATGCCGGAGCCATCAACCACCGAGGGTCGGCGAATCCAGGGAGAGCTCAAGAATCTCTTGGAAGGCGCTGCGGTCCGACGGGCCGAGAGCTCTGCCTCCCGAAGGCAGGGATACCCCTCGGAACCTTATGTCGCGACTTCCCGATTCATGCGGGAAGCCTCGGTCTACACCGGGCGCACGCGCAACACCGCGCCTACGGCCCCGGGCCACCTCGGCAACGAGCACCATCATCGCGACCGTCGGGCCCACCTCGACGAGAGGGTGCGCCGAGGCTATCACCCCAGGCGTGGGGGACGCTACGACAGCGGGGAGGATCGGAGTCCCTCGCCCGAACCACCCGGTCCGCAGGCCTTCAGCCGGGCCATCCGGCGGGCACCGTTCCCGACCCGGTTCCGACCCCCGACTACTATCACAAAGTACTCGGGGGAAACGAGACCGGAATTGTGGCTCGCGGACTACCGCCTGGCCTGCCAGCTGGGTGGAACGGACGACAACAACCTCATCATCCACAACCTCCCCCTGTTCCTCTCCGACACCGCTCGCGCCTGGTTGGAGCACCTGCCTCCGGGACAGATCTCCAACTGGGATGACCTGGTCCAAGCCTTCACCGGCAATTTCCAGGGCACGTATGTGCGCCTCGGGAATTCCTGGGACCTCCGAAGCTGACGGTAGCAGCCGAGAGAGTCTCTCCGGGACTACATCCGGCGATTCTCGAAGCAGCGCACCGAGCTGCCCAACATCACCGACTCGGATGTCATCGGCGCGTTCCTTGCCGGCACCACCTGCCGCGACCTGGTGAGCAAGTTGGGTCGCAAGACCCCCACCAGGGCGAGCGAGCTAATGGACATCGCCACCAAGTTCGCCTCTGTCCAGGAGGCGGTCGAGGCTATCTTCCGAAGGGACAAGCAGCCCCAGGGCCACCCATCGGAAGATGCTCCCGAGGCGTCTACTCCACTCGGCGCCAAGAAGAAAGGCAAGAAGAAGTCGCAAGCGAAACGCGACGCCGCCGACGCGGACCTTGTCGCCGCCGCCGAGTACAAGAACCCTCAGAAGCCCCCCGGAGGTGCCAACCTCTTCGACAAGATGCTCAAGGAGCCGTGCCCCTATCATCAGGGGCCCGTCAAGCACACCCTTGAGGAGTGCGTCATGCTTCGGCGCCACTTCCACAGGGCCGGGCCACCCGCGGAGGGTGGCAGGGCCCGCGACGACGACAAGAAGGAAGATCACCAAGCAGGAGAGTTCCCCGAGGTCCGCGACTGCTTCATGATCTACGGTGGGCATGCGGCGAATGCCTCGGCTCGGCACCGCAAGCAAGAGCGCCGGGAGGTCTGCTCGGTCAAGGTGGCGGTGCCGGTCTATCTAGACTGGTCCGACAAGCCCATCACCTTCGACCAAGACGACCACCCCAACCACGTGCCGAGCCCGGGGAAATACCCGCTCGTCGTCGACCCCGTCATCGGCGACGTCAGGCTCACCAAGGTCCTTATGGACGGGGGCAGCAGCCTCAACATCATCTACGCCGAGACCCTCAGGCTCCTGCGCGTCGACCTGTCCTCCGTCCGAGCAGGCGTTGCGCCCTTCCACGGGATCATTCCCGGGAAGCGCGTCCAGCCCCTCGGACGACTCGACCTTCCCGTCTGCTTCAGAACGCCCTCCAACTTCCGAAGGGAGACTCTGACGTTCGAGGTGGTCGGGTTCCGAGGAACCTACCACGCGGTACTGGGGAGGCCATGCTACGCGAAGTTCATGGCCGTCCCCAACTACACCTACCTGAAGCTCAAGATGCCGGGCCCCAACGGGGTCATCACCGTCGGCCCCACGTACAAACACGCGTTCGAATGCGACGTGGAGTGCGTGGAGTACGCCGAGGCCCTCGCCGAGTCTGAGGCCCTCATCGCCGACCTGGAAAGCCTCTCCAAAGAGGTGCCAGACGTGAAGCGTCATGCCGGCAACTTCGAGCCAGTGGAGACGGTTAAGGCCGTCCCCCTCGACCCCAGTGGCGACGCCTCCAAGCAGATCTGGATCAGTTCCGGGCTCGACCCCAAATAGGAAACAGTGCTCGTCGACTTTCTCCGCGCGAACGCCGACGTCTTCGCGTGGAGTCCCTCGGACATGCCCGGCATACCGAGGGATGTCGCCGAGCACTCGCTGGATATTCGGGCCGGAGCCCGACCCGTCAAGCAGCCTCTGCGCCGATTCGACGAGGAGAAGCGCAGAGCGATAGGCGAAGAGATCCACAAGCTAATGGCAGCCGGGTTCATCAAAGAGGTATTCCATCCCGAATGGCTTGCCAACCCTGTGCTTGTGAGAAAGAAAGGGGGAAATGGCGGATGTGTGTAGACTACACTGGTCTCAACAAAGCATGTTCGAAGGTTCCCTACCCTCTGCCTCGCATCGATCAAATCATGGATTCCACTGCTGGGTGCGAAACCCTGTCTTTCCTCGATGCCTACTCGGGGTACCACCAAATCAGGATGAAAGAGTCCGACCAGCTCGCGACTTCTTTCATCACGCCCTTCGGCATGTACTGCTATGTCACCATGCCGTTCGGTTTGAGGAATGCGGGCGCGACGTACCAGCGGTGCATGAACCATGTGTTCGGCGAACACATCGGTCGCACGGTCGAGGCCTACATCGATGACATCGTAGTCAAGACAAGGAAAGCTTCCGACCTCCTCTCCGACCTTGAAGTGACATTCCGATGTCTCAAGGCGAAAGGCGTCAAGCTCAATCCCGAGAAGTGTGTCTTCGGGGTGCCCCGGGGCATGCTCTTGGGGTTCATCGTCTCCGAGCGGGGCATCGAAGCCAACCCGGAGAAGATCGCAGCCATCACCAGCATGGGTCCCATCAAGGACTTAAAGGGCATACAGAGGGTCATGGGATGTCTTGCGGCTCTGAGCCGCTTCATCTCACGCCTCGGCGAAAGAGGCCTGCCTCTGTACCGCCTCTTAAGGAAGGCCGAGCGCTTCACTTGGACCCCTGAGGCCGAGGAAGCTCTCGGGAACCTGAAGGCGCTCCTCACAAAGGCGCCTATCTTGGTGCCTCCAGCTGACGGAGAACCCCTCTTGGTCTACGTCGCCGTGACCACTCAGGTGGTTAGCGCCGCGATTGTGGTCGAGAGGCAAGAAGAGGGGCATGCATCGCCCGTTTAGAGGCCAGTTTACTTCGTCAGCGAGGTACTGTCCGAAACCAAGATCCGCTACCCACAAGTTCAGAAGCTGCTGTATGCAGTGATCCTGACGCGGCGGAAGTTGCGACACTACTTCGAGTCTCATCCGGTAACTGTGGTGTCATCCTTCCCCCTGGGGGAGATCATCCAGTGCCGAGAGGCCTCGGGCAGGATTGCAAAGTGGGCGGTGGAAATCATGGGCGAGACAATCTCGTTCGCCCCTCGGAAGGCCATCAAGTCCCAGGTCTTGGCGGACTTCGTAGCCAAATGGGTCGACACCCAGCTACCGACGGCTCCGATCCAACCGGAGCTCTGGACCAAGTTTTTCGACGGGTCGCTGATGAAGACGGGAGCCGGCGCGGGCCTACTCTTCATCTCACCCCTCGGGAAACACCTACGCTATGTGCTACGCCTCCACTTCCCGGCGTCCAACAATGTGGCTGAGTACGAGGCTCTGGTCAACGGGTTGTGGATCGCCATCGAGCTAGGGGTCAGGCGCCTCGACGCTCGCGGTGACTCGCAGCTCATCATCGACCAAGTCATGAAGAACTCCCACTGCCGCGACCCGAAGATGGAGGCCTACTGCGATGAGGTTCGGCGCCTGGAAGACAAGTTCTACGGGCTCGAGCTTAACCACATCGCTCGGCGCTACAACGAGACTGCGGACGAGTTGGCAAAAATAGCCTTGGGGCGAACAACGGTTCCCCCGGACGTCTTCTCCTGGGATCTGCATCAACCCTCCGTCAAGATCGACGACTCGCCCGAGCCTGAGGCGCCCTCGGTCCAGCCCGAGGTGCCCTCGGCACAGCCCGAGGCACCCTCAGCTCAGCCCGAGGCGGCCTCGGTTCAACCCGAGGTACCCTCGGCCTCCGAGGGTGAGGCACTGCGCATCGAGGAGAAGTGGAGCGGGGCCATGCCTGATCGAGATTGGCGGACCCCGTACCTGCAATATCTCCGCCAAGGAGAGCTACCCCTCGACCGAGCCGAGGCTCGGCGGGTAGCGCGACGCGCCAAGTCGTTCGTCTTGCTGGGCGATGAGAAGGAGCTCTACCACCACAGCCCCTCGGGCATCCTCCAGCGATGCATCTCCGACGCCGAAGGTCAGGAACTCCTGCAAGAGATACACTCGAGGGCTTGCGGCCATCACGCAGCGCCTCGAGCCCTTGTCGGGAATGCTTTCCGGCAAGGCTTCTACTGGCCAACGGCGGTGGCTGACGCCACTAGAATTGTCCGCACCTGCGAAGGGTGTCAATTCTATGCGAAGCAAACCCACCTGCCCGCTCAGGCTCTGTAGACGATACCCATCACCTGGCCCTTTGCTGTGTGGGGGCTGGACCTCGTCGGCCCCTTGCAGAAGGCGCCCAGGGGCTACACGCACCTGCTGGTCGCCATCGACAAATTCTCCAAGTGGGTCGAGGTCCGACCTCTGAACTGCATCAGGTCCGAGCAGGCGGTGACGTTCTTCACCAACATCATCCATCGCTTCGGGGTCCCGAACTCCATCATCACCGACAACGGTACCCAGTTCACCGGCAGAAAATTCTTGGACTTCTGCGAGGATCACCACATCCGGGTGGACTGGGCCGCCGTAGCTCATCCCATGTCGAATGGGCAAGTAGAGCGTGCCAACGACATGATTCTACAAGGGCTCAAGCCTCGGATTTACAACGACCTCAACAAGTTCGGCAAGCGATGGATGAAGGAACTCCCCTCGGTGGTCTGGAGCCTGAGGACAACGCCGAGCCGGGCCACGGGTTTCACGCCGTTCTTCCTGGTCTACGGGGCCGAGGTCGTCTTGCCCACTGACCTGGAATACGGCTCCCCGAGGACGAGGGCCTACAGCGATCAAAGCAACCAAGCTAGCCGAGAAGACTCGCTGGACCAGCTGGAAGAGGCTCGGGACAAGGCCTTGCTACACTCGGCGCGGTACCAGCAGTCCCTGTGACGCTACCACGCCCGAGGGGTCCGGCCCCGAGACCTCCAGGTGGGCGACCTGGTGCTTCGGCTGCGGCAAGACGCCCGAGGAAGGCACAAGCTCACGCCCCCCTGGGAGGGGCCATTCGTCATCGCCAAAGTTCTGAAGC
Organism: Zea luxurians; assembly: GCA_029449295.1. Classification (NCBI taxonomy): domain Eukaryota; kingdom Viridiplantae; phylum Streptophyta; class Magnoliopsida; order Poales; family Poaceae; genus Zea; species Zea luxurians. The sequence goes on from JAOPSE010000144.1 coordinate 1,543,340, forward strand.
CCGGAACGTACAAGCTGGCCAACAGTCAAGGCGAGGTCTACGGCAACGCTTGGAACATCCAACAGCTACGTCGCTTCTACCCTTAAGATGTTTTCAAGTTGTTCATATACCTCGCACCCGCACAAAGTTCAGTCATCAAGGAAGGGTCGGCCTCGCCTCGGCAAAGCCCGACCCTCCCTCGGGGGCTAAAAGGGGGGAACCCCCTCTGCGTTGAAATTTTCCTCGAAAAAAGATCTCTTATGCCAGAATATCTTTCGTGCTTTCTGACTACTTCGAAAAGTGGATCCTGAAAACGACGGAGTACACGTAAGCAGCCAAGGCTGACCGAGCCGAGGGACTCCTACGCCTCCGGGATACGGATACCTCACTCATCACCTTCTGTGATAAGTAACTCGCGTTCGGATAAAGTGATTCCACGGACCGAACAAGTCTTCACGTTCGAAAGCTCTTCTGCCGAAGCGATCCTTCGAGCCTTCTCGACTGAGTCGGTGACAGGGCCTCATGGACGGGTGAAAGTGCGCGTAAGCGGCAAGGCCGACCGAGCCGAGGGACTCCCACGCCTCCGGGATACGGATACCTCACTCGTCACCTTCCGCGAGAAGCAACTCTCGCTCGCACAAACATCCCTGCTACCGACAAAAAAACCTAGATACTCGAAACAAGAGGAAAGGAGACGCAGCTTTACAACACAGCGAGGGTGTGTGTTCTGGCCTCGGCGGCCGCAGAAGGCACACGCTACAAGACACTCTGATCCTGCAGGCTCGGGTCTTGACGCTGGAAGGGGGCAGTAACACCCTCGGCATTGACGACACCTTCAGCAAGGTCCGACCTAGCCTCGGACGGCGACGCGGTGCAAGGATCCCCACTCTGGAGGACGACGTCATCGTCACGCCCGGACAATCGCTGCCAGGGACTTCTCCGGGAATCCGGCCCGAGCAGGCGGCTCGGCCGGTTACCCCTGGGGCCTCGGCCAACCATCTTCCAAGGGCGCCAGCCCGACCCGAGGCCTCGGCTGATCGACTCCGGCGTCGGTCCCGCTAACGGACAACCCGGCTAGGCTCCGGCCAACCAGGTTTCATTTTCGAGCCAACTCCGCCTCTGTTCATGTTGATATCGCTACCCCTGGCCTTGGCTCGTCGAAGAGCGGCCAAGGGGTCCCTTTAACTAAGCTAGAGGAGCCTCAGACAACAAGGCCGACCGAGCCGAGGGACTCCTACGCCTCCGGGATACAGATACCTCACTCGTCACCTTGACACGGGGCGACTCATGCTTGGTGAAGCGGTTCAGACAACCAACAGGCGAGTCTTAGTGCTCGAAAATGAGGAAAAAACATGGCTCCGTGCCAAAATTACATACATGTTTAGGCCTCGACAGCCGCGATGAACAAAAAACCCTGGCATTCGAAGTGCCATTACAAACGGAACTCCGGTTCCGTCCCCGCGGGTACGGACAACCTCCACACCGGGGAGCCTGCGGAGCGACAAGCTCCGGGCGAATCACCAGCAAACGCGGGTCGCCCCCAAGCGCACCGGCAGGTCCTCGCTGCCGTCCTCGCCGCGAATGCGAGGGAGAGGGCGGAATGTTGCATCCTAGCTGGGCAGCAACAGTTCGCCTTCCCCAGCATGGCTGGAGGACGTCTCCGCCGCAGGGCTGGAAGGCGATTGCCACCACCAGAAGCTGGAAGAAGAGGTGGCCCGCCGACCCGCGCAGGTGGTAGAGCCCCGGCTCGCCTCGCTCCCCGCCCCAGCGAGGATGACGAACACCCTCGATGCTGAGGGCGGGATCGGGATCACAGCCCGGTTTGCCTCTCCCCATCTAGGAGCTGGAGGTCACCGTCTTGGGTGACCACCAGCGGGGGGGGGGGAGCAACCGGGCTGTGTGATGAAAATCCTTGAAGCCGAACGATGGCTGAAAGGTACCAACTCCCATGGAGTCGCGTTCCTCCAACGATGAGGCAAAAAGACGGCGGGTATCCCCCATCCGGGGGCTTGGAAGGTGGAAAGACGCGATGCATAAGGGAGCGAGAAGACATGGTTGCCTTCCGAAAGGGGTCGCCCTCCTTTTAAAGGCAACTCTCCCTACTTGCGCCCCCAACCGTCACGGGCTGAGTCTTCTCCAACACGCTCCAAGGCCCTCCCCTGTGGCGCGGGGGCTGGGTCCCGCATGTCATGCAAACCGACTCAGAGCAGAAGAAGCCAAACCGCCGCGCGCGGTGCACACGACCGCCCAGCGGTTACAAGTGACCCTCCACTTTTGCCCAGACCAACGGGCGAAAGAGGCGGGCAGCCATGCAGGCGGCATGCAACCGCGCCAAGTGGACGCGCTTCTCTGACTCCCGACACGCCAGCATGGAGGCCCAGGCCCACGCGTCACGCAACCGGCGCGCCGGATGCTGCATGCAAGCAACTGCACCGCCACTTGCGCCACCACCGCGCCTCCTCGATTGCGGAACCAATACCGCGACTCGAGGCGACCCAGCAGCGCCAGCCTGACGCGGCGGTTAATGCGGCCAAAAGTGGGCCGGCAGTAATGACGGTGGCAGGCGGGCGGGAGCAGCGGTCACGTCGTCAGCCAAGCTCACGTCCCATCCGAGGGCAGCAAGAGAACCCCCTCTCACGGCGTGAAGACAACGCGCCCGTGATCCGTTCCTCGAACGGCTCGCGCACGCACAACGGCCGCCCCGCCAACCGCTCGCCCCGTCGCATTAACTCCGCGGCAGGACAGGCGGCGCTTCTGGCGGGAGCAGTGGGCGACGCTTCGCCTTCGCCGTAATAACTGCGACAAAAAAGGTACGCCGCGTCGTTCGATTTCGTATCCTTTTCCTTTTTTCCTCATTCTCTATCTCTTGCAGCAGGGACCGGGAAAGGGGGATACCCCGAAAAGGATCCTTCCCCGTGAAGGAACCAGGCTCCGAGCCTCCCTACTGATCAGAGGTTCGAAGGCTGGCCCCCCGAAGGGTTCGACAGCCGCCTCAGATCGCGTGGGCCCTACACCCACTACTGGTCAGAGGTTCGAAGGTCGGCCCCCCGAAGGGTTCCACGGCCGCCTCAGGCTACTCGGGCTCCACGCCCATTACTGATCAGGGGTTCGAAGGCTGGCCCCCGAAGGGTTCACAGTCGCCTCAGACGCAGAGCGAGGGATGACCAGGGGTACGTTCGATACATAACCAAGGCTCGGGCTGCGCTCCCGAGGTACCCTAGGACATTTCCGAGACCAGCGGGAGCGATCTTGTAACGGAATCCCATCAGAGGGAGGCATCGAGCCCTCGGACCCCGTCGCCAGGGGACCGGGTCCGGCAGATCACCCGCAGGTACTTTTGGGCGTGCCTCTGGGCCCCTAGCCGACCCCTAACGAACGGGGCACGGACGTCCACTCGGATTACCCGCTTGCAGCTCACCGGAGACACCATGTTCGGCGCCCATCGAGGGTAACATGGCGCTTTCCCCCCCTCCTCCTTGCGGAAAGGCGACGCAGGGGCGTATGTAAAAAAGCCGAGTCTGTCCCTGATCGCCCTCTCGCCCTGTGCGGAGGCTCGGGGGCTGCTCTCGCAAACCCGGCTCCGGCCGAACCGTTGACAACGTCAACATACCAGCCCGAGAACTTGGGCCCCGACCGTACACCCGGGCTACGACCAGTTCGCATGAGGGAACAACCAGACCAGCCGAAGCATTACGCAAGGCATTAAGACCTCGAAGGAGTGAAACCACTCCTCCAAGGCCTCGGGGGCTACACCCGGCGGGTGCGCTCGCGCGCACCCACCGGAACAAAATGCAACCGAGAAAGGCTGGTCCCCTTGCAAAAAAGTGCGACTAAAGCCTCCAAGCGAGTTCTAACACTCCCTTCGAGGCTCGGGGGCTACTGTCGGGGACCATAATTAGGGGTACCCTCAAGACTCCTAATTCTCAGCTGGTAACCCCCATCAGCATAAAGCTGCAAAGGCCTGATGGGTGCGATTAAGTCAGGGATCAGTCCATTCGAGCGACTCGATCGTGCCTCGCCCGAGCCTAGCCTCGGACAAGGGCAGCCGACCCCGGAGGATTTCCGTCTCGCCCGAGGCCCCCCTCCAACGGCGGACACATCTCCGGCTCGCCCGAGGCCCTGCCTTCGCTAAGAAGCAACCCTGACCAAATCGCCGCACCGACCGACCAAGTCGCAGGAGCATTTAACGCAAAGGTGACCTAACACCTTTATCCTGACGCGCGCCCCCCGGCAGAGCCGAAGTGACCGCCGTCACTTCACCGCTCCACTGACCGGCCAGACAGAAGGACAGCGCCGCCTGCGCCACTCCGACTGCAGTGCCACTTGACAGAGTGAGACTGACAGGCAGTCAGGCCCTGCCAAAGGCACCATAGGAAGCTCCGCCCGACCCAGGGCTCGGACTCGGGCTAAGTCCCGGAAGACGACGAACTCCGCTCCGCCCGACCCAGGGCTCGGACTCGGGCTAAGTCCTGGAAGACGACGAACTCCGCTCCGTCCGACCCAGGGCTCGGACTCGGGCTAAGTCCCAGAAGACGGCGAACTCCGCTCCGCCCGACCTAGGGCTCGGACTCGGGCTAAGTCCCGGAAGACGGCGAACTCCGCTCCGCCCGACCCAGGGCTCGGACTCGGGCTAAGTCCCGGAAGACGGCGAACTCCTCTCTGCCCGACCCAGGGCTCGGACTCGGGCTAAGTCCCGGAAGACGGCGAACTCCGCTCCGCCCGACCCAGGGCTCGGACTCGGACTAAGTCCCGGAAGACGACGAACTCCGCTTCGCCCGACCCCAGGGCTCGGACTCGGGCTCAGCCCCAGAAGACGACGAACTCCGCTTCGCCCGACCCCAGGGCTCGGACTCCGCCCTGGCCTCTGCCGAACGACCTCCGCCTCGCCCGACCCAGGGGCTCGGACTCGGCCTCGGCCATGGAAGACAGACTCGACCTCGGCTTCGGAGGAGCCTCCACGTCGCCCAACCTAGGGCGCAGGCCAGCCACGTCAACAGGAAGCGCCATCATCACCCTACCCCGAGCTGACTCGGGCCGCAGAGAACAAGACCGGTGTCCCATCTGGCTAGCTCCGCCAGATAGGCAATGATGGCGCCCCGCATGCTCTGTGACGACGGCGGCTCTCAGCTCTCTTACGGAAGCAGGAGGATGTCAGCAAGGACTCAACCGCTCCGATAGCTGTCCCTCCGCCAGGCTCCGTCGCTCCTCCGACTGCCACGACTTCACACCAGCTGGGTGCCAAAATCTCTCCGGCTGCCACATCGGCATGTACTTAGGGCGCTAGCTCTCCCCGCTAGACACGTAGCACTCTGCTACACCCCCATTGTACACCTGGATCCTCTCCTTACACCTATAAAAGGAAGGACCAGGGCCCTCTTAGAGAGGGTTGGCCGCGCGGGGACGAGGACGGGACAGGCACTCTCTTGGGGCCGCTCGCTTCCCTCTCCCGCGTGGACGATTGTAACCCCCTACTGCAAGCGCACCCGACCTGGGCGCGGGATGAACACGAAGGCCGCAGGATTCCCACCTCTCTCACGCCGGTCTCCGGCCGCCTCGCTCCTTTCCCCCCTTCGCGCTCACCCACGCGCTCGACCCATCTGGGCTGGGGCACGCGGCGACACTCACTCGTCGGCCCGAGGGACCCCCGGTCTCGAAACGCCGACACCATTGTACACCTGGATCCTCTCCTTACGCCTATAAAAGGAAGGACCAGGGCCCTCTTACAGAGGGTTGGCCCACGCGGAGAAGGACGAGACGGCGCTCGCGCAAGGCCACTCGCTCCCACTCCCGCGTGGACGCTTGTATCCCCCTACTGCAAGCGCACCTGACTCAGGCGCGGGGCTAACACGAAGGCCGCGGGATCCACTCTCTCACGCCTGCCTCCCTCCGGCTGCTTCCTTTCCCCCTTCGCGTTCCGCCTTGCGTCGACCCATCTGGGCTGGGGCACGCGGCGACATTTCACTCGTCGGTCCAGGGACCCCCCAGGTTTCGAAACACTGACAGTTGGCGCGCCAGGTAGGGGCCTGCTGCGTGTTGACGAACAGCTTCCCGTGAAGCTCCAGATGTGCAGTCTCCAGCAACCTTTCCGGCCCGAGACGGTGCTCCGTTTCGGGAATCTTGAGTTCATGTCCCTCGACGGCAGCTACGACATGATACTCCTTCCCCCACCGTGCGACAGCGACAATGGCGGTCGACAACCCGCTTGCCGGTGGGGAAATCGACGACCCCTTCCCCACGTGGTGGAAGGACGACATTTGGGCTTGTCCCGTCCCCTCCCCCGCCGACGGAGGAGGAGGCGGGGCAACCAAGGCCATGCGGGAAGCGGCACCTCGTTGGTTGTCGAGCGAGTCGACGGCGCTGGCGCCCCAACGGAGGGCGCATCGGGCATCGATCTCGCGTCTGAGACGAAGACGAGCGCCACCTCCCCGCAACGCGCTAGTCTCAAGCAAACGCACGACGCCAGCACGCTCGCGAAGGACTTGCTGGGCGTCACCCTCGTACCTGAGACGACGGTGCAGTCAGTCCCAGACACGACCTCGACTGTCAATCGAAAGGTACCGATCGAGTCCCATCTCGTGACTTTTGGATTCGGCCTCGACCCACCAAGCGACTCCGCTTCGGTGAGCACTTTCATAGAGGCGAGTCCAAACCCCCGGGGGTATCGTGTGCGGTCGCCTTGGGACCGACTGACGGCTGACTCGACCTACGAGTCCTCGGGGTCCGAGGAAGATGGCGAGCCCGACATCTGTTGGGATTTCTCCGGACTTGGTAACCCCAGTGCCGTGCGGGACTTCATGACCGCATGTGACTACTGCCTTTCCGACTGTTCCGACGGCAGCCGCAGCCTCGACGACGAGGACCGCGACCCAAGTCGTGAATGTTTCCACGTCGATCTAGGGGGTCCCAGCGAAGGCAACCATCTTGGTATGCCGGAAAACGGTGATCCCCCTAGGCTCGCGCCTCGCGTTGACATCCTTCGGGAGCTAGCTGTGGTCCCCGTCCCGCCGGGGGGTCCTGACCCACAGCTTGAGCAAATCTGCGAGAGGCAGGCCAGGCTCGACGAGGGAACAGGAACGCTTGTGCCGATCCGCCGGGACGTCGGGCAGGAATGGGCGATCCAACCCCTGGCCGGAGAAGCGCGTCATCTCCCCTAGGACATCTAGCACCGCATCGCCGACGACGTCAGGGTGAGGTCGCCGCCGGATTCCAGCGGAGTCGGCCAAAACCTGGCAGCAGCAGCAATGCTTCTCCGCGCGATGCCGGAGCCATCAACCACCGAAGGGCGGCGTATCCAAGGAGAGCTCAAGAACCTCCTGGAGGACGCCGCGGTCCGACAGGCCGAAAGCTCTACCTCCCGAAGGCAGGGGTTCCCCTCGGAACATCGCGTCGCGACTTCCCGATTCATGCGGGAAGCCTCGGTCCACTCCGGGCGCACGCGCAACACGGCGCCTGCGGCCCCGGGTCGCCTCAGCAACGAGCGCCATCATCACGGCCGTCAGGCCCACCTCGACGACAGGACGCGCCGAGGCTACCACCCCAGGCGTGGGGGACGCTACGACAGTGGGGAGGATCGGAGTCCTTCGCCCGAACCACCTGGTCCGCAGGCTTTCAGTCGCGCCATACGACAGGCACCGTTCCCGACCCGGTTCTGTCGGCGTTTCGAGACCGGGGGGTCCCTAAGCCGACGAGTGAGTGTGCCGCGTGCCCCAGCCCAGATGGGTCGAGCGCGTGGGCGAGCGCGAAGGGGGGAAAAGCGAGGTGGCTGGAGACGAGTCGTGAGAGAGGTGGGAATCCCGTGGCCTTCGTGTTCGACCCGCGCCCAGGTCGGGTGCGCTTGCAGTAGGGGGTTACAAGCGTCCACGCGGGTGAGGGAAGCGAGCGGCCCCAAGAGAGCGCCTGCCCCGTCCTCGTCCCCGCGCGGCCAACCTTCTCTAAGAAGGCCCTGGTCCTTCCTTTTATAGGCACAAGGAGAGGATCCAGGTGTACAATGGGGGTGTAGCAAGGTGCTACGTGTCTAGCGGGGGTGAGCTAGCGCCCTAAGTACATGCCTGTGTGGCAGCCGGAGAGATCTTGGCACCCAGCTGGTGTGGTGTCGTGGCTGTCGGAGGTGCAACGGAGCCTGGCGGAGGGACAGCTGTCGGAGCGGTTGGGCCCTTGCTGACGTCCCCCTGCTTCCGTAAGGGAGCTGAGAGCCGCCATCGTCATGGGTCTAGCGGGGCGCCATCATTGCCTATCTGGCGGAGCTAGCCAGATGGGACACCGGTCTTGTTCCCTGCGGCCCGAGTCGGCTCGGGGTAGGGTGATGATGGCGCTTCCTGTCGACGTGGCGGACTTGTGTCCTAGGTCGGGCGATGTGGAGGCTCCTCCGAAGCCGAGGTCGAGTCTGTCCTGCATGGCCGTGGCCGAGCCCGAGCTCCTGGGTCGGGCGAGGCGGAAGTCGTTCGGCAGAGGCTAGGGCGGAGTCCGACCCCTGGGGTCGGGCGGAGCAGAGTTCGCCGTCTTCCGGGGCCTTAGCCCGAGTCCGAGCCCTGGGTCGGGCGGAGCGGAGTTCGCCGTCTTCCGGGGCCTTAGCCCGAGTCCGAGCCCTGGGTCGGGCGGAGCGGAGTTCGCCGTCTTCCGGGGCCTTAGCCCGAGTCCGAGCCCTGGGTCGGGCGGAGCGGAATTCGCCGTCTTCCGGGGCCTTAGCCCGAGTCCGAGCCCTAGGTCGGGCGGAGCGGAGTTCGCCGTCTTCCGGGGCCTTAGCCCGAGTCCGAGCCCTGGGTCGGGCGGAGCTTCCTATGGCGCCTTTGACAAGGCCTGACTGCCTGTCAGTCTCACTCTGTCAAGTGGCACTGCAGTCGGAATGGCGCAGGCGGCGCTGTCCTTCTGTCAGACCGGTCAGTGGAGCGGCGAAGTGACGGCGGTCACTTCGGCTCTGCCGGGGGGCGCGTGTCAGGATAAAGGTGTCAGGCTACCTTTGCGTTAAATGCCCCTGCGACTCGGTCGGTCGGCGCGGCGATTTATTCAGGGTTGCTTCTTAGCGAAGGCAAGGCCTCGGGCGAGCCGGAGATGCATCTGCCGTTAAAAGGGGGCCTCGAGCGAGACGGAAACATCTCGGGGTTGGCTGCCCTTGCCCAAGGCTAGGCTCGGGCGAGGCCTGATCGAGTCGCTCGTATGGACTGATCCCTGACTTAATCGCACCCATTAGGCCTCTGCAGCTTTATGCTGATGGGGGTTACCAGCTGAGAATTAGGCTTCTTGAGGGTACCCCTAATTATGGTCCCCGACAGGTTCCGAACCCCGACTACTATCACAAAGTACTCGGGGGAGACGAGACCAGAACTGTGGCTCGTGGACTATCGGCTGGCCTGCCAACTGGGTGGAACGGACGATGACAACCTCATCATTCGCAACCTCCCCCTATTCCTCTCCAACACCGCTCGAGCCTGGCTGGAGCACCTGCCCCTGGTCCAAGCTTTCGCCGGCAATTTCCAGGGCACATACGTGCGCCCTGGGAACTCCTAGGATCTTCGGAGCTGCCGCCAGTAGCCGGGAGAGTCTCTTCGGGACTACATCCGGCGATTCTCGAAGCAGCGCACGGAGCTGCCCAACGTCACCGATTCAGATGTCATCGGCGCGTTCCTCGTCGGCACCACCAGTCGCGACCTGGTGAGCAAGCTGGGTCGCAAGACCCCCACCAGGGCGAGCGAGCTGATGGACATTGCCACCAAGTTCGCCTCTGGCCAGGAGGCGGTTGAGGCTATTTTCCGGAAGGACAAGCAGCCCCAGGGCCACCCACCGGAAGATGCTCCCGAGGCGTCAACTCAGCGCGGCGCCAAGAAGAAGGGCAAGAAGAAGTCGCAAGCGAAGCGCGACGCAGCCGACGCGGACCTTGTCGCCGCCGCCGAGCACAAGAACCCTCGGAAACCTCCCGGAGGTGCCAACCTCTTCGACAAGATGCTCAAGGAGCCGTGCCCCTATCATCAGGGGCCCGTCAAGCACACCCTCGAGGAGTGTGCCATGCTTCGACGACACTTCCACAAGGTCGGGCCACCCGCGGAGGGTGGCAAGGCCCTCGACGACGCAAAGGAGGAAGATCACAAGGCAGGAGGGTTCCCCGAGATCCGCGACTGCTTCATGATCTACGGCGGGCAAGTGGCGAACGCCTCGGCTCGGCACCGCAAGCAAGAGCGTTGGGAAGTCTGCTCGGTAAAGGTGGCGGCGCCAGTCTACCTAGACTGGTCCGACGAGCCCATCACCTTTGACCGGGCCGACCATCCAGACTACGTGCCGAGCCCGGGGAGATACCCACTCGTCGTCGACCCCATCATCGGCAACGTCAGGCTCACCAAGGTCCTCATGGACGGAGGCAGCAGCCTCAACATCATTTACGCCGTAACGCCGAGACTCTCGGGCTCCTGCGGATCGATCTGTCCTCGGTCCGGGCAGGCGCTGCGCCTTTCCATGGGATCGTCCCCGGGAAGCGCGTTCATCCCCTCGGACAACTCGACCTACCCGTCTGCTTCGGGACGCCCTCCAACTTTCGAAAGGAGACCCTCACGTTCGAAGTGGTCGGGTTTCGAGGAACCTACCATGTAGTGCTGGGAAGGCCATGCTACGCCAAGTTCATGGCCGTCCCCAACTACACCTACCTCAAGCTCAAGATGCCGAGCCCCAACAGGGTCATCACCGTCGGTCCCACGTACCGACACGCATACGAATGCGATGTGGAGTGTGTGGAGTACGCTGAGGCCCTCGCCGAATCCGAGGCCCTCATCGCTGACCTGGAGAGCCTCTCTAGGGAGGCGCCCGACGTGAAGCGCCACGCCGGCAACTTCGAACCAGCGGAGACGGTCAAGTCCGTCCCTCTCGACCCCAGCAACGACGCCTCCAAGCAGATCTGGATCGGTTCCGAGCTCGACCCCAAATAGGAAGCAGTGGTCGTTGACTTTCTCCGCGCGAACGCCGACGTTTTCGCATGGAGTCCCTCGGACATGCCTGGCATACCGAGGGAAGTCGCCGAGCACTCTCTGGATATTCGAGCTGGGGCCCGACCCATGAAGCAACCTCTGCACCGATTCGACGAAGAAAAGCGCAGAGCCATAGGTGAGGAGATCCACAAGCTACTGGCGGCAGGGTTCATCAAAGAGGTACTCCATCCCGAATGGCTTGCCAACCCTGTGCTTGTGAGAAAGAAAGGGGGAAATGGCGGATGTGTGTAGACTACACTGGTCTAAACAAAGCATGTCCGAAGGTTCCCTACCCTCTGCCTCGCATCGATCAGATCGTGGATTCCACTGCTGGGTGCGAAACCCTGTTTTTCCTCGATGCCTACTCCGGGTATCACCAGATCAAGATGAAAGAGTCCGACCAGCTCGCGACTTCATTCATCACACCCTTCGGCATGTACTGCTATGTTACAATGCCGTTTGGTTTGAGGAATGCGGGGGCGATGTACCAGCGATGCATGAACCATGTGTTCAGCGAACACATCGGCCGAATGGTCGAGGCCTACGTCGATGACATCGTAGTCAAGACGAGGAAGGCCTCTGACCTCCTTTCCGACCTTGAAGCGACATTCCGATGTCTCAAGGCAAAAGGCGTGAAGCTTAATCCCGAAAAGTGTGTCTTCGGGGTCCCCCGAGGCATGCTCTTGGGGTTCATCGTCTCTGAGTGGGGCATCGAAGCCAACCCGGAGAAGATTGCAGCCATCACCAGCATGGGGCCAATCAAGGACTTGAAAGGCGTACAGAGGGTCATGGGATGTCTCGCGGCTCTAAGCTGCTTCATCTCCCGCCTCGGCGAAAGAGGTCTGCCTCTGTACCGCCTCTTAATCGCACTTAATCAAGGACTTCGAATGGACTGATCCCTGACTTAATCGCACCCATCAGGCCTCTGCAGCTTTATGCTGATGGGGGTTACCAGCTGAGAATTAGGCGTCTTGAGGGTACCCCTAATTATGGTCCCCGACAGTAGCCCCCGAGCCTCAAAGGGAGTGTTAGCACTCGCTTGGAGGCTTTCGTCGCACTTTTTTGCAAGGGGACCAGCCTTTCTCGGTTGCATTTTGTTCCGGTGGGTGCGCGCGAGTGCACCCGCCGGGTGTAGCCCCCGAGGCCTCGGAGGAGTGGTTTCACTCCTTCGAGGTCTTAATGCCTTGCGTAATGCTTCGGCTGGTCTGGTGGTTCCCTCATGCGAACTGGCCGTAGCCCGGGTGCATGGTCGGGGCCCAAGTTCTCGGGCTGGTATGTTGACGTTGTCAACAGTTTGGCCGGAGCCGGGTTTGCGAGAGCAGCCCCCGAGCCTCCGCACAGGGCGAGAGGGCGATCAGGGACAGACTCGGCTTTTTTACATACGCCCCTACGTCGCCTTTCCGCAAGGAGGAGGGGGGAGAGCGCCATGTTACCCTCGATGGGCACCGAACATGGTGTCTCCGGTGAGCTGCAAGCGGGTAATCCGAGTGGACGTCCGTGCCCCGTTCGTTGGGGGTCGGCTAGGGGCCCAGAGGCACGCCCAAAAGTACCTGCGGGTGATCTGCCGGACCCGGTCCCCTGGCGACGGGGTCCGAGGGCTCGATGCCTCCCTCCGATGGGATTCCGTTACAAAATCGCTCCCGCTGGTCTCGGAAATGTCCTAGGGTACCTCGGGAGCGCAGCCCGAGCCTCGGTTATGTATCGAACGTACCCCTGGTCATCCCTCGCTTGGTGTCTGAGGCGACTGTGAACCCTTCGGGGGCCAGCCTTCGAACCCCTGATCAGTAATGGGCGCGGAGCCCGAGTAGCCTGAGGCGGCCGTGGAACCCTTCGGGGGGCCGGCCTTCGAACCTCTGACCAGTAGTGGGTGTAGGGCCCACGCGATCTAGGGCGGCTATTGAACCCCCCGGGGGGCCAGCCTTCGAACCCCTGATCAGTAAGGAGGCTCGGAGCCTAGTTCCTTCACGGGGAAGGATCCCTTTCGGGGTATCCCCCTTTCCCGGTCCCTGTCGCAAGAGATAGAGAAAGTGGAAAAAAGGAAAAAGGATACGAAACCGAACGACGCGGCGTACCTTTTTTGGCGCGGTTGTTTCGGCGAAGGCGAAGCGTCGCTCGCTGCTCCTACCAGAAGCGCCGCCTGTCCAGCCGCGGAGTTGATGCGACGGGGCGAGTAGTTGGTGGGGCTGCCGTTGCGCGTGCGCGAGTCGTTCGAGGAACGGATCACGAGCGCGTTGTCTTCACGCCGTGAGAGGGGGTTCTCTTGCTGCCCCCGGATGGGACGTGAGCTTGGCTGACGACGTGTCTGCTGCTCCCGCGCGCCTGCCACTGTCATTACTGCCGGCTCACCTTTGGCCGTGTTGGCCGCCGTGCCAGGCCGGCGCCGCTGGGTCGCATGCTGGGTCGCCTCGAGTCGCGGTATTGGTTCCGCAATCGAGGAGGCGCGGTGGTGGCACAGGCGGTACAGTCGCTTGCATGCAGCATCCGGCGCGCCGGTTGCGCGACGCGTGGGCCTGGGCCTCCGTGCTGGCGTGTCGGGAGTCGGAGAGGCGCGTCCACTTAGCGCGATTGCATGCCGCCTGCATGGCTGCCCGCCCCTTTCGCCCGTTGGTCTGGGCAAAAGTGGAGGGTCACTTGTAACCGCTGGGCGGTTGCGTGCACCACGCGCGGCGGTTTGGCTTCTTCTGCTTGGAGCCGGTCTGCATGACATGCGGGACCCAGCCCCCGCGCAGCAGGGGAGGGCTTTGGAGCGTTGTTGGAGAAGACTCAGCCCGTGACGGTTGGGGGCGCAAGCAGGGAGAGTCGCCTTTAAAAGGAGGGCGACCCCTTCCGTAAGGCGACCATGTCTTCTTCCTCCCTGATGCACCGTGTCTTTCCACCTTCCAAGCCCCCGGATGGGGGAAACCGTCGTCTTTTCGCCTCATCGTTGGAGGAACGCAACTCCGTGGGAGTTGGTACCTTTCAGCCATCGTTCGGCTTCAAGGATTTTCATCACATAGCCCAGTTGCTCCCCACCGCTGGTGGTCACCCAAGACGGTGACCTCCAGCTCCTGGATGGGGAGAGGCAAACCGGGCTGTGATCCCGGTCCCGCCCTCAGTGTTGAGGGTGTTCGTCATCCTCGCTGGGGCGGGGGGCGAGGCGAGCTGGGGCTCCACCTCCTGCGCGGGTAGGCGGACCACCTCTTCTTCCAGCTTCTGGTGGTGGCAATCGCCCTTTAGCCCTACGGCGGAGACATCCTCCAGCCATGCCGGGGAAGGCGAACTGTTGCTGCCCAGCTAGGATGCAACATTCTGTCTTCTTCCTCGCATTCGCGGCGAGGACGGCTGCGAGGATCTACCGGGATGCTCGGGGCGTCCCGCGTTTTGCTGGTGATTCGCCCAGAGCTTGTCGCTCCACGGGCTTCCCTGGTGGGGAGGTTGTCCATACCCGTGGAGACGGAACCGGAGTTCCGTTTGTAATGGCACTTCGAATGCCAGGGTTTTCTGTTCATTTCGGCTTTCGGGGCCTGAACATGTATGTAACGTCGGCACAGAGCCGTATTTTTTCCTCATTCTTGAGCACTAAGGCTCGTCTGTTGACTATCTGAACCGCTTCACCAAGCATGAGTCGCCCCGTGTCAAGGTGACGAGTGAGGTATCCATATCCCGGAGGCGTAGGAGTCCCTCGGCTTGGTCGGCCCTGATGTCCGAGGCTCCTCTAGCTTAGTTAAAGAGACCCCTCGGCCGCTCTTCGATGAGCCGAGGCCAGGGGTAGCGATATCAGTATGAACAGAAACGGAGTTGGCTCGAAAATGAAACCTGGTTGGCCGAGGCCCCAGGGGTGACCGGCTGAGCCGCCTGCTCGGGCCGGATTCCCGGAGAAGTCCCTGGCAGCGATTGCCCGGGCGTGGTGATGACGTCGTCCTTCGGAGCGGAGAACCTCAGACCACGTCGCCGTCCGAGGCTAGATCGGGCCTCGCCGAAGGTGTCGTCGATGCCGAGGGTGTTGCTGCCCTCTTCCAACGTCAAGACCCGAGCCTGCAGGATCAGATTGTCTTGTAGCGTGCGCCTCATGCGGCCGTCGAGGCCAGAACACACACCCTCGCTGCGTTGTAAAGCTGCGTCTCTTTTCCTCTTGTTTCGAGTATCTGGACTTTTTGTCGGTAACAGGGATGTTTGTGCGAGCGAGAGTTGCTTCTCGCGGAAGGTGATGAGTGAGGTATCTGTATCCCGGAGGCATGGGAGTCCCTCGGCTCGGTCGGCCTTGCCGCTTACGCGTACTTTCACCCGTCCATGAGGCCCTGTCACCGACTCGGTCGAGAAGGCTCGAAGGATCGCTTCGGCAGAAGGGCTTCCGAACGTAAAGACTTGTTCGATCCGCGGAGTCACTTTATCCGAACGCGAGTTACTTATCGCAGAAGGTGATGAGTGAGGTATCCGTATCCCGGAGGCGTAGGAGTCCCTCGGCTCGGTCAGCCTTGGCTGCTTACGTGTACTCCGTCGTTTCCAGGACCCACTTTTCGAAGTAGTCAAAAAGCACGAAAGATATTCTGGTAGAAGAGATTTTTTTTCGAGGAAAATTTTGACGCAGAGGGGGTTTCCCCCTTTTAGCCCCCGAGGGAGGGTCGGGCTTTGCCGAGGCGAGGCCGACCCTTCCTTGTTGACTAAACTTTGCGTGGGTGCGGGGTATATGAACAACTTGGAAACATCTTAAGGGTAGAAGCGACATAGCTGTTTGGATGTTCGAAGCGTTGCCGTAGACCTCGCCTTGACTGTTGGCTAGCTTGTACGTTCCGGGCTTCAGAACTTTGGCGATGACGAATGGCCCCTCCCAGGGGGGCGTGAGCTTGTGCCTCCCTCGGGCGTCTTGCCGCAGTCGAAGCACCAGGTCGCCCACCTGGAGGTCTCGGGGTCGGACCCCTCGGGCGTGGTAGCGTCGCAGGGACTGCTGATACCGCGCCGAGTGTAGTAAGGCCCTGTCCCGAGCCTCTTCCAGCTGGTCCAGCGAGTCTTCTCGGCTAGCTTGGTTGCTTTGATCGTCGTAGGCCCTCGTCCTTGGGGAGCCGTATTCCAGGTCAGTGGGCAAGACGGCCTCGGCCCCGTAGACCAGGAAGAACGGCGTGAAACCCGTGGCTCGGCTCGGCGTTGTCCTCAGGCTCCAGACCACCGAGGGGAGTTCCTTCATCCATCGCTTGCCGAACTTGTTGAGGTCGTTGTAAATCCGAGGCTTGAGCCCTTGTAGAATCATGCCGTTGGCACGCTCTACTTGCCCATTCGACATGGGATGAGCTACGGCAGCCCAGTCCACCCGGATGTGGTGATCCTCGCAATAATCCAAGAATTTTCTGCCGGTGAACTGGGTGCCGTTGTCGGTGATGATGGAGTTTGGGACCCCGAAGCGATGGATGATGTTGGTGAAGAACGCCACCGCCTGCTCGGACCTGATGCTGTTCAGGGGTCGGACCTCGATCCACTTGGAGAATTTGTCGACGGCGACCAGCAGGTGCGTGTAGCCCCCGGGCGCCTTCTGCAGAGGGCCGACGAGGTCCAGACCCCACACAGCAAAGGGCCAGGTGATGGGTATCGTCTGTAGAGCCTGAGCGGGCAGGTGGGTCTGCTTCTCATAGAATTGACACCCTTCGCAGGTGCGGACGATTCTAGTGGCGTCAGCCACCACCGTCGGCCAGTAGAAGCCTTGCCGGAAAGCGTTCCCGACGAGGGCTCGGGGCGCTGCATGATGGCCGCAAGCCCCCGAGTGTATCTCTTGCAGGAGTTCCTGACCTTTGGCGATGGAGATGCATCGCTGGAGGATGCCTGAGGGGCTGCGGTGGTAAAGCTCCTTCTCATCGCCCAACACGACGAACGACTTGGCGTGTCGCGCTACCCGCCGAGCCTCGGCTTGGTCGAGGGGTAGCTCTCCTTGGCGGAGATAGTGCAGGTACGGGGTCTGCCAATCTCGATCAGGCATGACCTCGCTCCGCTCCTCCTCGATGCGCAGCGCCTCGCCCTCGGGGGCCGAGGGTACCTCGGACTCGGGCGTGTCGTCGATCTTGACGGAGGGTTGGTGCAGATCCCGGGAGAAGA
Organism: Zea luxurians; assembly: GCA_029449295.1. Taxonomy (NCBI): domain Eukaryota; kingdom Viridiplantae; phylum Streptophyta; class Magnoliopsida; order Poales; family Poaceae; genus Zea; species Zea luxurians. The sequence goes on from JAOPSE010000144.1 coordinate 1,560,328, forward strand.
CGTCCGGGGGAACCGTGGTTCGCCCCGAGGCTATCTTTGTCAACTCGTCCGCAGTCTCGTTGTAGTGCCGGGCGATGTGGTTAAGCTCGAGCCCGTAGAACTTGTCTTCCAGGCGCCGAACCTAATCGCAGTAGGCCTCCATCTTCGGGTCGCGGCAGTGGGAGTTCTTCATGACTTGGTCGGTGACGAGCTGCGAGTCGCCGCGAGCGTCGAGGCGTCGGACCCCTAGCTCGATGGCGATTCGCAATCCGTTGATCAGAGCTTCGTACTCAGCCACATTGTTGGACGCCGGGAAATGGAGACGCAACACGTAGCGTAGGTGTTTCCCGAGGGGCGAGACGAAGAGCAGGCCCGCGCCGGCTCCCGTCTTCATCAGCGACCCGTCGAAAAACATGGTCCAGAGCTCTGGTTGGATCGGAGCCGTCGGCAGCTGGGTGTCGACCCATTCGGCTACGAAGTCCGCCAGTACCTGGGACTTGATGGCCTTCCGAGGGGCGAACGAGATTGTCTCGCCCATGATTTCCACCGCCCACTTTGCGATCCTGCCCAAGGCCTCTCGGCACTGGATGATCTCCCCCAGGGGGAAGGATGACACCACAGTTACCGGATGAGACTCGAAGTAATGTCGCAACTTTCGCCTCGTCAGGATTACTGCATACAGTAGCTTCTGAACTTGTGGGTAGCGGACCTTGGTTTCGGACAGCACCTCACTGACGAAGTAAACTGGCCTCTGAACGGGCAATGCATGCCCCTCTTCTTGCCTTTCGACCACAATCGCGGCGCTAACCACCTGAGTGGTCGCGGCGACGTAGACCAAGAGGGCTTCTCCATCAGCTGGGGGTACCAAGATAGGTGCCTGGGTGAGGAGCGCCTTCAGGTTCCCGAGAGCTTCCTTGGCCTCGGGGGTCCAAGTGAAGCACTCGGCCTTCCTTAAGATGCGGTACAGAGGCAGGCCTCTTTCGCCGAGGCGTGAGATGAAACGGCTCAAGGCCGCGAGACATCCCATGACCCTCTGTACGCCTTTTAAGTCCTTGATGGGCCCCATGCTGGTGATGGCTGCGATTTTCTCCGGGTTGGCTTCGATGCCCCGCTCGGAGACGATGAACCCCAGGAGCATGCCTCGGGGCACCCCGAAGACACACTTCTCGGGATTGAGCTTGACGTCCTTTGCCTTGAGACACCGGAATGTCACTTCAAGGTCGGAGAGGAGGTCGGAGGCTTTCCTTGTCTTGACTACGATGTCATCGACATAGGCCTCGACCGTGCGACCGATGTGTTCGCCGAACACATGGTTCATGCACCGATGGTACATCGCACCCGCGTTCCTCAAACCGAACGGCATGGTGACATAGCAGTACATGCCGAAGGGCGTGATGAAAGAAGTCGCGAGCTGGTCGGACTCTTTCATCTTGATTTGATGATACCCTGAGTAGGCATCGAGGAAAGACAGGGTTTCGCACCCAGCAGTGGAATCCACGATTTGATCGATGCGAGGTAGAGGGTAGGGAACCTTCGGACATGCTTTGTTGAGACCAGTGTAGTCTACACACATCCGCCATTTCCCCCCTTTCTTTCTCACAAGCACAGGGTTGGCAAGCCATTCGGGACGGAATACCTCTTTGATGAACCCTGCTGCCATTAGCTTGTGGATCTCCTCGCCTATCACTCTACGCTTCTCCTCGTCGAATCGGCGCAGAGGCTGCCTGACCGGTCGGGCTCCAGCCCGAATATCCAGCGAGTGCTCGGCGACATCCCTCGGTATGCCGGGCATGTCCGAGGGACTCCACGCAAAGACGTCGGCGTTTGAGCGGAGAAAGCCGACGAGCACTGCTTCCTATTTGGGGTCGAGCCCGGAACCGATCCGGACCTGCTTGGAGGTGTCGCCACTGGGGTCGAGAGGGACGGCCTTAACCGTCTCCGCTGGCTCGAAATTGCCGGCGTGTCGCTTCACGTCTGGCACCTCTCTGGGGAGGTTCTCCAGGTCGGCGATGAGGGCCTCGGACTCGGCGAGGGCCTCGGCGTACTCCACGCACTCCACGTCGCATTCGAACGCGTGTTTGTACGTGGGGCCGACGGTGATGACCCCGTTGGGGCCCGGCATCTTGAGCTTCAGGTAGGTGTAGTTGGGGACGGCCATGAACTTCGCGTAGCATGGCCTTCCCAATACCGCGTGGTAGGTCCCTCGGAACCCGACCACCTCGAACGTCAGAATCTCCCTTCAGAAGTTGGAGGGCGTTCCGAAGCAGACAGGAAGGTCGAGCCATCCGAGGGGCTGGACGCGCTTCCCAGGAATGATCCCGTGGAAGGGCGCAGCTCCTGCTCGGACGGAGGACAGATCGACGCGCAGGAGCCTGAGGGTCTCGGCGTAGATGATGTTGAGGCAGCTGCCCCCATCCATCAGGACCTTGGTGAGCCTGACGTCGCCGATGATGGGATCGACGACGAGCGGGTATTTCCCCGGGCTCGGCACGTGGTCGGGGTGGTCAGCTTGGTCGAAGGTGATGGGCTTGTCGGACCAGTCTAGGTAGACTGGCGCCGCCACCTTCACCGAGCAGACCTCCCGACGCTCTCGCTTGTGATGCCGAGCCGAGGCATTCGCCGCATGCCCTCCGTAGATCATGGAGCAGTCGCGGACCTCAGGGAACTCTCCTGCTTGGTGATCTTCCTTTTTGTCGTCGTCGCGGGCCCTGCCACCTTCTGCGGGTGGCCCGGCCCGGTGGAAGTGGCGCCGAAGCATGACGCACTCCTCGAGGGTGTGCTTGACGGGCCCCTGATGGTAAGGGCACGTCTCCTTGAGCATCTTGTCGAAGAGGTTAGCACCTCCGGGGGGCTTCCGAGGGTTCTTGTACTCGGCGGTGGCGACAAGGTCTGCGTCGGCGGCGTCGCGTTTCGCTTGCGACTTCTTCTTGCCTTTCTTCTTGGCGCCGCGCGGAGTAGACGCCTCGGGAGCATCTTTCGACGGGCGGCCCTGGGGCTGCTTGTCCTTTCGGAAGATGGCCTCGACCGCCTCCTAACTAGAGGCGAACTTGGTGGCGATGTCCATCAGCTCGCTCGCCCTGGTGGGGGTCTTGCGACCCAACTTGCTCACCAGGTCACGGCAGGTGGTGCTGGCAAGGAACGCGCCGATGACATCGGAGTCGGTGATGTTGGGCAGCTCGGTGCGCTGCTTCGAGAATCGCTGGATGTAGTCCCGAAGAGACTCTCCCGGCTGTTGCCGGCAACTTCGGAGGTCCCAGGAATTCCCAGGGCGCACGTACGTGCCCTGGAAGTTGCCGGCGAAGGCTTGGACCAAATCCTCCCAGTTGGAGATCTGCCCCGGAGGCAGGTGCTCCAACCAGGCGCGAGCAGTGTCGGAGAGGAACAGGGGGAGGTTGCGGATGATGAGGTTGTCGTCGTCCGTTCCACCCAGTTGGCAGGCCAGGCGGTAGTCTGCGAGCCACAATTCCAGTTTCGTCTCCCCCGAGTACTTTGTGATAGTAGTCGGGGGTCGGAAATGGGCCGGAAACGGCGCCCGCCGGATGGCCCGGCTAAAGGCCTGCGGACCGGGTGGTTCGGGCGAGGGACTCCGATCCTCCCCACTGTCGTAGCGTCCCCCACGCCTGGGGTGGTAGCCTCGGCGCACCCTTTCGTCGAGGCGGGCCCGACGGTCGCGACGATGGTGCTCGTTGCCGAGGTGGCCCGGGGCCGCAGGCGCGGTGTTGCGCGTGCGCCCGGTGTAGACCGAGGCCTCCCGCATGAATCGGGAAGTCGCGGCATGAGGTTCCGAGGGGTACCCCTGCCTTCGAGAGGCAGAGCTCTCGGCCCGCCGGGCCGCAGCGCCTTCCAGGAGATTCTTGAGCTCCCCCTGGATTCGCCGACCCTCGGTGGTTGATGGCTCCGGCATCGCGCGGAGGAGCATCGCTGCGGCTGCCAGGTTCTGACCGACCCCGCTGGATGTGGGTGGCGGCCTGTCCCTGACATCGTTGGCAACGCAGTGCTGGAAACCCTGGGGCGGATGACGTGTTTATCCGGCCGGGGGTTGGCCCGCCCATACCTGCCCGACGTCCCGGCGGATCGACTCGAGCGCTCCTGCTCCCTCGTCGAGCCTGGCCTGCGCCCCGCGGACTTGCTCGAGCTGTGGGTCGTGACCCCCCGCCGGAACGGGGACCACAGCTAGCTCCCGCGGGATGTCGGCGCGAGGCACCGGCCTAGGGAGATCACCGTCCTCCGGCATGCCGAGATGGTTGCCTTCGGAGGGATCCCCGAGCTCGACGTGGAAACATTCGCGACTCGGGCCGTAGTCCTTGTCGTCAAGGCTGCGGCTGCCGTCGGAACAGTCGGAGAGGCAGTAGTCACATGCGGTCATAAAGTCTCGCATGGCACTGGGGTTGCCAAATCCAGAGAAATCCTAGCAGATGCTGGGATCGTCATCTTCCTCGGACCCAGAGGGCCCGTAGGTCGAGACGTCCGTCAATCGGTCCCAAGGCGACCGCACACGAAACCCTAGTGGGGTTGCACTCGCCTCAACGTGAGCGCCCGCCAAAGCGAGGTCGCTAGGCGGGTTGAGGCCGAGTCGAAATGACGTAGGATGGGAATCAGTCGGTACCTTTTGGTCGACGAGGAGCGACACAGTCACGTCAGGGACTGATTGCGCCGTCGTCTTGGGTACGAGGGCGACGTCCTGCAGGCCCTCCGCGAGCGTGCTAGCGTCGTCCACTTGCTCAGGATTGGCGTGTCGTGGGGGGACGGCGCTCGCCTTCGTCTCAAACGCGAGGTTGACGCCCGACGCGCCCTCCGTTGGGGCGCTGGGGACGTCGGTTCGCTCGACAGCCGACGGAACGCGGCCTCCCGCTCGGCCCTGGTTGCCCCGCCTCCCCCTCCGATGGCGGGGGAGAGGACGGGGCGAGCTCGAATGTTGTTCTTCCATCACGCGGGGAAGACATCGTCGATTCCGCCGCCGGTGGGCGGGCTGTCGGCCGCCATTGTCGTCGTCGCGCGGCGGTGGAAGGAGTATCATGTCGTAGCTGCCGTCGAGAGACATGAACTCGAGACTCCCGAAACGGAGCACCGTCCCGGGTTGGAGAGGTCGTTGGAGACTGCCCATCTGGAGCTTAACGGGAAGCTGCTCGTCAACACGCAGCAGGCCCCTACCTGGCGCGCCAACTGTCGGCGTTTCGAGACCGGGGGGTCCCTAAGCCGACGAGTGAGTGTGCCGCGTGCCCCAGCCCAGATGGGTCGAGCGCGTGGGCGAGCGCGAAGGGGGGAAAAGCGAGGTGGCCGGAGACGAGTCGTGAGAGAGGTGGGAATCCCGCGGCCTTCGTGTTCGACCCGCGCCTAGGTCGGGTGCGCTTGCAGTAGGGGGTTACAAGCGTCCACGCGGGTGAGGGAAGCGAGCGGCCCCAAGAGAGCGCCTGCCCCGTCCTCGTCCCCGCGCGGCCAACCTTCTCTAAGAAGGCCCTGGTCCTTCCTTTTATAGGCGCAAGGAGAGGATCCAGGTGTACAATGGGGGTGTAGCAAGGTGCTACGTGTCTAGCGGGGGTGAGCTAGTGCCCTAAGTACATGCCTGTGTGGCAGCCGGAGAGATCTTGGCACCCAGCTGGTGTGGTGTCGTGGCTGTCGGAGGTGCAACGGAGCCTGGCGGAGGGACAGCTGTCGGAGCGGTTGGGCCCTTGCTGACGTCCCCCTGCTTCCGTAAGGGAGCTGAGAGCCGCCGTCGTCATGGGTCTAGCGGGGCGCCATCATTGCCTATCTGGCGGAGCTAGCCAGATGGGACGCCGGTCTTGTTCCCTGCGGCCCGAGTCGGCTCGGGGTAGGGTGATGATGGCGCTTCCTGTCGACGTGGCGGACTTGTGTCCTAGGTCGGGCGACGTGGAGGCTCCTCCGAAGCCGAGGTCGAGTCTGTCCTGCATGGCCGAGGCCGAGCCCGAGCTCCTGGGTCGGGCGAGGCGGAGGTCGTTCGGCAGAGGCCAGGGCGGAGTCCGACCCCTGGGGTCGGGCGGAACGGAGTTCGCCGTCTTCCGGGGCCTTAGCCCGAGTCCGAGCCCTGGGTCGGGTGGAGCGGAGTTCGGCGTCTTCCGGGGCCTTAGCCCGAGTCCGAGCCCTGGGTCGGGCGGAGCGGAGTTCGCCGTCTTCCGGGGTCTTAGCCCGAGTCCGAGCCCTGGGTCGGGCGGAGCGGAGTTCCCCGTCTTCCGGGGCCTTAGCCCGAGTCCGAGCCCTGGGTCGGGCGGAGCGGAGTTCGCCGTCTTCCGGGGCCTTAGCCCGAGTCCGAGCCCTGGGTCGGGCGGAGCGGAGTTCGCCGTCTTCCGGGGCCTTAGCCCGAGTCCGAGCCCTGGGTCGGGCGGAGCTTCCTATGGCGCCTTTGACAAGGCCTGACTGCCTGTCAGTCTCACTCTGTCAAGTGGCACTGCAGTCGGAATGGCGCAGGCGGCGCTGTCCTTCTGTCAGACCGGTCAGTGGAGCGGCGAAGTGACGGCGGTCACTTCGGCTCTGCCGGGGGGCGCGTGTCAGGATAAAGGTGTCAGGCTACCTTTGCGTTAAATGCCCCTGCGACTCGGTCGGTCGGCGCGGCGATTTAGTTAGGGTTGCTTCTTAGCGAAGGCAAGGCCTCGGGCGAGCCGGAGATGCGTCTGCCGTTAAAAGGGGGCCTCGGGCGAGACGGAAACATCTCGGGGTCGGCTGCCCTTGCCCGAGGCTAGGCTCGGGCGAGGCCTGATCGAGTCGCTCGTATGGACTGATCCCTGACTTAATCGCACCCATCAGGCCTCTGCAGCTTTATGCTGATGGGGGTTACCAGCTGAGAATTAGGCGTCTTGAGGGTACCCCTAATTATGGTCCCCGACAGGTTCCGAACCCCGACTACTATCACAAAGTACTCGGGGGAGGGACCAGAACTGTGGCTCGTGGACTATCGGCTGGCCTGCCAACTGGGTGGAACGGACGATGACAACCTCATCATTCGCAACCTCCCCTGTTCCTCTCCAACACCGCTCGAGCCTGGCTGGAGCACCTGCCCCTGGTCCAAGCTTTCGCCGGCAATTTCCAGGGCACATACGTGCGCCCTGGGAACTCCTAGGATCTTCGGAGCTGCCGCCAGCAGCCGGGAGAGTCTCTTCGGGACTACATCCGGCGATTCTCGAAGCAGCGCACGGAGCTGCCCAACGTCACCGATTCAGATGTCATCGGCGCGTTCCTCGTCGGCACCACCTGTCGCGACCTGGTGAGCAAGCTGGGTCGCAAGACCCCCACCAGGGCGAGCGAGCTGATGGACATTGCCACCAAGTTCGCCTCTGGCCAGGAGGCGGTTGAGGCCATTTTCCGGAAGGACAAGCAGCCCCAGGGCCACCCACCGGAAGATGCTCCCGAGGCGTCAACTCAGCGCGGCGCCAAGAAGAAGGGCAAGAAGAAGTCGCAAGCGAAGCGCGACGCGGCCGACGCAGACCTTGTCGCCGCCGCCGAGCACAAGAACCCTCGAAAACCTCCCGGAGGTGCCTACCTCTTCGACAAGATGCTCAAGGAGCCGTGCCCCTATCATCAGGGGCCCGTCAAGCACACCCTCGAGGAGTGTGCCATGCTTCGACGACACTTCCACAAGGTCGGGCCACCCGCGGAGGGTGGCAAGGCCCTCGACGACGCAAAGGAGGAAGATCACAAGGCAGGAGGGTTCCCCGAGATCCGCGACTGCTTCATGATCTACGGCGGGCAAGTGGCGAACACCTCGGCTCGGCACCGCAAGCAAGAGCGTTGGGAAGTCTGCTCGGTAAAGGTGGCGGCGCCAGTCTACCTAGACTGGTCCGACGAGCCCATCACCTTTGACCGGGCCGACCATCCAGACTACGTGCCGAGCCCGGGGAGATACCCACTCGTCGTCGACCCCATCATCGGCAACGTCAGGCTCACCAAGGTCCTCATGGACGGAGGCAGCAGCCTCAACATCATTTACGCCGTAACGCCGAGACTCTCGGGCTCCTGCGGATCGATCTGTCCTCGGTCCGGGCAGGCGCTGCGCCTTTCCATGGGATCGTCCCCGGGAAGCGCGTTCATCCCCTCGGACAACTCGACCTACCCGTCTGCTTCGGGACGCCCTCCAACTTTCGAAAGGAGACCCTCACGTTCGAAGTGGTCGGGTTTCGAGGAACCTACCATGTAGTGCTGGGAAGGCCATGCTACGCCAAGTTCATGGCCGTCCCCAACTACACCTACCTCAAGCTCAAGATGCCGAGCCCCAACAGGGTCATCACCGTCGGGCCCACGTACCGACACGCATACGAATGCGATGTGGAGTGTGTGGAGTACGCCGAGGCCCTCGCCGAATCCGATGCCCTCATCGCTGACCTGGAGAGCCTCTCTAGGGAGGCGCCCGACGTGAAGCGCCACGCCGGCAACTTCGAACCAGCGGAGACGGTCAAGTCCGTCCCTCTCGACCCCAGCAACGACGCCTCCAAGCAGATCCGGATCGGTTCCGAGCTCGACCCCAAATAGGAAGCAGTGGTCGTTGACTTTCTCCGCGCGAACGCCGACGTTTTCGCGTGGAGTCCCTCGGACATGCTTGGCATACCGAGGGAAGTCACCGAGCACTCTCTAGATATTCGAGCTGGGGCCCGACCCATGAAGCAACCTCTGCACCGATTCGACGAAGAAAAGCGCAGAGCCATAGGTGAGGAGATCCACAAGCTACTGGCGGCAGGGTTCATCAAAGAGGTACTCCATCCCGAATGGCTTGCCAACCCTGTGCTTGTGAGAAAGAAAGGGGGAAATGGCGGATGTGTGTAGACTACACTGGTCTAAACAAAGCATGTCCGAAGGTTCCCTACCCTCTGCCTCGCATCGATCAGATCGTGGATTCCACTGCTGGGTGCGAAACCCTGTTTTTCCTCGATGCCTACTCCGGGTATCACCAGATCAAGATGAAAGAGTCCGACCAGCTCGCGACTTCATTCATCACACCCTTCGGCATGTACTGCTATGTTACAATGCCATTTGGTTTGAGGAATGCGGGGGCGACGTACCAGCGATGCATGAACCATGTGTTCGGCGAACACATCGGTCGAATGGTCGAGGCCTACGTCGATGACATCGTAGTCAAGACGAGGAAGGCCTCCGACCTCCTTTCCAACCTTGAAGCGACATTCCGATGTCTCAAGGCAAAAGGCGTGAAGCTTAATCCCGAAAAGTGTGTCTTCGGGGTCCCCCGAGGCATGCTCTTGGGGTTCATCGTCTCTGAGTGGGGCATCGAAGCCAACCCGGAGAAGATTGCAGCCATCACCAGCATGGGGCCAATCAAGGACTTGAAAGGCGTACAGAGGGTCATGGGATGTCTCGCGGCTCTAAGCCGCTTCATCTCCCGCCTCGGCGAAAGAGGTCTGCCTCTGTACCGCCTCTTAAGGAAAGTTGAGTGCTTCACTTGGACTCCCGAGGCCGAGGAAGCCCTCGGGAACCTGAAGGCGCTCCTCACGAACGCGCCCATCTTGGTGCCCCCCGCTGCCGGAGAAGCCCTCTTGATCTACGTCGCCGCAACCACCCAGGTGGTTAGCGCCGCGATCGTGGTTGAGAGACGAGAAGAAGGGCATGCATTGCCCATCCAGAGACCAGTCTACTTCATCAGTGAGGTACTGTTCGAGACCAAGATCCGCTACCCACAAATCCAGAAGCTGCTGTACGTGGTGATCCTGACACGGCGGAAGTTGCGACACTACTTCGAGTCTCATCCGGTGACTGTGGTGTCATCCTTCCCCCTGGGAGAGATCATCCAGTCTCGTGAGGCCTCGGGTAGGATTGCGAAGTGGGCGGTGGAGATCATGGGCGAGACGATCTCTTTCGCCCCTCGGAAGGCCATCAAGTCCCAGGTCCTGGCGGACTTCGTGGCTGAATGGGCCGACACCTAGCTCCCGACAGCTCCGATCCAACCGGAGCTCTGGACCATGTTTTTCGATGGGTCGCTGATGAAGATGGGGGCCGGCGCAGGCCTCCTCTTCGTCTCACCCCTCGGAAAGCACCTACGCTACGTGCTACGCCTCCACTTCCTAGCGCCCAACAACGTGGCTGAGTACGAGGCTCTGGTAAACGGGTTGCGAATCGCCATCGAGCTAGGGGTCCGACGCCTCGACGCTCGTGGCGACTCGCAGCTCGTCATCGACCAAGTCATGAAGAACTCCCACTGCCGCGACCCGAAGATGGAAGCCTACTGCGATGAGGTTCGGCACCTGGAAGACAAGTTCTACGGGCTCGAGCTCAACCACATCGCCCGACGCTACAATGAGACTGCGGACGAGCTGGCTAAAATAGCCTCGGGACGAACAACAGTTCCCCGGACGTATTCTCCTGAGACCTGCATCAACCCTCCGTCAAGACCGAAGACACGCCCGAGCCCGAGGCACCTTCGGCTCCTCCCGAGGCACCTTCGGCTCAGCCCGAGGCACCCTCGGCCCAGTCCGAGGTACCCTCGGCACGGTCCGAGGTACCCTCGGCCCCCGAGGGTGAGGCACTGCGCGTCGAGGGGGAGCCGGGCGAGGTCACGCCTAATCAAAACTGGCAGACCCCATACCTGCAATATCTCCACCGAGGAGAGCTGCCCCTCGACCAAGCCGAGGCTCGGCGGTTGGCGTGCCGCGCCAAGTCTTTCGTCTTGCTGGGAGATAGGAAGGAGCTCTACCACCGCAGCCCCTCAGGCATCCTCCAGCGATGCATTTCCGTCACCGAAGGCCAGCAGCTCTTGCAAGAGATACACTCGGGGGCTTGCGGCCATCACGCAGCACCTCGAACCCTCGTTGGAAACTGAAAGGGAATTAGGCTTACACCTAGTTCCTAAATAATTTTGGTGGTTGAATTGCCCAACACAAATAATTGAACTAACTAGTTTGCTCTAGTGTATAAATTATACAGGTGCCAAAGGTTCACACTTAGCCAATAAAAAGACCAAGTATTGGGTTCGACAAAAGAGCAAAGGGACAACCGAAGACACCTCTGGTCTGGCGCACCGGACTGTCCGGTGTGCCACCGGACATCTCCGGTGCACCAGAAGACTCAATCTCAAACTCGTTACCTTCGGGAAATTCCAGAGGCAACTCCGCTATAATTCACCGGACATGTCCGGTGCTCCAACGAAGAGCGGCCTCCGGAACTCGCCAGCCTCGGGAATTCATTTCGACTGCTCCGCTATAATTCACCGGACTGTCCAGTGTAACGGCGGACCAACGGCTACTTCGGCGCCAACGGTCACCTGCCAGCGCATTTAAGGCGCGTCAGGCACGCGTGGCGTGGCGCACCGGACACTCTACAGTACATGTCCGGTGCGCCACCGGACATCCAGGCGGGCCCAGCAGTCAGAGTTCCAACGGTCAGAACCCTAACGGTCGGGTGACGTGGCTGTCGCACCGGACATGTCCGGTGTGCACCGGACTGTCCGGTGCACCATACGACAGACAGCTTTCACCAACGGCTAGATTTTGGTTGGTGGCTATAAATACCACCCTAACCGGCCACTTCAAGGTGTGAGAGCCCAAGCAACATTCCAAGTCATCTAGTTGACATACTCAAGCCCTCCCAACCACATATATTCATTGATCCATCCTATACACAAGATTTAGACCACTACAACCAACACAAGTGCCACAAAAGAGAGAGCAAGCAAAAGAGAGCTACTCATTTGAGTTTAGCACTAGTGCCTTGTGAGATTCATCGAGAGATAGTGTGTGCTTCATCTTTGTGTTCATTTGCGCGTGGAGTTTTGACTCCCATTGAACTTCCTCCAAAGTTCTGGAGGCTTGTAAAAGCTAGCAAGAGACACCAAAGATTGTGGTGGTCCTTGTGGGATCGAGAGTGATCCTTGAGAAGAAGAAGAGCTCACCGATCCTTGTGTGATCGGGGGAGAGAGGGAAAGGGTTGAAAAAGACCCGTCCTTAAGTGGACTCCTCAACAGGGACTAGGCCTTCGAGGGCCGAACCTCGGTAAAACAAATCACCCGTGTCCATTGTGTTTATTGCTTGTGATTTGTTTGTTTTCCCTTGCTCTAAGTTTTCTTGCACCTTTATTTGCTAATATCATTTGGTGTTGCTTCAAGTTAAATTCCCATTTAGTGAAGCAACACGTTGCAAGAAAGAACTTGTCCTAGTGCTCTTCTCATCTAAGGCTTCTTGCTTTGTTATTCTATAACTTACTAGTTGTATTGATTTATCACTTCCGCGTTATTTAGCAATACTCTTTTCAAGCAAGAACTTAGTTTCTATTCTCCGATATTTGTATATCTTGTTCTAACCACTAATCAAAGGATCTAGTTGAGGGATAAAGTTTTAATTTTCAGGTTTCGCCTATTCACCCCCCTCTAGGCGACTTTCAATTGGTATCAAAGCTAGGCACTTCATCTTGAGTCTAACAACTCGAAGTGATGGCTCGTAAAAGATCCCAAAAGAACAAGAAGACTCCTCCATCGAACGTAACTCAAAAAGAGGTAACTCTTGAAATATTATTTGATGATTTCCAATTATGACTCATGGTCTACTAGTGTGATAAATGCTTTTAGAACCATAGATCCACGATTAGAACAAATTATAGACAAGAGTATTTTTCCCTCTAATTTTAATGGAAAAATTAATTCCGAGGAGGATCAAAGATGTTATCGCTTAAACTATCTAGCTTTTGACATCTTAACTAATTCTCTTAGCAAAGAAGATTATCATGCCTTCATATCAAACTATGACGAATCCGTCCATGATGCGCATGATATTTGGACTAGAATTAGAAGGAAATTTGATGAGTCCAAACATGATAGTTCATTTTGTGTCTCTACTTCCTTTGGTATTTGTGATACTAACCCTTGCAAGGAAGAAGAAAATGAACGGTGGAGACCAAACGATGAATCCACCTCTCCAAAAGGTTTGTCTTCCCATTTCGATTCCCACATGTGTTGTGTGGCTAATGCAAATGATAGCGGAAGCACAAATGAGGATGAGGAGGAAGAAAGAAGCTTTGTGCAACTCTACGCTCGCCTGAGCCAAGAAGATAAGGCGGTCATGCTCAAACTTGTAGAAAGAGCGAGAGAGCAAGGCGAAGCTCGTCAAAGGCTAGAAAGTATTCTCTCCATGAAGATGCAACACTTTGACGAGTTGACTAAAGAACATGAGGAGCTAAAGTGCTCTCATGTTGATTTGGTCCAAAGGTATGAAACTATTTCAATTGAGCAAGATAACGCTTTACATTGTATCGCTCAATTAGTAAATAGGAATACCTTGCTTAAGGACCAAGTAGAAAAGCTAAAAATTGAAAATCTAGCTTTTCAAGATAAATATGATATGCTCCTATGCTCTCATGAAAATCTTAGAGATGATCATATCATATTAAACATTGCTCACGAGGTTGTGATAGAAAACTTAAAATCCCAACAACCTCACTCATGCACATGTTTTCAAATTGATACTATATTACCATGTGCTAATGCTTGTTGTCCGTCAACAAGCAAATCTTCCTTTGAGCTAGAATTTGCAGGAACAAATGATGATACTTATCAAAAGCTCAAAGAAGAAAATGAGAGGCTAAAGATGAGCTTGACACAACTAAAAGGGAAATGCATTGCCCAACCTTCTCAAGATAACCGTGATCACATGGTGAAGAAGCTTGAGACGGGAACAACCGTGGCATGCACTACATCCCTTAAAGAAAATGTCAAGGATTTGAGGATTGCCAAGAGGAAGAAACAAAAGATGAAATTCAACACCTCCTCCAAAAGCCTCAACCACGCCTCCACAAAAGGTAACATCCAAGGTAATGATCAAGCCACACTTCACATTAAGAGGTGTAGTGAATGCTTTGAAGAGGGGCACTTGATTAGGTCATGTCCCTACATTAAAAATGGCTTGATTATTAACAAGGATGATAGACTTTGTTTTAAATGCTCCAAAAAGGGACACTTGCTTAGATCTTGTCCCCATTTAAAACAAAAAGGCATAGGGTTAGAAAAGAAAGTTTTTACTAACCATGTAGCAGGCAACAAACAAGGAAAGAAGAAAACTTCAAAACTTGAAAAACGCCTATGCTACACATGCCGAAAAAAGGGACATCAATGCAAGGATTGTCCCATTGGTAACAATTTCACTCCTAACTTGTCAATTGATTCTCATGTAACTAGGCAACCCAAAATTGCAACTTGTGCTAGAAAGGTAATGAGTTTACCTAATTCTAACACAAAAGACTTTTGGGTTCCTAGATCTTTGTTGACTAACCATGATGGACCCATCAAGCGATGGGTACCAAAATATGATTGACAAGCTTTGCAGGAGAAGGAGATGATATGAAGCCTTGGGATGCTTGAGAAAGTCCATTCAATCAACTCAAACTATCAATCTTCAATGATCTATATACATGATTGACCCAAGGTTATTTTTCAAATTGCTATGTCCTAAACTCATATCATCTCGAGGAAGATATTATATGTTGTAGGAAGTGAAGAGATATCATATGCGAAAAATCAAGGCCTACAACATGAAGGAAAGCCAAAGGATGGTAACACTTATCTTTTAAGTGCAAGTATTTTAGAATATCATTTCTTATGTGTCTTGTGTAGTCACATAGAAAACTTGAAGCACTTCAAATGCCTTTAATTTTATATTACCATTCTTTGAAGAATTTCCTATCTTATGGTAGATTGCATATTCATCATTTCCATCCCATGGCAATCTACATGCTTTAAATTGTTGGAAGTATCACATGGCATGTTTTTCGCTAAGTTATTCTATTATTGCCATGATTCTAGATGTAGAGAGATATTTCATGTTCTTAAAAAGATTTAGGTGTCATGTAAGGAATTCAAATCCTTAGGACACTCTTAAACGGAAAATTCTCCCTATAACTAGAATAGTGAGACTAATGATTTTATCTAAGTAACCCAAATAGTCTCACTTGTAGAGAATAAGTTTCTCTTTGGAAGCATGTAATCTAACATGAAAAGAAAAATCAATCCAAATGTTTTATGATGTTTTTTTTACTTGCTCAAATTGGATATGATTCTTTTACATTTATCGCTTTCCAAATCATGAATTAGATTTATTCCTATAATCTCAAAGGATTATTTATGCTTGTTTTATGAGTTAAAATTGAGCATAACATCATCTATGGATAATCTAGTTCATGCTATGGAGTTTCCATGTTTTGGTAATCTAGCTTCTCATTTCTTATCAAAATGATTACAAAAATGGAAACTAGTGCTTGTGTTGCTGCTAACATTTCTCTTGAGTTCAATTATGAAAATCTACAAGAGAGAAAGTGCACAAGCCTCATGGGTTGATCTTCACCCAAAGGAAGAAAAGTAAAAGCCAAGGTATGGGAACTCATCTTCTTAAGTTTGGTTCCCATCTCAATGGGTATTTAATCTAAATTATCATATTCTACCCTTGTGAGGAATAGATTCTTTATTGGACCGAAATTAACTAAGTGTGCATTCAATATCATTTTCATAAATGCGCTTGTCCATTAGAATCTAATTCATGCCTTTGCTATATCCATTCTCATATTGATGTGCTTATAAGTCATAAATTCAATATTAAAAAGTAAAATTCCTTTGATTGATAAAAAATGATTAAAAAGGTGCTCATTCCTCTTTTCTGTTAATGTGCACTAACGTTAAGGAATTTACTTCATGTCTATGTGACTCATGGATGATGAATTTTGCTTATTTCCTATCTAAAAGAAATCATCCATCATTATATACTCCCTTGTATTACTAACATTCTTCTTGAGTATTTTCAATAAGTTTGAAAGGAAAAAGAAGCCACTGCAAAGGGAGGACTCTCAAATGAAAGAGGAGAACATCAAGAACAACACCACCTACTTCTATGAAACAATCAATGATGTGGTTGTGAGTATTCTAAACCCTTTCATATTGAGAATACTAGGCTCAAGTTGTTTATTACAAATTTAATGAGCCTTGATCAAGATGTATAATGCTTCTCTCTATTTGTCTTTAAAGTAAATGCATCCATTCAATTCATTCAAATACTTGATGCATATCTTTAGGGGGAGCCTTTTTATCTTGATTATATTGAGACTATTGCTTTATCTCAGTAATTTCATATAGTCTCTTGCATGAGAATAAGTTCCTCATGAAGTATGCTACTACTTTAAATTCTTGTCTTTCACTCTAAAGTAGCATAATTGCTGGATTCTCCTACTCTAAGCTTAATTGATAATCTAATGCGTATGTTGTTCTTTTGATCACATCTGTTATTTGTTTGATCATTGAATGACTTCAATCAACAATCATGCTTCTTAGTGACGTATATACTTTCAATCTATATCTCTCTTGATATGCACTAAGTTAAAAGGAGAATTCATGATACATTTATGCAACTCGTGATCCATTTGATATTTGCTAACAATAACTTGAAAAGATCACTAGTTGTAGAACTCTCTCTTGTGCAAAATATTTCCATATATTGTCATTAAGTATAGGTCTTAAGCATCTAAGACTAAGGACAAAGCACAATGAAGAGAGCATCTCTATGTAAAGGTACAAAAAGGTAAAGCTATCTCCTTTCATTCAAACTTGTACCTAAATCTTCCTTTTCTATACATTCTTTGCATATCTTGTATGAAAGGAAGAGAAAGCATGTCCATGTATTATCCCTGCTTCATACCTAGTTTAATTTCCCAAAATTCATTCCTGCTTAGTGCATCTCTGGTAAAACTAGATGAAGTACCTTTATTGTCAAAGAGCTTAAAGCTTAACCTTGTAACGAGGATAAGCTGCCTTTGTTTCAAAGGTAGATGGTCCTTAAGTCTCTTTGAAATCCTTAAGGGAAAATGCTTAAATGGTTTACAACATGCTTTCGTAAGTGCATAAATTGTCATGAGCATCACACTTATACTATGACACAATGCACTTCACAATCTGTATGATACAGATATGTTCTCATTAACCTAATTATGTGCAATTGGCATTTAAGGCCAAAATATGTGTTCCTCTCCATGCACATACTTAGGGGGAGCAATCTATGTTATATAGAACTATGATCATGCTTAATTTGATATATCCTTTTGATCATGTCTCTTTGATATATGCTATGACTAATGTGTTTTCAAGTATATTTCAAACCAAGTCATAAGTATATTGAAAGGGAATTGGAGTCTTCGGCGAAGACAAAGGCTTCCACTCCACTCTACTACTTATCCTTCGCTGTCGCTCCGCTTCACTCTCCGTCTTTGGTATAATCTTCACACATATGTTTTATTTGCCAAAGGGGAGAAAGTAGGTACATAAGGGCCTATATTTCATTCTAAGTATCCGTTTTTGGCGATTCATGCTAAAGGGGGAGAAAGTATTGGCCCAAAGCAAAAGGACCGCACCACCACCCTAATTTTAAAAAATTAATGATTTTCAATTGGTAAATTTCAAATTGGTATCTCTTTGTGTTCTAAAAGGGGAGTTTCAAAATTGATATCTTAAAACCCTCTTGAACACTAAGAGGAGAATTTATTGAGGGGGAGTTTTGTTTAGTCAAAGGAAAAGCATTTGAAACAAAGGGAGAAAATTTCAAACTTGAAAATGCTTCGTAAAAATCTTACTCATTTACCTTTGACTATCTTGCAAAAAGACTTTGAAAACAATTTACAAAAGAATTTGCAACAAAATTTGTGGTGCAAGCGTGGTCCAATATGTTAAAAATGAAGAAACAATCCATGCATATCCTGTAAGTATTTATATTGGCTCAATTCCAAGCAACCTTTGCACTTACATTATGCAAACTAGTTCAATTATGCACTTTTACATTTGCTTTGGTTTGTGTTGGCATCAATCACCAAAAAGGGGGAGATTGAAAGGGAATTAGGCTTACACCTAGTTCCTAAATAATTTTGGTGGTTGAATTGCCCAACACAAATAATTGGACTAACTAGTTTGCTCTAGTGTATAAATTATACAGGTGTCAAAGGTTCACACTTAGCCAATAAAAAGACCAAGTATTGGGTTCAACAAAAGAGCAAAGGGACAACCGAAGGCACCTCTGGTCTGGCGCACCGGACTGTCCGGTGTGCCACCGGACATCTCCGGTGCACCAGAAGACTCAAACTCAAACTCGTTACCTTCGGGAAATTCCAGAGGCAACTCCGCTATAATTCACCGGACTGTCCGGTGTACACCGGACATGTCCGGTGCTCCAACGAAGAGCGGCCTCCGGAACTCGCCAGCCTCGGGAATTCATTTCGACTGCTCCGCTATAATTCACCGGACTGTCCGGTGTAACGGCGGACCAACGACTACTTCGGCGCCAACGGTCACCTGCCAGCGCATTTAAGGCGCGTCAGGCACGCGTGGCATGGCGCACCGGACACTCTACAGTACATGTCCGGTGCGCCACCGGACATCCAGGCGGGCCCAGCAGTCAGAGTTCCAACGGTCAGAACCCTAACGGTCGGGTGACGTGGCTGTCGCACCGGACATGTCCGGTGTGCACCGGACTGTCCGGTGCACCGTACGACAGACAGCTTTCACCAACGGCTAGATTTTGGTTGGTGGCTATAAATACCACCCCAACCGGCCACTTCAAGGTGTGGGAGCCCAAGCAACATTCCAAGTCATCTAGTTGACATACTCAAGCCCTCCCAACCACATATATTCATTGATCCATCCTATACACAAGATTTAGACCACTACAACCAACACAAGTGCCACAAAAGAGAGAGCAAGCAAAAGAGAGCTACTCATTTGAGTTTAGCACTAGTGCCTTGTGAGATTCATCGAGAGATAGTGTGTGCTTCATCTTTGTGTTCATTTGCGCGTGGAGTTTTGACTCCCATTGAACTTCCTCCAAAGTTCTGGAGGCTTGTAAAAGCTAGCAAGAGACACCAAAGATTGTGGTGGTCCTTGTGGGATCGAGAGTTATCCTTGAGAAGAAGAAGAGCTCACCGATCCTTGTGTGATCGGGGGAGAGAGGGAAAGGGTTGAAAAAGACCCGTCCTTAAGTGGACTCCTCAACGGGGACTAGGCCTTCGAGGGCCGAACCTCGGTAAAACAAATCACCCGTGTCCATTGTGTTTATTGCTTGTGATTTGTTTGTTTCCCTTGCTCTAAGTTTTCTTGCACCTTTATTTGCTAATATCATTTGGTGTTGCTTCAAGTTAAATTCCCATTTAGTGAAGCAACACGTTGCAAGAAAGAACTTGTCCTAGTGCTCTTCTCATCTAAGGCTTCTTGCTTTGTTATTCTATAACTTACTAGTTGTATTGATTTATCACATCCGCGTTATTTAGCAATACTCTTTTCAAGCAAGAACTTAGTTTCTATTCTCCGATATTTGTATATCTTATTCTAACCACTAATCAAGGGATCTAGTTGGGGGATAAAGTTTTAATTTTCAGGTTTCGCCTATTCACCCCCCTCTAGGCGACTTTCAGAAACGCCTTCCGACAAGGATTCTACTGGCTGACGGCGGTGGCCGACGCTACTAGAATTGTCCGCACCTGCGAAGGGTGTCAGTTCTACGCGAGGCAGACCCACCTGCCCGCTCAGGCTCTGCAGACCATACCCATCACCTGGCCGTTTGCTGTGTGGGGTCTGGACCTCGTTGGCCCCTTGCAGAAGGCACCCGGGGGCTACACACACCTGTTGGTCGCCATCGACAAATTCTCCAAGTGGATCAAGGTTCGACCCCTAAACAGCATCAGGTCCGAACAGGCGGTGGTGTTCTTCACCAACATCATCCATCGTTTTAGGGTCCCGAACTCCATCATCACCGACAACGGCACCCAGTTCACCGGCAGAAAGTTCCTGGACTTCTGCGAGGATCACCACATCTGAGTGGACTGGGCTGCCGTGGCACACCCCATGACGAATGGGCAAGTGGAGCGGGCCAACGGCATGATCCTGCAAGGACTCAAGCCCCGGATCTACAATGACCTCAACAAGTTCGGCAAGCGGTGGACGAAGGAACTCCCCTCGGTGGTCTGGAGTCTGAGGACAACGCCGAGCCGAGCCACGGGCTTCACACCGTTCTTTCTAGTCTATGGGGCCGAGGCCATCTTGCCCACAAACTTGGAATACGGTTCCCCGAGGGCGAGGGCCTACACCGACCAGAGCAACCGAGCTAACCGAGAAGACTCACTGGACCAGCTGGAGGAGGCTCGGGACATGGCCTTACTACACTCGGCACGGTACCGGCAGTCCCTGCGACGCTACCACGCCCGAGGGGTTAGGTCCCAAGACCTCCAGGTGGGCGACCTGGTGCTTCAGCTGCGACAAGACACCCGAGGGCGGCACAAACTCATGCCTCCCTGGGAAGGGCCGTTCGTCGTCGCCAAGGTCCTGAAGCCCGAAACGTACAAGCTGGCCAACAGCCAAGGCGAGGTCTACAACAACGCTTGGAACATCCAACAGCTACGTCGCTTCTACCCTTAAGATGTTTTCAAGTTGCTCGTATACTTCGTTCACACACCAAGTCTGGTCATCAAGGAAGGGTCAGCCTTGCCTCGGCAAAGCCCGACCCTCCCTCGGGGGCTAGAAGGGGGCAACCCCCTCCGCGTCAAAATTTTCCTCGAAAAAAGAAAAAAATCTTTTCTGCCAGAATGCCTTTCGTGCTCTTCGACTATTTCAAAAGTGGATCCTGAAAACGACGGAGTACACGTAAGCAGCCAAGGCTGACCGAGCCGAGGGACTCCTACGCCTCCGGGATACGGATACCTCACTCATCACCTTCTGCGATAAGTAACTCGCGCTCGGATAAGTGACTCCACGGACCGAACAAGTCTTCATGCTCGAGAAGCTCCTCTGCCGAAATGATTTTTTGGGCCTTCTCAACTGCGTCGGTAACAGAACCCTATGGACGAGTAAGAGCGCGCGTAAGCGGCAAGGCTGACCGAGCCGAGGGACTCCTACGCCTTCGGGATATGGATACCTCACTCATCACCTTCCGTGAAAAGCAACTCTCGCCCGCACAAACAATTCTGTTACCGACAAATGAGTCCGGACACTCGAAACAAGAGGAAAAGAGACGCAGCTTTACAACACGGTGACAGTGTGTTTAGGCCTCGACGGCCGCAGAAAACATACACACACACTACAAGACGACCTGATCCTGCAGGCTCAGACGTCGACAGCCGAAGGGAGCAGCAGCACCCTCGGCATCAACTACACCTTCGGCGGGGTCTGACCTAGCCTCAGACGGCGACACGGTCGGAGGGCCCCTACTCTGAAGGACGACATCAGCACCACGCCCGGGTGATCGTCGCCAGGGTCTTCTTCGAGAATCCGGCCTGAGCAGGCGGCTCGGCCGGCCACCCCGAGGCCTCGGCCAGCTGACCCCCAAAGACATCAGCTCGGCTTGTGGCCTCGGCAGCTCAACTCCAGCGTCGGCTCCGCCAGTGGACGACCCGGCTAGGCTCTGGCCAACCACACCTCCTTTTCGAAGCCAACTCTGCCTCCATCCGTGCTGACACCGCTACCTCCGGCTTTGGCTCATCAAAGAGCGGCCGAGGGGTTCCTTTAACTAAGCAAGAGGGGCCTCGGACAGCAAGGCCGACCGAGCCGAGGGACTCCTACTCCTCCGGGATACGGATACCTCACTCGTCACCTTTGCACGAGGCAACTCACGCTCGGTGAAGCGGTTCAGATAATCGACAAGGCGAGTCTTAGTGCTCGAAATGAAGAAAAAACACGGCTCCGTGCCGAAAGATACATACACGTTCAGGCCTCGACAGCCGCATTGAACAAGACACCGGCATTCAAGGTGCCAATACAAATGGAACTCTGGTTCCGTCCCCACAGCAGCAGCCATGATCCCAGTACGGGCGTGGCTACCGGAAGGCTTTCGTTCGCATCCCTACTCAAGGGACGCGGAACAGACATCAAAGCCAAAGAGCTGGGGGCCAGCCCGTGGGCGGCGCCGACGGCCTCGACGAGGGGGAGCTTCCTCCGGCTGCCACCACAGCAGCACGGATGGCGGCGTCCGCCTCTCCACCAACGCTGACGGTCTGCAAGGCGCGCCGACAGGTCCTCACTCCCGTCCTCGCCGCGAAAGCGAGGAAGAGGGTGGAATGTTGCATCCTAGCTGGGCAGCAACAGTCCGCCTTCCCCGGCATGGTTGGAGGACGCCTCCTCCGCAAAGCTGGAGGATGGTTTCCACCACCAGAAGCTGGAAGAGGAGGTGGCCAGCCGACCCGCGCGGGAGGTAGAGCCTCGGCTCGCCTCGCTCTCCGCCCCAGCAAGGATGATGAACATCCTTGAAGCTGAGGGCGAAGCCAAGATTGCAGCCTGGCTTGCTCCTCCCCACCCAGAAGCTGGGGGTCACCGTCTTGGGTGACCACCGGCGAGGGGATGCAGCCGGGCTGCGTGATGAAAATCCTTGAAGCCGAACGATGGCTGAAAGGTACCAACTTCCACGAAGTTGTGTTCCTCCGACGACAAGACAGAAGGATTCCGGGCGTCCCCCGCCCGGGGGCTCGGAAGGTGGGAAGACACGATGCATAAGGGGAGCGCGAAGACATGGTTGCCCTCCAAGGGGGTCGCCCCCCTTTTAAAGGCGACTCTCCCCACTTGCGTCCTCAACCGTTGCGGGTTAAGTCTTCTCCAACACGCTCCAAGATTCGCCCCCACGGCGCGGGGGCTAGGTCCCACACGTCGTGCAGGTCGGTCCAAGGGAGAAGAAGCCAAACCGCCGCGCGCGGTACATGCAACCGCCCAGCGGTTACAAGCAGTTCTCCACTTTTGCCCAGATCAGCGGGCAAAAGGGTGGGCAGCCACGCAGGTGGCATGCAGCCGTGCCAAGTGGGCGCACCCCTTCGACTTCCAACACGCCCAGCATGGAGATCCAGGCCCACGCGTCATGCAACCGGCGCGCCAGTAGCTACGTGTGAACAACTGCACCGCCACTCGCGCCACTACCGCGCCTCCTCGACTGCGGAGTCAATACTGCAACTCGAGGCAACCCTGCAGTGCCAAGCCAAGCGCGACGGTCAAATGCGGTCAAAATTGGGCCAGCAGTAATGGCGGTGGCAGGCGGGCAGAAGCAGCGGTCACGTCGTCAGCCAAGCTCACGTCCCATCCAGGGGCAGTGGGGGAGCCCTCTCTCACGGCGTGAAGACGACGCGCCCGTGATCCGTTCCTCGAACGGCTCGCGCACGCGCAACGGCCGCCCCGTGGACCGCTCGCCCCATCGCATTAACTCCACGGCGGGACAGGCGGCGTCCCTGGTGGGAGAAGCAAGCGACGCTTCGCCCTCACCAAAATGACCGCGTCGAAAGAGGTACGCCACGCCTTTCGACTTTGCATCCTTTTCTTTTTCCTCTTTCTCTCTCTTACAACAGGGACCGAGAAAGGGGGATACCCCGAAAAGGACCCTTCTCCTTGAATGAAACAGGCTCCGAGCCTCCCTACTGATCAGAGGTTCGAAGGCTGGCCCCTCGGAGGGGTTCAACAGCCGCCTCAGAGCATGTGGGCTCCACACCCACTACTGGTCACAGGTTCGATGGCCGGTCCCTCGAAGGGTTCAACGGCCGCCTCAGGCCACTCGGGCTCCGCGCCCACTACTGATCAGGGGTTCATAGGCTGGCCCCTGAAGGGTTCACAGTCGCCTCAGACACAGAGCGAGGGATGACCATGGGTACGTTCGATACATAACCAAGGCTCGGGCTACGCTCCCGAGGTACCCTAGGACATTTCCGAGACCAGCGGGAATGATCTTGTAACGGAATCCCATCAAAGGGAGGCATCGAGCCCTCGGACCCCGTCGACAGGGGACCGGGTCCGGCAGATCACCCGCAGGTACTTTTGGGCGCGCCTCTGGGCCTCTAGCCGACCCCTATCAAATGGGGCACGAACGTCCGCTCGGATTACCCGCCAGCAGCTCACCGGAGACACCATGTTCGGCGCCACCTGAGGGCAACATGGCACTTTCCCCCCCTCCTCCTTGCGGAAAGGCGACGCAGGGGCGTATGTAAAAAAGTCGAGTCTGTCCCTGACCGTCCTCTCGCCCTGTGCAGAGGCTCGGGGGCTGCTCTCGCAAACCCGGCTCCGGCCAAACCGTTGATAGCGTCAACATACCAGCCCGAGAACTTGGGACCCGACCGTGCACTCGGGCTACGGCCAGCTCGCATGAGGGAACAACTAGACCAGCCGAAGTGTTGCGAAACGCACTAAGACCTCGAAGGAGTAAAACTACTCCTCCGAGGCCTCGGGGGCTACACCCGGCGGGTGCGCTCGCGCGCACCCACCGGAACAGAATGCAACCGAAAAAGGCTAGTCCCCTTGCAAAAAAGTGCGGCAAAAGCCTCCAAGCGAGTATTAGTACTCCCTTGGAGGCTCGGGGGCTACTGTCGGGGACCATAAATAGGGGTACCCTCAAGATCCCTAAATCTCAGCTGGTAACCCCCATCAGCACAAAGCTGCAAAGGCCTGATGGGTGCAATTAAGTCAAGGATCGGTCCATTCAAGGGACATGATCGTGCCTCGCCCGAGCCTAGCCTTGGGCAAGGGAAGCCGACCTCGGAGAACCTACTTCTCGCCCGAGGACCCCCCTCCAACAACGGGCACACTATCGGCTCACCTGAGGCCCAGTCTTCACCGAGAAGCAACCTTGGCCACGTCGCCACGCCGACCGACCAAATCGCAGGGGCATTCAATGCAAAGGTGGCCTGACACCTTTATCCTGACGCACGCCCTCCAGTCAACAGAGCCGAAGTGACTGCAGTCACTTCGCCGCTCTATTGACCGGTCTGACAAGAGTACAGCGCCGCCTGCGCCGCTCCGACTGCTGAGCCACCCGACAGAGTGAGGCTGACAGCAGCCAAGGCCGACCTTGAGCGTCATAGGAAACTCCGCCTCGCCCGACCCTAGGGCTCGGACTCGGGCTCAGCCCCGGAAGACGGCGAACTCCGCTCCGCCCGACCCAGGGCACGGACTCAGGCTCAGCCCTGGAAGACGGCGAACTCCGCTCCGCCCGACCCAGGGCTCGGATATGGGCTCAGCCCCGGAAGACGGCGAACTCCGCTCCGCCCGACCCAGGGCTCGGACTCGGGCTCAGCCCCGGAAGACGGCGAACTCCGCTCCGCCCGACCCAGGGCTCGGACTCGGGCTTAGCCCCAGAAGACAGCGAACTCCGCTCCGCCCGACCCAGGGCTCGGACTCGGGCTCAGCCCCAGAAGACGGCGAACTTCGCTCCGCCCGACCCAGGGCTCGGGCATGGGCTTAGCCCGAAGAGACGACGGACTCCACTTCGCCCGACCCTAGGGCTCGGACTCAGCCCTGGCCTCAGCCGACGATCTCCGCCTCGCCCGACCCAGGGGCTCGGACTCGACCTCGACCTCAGAGGAGCCACCACATCGTCCAACCTAGGGCGCGGACCGACCACGTCGACAGGAGGCGCCATCATTACCCTACCCCGAGCTGACTCAGGCTACGGGGAACAAGACCAACGTCCCATCTGGCTCGCTCCGCCGGATAGGCAATGATGGCGCCCCACACACTCTATGACGACGGCGGCTCTCGGCCCCCTTACGGAAGCAAGAGGACGTCAGCAAGGACTCGACAGCCCCAACAGCTGTCCTCTCGCCAGGCTCCAGCGCTCCTCCGACGGCCACAACACCACACGGACCGGGTGCTTAAACCTCTCCGGCTGCCACGACGGCATGTACTTAGGGCACTAGCTCCCCTCCGCTAGACACGTAGCACTCTGCTACGCTCCCCATTGTACACCTGGATCCTCTCCTTACGCCTATAAAAGGAAGGACCAGGGCCCTCTTACAGAGGGTTGGCCCATGCGGAGAAGGACGAGACGGCGCTCGCGCAAGGCCACTCGCTCCCACTCCCACGTGGACGCTTGTATCCCCCTACTGCAAGCGCACCCGACTCAGGCACGGGGCTAACACGAAGGCCGCGGGATCCACTCTCTCACGCCTGCCTCCCTCCGGCTGCTTCCTTTCCCCCTTCGCGTTCCGCCTTGCATCGACCCATCTGGGTTGGGGCACGCGGCGACATTTCACTCGTCGGTCCAGGGACCCCCCGGGTTTCGAAACACCGACAATTTTAAAAACTGAAATCTTGCCCATTGGAAAATTCTAAATTATTTTAAAATCACCACTGACATTCTTATATTTTTACATTATAGATCTGTATTAGAAATCTTATCCTATTTCTTATTTTTCTCTATATATCGTGCATCTATACCGGTGATACCTAAGGCAGTTCAATTGGCACAATTTTAAAAAAGAGCACTCTACTAACCAAAGCAACCCCAACCAAAGTAGCCTCCAATTGGTTACCCCATCCAAGTCGACTCCAACAAGTGCTCCTGTATGCTTGGCACCCTGACCAGGTTGGACTTGATCATAGTGATCCTGGCTTGGTCACCTCGACCGGGTCGGTCCTTCGACCAAAACTCCATCAACCAAGTCGACTCTGGTCTCGGACACCTAGAGTGATCCTAGCCTTCGATCGGGTCAGCTTCGACCTCGATCACCTTAAGCAGTCCCTGCCTAGTCACCCTAACCAGGTCAGGCCTAACCACATTCGCTCTAGATTAGGTCAGCATGGTTACAGTCTTGATAATACTCTACAACACCGCAAACCGGAGGTACCATGATCATCTGCAAAAACACTAGTGATGGCAATTTTACCCGTGGGTTCAGGTATCCACGGATATCCGACCCGTCGGATTCGGGTTCGGGTACGAAATTTAACCCGCGGGTCTCACTCTCACCCATATCCAACCCGTGGTAAAATCGGGTCGGGTACGGGTTTTATCTTGCACCCGCGAGTCTTGGCTGATATCCGAAATTATTTGAGTTTTCACTTTTCAATTTCAGCCCACCAGAAACCGCGGATCGACCCAATGTCCATCTCTATTCACCAATCACCAGAATCCCTAGTCTCACACGCAGTCACACTCTCTCACGCCTCTCTGTCTCTCAGCCGCCACCGCCAGAAACCGAGTGCGGAGCGCCGGTCGTCGGTCAGCCGCCACCATAACTCACTGAACCAAGCGATTCCACCTTTTGGCTCGTGGGACAGCCTAGATCTGCTCCGGTCGTCCATCGCACGGCTGTGCCGGTGTCGAGACGCAGACGCGGGCCGCTCTGGTTGCCCTGGTCCCTGCCGGCTGTCGTGGTGCCGCCCAGCGTCCCTGGCTCCCTACCCAGTGCGACAGTGCCCCTGCGTCAACGACTCAGCGTCTCCAAGGTAGCGTCTCTGAGGTAGCACTCCGAGGTATATTTTACGGTTCAAGTTCATGTGTACCCTAAAATATCCTTGCTGTTTTTGTTCTTTGCTGCCCAACAGTCCAAGTTCATGTCTAAGACTCTAAGAGACCTTTGCTGTTTTGTTGAATTGAATAATTTGAATACTTTGAAGTTTGGTTCAAGTGTAAACGCTATGTACTCATATATTGCTTGCTTATGTAACAGTAATCAGATTTATTATGTCTTGTTTTTTTGTTTTACCTTATCATTTGTCAACCATGTGTTTTATTTGTGTGGAGTGTAATTATACCCGCGGGTATCCGATACCCGCCCGATACCCGATGGGTACGGGCACGGGTACAAAATCCTACTCGCGAGTATAGTCGCGGGCGGGTATGAGTAATACCTGCGGGTATTATCGCGGGCGGATATTTACCATACCCGATCCGAACCCGACCCATTGCCATCCCTAAAAAAACGCTAACATATTTACAATCCTCTGACTGCTCGGCATACGCTCTTGTCTAGGCGTGCACTCAATGATGATGGTACCGTCGATGCCCTGAGACTATGGTACCCACTTCTGTTGAGTCAAGGCAGGACCCATGTGGCTATCCATAGCCACATGGTGACGGACAATCTACCCCGACTCAGAGTCTAGGCCCATCCAACGGAGCCACCAGCCACGGGGCCCGTGTCCCCATGGGTCCCATCGATAGGATTGCTCGGCAATTACACCATGGGCCCAAACCCCGTGGGGCGGTCTCGGACCCTACGTGTGCCGCCCAAACCTCCAGCCAGGGGAGGTCTAATGCTGCTACATGTCCGGACCATCACGATTGTGACCCGGACCTCCACAAGTGCCATTCGGACCTCGGTCAGGAGAGGTTCGGAGCTGCCACATATGCATGCGCTTCCAGCTCCCACTCTTCGTTCGAGCGGGATACGGTGCTACCACGTGGCCTATGGCGCATGAAGGAAGCCACCAGGTGTCGCCTTACGCGGGCCTCTAGCATGGGTCGCCGGCATTAAATACGGGCAAGAGGCGCGTCTGTTCGCACTAGTCACCGGTAGCATGCAAGTTCGTAAGGCTTGGGCCGCGCTTGTAGCCCATATGTTACCAAGGCAAGACCATTGCCTTTGCATCGTGCATGGACAACTCTCATCATAACTTCTACTATCCTCGCTACGGAGACAGACGGAGGAAATAGGTCGACACCGTCCATATACCTCCCTCTATGCCTATCAACATGAAAGTCTATGCCACGGCCTACATCAGAGCCTTCGCCCACACGTCAACGAGATAGGGCGAAGGTGAGTTTGGTCAGAGAATCCACACGGTGACCAAGAGAAGATATCTTCCCACAGTAGGAGAAGACCTTGACTCACTAGCTCTATTCGTTGTTCCACACAACGCTCCACATTATTGTATTTATAGGCCCATTTGTCGGGGCCTAGCTCCCTTTGTACGTGCTCCCCTTAGGATATAAAAATGGAGGGCACATGCGTTGCAAGGGGACGGATAGACTTGAACCCCTAGGGACATCCTCACTTGAACTCCCTCGGAGACATCTCCATCTAGACCTAAGTTTTCTCAAGCTCTCAGTAATACAACTCATAGTGGAGTAGGGTATTACGATCTGGCAGCCCGAACACTCTAAATCCTTGTGTGTTCTTGTGTTCATCCATCTCATCAGGCAAACCCTAGCAGCCCCCTGTTTTTAGAATAAGGCGGGTCAGCGGGTGTGTTCCGCCACTCGGCTGGAGTTTACTCTCCGTCATTTGGCTAATAATACTACTCACATGTGGTTGTTGCTATAGCCTTCTATACTTAATAGTACTAATAACTTCATGGTACATTGTCATCAGCATGCGTGGCTATAAGGATGATGCATGTATTGAAGTGGTCAATATCTTATAGTTCACGTTGTAGCAATAGTGCATCTGTTAGGCCTGTAATATCACACATCACATATTTAATATGTTGTACATGAGACATCTGATATGCTATGACAATAGACCTGATAGTAGGCCTTTAGTGTGGCATCCCTTTCTCGAAGTTATAATGCCTTTCTTAGCCTAGACACATCGCTCTGTTTTACAATAGAATTACACTTAGTCATTTGAAGTCCCTTATTCCCATAGGAGTTTTTGGGTCCTTAGGGACTCGTGGTCGTGGTTACCTATCTTATGTGAGATCAGGGACCTAAAGAATTTGGGGTCAATAGAGGGTCCTTAGAGACTAAGTAATACAAAGTGTCCTAAATGCATGGTGGAGGTCCCTAGGCACCTAAATCCTTAATTAGCGCCTTGGGGCATAAAGGACTCTCAGAACTTGGATTCATGAGCACTCGGAAGCACAAGGGGCTTTAGAGGCTTAGATTGTTCATGAGCATTCAAGGACAAGAGGGACCCCTAAAGACTTGTATTATTCTAGTTGGGGTGTCTCAAGACACTAAGGGGCTCGTACCTTAGTATATCCTTGCGGATTGGCACCGTAAGTGTGGGAGCGCCCTGGACCTTAGAGTGTTGTATTGTATGGCCTATAGAGGTTCTTAATAGGATTTGATGGTGTAGTTATTCCTTTGGGTGCATCACTATCAAGTTATTCAGAGGGTAAAATCCCTATCTAGGTCGAGGCCAGGGGAAGTCCTAGCCTCCCAGGGCATTGAGGGTGTCAGTGTGGTGGTCCCAGTAGTTGAGTCCCACAATAACCACTTCTATCGGGATTCTTAAATGTGTCTTGACTATATCTAAGGTATGACCTTCCCCGGACGCTAATATCATACAAGAAAGCATTTTAACGTCTAGTCGGTGCAATATACATCCTTTAGAGATAGGAATAGACAACAACATTTTAATGGTGATTGATTTGACAACCGAACTAACTTTATCTTTATATTCTAATTCATATCTTTGTTTAAAGACTTACTGTTGGAGCCCATTTTGAGCAGGGCGGACGGTCCGGACGGTCCGCGCTTGGGGGTCGGACGGTCCGCGCGTGCGCAGAGCAGTTTAGGGTTCCGAGTTTTGTGCTACGGTTGTTAGCTAGATTCGCGGGATTCACTCGGAAATTTGTTTGTAACGGGACCCGCCCTCCTCCTCTATAAATAGAGAGGTCTACGGCCAATTTGAAACAACGAATCGAACCTTCAATCAATACAATTTACATCTGTTCTTAGGAGTAGTTCTAGTTTAGGTCTAGTTTAGCCTCTCGATCCCCAAATTCTCCGCCTCTCCTCGACTCTACGTCGATTAGAGGAGTCTAGGTCGGCCGGCCCGAGCCTAGACACCACCTAGGATCTCTCCTCCCCGACGGGGTCCCTCCTGGGAGCGAGATCCAGGCGCCGTCGGCGATCTTCCGCCGGCCCTGCGCACGCGCGGACCGTCCGGCCCTAGGGCGCGGACCGTCCGGCCATCAGGCAGGAAACCCGAGCTCCTGCACCAGGTCACGGACCGTCCGGCCCTGTGCCACGGACCGTCCGCATCTGACCAGAGAGCATCGTCGCCTCGCGCCAGGTCGCGGACCGTCTGGCCCTGTGCCGCGGACCATTCGCACCTGACCAGAGAGCACCGCCACGGTTCTTTTGAAGTGATTGACGTTCCGAAAAGACGTCAACATACTTTTTGGCGACTCCGCTGGGGACAACACATCTAGGCTCATCAAATCGGCCCTCAAATGGCCGGTTCAAGGGATAGCTCTGATATTTCTCCAAGCAACATCATAGAGCCAACTTGGGAAACCTTGCCGGCTGACGAGCAGCTCCAGTTTGAGGAGCACAAGGAGCGGATGATCCAGGAGGCGAAAGCAAAATTCTTGGCCAACTTCAAAGTGGACAGGAACAACAAGGTCGTCCGACATCGGGCGACGGATCCGGCTTCGCTCCAACCCACGCCAGATATCCCTAATGTAAGTAATACCAACGAGCTACAATCTCTTAGAAATTATGTAGAAGAGCAACGTGAACAAATGCAGAATATCATAGGGGGTATGCAAAGCGATCTTAAGAGACTAGTACGTGCATTTGATAAATCTAGTATCGCAAATTTTCCTTCGCACGAGGTTGAGTTAGGAGGTAACACGCGTAACACATCGGCTACAGGTTGTCACGACCAGTCACAACCCCTTTATGGGATGCCGATGGACACAAACCCTGAGCAACCGCAAATCGGCAGCAAATCAGCCGATCTGCACATGCCCAGACCGTCCGCACGTGAGCGCGGACCGTCCGGACCAACAACAGTCGGGCCTATTTTTAATGAGTTACCTAGATATGCGCCCGAACCACCACACACGACACAGAATCTAAACTACCCAGTCGGACCATCCGCGTACAACGACGAACGGTCCGCACATAATCACGGACGGTCCGGGCCAATGTCCAGACAGTCCGCACATGACCTTTTTGAGGAGGATTGTTACCTGAATCCTCACCCGTCCTAGCAGCACTTCCCATCGCACTATACAATGCATCAACCCATTAATTCGAGATCTAGAGCCAAGGAAAACATTCCAGCCCCACCGAGAAGGCCGGAAAGGAACGATCAAACATATGAACCATATAGGGCAAGTGGCAATGCACCACGTAGTTCAAACCAATGGGGGGAAAGACAATATGCTAATATCCAGCCAACCCCACCTATGTTTGATCAGAGAGCCGGTGGTCTCGCACCGGCTGCCATTGATATAGTAAGGGAAGAAATAGCCGGGGCGTTCCGATATAAACTCGGAATAAGCATGGTCCCTGGGGGGCAATCATATCGGAAACCTTATGACAGCCGATTTGATCACCACCCATACCCACAGGGAACCAGGATACCCGAATTCGCAAAATTTTCGGGTGGTCAAGGAAAGAACACACGTGAACACATAGTCCAATTTTTAGCACAATTAGGAGAGTTGGCCGACACAGAGGCATTTCGCATACGTTTATTTTCATTATCTTTAACAGGAACTGTGTTTGCGTGGTACGCCACTTTACCTCCTAATTCCATTTCATCATGGGGGGATCTAGAACAAAAATTTCATGATCATTTTTTCTCCGGTGACTATGAGTTGGATTTGGTAGATTTAGTGTCATTACGACAAGCAAAAGATGAATCGGTTAATGATTACATCCGGAGATTCCGAGATACAAGAAACCGATGCTTCCAAATTCATTTAGCAGAGAAACAGCTAGCAGGATTAGCCTTTAATGGTCTATGATATTATTTAAAAGAAAGATTAGAAGGCATCCAATTTTTTACACTAGCACAGTTACACCAGAGAGCTTCGGCTTGTGAAAGCCGAAGCAAATAAACTGCTAAAGCAATTCGTCATAACGTACATATAGTAGAGTGCGATCAAAGTAGCTCAGAGGACGAGTCAACAGAAATATATGCTGCTAAAATAGTTTGGCCAAAGCAGGCCAAATCTTTGGATTGTGCTTCCCTACAGCCGATTCAAAAGAAACGGCAAGAGGATGTAAAGTTTACGTTTAATGTTGGCAAGTGTGATAAAATATTTGATGAATTACTCAAAAATGGCAACATTAAAATAAATCACACTGTTCCATCTGTCGACGAGCTAAAACGTCGTGCATACTGCAAGTGGCATAACTCATTTTCTCATGCCACTAATGATTGTAATGTATTTCGGCGACAGATTCAATCGGCCATTAACGAGGGACGATTGAAATTTCAGGAAATGCAGGTGGATACAAAGCCTTTTCCGATGAACATGATTGACTTCGAGGGCAAGAAAGTCCTAGTTCAGCCAAACACAGCCGATAAAGACAAAGGCAAAGAGACAATCATCGGCAATGCTAAAGAGGCCGATGGGGATCGTAAAGTTTCTTGCAGGAAAGTGGTAGCCGAGAAGACTCCTGATGGAGGGGAGACCCTAAAGGTGACCATCACAGCCTCCAGTACTGGGGGGCAAGCGCAGACAGGGAGACAGATGCAGGAACCCGTGCTGCGTATCCCGGACGGTCCGGCACGTAGGCGCGGACGGTCTGGGACCCCACCGGACGGTCCGGAGAGCTCCGACGGACGGTCCAGCCGTACTCAGGACTCACAACGGCCACGTACTTTCAAACCACGACGACCAAAGATAGGTACGTGGAAAACAAATACATTCAAGGCAGCTGGTCGGTTGGTTAAAGTCGGCCCAACTTTTGATCAATTATTGTCTAAATACGTAAAAAAGAAGGCCGGCCCCAGTGACCGGCCAGCAAAGCGACCCCGCTCACCCATTCATGAGCAGCGTCAGGTCAGGCCGATTGGACCACCCCACCAATCGGAAGAAATGAAAGGTCATACTGTACAAGTGAGACCTAACTTACCTGCATGGACACCTCCACCTCCATATCCACCTATGCCATATCCATACACATATTTACCTCCGTCATATGTCCCAAATCAAATGTGGGGCATGCCACCATATCCATTTGGGATGCCACAGTACCCCGCCTGGGGGGCACCCCAAACATCTGTTTTTGACAGGTTGACGCCACCAGTACAAGACCGATTGAGCACTGCTCAATCCGGTCACCAGGCACAAACCTAACAGGATTGCCGGACTACTCGGCCTTCAAGGCCGACCAATCCGGCAGGGGGGCATATGCCTGCAGCAACTCAAAAAACAACAAAAAAAGGACATCATCAAAATAGGCACTGCAGATGTTGTCATACAGGAAGATAATAAAGGGCCGATGATTTTTGGCGAATCGGCCAACACAACCAAAAAGGACACGGCTACCAACAAAACAGCCGATCCAAAATACTCCATGCCTCGATGGTGCCCAGCGGGATTGACACGGTCCCAAAAGAGAAAATTACATCGCCTAAGAGCAAAGGAGAACCAGGAGAAGAAGGCGGAAAAGATATTTAATGACACACATCCACTATACCCGCCACCACAGAAGAAATGGAGACCAAAGGTCGTTGAGGAAAAACAAACGACCACAAAAATAGAAAATCAAACAATACTTGTGCAGCACCCTGCAGGTATGGCAGATAGCCCGGCCAGCAAGGCTGGACAATCTGCACCAGGCACGGACCGTCCGGCCTCTGCGCGCGGACCGTCCGGCCTTCACCAGGAGGCCTCTGAACAACCTGCACCAGGCGCGGACCGTCCGGCCCCCGCGTGCGGACCGTCCGCTATTCACCAGGAAGCCTCCAACGACACGCCAACATCAATGGAAGAGGACAACCTACTAGGAGAAGACCTGGTCGACTATGAAGCTTTTCCAGAACGCCCAGGTATGGATGTGAATGTTATTACATTTTCTGCCGATTGTACTATTATCGGCGACGATGAACCTGTTGTTGCCCAATTTGATTTTGGTCCTAAAGAAGCCGCCTTTACTAAACCAAAGGAATCGGTAAATCATTTAAAGCCGCTCTTCGTGCGCGGTCACATTGATGGAATACCGATTGCTAAGATGTTGGTAGATGGAGGGGCGGCTGTAAATCTAATGCCTTATTCATTATACAGAAAATTAGGAAAGCAAGATGACGAACTTGTCAAAACCAACATGACCCTCAGCGGTGTTGGGGATAGTTCGATCAAAGCCAGGGGAGTCACGTCCGTTGAATTAACCATCGGGACTAAGACCCTTGTTGCTGCATTCTTCGTCGCTGATGTAGAAGGAAATTACAGTCTAATCCTAGTCAGAGATTGGATTCACGCCAATCAATGTATACCTTCTACATTACATCAAATGCTAATACAATGGGTAGGCGATGACATAGAACAAGTACATGCTGATGTATCGGCCTGCATCGCTGTGGCCGATGCCCCTGTACTCTGGACTTATGAGACTGCTACATGTCTCACAGGAGTAGATTTTTCTGATTATCAATTCATAAGTATAGATAAGAAAGGTTTCATTCCCGTAATGTTAGAGCCGATGGAGAATCGGCTAAATCCTAAATAAAGTTTAAATGATGAATACACGCAAAGTTCATGAGTCTCTAGTCACGGACAGTTCGGCTTTCAAGGCCGGATGGTCTGGTCTTTCACAAAAGGGTTCGGACTTTAAGACCGAACATATATCACAGCAAAAGGATAGTATTACGGATGATCCGGTCCCCGAGACCGAAAAGTCCGCCGTCACACAAAGATCATCTAATTCCTCTGTGGGGAACATGATAGAGGAATTCAGAGATCTTGATAAACTAGGACAGGGGTTTACATCGGGCGATCCTTTGGAGGAGATTGACATAGGAGATGGTAAAACTCCAAGGCCGACTTTTGTAAACAAGACCCTGGAGACCGATCCTAGAGATGAAATGATCGGTCTATTGAAGGAATATTCAGATTGTTTTGCTTGGAATTACACTGAGATGCCTAGACTAAGCCGAGAGATCGTCGAACATCGGCTGCCTATTAAGTCTGGTTTCAGACCTTTCAAGCAGAAAGCTAGAACATTTCGTCCAGATCTTCTCCCACGAATCAAGGACGAAATCCACCGGCTATTAGAAGCTAATTTTATTAGACCCTGCAGATACGCAGAGTGGGTCTCCAATATTGTGCCGGTAGAGAAGAAGGAGTCAGGTAAGCTTAGGGTATGCATTGATTTTCGCAATTTAAATAGAGCAACTCCTAAATATGAATATCCCATGCCCATAGCCGACACATTAATCAATAATGCATCAGGAAATAGAATTATTAGCTTTCTTGATGGTAATGCCGGATATAACCAGATTTTCATGGCCAAAGAGGATGCGTCTAAAACGGCCTTTATATGTCCAGGCTTCATTGGTTTATTTGAATGGGTTGTCATGACATTCGGTCTTAAAAATGCTGGTGCTACTTACCAGAGGGCTATGAATCTGATCTTCCATGAGTTGTTAGGAAACACTGTGGAGGTCTACATTGATGATATTGTAGTCAAATCGGCTGAGTTTAGTTCTCATATAGCTGATTTGCGCAAAGCCTTTGATAAAATGCGTCGGTATGGTTTGAAAATGAACCCACGTAAATGTGCTTTTGGAGTGTCGGCTGGTAAGTTTTTAGGATTTGTCATACATGAACATGGTATAGAAATAGACCCTGACCGAATCAAGTCTATTCGGAATGTGGGACCTCCGACTTGTAAGGTCGAAGTGCAGAAGTTTCTCGGCAAGGTGAATTATTTGCGAAGATTTATTTCTAACCTAGCCGGGAAGATTGGTGCCTTCACCCCTATCCTTCGGCTTAAGAATGATGCCGAATTCACTTGGGGGGCAGAGTAGCAAGAAGCATTTGATCTCATTAAAAAATACTTGTCTTCGACTCCTGTATTAAAAGCACCACGCGCAGGAGTACCATTCCGATTGTACATTGCAGCTGAAGAAAAGGTCATTGGGGCTGTTCTGACACAAGAAACTGAGGGAAAGGAACATGTGGTGACATATCTAAGCAGGAGGTTGGTGGATGCTGAAACAAGGTACAGTTTTATTGAGAAATTATGCTTATGCTTGTTTTATGCATGCACCAAATGTAGATGTTATTTACTGTCTAGTCATTGCACTGTTTCTGGTCAAGCCGATGTAATCAAATACATGTTGCATAACCCAATTATGAGTGGTAGGATTGGTAAGTGGGCTTATGCGCTTATAGAATATGACTTGGCCTATGAACCATTGAAATCTATGAAAGGCCAGGTCGTAGCGGATTTTATTGTAGAACATCGGATTAATGATAAACTAGACATGTCATATCTCATTATTACTTCTTGGACTTTATATTTTGATGGATCGGTTTGCAATGAAGGGCAAGGAATTGGCATCATACTTGTTTCACCAAGTGATGTCTCCTTCGACTTCTCTAGCCGATTGGAAACTTATTGCACTAATAATCAAGCCGAATATGAGGCCCTCTTATTCGACTTGGAACTTTTAAATTGTATGGGAGTAAAACATGTGAAGGCATTTGGTGATTCTCAGCTGGTTGTCCAACAAGTGTTAGAAGAATATCAATGTTTTGATGGTACTCTAAATGGTTACCTTGAAAAATGTTGGAGCATAATCCATTCTTTTGACGAATTCAGTATTCGACATATCTCTAGAGTTGAGAATCATAGAGCCAACGATTTGGCACAAGATGCATCAGGTTATCGGATAAAGAGAGGGAGATTTCACAAAACTGAAAGTCTGATGACCAGTGCAGAGCCAAATTCCCAGGTCGCGGACCGGTCGCGTGGTGACACCGGACCGTCCGGAGTTACCAGAAATGTTCTCTTAATTGATTCGGCTGACAATGAAGCCGATGCAAGTGATTGGAGGACACCTATACTTAATTATTTGCGAAATCCCAATATCAGGACAGATAAGAACATTCGGCGAATAGCTTTCAAGTATGTCTTGATGAGTGATGAACTCTACCGCCGAACAGTCAACGACGTTCTGCTTAAGTGCTTGGGCCCAGATGATGCTATATTGGCCATGGCCGAAGTACATGAAGGAATTTGTGGTACCCACCAATCGGCTCCAAAGATGAAATGGCTCTTGCGAAGGTCTGGTTTTTATTGGCCTAACATGATAGCCGATTGTTTCAAGTACTACAAGGGTTGCCAAGTGTGTCAAAAATTCGGCAACCTACAGTTGGTCCCTGCAACCGAATTACATCCTATCATCAAGCCTTGGCCGTTCAGAGGATGGGGATTAGACTTTATTGGAGAAATTCATCCTTCATCATCAAAAGGGCATCGGTTTGTGTTAGTTGCCACTGACTATTTCACCAAATGGACTGAAGCCGTTGCTCTGAAAAACATGACACACAAGGAGGTAATTGAGTTCATAACTGAGCATATTATTCATAGATTCGACATTCCTCAGACCTTGACTACAGATCAAGGGACTTCTTTTATAGCAAAAGAGGTACATGAATTTGCTGAATTATACAGAATTAAGCTGCTTAATTCGTCTCCATATTATGCTCAGGCCAATGGACAGGCCGAGTCTAGTAATAGGACATTGATTAATTTGATAAAAAAGAAGGTATCTGATAATCCTAAACATTGACATAAGATTTTGTCTGAAGCTTTATGGGCTCATAGAATATCTAAACATAGTGCTACTGAAGTATCTCCTTTTGAGCTTGTCTATGGGCAGGAAGCAGTGTTACCTGTGGAAATAAGTTTGAATGCTGTCAGGTTTGCCAGACAAAATGATCTAACTGCTACTGATTATTATAATTCAATGATGGATAATATTGATGAGGTGACCGACAAGAGGATGATAGCTTTGGGAGCAATAGAAAAGGACAAGATCATGGTAGCCAGGGCCTACAACAAGAAGGTCAAAGCAAAATCATTTCAAGTAGGAGACTTGGTGTGGAAGACCATTCTGCCTCTAAGGAATAAAGACCGAAAGTTCGGGAAATGGTCGCCAAGCTGGGAGGGTCCTTATAAAGTGAAACAGGTGATGTCTGGTAACGCCTATTTGCTACAAACATTACAAGGCAAAGATTTGCCTAAGGCTTTGAATGGGCGTTTCCTCAAGCAGTATCATCCCAGTATGTGGCAAAATGCTTAAGAAAACCGATGTAATCACATCGTGTTAAGATGTTTTTGGTTCGCTCAGCTCCACCAAAAGGCAGGGGGGCATATGTTGGAGCCCATTTTGAGCAGGGCGGACGGTCCGCGCCTGGGAGCCGGACGGTCCACGCGTGCGCAGAGCAGTTTAGGGTTCCGAGTTTTGTGCTACGGTTGTTAGCTAGATTCGCGGGATTCACTCGGAAATTTGTTTGTAACGGGTCCAGCCCTCCTCCTCTATAAATAGAGAGGTCTACGGCCGATTTGAAACAATGAATCGAACCTTCAATCAATACAATTTACATCTGTTCTTAGGAGTAGTTCTAGTTTAGGTCTAGTTTAGCCTCTCGATCCCCAAATTCTCCGCCTCTCCTCGACTCTACGTCGATTAGAGGAGTCTAGGTCGGCCGGCCCGAGCCTAGACACCACCTAGGATCTCTCCTCCTCGACGGGGTCCCTCCTGGGAGCGAGATCCAGGCGCCGCCGGCGATCTTCCGCCGGCCCTGCGCACGCGCGGACCGTCCGGCCCTAGGGCGCGGACCGTCCGGCCGTCAGGCAGGAAACCCGAGCTCCTGCACCAGGTCGCGGACCGTCCGGCCCTGTGCCGCAGACCGTCCGCACCTGACCAGAGAGCATCGTCGCCTCGCGCCAGGTCGCGGACCGTCTGGCCCTGTTGAGAGCACCTAGAGGGGGGGTGAATAGGTGATCCTGTGAAACTTGAAACTTAAGCCACAAAACTTGGTTAATCGTTAGCACAATAATTGCCAAGTGGCTAGAGAGGAGTCTCAAAAAAACACAATAACCACAAGAGATCAATCACAGAGATGGCAAGATGGTTATCCCGTGGTTCGGCCAAGACTAACGCTTGCCTACTCCACGTTGTGGCGTCCCAACGGACGAGGGTTGCAATCAACCCCTCTCAAGCGGTCCAAAGACCCACTTGAATACCACGGTGTTTTGCTTGCTTTTCTTAATCCCGTTTGCGAGGAATCTCCACAACTTGGAGCCTCTCGCCCTTACACTTGAAGTTCACAAAGAAGCACGGAGCAAGGGAGGGATTAGCAACGCACACAAGACACAAAAATCAGAGTGTCACCACGCACACAAGTCGCAACAAGAGCTCGCAACACAACCCAATGAGTTCACAACTCCACTAGAGCTCTATATGCTATCACAACGAAACAAATGCGCGGAATCGAGGTCTTGGTGCTTAGGAATGTTGTAAGAATGTTTGGTGTTCTCCTCCATGCGCCTAGGGGTCCCTTTTATAGCCCCAAGGCAGCTAGGAGCCGTTGAGAGCATTTTAGGAAGGCTGATCTTGCCTTCTGTCGACTGGCGCACCGGACAGTCCGGTGCACACCGGACACTGTCCGGTGCCCGATTTCCTTCCAAAAATGGCACAGTCGACCGTTGGCAGCCTGAGAGCCGTTGGCGCACCGAACATGTCCGGTGCACACCGGACAGTCCGGTGCCCCCTTCTAGCCGTTGGCTCGGCCATGTGTCCCGCGCAGATCGCGCGGCCGACCGTTGGCCTTGCCGACCGTTGGCTCACCGGACAGTCCGGTGCACACCGGACAGTCCGGTGAATTATAGTCGTACGTCGCCGATGAATTCCCGAGAGCGACGAGTTCGCCTGTGAACGGCCCACCGGACAGTCTGGTGAACCACCGGACAGTCCGGTGAATTATAGCCGTACACCGCCGTCGAAGTCCCGAGAGCAGCCTGTTCACCAGAGCCAGCCTGGCGCACCGGACACTATCCGGTGCACCCAGACCGAGCAGACTTCGGCTGAACAAAGCCATCTCATTTCCAATTGGATTTTTCCTGTTTCCAGCACTTAGACATAACACTTACCATTCGGTCTTATATATGTTAAAATTGTTATTTTATAGACTTATTTATAATTTATAATGTTTTTTCTTTTCTGAGGTGGAAGTAAATGTCATATGTTTTTTTTATAAAAGGCATGTACTCTGCATCTATATCTTTTCCAATCTTAATTTTGTGGTTCTCTAGACCAATCTTTATCATATAAAACGTTTTTTAAAAAAATTTGTGGTTCTCGTGACGAAGCAATGAAGCAACCATATATGCCATCGCTATACACACTTTCTCCTCTCCAATACCGCTTCGAAGTGGAGTATGTGGTCGAGGACGAGGATGGTCCAGTTCCTCATCCTCCTGGACGCAGGCGCACTGGCCCATGTTGACGACGCATGTCCACACCTTCCGTAGGCGCATTCGTGGACCGTGGTCGTGGTCGGCGGCTCGGCGCGTACTGTCGATGTCTTCCACGCGCGCATGCGTTGTGCCCGTTCCTCGGCGCGAGACTCGCGCTGTATCTAGGGATAAAAACGGTCGGAAACGATATTTATTCGGTAATCAGTTTTTTCTTTGATTGCGAATAAATAGGATATAGAATATACAATACAAATTTGTATTCTTGTTTTTAACATCCAGCTTAGTAAGATTCATAAAAGGTAAACCTCAAATTCATCCTACATTTTTTCAAATAATAGATATAAACTTCGGTATGGATTCGGAAACAAATTCGGTAATTTTTTCAACTTTTTGTGTTGTAGGGAGCAAATAATACATAAAACAACTTATATAATATTTTATTCATATTTGTACTAATGTTCTTGATAACATAAGAAAAGATCAACATCAAATTTTATACATATCTATTTTAAAATATTAAATTTGTTCTAACAGTTCGGATTACCACTTTCATCCCGCCCTGTATCTATAGATTCAAATGGACGAGCCACGGCCTTACGGGCCTAATGGATACATAATAACATATGACGTTTAAATGATAAAAATATTTTAAAAATATGTCTATTTAAGGATTTAAACCATATTTATTAACTCTAAATATTTTTACACTCACATAACCAACAAAAACACATATTTTTTATATTTTATAACTCATATTCAAGTATAATATATGTATTTATATAAAAAAATAGAAAAATAAAATCGGGTCGTATCGGGCCTAGCCCGCCGTGCCACGCCTTCGGCCCAGGCATGACACGGGCCCTGTCCACTACGTATCGTGTCGGGCCAAATCCATACCAGGTTTCAGGCCGCCCGGCAAGCCCGACCCGTCTAGACATCTCTAGCTCTATCGCCTTCGACTCGAGGGTGCGCGAGTGGGAGCAATTATAGCCAAATGAGCCGCAATGACACTAGTACTGTTAGGCACTATGAGTAATCGTATCATGCCGTGCCGGCACTAATACCTAGTCATCGACTCAGGTACTACACTATAGTGTTTAATCATGTCGTGCCGGTATTACATCATGTCGTCCCGGTATTATACGACACTAACACCTAATAGTGTCTGTGTCAGCCCAGACACTATTTTACTTTGATAGCTCAAAAACATATAAGATCTTTAAGATTATATATATATATTTAGAACTTGAACATGTATACCATTATAAAGTAAATTTATTAAGCTTAAAACCATAGCAAATCACAATCACGTGTACGTATCACAATCACATATACAGACTACCATTTAGTCTAAGTCGTGCCTAATTGTGCCGACCACCTAATCGTGTCGTGCTCGTGTCAGCCCATCGTGTCGGGGTGGAGGCCCAAGCATGGCACTAGACCCATGTCATGCCGGCACTAACACTATATGAATCGTGTCTGTGACGTGCTTAATGCCGACTCATTTAGCATGACCCACTTGGCCAACTATAGGAGCAACGGACGTGGTACGCCAAGAGCTGCTCGTTGTCTCATGTTATGCATGCGGAGGGTTGTGCGACATGGAGCCCGGGGCCACTGCGTCGTTTGGCGCTTCAGCACGCGGAAGGTTTTGCAAAAGGTGTTTACGGGGCAGCATTGTCATGCTGTCCATCCAGAGACTAGTTCTCTTGAAAATTATCTATGAGATCACTTCATCATGAGAATTAAATCATTAGAGGGATCAGATCAGATACATGACAGCCATCTACATAATAGGCTCCACTCATGCTGGGATTACATGACCATCATCTCGCCCTTGATCAAGGGCAAGGCTGGAGTAGTTGTTGATGTCAGTATCGCCTCCTTGTAGAGGTGGTGGCGGATCCTAGCATGGTGTACAAGAGCGTTGTCGTCGGAGCACCGCCTGGAGTCCCCTATAGAGGAGTTGGTTTGGATCCAGGTCCATTAGGGTTCCATTGGTCTCCGTTGTCGACACAGCTAGCAGCTAGTCCAGTCACGTCAAGCGCCTAGATGACAGGGGCCTCTAGTTGTGTAGGATTAGGGTTTTGGACGCTGCTAAAAGCGTTGGCTTAACCTGTTGACCCCTTATCCGTTTTATTATGTGGCGCAAGGTGAATCGATGGCTACAACCATATGGTTACGATGGCCCCTCGATCAAGGAGCGTTAGTTAGGGATGCCCTAGTTTTCTCGGTTCTGTTACGGACTTGTCAATGTGGAGAACATCCCAACAAAGATTTGTTTGGAAGGCCAGTAATCAGCCAAAATCCTCCGTAAAATACAAACAGAGATATTTTTCGGTCCAAGCTAAAATTTGTTGCTTGAATGACTGCGTTATGTTGATTTCATTTGGTCTAGTTAGAGAATCCATCCTGATTAGGGTGTGGTCCCCTTTTACATCATGTATATTAACAAAGAGACAGCTCGCACATAAATCAACATTCATTGAAATTGCCTCTCTCACAGTAATCGTGAGATCCGATCTATCTCTCTACATGATTAGTAAAGGGAAAGCCAACATCATTCTACTTTGTCGTCTCAGAGTCAAACGAACTACATCATTCTACTGGTATCGCCGTCCAACTCTACAGGCACAAGCCCTGATTCTTAAGCATCTATTGGCTAGTGTTCATGTGGAAGTTCCTATTATACCTAACAGTGGTATGAAAGCCATGGTTGGTGTCCAGATCTTAATCCTATTTGTCTAAAAAAACATCCAGTTTGGAGATGAACCCCGGTCTAAATACTTAGATTCATCCATTTGGAAGTAAGCAGAAAGAAGGGGAGATGGAACCCTCACTGGTTTCCCTTAATTCCCCTAACCCTAATCACTCATCCTAAGCACACATAAAGAAGGAAAAGGGGATGTCGCAAAGGATATATATACACAAAATGTTATTAAGAAATTTAGTATGTATTCGCGTAAATTTGCATCTGCTCTAATAGTCAAGAATGATAAGTTGGGAAGTGATCAAGTGATCAAGGCTTCAGAAACTAGGGTAGTGTTTGGTTCTAGAGCTTATTTGGACGGAATGACTCTATTCTAGATTCTGGGTATGGAATGGTTCCATTCTGTGTTTGACAGTTAGAATAGAGCCACTCTGTTTTTCTGTTTGGTCCTAGAGTGAAGCAGAACGAATCAACTCTATCCTATGTTTGACATATTTATACAACCATATTATATATATATATATGCCAAATATAATTATAATAAATATAACCATAATATACACGCATGGGGAGGAGGCACATGAAATCGTGACGGGCGTCGGGAGCCGTGACGGGCATGGGGCGGTCGCAGAGCACTCAGGTCCGACTGTTTTTTTTGGAGTCCAGAGATCCAACATCTTGAGAGAATATTACTATATTAGAGCGGCTCCGTTTCACTTTGATTCAAACCAAACAGTCTTAGTACTAGAACAGAACGGTTCCATTCTACTATACTTTGGAACCAAACACTACCTAAATAAGATAGATCAAATAAAATCCTCTCGTGACTTGTTTGGGGAGCCAAATGATTGAAGATGTTAAAATCCTCTTGATATTCAATTTTAAATAGCTATAAATTTTTAGTTCATGCAATCCTCTCCTAAGGACTAATTTGGTGATTAGGGATCCCAAGGGGATCCATGGGGGAGAAATCTCCTTCCAATTCAATTTTGAATAG
Source organism: Zea luxurians (assembly GCA_029449295.1). Lineage (NCBI taxonomy): Eukaryota > Viridiplantae > Streptophyta > Magnoliopsida > Poales > Poaceae > Zea > Zea luxurians. The sequence goes on from JAOPSE010000144.1 coordinate 1,604,840, forward strand.
TAAGAAGTTTTCTTCCCCTAGTGATCCCCGGTCACCAAATCAGCCCTAAACATGCCTTCAATCCTCTCCATTTCCCTTCTTCTAAACTAGCCTAGACGACGGCCTAGATAACACGCCGACAGAGTCGTTGCACTTGCACACTTGGACGTCAGCACGTGAGGTTCGCAGGCAAGCCGCTGCCGCGCACTCGGACGACGCACCATGTCGTGCTCGCAAAAAAACAAACAAACAAACAAAAAGGGCTGACGCGCGTACTAGGGCGAAGACAAGGGATCATGACAATATAAACTGGAGTCCATGGATCCTTCTGAGAAGCAAGCGTGCGCGACTTGTGCTGCTTCCATCATTCCATGTGCGTGCACTGGCCGCGTACAAACAAACATGGCATTGCACGTAGCTGCACCTGCACTGTACTCTTCTTTATTTGGAGGAGGGTGTGAAAAGAATCTATATGGAATCTACGTCGAACAGTAGTTTCACGTTGCTCTGCCCGCAACGTGGTTATATTTCAAAATATAGGCTCTGGACCATAAACCACCCTGCAAGGCTGCAACTACGGTCCTATTTTTTTTATATGAAAAAAACATCAAACGATTATAAAAATTTGGTCTCAATATACTTGTTTCCTCTTAATATCCAACTATTTACTTTTTAATATATAATTTATTTCCTAAATAGCATTATCTATGATTTATTTCCTAAACAAATCATTGACAATGCTATAGATGACACTGTTTGTATATATAGAGAAGATTGAAATAAAGAATGAGATAAGAGATCAGCCTAACTAGATAAAACATAAGCCCGAACAATCAAATTTTGTGCTCCAAACTGTTATAACAACCAAGCAACAAGCATGGTTTGGTGCAAGATGCCCTCCTACCAGTGTTCAGTGCTCAATGGTTATCCTACGTTGAGTCGTGAAAATTGTCTGACACCATTTGGCATAAATCTCCGGTTCCGGGACCAGAGGCAAGCCCGCATCTTTTGGCATATATCTTTGGTCGAGTTGAACATATAGTTGGGTGCTCAGATGTAATCCTGCAATAACAAACATCATGGGGTTGATGACATACGAACGCTCCTGTCCAACTTTTCTACCTGACAAACATGATGTTGTAGTCGGTTCCTTCCAAAGCTAAAAGCAAAGATGACGGGTCATACTCATGATATATGGACAACCACTAGCAGATAATAGTTTCCTTTTCTTAAAGAATGTCAAGATAATAACTGTAGTAAACCAAGTTAGGCAAGAGAAACTGCTTCCCATAATTAATGAGTAAAATACACAAACTTGTTTTCAAAATGCATTTTCAGACACACAAACTTAATTTAGGGTGTCATCTAAGTCCTAAACTCTCAAAAAAAAAAAAGAGGATGATTTAAGACACCCAAACTTGTCACGATGTATCATTAGGTCCAATCAAGCTCCAACAAACCCAAAAGTTGGTCTCTAGCACTCCATCTACATACTCCTGTCTCTTCTAGCACCATCTCCATATCTCCCCTTCCCTCTGCTTTTCCAATCTAGTGGATATTCGCATCATGGTTGCCAACTCACCATCCTCAATCCATACCTTCACCATCCTCCACATCAAAGACCACGACGTAAACAATAGTGGTGGCAGCAATGCCAAGACTAGTACACCTGAACGGAAGAGGTAGTCGAACGATTTGCTTTGCCATTAAATTCCTGCCCTGATCAAGAATGGGGTGTGGCATGTGACATTATGATGCAGAGAGTACATCGGGTCTATTTGGACCCAAGTGACACTATGACGAGTTGAAGGACCTACCTAGATGACGCGCAGAGACAAGTTTGTGGACCTAAAAATAACATTTTGAAAGTTTTGGACCTAAATGACGGCACACTGAGACAAGTTTCAGGAGGTAAAAATAGCATTTCTGTAAAGCCCAAAGTTGGTATCAGAAAAAATAAATAATAATAATATAAATGAATAAATATTATTGTGTAGGGTTTTAGAATTATGGAACCTTTAGAGATTATTTGGTTTTCCTTTCTTTGTGCATATTCAATTAATAGTATCAAATTAGCCAAAAAAACCCATAGATAAATAAAGAAGCGTGCATCGCGTGTCGATTATTTTGTTGCAATGCATTTTATCGAAAATTAAGGAGTCATAACTTAAATTTAACCTCGAATTATAAAACAGAAAATGAGAAAGAAAATTTTAATTAAGACATTTATTCCTCCCATAAATAAATAATAAGGAAAAGAATAAAAAAAATATTATCATAAAGAGTAAGGTTTATATTCACAGTAGTACTAATTTTGACACTTGGAATCTGAAATTCAAAATAGGGATTTAAATTTGGGGTTAAATGCTTCAAAAAGGAAAATAGAAAATAGAAAATAAAAGAAAAGAGAAAACCATACCACCTGGGCCGCAACCACCTCGCCGGCCCATCCGGCTCGCCGTCTGCTGGCCCACTTCCTCATCAACCGGCCCAATTCCACTTCCGTTCACCGCGGCTATTGAATCACTGACGCGTGGGCCAGGAGTGTCAGACCTCACCCCACCAACTCACGCATGCACGGTCTCGTGTGGCTGACTCGCGGACCCGAATGCCGGTTTCACTGCCAGGTGGGCCCTGGTCACCAGGGCTGTCGTCCACAACGGGTGAATCTCTGGGCGTAACAAACCCGACGCGGTCAACTACCGCCAGTGAAGCCTGCCTCGCTCCTCGATCTCACACCCCCCTGTCGAGTCCGTGCCTGCCACAAGTATATATATCGTGTTTCCTTCTCTCCTCGGGGACCTGGGCGCCCAAAGTCGTGACCAAGCACCAAGCAAGGCAGGGTCGGAGCGCTGCTGTGCCGAGGACCTACGGTTGACGCCGGAGGACCGCCGTTGCGGGGGCAGTAGGAGTCACATGGACTTGCCGCTTGCGATTGATGTCTCCCGGGACTGGATCGAGGGCGGGGCGAGGCTAAATTGCTCATCGGAGATCCAAAGGCTGGGGTGGTGCCGCCATCCCCCACGGGCGTGCGCCTTCTCGCGGTTGAACGCTAGTGAGTACCCATCCAACAATTCCCTCATCCACTCCTCGTCATTTTCGGATTTTGGTGAGCGGCGTGGAGAGAGGTGACGTCCTATTGGCTTGCTTCGGCGAGCTCGACGACGTGTAGTGGGCGACGCTGTCGTCCTGTGACTCGGGCCAGAGGAGGGAGAGGGCCTGGTGATCGTCGATTCCCGATGGACGGTAGAGATTAGGGCTTGGCGTACCTCCCTTCGCTCATGTGATCCGGTCCGTTAGATGGAGATCGGGCGGCCACCAGCGTATACCGATTCGTTTTTAATAAAGTCTAATCCTGGCCGTCGGGTCTTGTCGTACGGCCGTTATGCATTTCCCCCTTCAGCCGAGACCCATTTGCAAAAGAGCCTCATCTTTAGGGTAAATTTGCTATTTTGTCACTCTCAGTTGTGAACTTCTCAGCTTTAGAGGTATTCAACTCGCGCTCCATCCTATTCAAAAGAACCTCGCAAACAAGTCCTAAAATTTGTAATCAGACCCATGCGCTGCGCTTATAGAGAATCATGTCTGCCGCCCACTAAGGATTATAATTTATATAAAACCAATCTGAAAATGATTTTTAGGCATAAAAATAATTCTAGAAACTTTAGAAATCCATAGCTCTTGCATTTTAATTCCTTTTTGATCCATTTCAGCTGCAATAAATTTATGATAATATTGTTTATTATCTAGTAACCTTATTTTAGTATGAAACATATGGTTAAATTTATGCGCTTGATTTGTTTTGTGTCTACCACTTAAAACTTCGGAAAATCATAATTAATTCATTTTAACTCTGATTCGAGTCGTTCTAGTTGCGTTAGCTTTGTATAAATATTTACTACGCAGTAACAACATTAATTATACCATGTCGCATACTTTTTAAAAGGGAAATAGGCTTTAAACCTTTTCCTAAATGATTTTGGTGGTTGAAATGCTCAACACAAATAATTGGACTAACTAGTTTGCTCTAGAGTTTATGTTCCACAGGTGCCAAAGGTTCAACTCAAAGCCAATACAAAGATTAAAAAGGGTTCAAGAAGAAAGGAGCAAAGGAAACCGAAGTGCTCCCTGGTCTGGCGCACCGGACTGTCCGGTGTGCCACCGGACAGTACCGGACAGTGTCCGGTGCACCAGGAAAGATCGACTTCAAACTCTTCACCTTCGGGTTTCCCAGGCGCACCTCCGCTATAATTCACCGGACTGTCCGGTGCGCCAGCGGAGCAACGATCATCTGCGCGCAACGGTCGACTCTGCAAGTGAACAGTGCAATTCAGATGTCAGAGCAGACGGACAGAGGGGCACCGGACTGTCCGGTGTCGGACCGGACTGTCCAGTGCCACATGAGGACAAAGCCTCCAACGGTCGACCAGCTCCAAGCCCTAACGGGAGGATGACATGGCGGCACACCGGACACTGTCCGGTGGCGCACCGGACTGTCCGGTGCGCCCATCGCCAGCAGACTTCTTCAACGGCTACAATTTTGGTTGGTGGCTATAAATACCACCCCAACCGGCCACTTCAAGGTGTGGGAGCCCAAGCAACATTCCAAGTCATCTAGTTGACATACTCAAACCCTTCCAACCACCTCTATTCATTGATCCATCCTATACACAAGATTTAGACCACTACAACCAACATAAGTGCCACAAAAGAGAGAGCAAGCAAGAGAGAGCTACTCATTTGAGTTTAGCACTAGTGCCTTGTGAGATTCATTGAGAGATAGTGTGTGCTACGTCTTTGTGTTCATTTGCGCGTGGAGTTTTGACTCCCATTGAACTTCCTCCAAAGTGTTGGAGGCTTGTAAAGCTAGCAAGAGACACCAAAGAATGTGGTGATCCTTGTGGGGTCTTAAGTGATCCTTGAGAAGAAGAAGAGCTCGCTAGTCTTGAGTGATCGGTGGAGAGAGGGAAAGGGTTGAAAGAGACCCGTCCTTAGTGGACTCCTCAACGGGGACTAGGCCTTCGAGGGCCGAACCTCGGTAAAACAAATCACCCGTGTCTCGTGTGCTTATTGCTTGTGATTTGTTTGTTCTTTGCCTTTCCAAGTTTTTCTTTCCAAGTTTTTTTCTTGCACTATTCTTTGCTCATACAATTTGGTGTTGCTTTAAGTAAAATTCTCATATAGTGAAGCAACACATTGCAAGAAAGAACTTCTATTATTGCTCTTCTTATCTAAGCCCACTTGCTTTATTCTCATAGACTTGTTGGTAGTATTGATTCATCAATTCCGCATCATTTGAAAGCAATACTCTTTATAAGCAAGGACTTAGTTTTTATACTCCAATAATTGTATATCTTGTTCTAACCACTAATCAAAGGATCTAGTTGGGGGATAAAGTTTTAATTTTCAGGTTTCGCCTATCCACCCCCCTCTAGGCGACTTTCAATTGGTATCTGAAAGGGAATTAGGCTTACACCTAGTCCCTAATTAATTTTGGGGGTTGAATTGCCCAACACAAATAATTGGACTAACTAGTTTGCTCTAGTGTATAAGTTATACAGGTGCCAAAGGTTCACATTTAGCCAACAAAAAGACCATGTGTTGGATTCAACAAAGGAGCAATGAGGCAACCGAGGGCACCTCTGGCTGGAGGCACCGGACTGTCCGGTGTGCACCGGACAGTGTCCGGTGCGCCCAGAGGAGTCTAACTCAATCTCTTCGTCCTCGGGATTTCTCGGAAGCCGGCGCGCTATAATTCACCGGACTGTCCGGTGTTCACCGGACATGTCCGGTGCTCCAACGAAGCGCGGTCTCCGGAACTCACCAGCCTCGGGTTCGCGCGGCAGCCGCTCCGCTAAAATTCACCGGACTGTCCGGTGTGCACCGGACTGTCCGGTGTAACTGCGGGGCAACGGCTATTTCAGCGCCAACGGTCGACTCTGACAGAAAACAATACCCGAGGCAGAGTCAGAGCAGAGGATCAGAGAGGCACCGGACTGTCCGGTGTGCACCGGACTGTCCGGTGCCGCATGAGGACAAAGCGTCATACGGTCGACCAGCTCCATCCCCAACGGCTATTTGGTGACGTGGCTGTCGCACCGGACATGTCCGGTGTGCACCGGACTGTCCGGTGCACCATCGAACAGACAGCCTTCACCAACGGCTAGATTTTGGTTGGTGGCTATAAATACCACCCCAACCGGCCACTTCAAGGTGTGGGAGCCCAAGCAACATTCCAAGTCATTTAGTTGACATACTCAAGCCCTCCCAACCACATATATTCATTGATCCATCCTATACACAAGATTTAGACCACTACAACCAACACAAGTGCCACAAAATAGAGAGCAAGCAAAAGAGAGCTACTCAATTGAGTTTAGCACTAGTGCCTTGTGAGATTCATTGAGAGATAGTGTGTGCTTCATCTTGGTGTTCATTTGCGCGTGGAGTTGTGACTCCCATTCAAACTTCCTCCAAAGTTTTGGAGGCTTGTAAAAGCTAGCAAGAGACACCAAAGATTGTGGTGATCCTTGTGGGATCAAGAGTGATCCTTGAGAAGAAGAAGAGCTCGCCGATCCTTGTGTGATCGGGGGAGAGAGGGAAAGGGTTGAAAAAGACCCGTCCTTAAGTGGACTCCTCAACGGGGACTAGGCCTTCGAGGGCCGAACCTCGGTAAAACAAATCACCCGTGTCCATTGTGTTTTTGCTTGTGATTTGTTTGTTTCCCTTGCTCTAAGTTTTCTTGCACCTTTATTTGCTAATATCATTTGGTGTTGCTTCAAGTTAAATTCCCATTTAGTGAAGCAACACATTGCAAGAAAGAACTTGTCCTAGTGCTCTTCTCATCTAAGGCTTCTTGCTTTGTTATTCTATAACTTACTAGTTGTATTGATTTATCACTTCCGCATTACTTAGCAATACTCCTTTCAAGCAAGAACTTAGTTTCTATTCTCCGATATTTGTATATCTTGTTCTAACCACTAATCAAGGGATCTAGTTGGGGGATAAAGTTTTAATTTTCAGGTTTCGCCTATTCACCCCCCCCCCCTCTAGGCGACTTTCAGTATCAGAGCTAGGCACTTCATCTTGAGTCTAACAACTCGAAGTGATGACTCGAAGAAGATCCCAAAAGAACAAGAAGTCAACTCGGAAGGAGGTAACTCTTGAGATTCTACTTGATGATTGTTCTAATTATGCTTCATGGTCTACTAGTGTGATAAATGTTTTTAGAATCGTAGACTCCCGATTAGAACAAATTATAGACAAGAGTATCATGCCCTCCAATTATGATAGAAAAAATATTTCCGAGGAAGATCAAAGATGTTTAAGCCTAAATTGTCTTGCTCTTGACATCTTAAGTAATTCTCTTTGCAAAGAAGATTATCATGCCTTCATAATTAATTATTATGAAAACATTCCTGATGCACATGATATATGGACTAGAATTAAAAGTAAATTTGATGAGTCCAAACATGATAGTTCATTTTATGCTTCTACTTCCTTTGGTATTTGTGAAACTAACCCTTTGAAGGAAAAAGAAAATGAACGATGGAGACCAAACGATGAATCCACCTCTCCAAAAGGTTTGTCTTCCCATTTCGATTCCCACATATGTTGTGTGGCTAATGAAAATGATAGCGGAAGCACAAATGAGGATGAGGAGAAAGAAAGAAGCTTCTTGCAACTCTACGCTCGCCTAAGCCAAGAAGATAAGGCAGTCATGCTCAAACTTCTAAAAAGAGCGAGAGAGCAAAGCGAAGCTCGTCAAAGGCTAGAAGATATTCTCTCCATAAAAATGCTAAGCTTTGACGAGTTGACTAAAAAACAAGAGGAGCTAAAGTGCTTTCATGTTGATTTGGTCCAAAGGTATGAAACTATTTCAATTGAGCAAGATAATGCTTCACATTGTATCGCTCAATTAGTAAATAAGAATGCTTTGCTTAAGGACCAAGTAGATAAGCTAAAAGATGAAAATCTAGCTTATCAAGAAAAATATGATATGCTTCTATGTTCTTGTGAAAATCTTATAGATGATCATATCATATTAAATATTGCTCATGAGGTTGTGATAGAAAACTTAAAATTCCAACAACCTCACTCATGCACATGCATTTAAATTGAAACTACATTACCATGTGCTAATGCTTGTTGTCCGTCGACAAGCAAATCTTCCTTTGAGCTAGAATTTGCAGGAACAAACGATGATGCATATCAAAAGCTCGAAGAAGAAAATAGGAGGCTAAAAATGAGCTTGACACGACTAAAAGGGAAGTGCTTTGTTCAACCTTCTCAAGATAACCGTGATCACATGGTGAAGAAGCTTGAGACGGGAACAACCGTGGCATGCACTAAATCCCTTGAAGAAAGTGTCAAGGACTTGAGGATTGCCAAGAGGAAGGAACAAAAGAAGAAAATCAATACCTCATTACCTCTTCAAAAAGCCTCAACCATGCCTCTACAAAAGGTAACATACAAGGTAATAATCAAGCCACACTTCACATTAAGAGAAGTAAGAAGTGTAGTGAATGCTTTGAAAAGGGACACTCGATTAGATCATGTCCCTATATACAAAATGACTTGATTATTAGCAAGGATGATAAATTGTGTTTTAAATGCTCCAAGAAGGGACACTTATTTAGATCTTGTCCCTATTTAAAACAAAAATGCATAATGTTAGAAAATAAAACATTCACTAACCATGTAGCAAGCAAGAAGCAAGGAAGGAAGAAATCTTCAAAGCTTGAAGATCGCGTATGCTACATATGCCGAAAGAAGGGACATCAATGTAAAGATTGTCCCATTGGTAACAACCCCACTCCTAGCTTGTCAATTAATTCTTATGTAACTAGGCAACCCAAAATTGCAACTTGTGCTTATAGATGTACATTCGGGCCGCCCGGCCCGGCCCGGCCCAAGCCCGAAAAGGCCCGTATTGTTTGAATTTCGGGCCGTGTCGGACCAGCCCATGGGCCTAGCCCTCGGCCCACAGCCCGGCCCATAATTGCTTAAACGTGCCGAGCTCATTTCGGACGGCCCGAAATTATAAAAGCCCGAAATTCAAATTAGGGCCCAAAATTCAATTTTTTGCCCGAAATTCAGTTTTTGACCCAAAATTCACATTAGAGCCCTAAATTAAAAAATAATAAAACAAATAAAAGATAAGACAAATAAATTTGAATACAAACTTAATATTTGTATTAAAGTTATCACAGCTATGCAATGACTACCTCGTTTATAAATCATTTTGTTAGAAGGAAAAAGAGTATAATCAGCTCTATACAAAGTTCGTAAATTCAGTTTATTGTCTAATGTTCACAACAAAAGCAAAATTACATCATACACTCTAATTCAAAGCTACAAAAAACATCTAACTAGCATTATCTCTAGCTTTGTGTTCTTTATCAAGTATATGAAAGTGTGGAATGAAGTGTGGTTTTAATAAATATATGGGCCTTTTCGTGCCTCTATATGAGCCATTTCGTGCCTGCCTTAAACGGGTCGTGCTCGTGCCCGCCCATGGGCCGTGACCTCGGCCCAAACCCGGCCCGATATAACGGGCCGTGCCGGCCCGTCACTAAATTATTTCGGTTCGTGCCGTGCCTGGGCCGTGCTTTTTTCCGTGCTTCGGGCCGGCCCATCAGGCCCGGCCCAAATGTACACCTATACTTGTGCTAGAAAGGTAATGAGTTTACCTAGTGCTAACACAAAGGACATTTGGGTTCCTAGATCTTTGTTGACTAACCATAATGGACCCATCAAGCGATGGGTACCAAAATATGCTTGACAAGCTTTGCAGGAGAAGGAGATGATATGAAGCCTTGGAGTGCTTGAGAAAGTTAATTCAATTTAACTCAAGTTATCAATCTTCAATGATCCATATATCCAAGATTGACCCAAAGTTATTTCAAATTGTTATGTCTAAAACTCATATCATCTCGAGGAAGATATTGATGTTGTAGGAAATAAAGAATTATCTTGTGCGGAAAAATCAAGGCCTACAACATGGAGGAAAGCCGAAGGATGGTAACACTTGTGTTTTTAAGTGCAAATATCTTAAATTATGATTTCTCATGTGTCTTTTATAGTCGCATAGAAAAAGACGCACTTCAAATGTCTCTAAATTTATATTACCATTCTTTGAAGAATTTCCTCTCATATGGTAGATTGCATACTCATCATTTCCATCATATGGCAATCTACATGCTTTAAATTGTTGCAAGTATCTCATGGTATGTTTTTCGCTGGTCATTCTATTATTGCCATGATTCTAGATGTAGAGAGATATTCTAAGTTCTTAAAAGAATAAAGTGTCATGTAAGGAATTCAACTCCTTAGGACACTTATAAAAGGAAAACTCTCTCTATAACTAGAATAGTGAGACTAATAATTTTGTTTAAGTAACCTAAGTAGTCTCACTTGTAGAGAATAAGTTTTTCTTTCGAGATGCGTAATCGAACATGAAAAGAAAAATAAATCCAATGATTTATGATGTATTTCTACTTGCGTAAATTGGATATGATTCTTTCACATTTATCGCTTTCCATATCATGAATTAGATTTATACTCGTAATCTTAATGGATTATTTATGCTTATTTTATGAGTTAAAATTAAGCATAACATCATCTATGGATAATCTAGTTCATGCTATGAAGTTTCCATGTTTTAGTAATCTAGCTTTTCATTCCTTATCAAAAATGATTACAAAAATAGAAACTAGTGCTTGTGTTACTAACAAAGTATCTCTTGAGTCTACTTATGAATATCTACAAAAGAGAAAGTGCACAAGCCTCATGGATTACTCTTCATCCAAAAGAAGAAAGGTAGAAGCAAAGGTATGAGAACTCATCTTCTTAATCAAATTTAGTTCCCATCACAATGGCTATTTAATCTAAATTATCATATTCTACCCATGTGAGGAATAAATTCTTTATTGGACTTAAAACAGCTAGACGTGCATTCAATCACATTCTCAAAAAATGCACTTGTCCATTAGAATCTAATTCATGCCTTTGCTATATTTGTTTTCATATTGATATGCTTCTAAGTTATGATGTCAAAATTCAATATGAAGAAGTAAACCTCCTATGATTGATCAAAATGTTTAAAAGGTGAATATTCCTCTTTTCTAACGATGCGCACTTTTATTAAGAATTTTACTTTATGTCTGTGTGTCTTGTGGATGATGAATTGTTTATATTTATTATCTAAAAGATGTCATCCTTCATCATATACTCCCTTGTGTTATTAACATCTTTTTTGAGTATTTTCAATGAGTTTGGAAGGAAAAAGAAGCCACTGCAAAGGGAGGACTCTCAAATGAAAGAGGAGGACATCAAGAACAACACCACCTACTTCTTCAAAACAATCAATGATGTAGTTGTAAGCATTCTAAACCTTTTTCATTGTGAGAATACCAGGCCTAAGTTGTTTATTGCAAATTTTATGAGCCTTGATCAAGATGTATAATGCTTCTCCCTATTTGCTTTTAAAGAAAATGCATCCAATTCATTCAAATTCTTGATGCATATCTTTAGGGGGAGTCTTTTTCTATATCTTGATTATGATGAGACTATCACTTTATGTTGGTAATTTCATATAGTCTCTTGCATGAGAATGAGTTTCTCATGATGTATGCTACTATTTTTCAGTTCTTATCTTTCATTCTAAAGTAGCATATTTGCTGGATTCTCCTACTCTAAGCTTAATTAATAATCTGATGCGTATGTTGTTCTTTTGATCACATCTGTTATTTGTTTGATCATTGAATGACTTCAATTAACAATCATGTTTCTTAGTGCCGTATATACTATCAATCGATATCTCTCTTGATTCATCATATGTGTGAAATTTAGTCCCAGCACACCTGGTGATTATGCTCGCGCCCGGGTCCCTAAAACCCGGGTGTGACAATTTCAGAAGTTTAGGGCCTAAAAATGCATTTTAAGACTTGACGGCCTAAATGACACTCTGAGATAAGTTGAAGGACCGCCATGCATTTTACTCACAATCAATTCCTTTGTGGTTCTTAAAAAGACAATTGATAATACATTGAGGTGGTAAAAGGAAGGTGGCTTAACATGCAAACCGTGAGCTAAGAAGCCATAAAATGAGCCAAAGGATGATCTTCAGGTACAACATAGGACTGGACAAATCAAATGGCAACAAATTATTGTATCCAATCTCAGCCTTATTAGCGAAGCAAATATTGTCATCACTCATCAGTCCTCACTCCCCGGATTGTTCGTTCAATCATGCAATTATTCTACACATTATTAGTGCTTAGAAGCTCCTATTAAGCCTGTATAGATACAATGTAGCCCTCTCTCCACAGTCAGTTCAAAAAAATATTGGATGATTTTAGCCATTTGGTCTACACAGCAGATAAGGGTATATGTTCAATTTCATGTGTGGTACAGGAGCAAGGACAATGCATAAATAAAATACGAGAAGCAGTTAAAAAGATGGTTATTATTAGGTAATGGTACATATGATTTATAATCTATCTTCAAAGTAAATAATGCCAGGGTCCCTTCTAGTTTCTGACACCGAAAATTCAGTATCCAGTTCCTCCAACAGCAGAAACAAAATGCAAGCTGCACTGAGTTCTCAGTAGAAAACTCTATATGAACTCAGCTTCACATTAGAGAAAGCTACCATGTGTTATGAAAAAACAAGTGGGAGAAAACCTCTTATTCAGAGATTTCATAATACCGATGAACTGTTCAACTAAAAATATTAACATCTTATAACGCTAAATGTCATAACACCGCTAAAAATACCAAGACGACATGCAGTGATAATTAGACAATTCGAATTTTGTTGAATACAGAAATGGCACTCTGAATTAGCCTGAGACAAAATACAACATAATGTTTCAAGGCCTTTAAACAGGATGTTTGATTTCTGACAGACAAATCTATAAAAATGCACATATCACCACTGATGAGAACTCATACCAGAGAGCACTCGTTATCAGCAACAGATCAATAGCAACAGTGTTGCTAGTGGATTAGCCCAGCAGATAGAAAAATAAGTTATTCACCTCATGTACGAATTAAACCTTAAATCCAATGAGACAGCTACAGGAACACAAAAAAAGGACTGCACCTTGTGACTGTCCAATGCCATCACGCTGAAGATGGCTCGTCCGTCCCTTTATTCACCTCAGTTCCGCCTCCACCGAGGTTTGGCGGATCACTGCCAACAGCGTCAGACACAAGAGAGACAGGGCGGTGCTCGATGACCTCGTCGATGAGCCCCCATTCATGTGCCTCCTCCGGGTCCATGAACATGTCCCTCTCCATACACTGCTCGATGCGGTCGATGGCCTGGCCCGTGTGCTTGGCATAGATCTTATTGAGCCGGTCGCGCACCTTGAGGATCTCCTTGGCGTGGATGGCGATGTCCGAGGCCTGCCCCGACGCGCCACCGGAGGGCTGGTGGATCATGACCCGCGCGTTCGGCAGCGCCCGCCTCTCTCCGCTCGCCCCCGCGGCGAGGAGTAGCGACGCCATGGAGGCGGCCTGGCCGATGCAGAGCGTGGTGACGGGGGAGCGGATGTACTGCATGGTGTCGTAGATGGCGAGGCCCGCCGTGACGACGCCCCCCGGGGAGTTAATGTAGAGGTGAACGGGCTTGGCGGGGTTCTCGGACTCGAGGAAGAGCAGCTGGGCGACGACGAGGGAGGCCGTGTCGTCGGTGATGGGGCCATGGATGCAGACGATGCGCTCCTTGAGAAGGCGCGAGAAGATGTCGTAGGCGCGCTCCCCGCGGGAGGTGTGCTCGATCACCATGGGCACCAGGCCGTACTCGCGGCGCGGGATGTAGCCCGACGCCGGAAGCGACGGGGTGTGCGGGGGGGACGAGGAGAAGAATGCCCGCGGGGCGACGGCGGCGATGCGGCGCAGCATGGCGGTGGCGGCGCTAGGGTTTAGGGGGTTAGATTTGGGCACTGGCGCCGCAGCGATTAGACGAGGTTGGGACGGGGAGGTAGGGGGTAGTGTCAGACAAGTGGGACCAGGGGGCCGCATGGTGGGGCAGGGAGGTGGCCAGGTGGGTTTCAACTTTCAATGGAGTCCATTGGTGGCGCCGTGCCGCCGTGGCTTGTGGGGGAGGCTTGTAGGTGAGACCGAATTTTTTTTGCATTTTGGCACTTTTTCAGAAAAAAATTAACGTTTGACCTAAAAAAATTTTAATATCATTTTTGGATCTTTTGCTCGGCGCCATAGCCTACGGCGCCGAAGTAACACAGCTCGGCGCCATAGGCTATGGCGCTGATATATCCGCTGCGCTGGCATAACTCGGACACCGTGACGCCAACGTGGTACCGAGCTCGGCGCCACAGATCTTGGCGCCGAGCTCGGTGTCTAAATATGAGCTAGCCACTCGTCCGATGCTGACATGCAGTAGTGCCATAGTACGGCCCTTACTGGCATGACTCATGAGTAGTACGCGCAGTGAGGTGACGGGTTGTTGTTGGGCTCATGCATGGTGCATGCAAAGGACAGCCTAGCTTCTGCAGCTGACGTGACTTTGGTAGTGGGGGAGGCGCTGTCGGTCTCTCAAGTGAAGTGATCGATGTCTTCATGGTGTTATATATATATATATATATATATATATATATATATATATATATATATATATATATATATATATATATATATATACTGCCGGCCTAATATTAGTTACTTGTTGATATAAACATTACCAGAACTAATTAAGATCAGCTAATAGCTACCCAAATACTTAGCGAAAAATTGTTTATATCGTGTCCAAACAACACATTGCTCTTAGTTGTACTTCATCCGTTGATCCATTAAAAAAAACAACCATCAAAAGTTCACATACGTTGATACAGTTTCCATTATAATGTTAGAGTACAGTGTATAAAAACACAGAGACACGTGTGAGGTGGGCTGCTTGAGGTCGAGGGATCTGGTGTCGTGGGTCGTCGTCGTCAGGGACAGGATGGGTTTATACACTATGGGCGTTCAATACTTTTTTTTTCTTTGTCACTGATTTATTTTTTTTATTGTCCAAATTTATTTCTCATCCGGATTAGATTTTTAGTTTATGTCACACTTGTGTCGAAGCTAGCTAGCTAGCCATCTGGTCGCGTGTGTGGGTGACCACCCATACCCTGCACTTGGAGTACACTACACGTATTCTTTGTCCTCCCTCCGTCCAGCGAGTGGAGTCGTGTTATTTGAAACTTGGAGCTATAGCTAGCTTAGGCTAGGACTGCTGGGAGGGGAAAGGGCATGCAGGGGACTATCGTCATGCGCTCGTTCTTTACACTAAAATAAGATTGTTATTAGTACAACTGTCGGGGACCATAATTAGGGGTACCCTCAAGACGCCTAATTCTCAGCTGGTAACCCCCATCAGCATAAAGCTGCAGAGGCCTGATGGGTTTGATTAAGTCAGGGATCAGTCCATACGAGTGACTTGACCACGCCACGCCCGAGCCTAGCCTCGGGCGAGGGCAGCCGACCCTAAGATGACTCCGTCTCGCCTGAGGCCTCCTCTTTCACGGCAGACGCATCTCCGGCTCGCCCTAGGCCCCGCCTTCGATAAGAAGAAACCCTGACTAAATCACCGCGCCAACCGACCGAGTCACCGGGGCGTTTAACGCAAAAGGTAAGACCAACGGGCGACCAGACTTCGCCAGAGGTGCCATAGGAGGCTCCGCCCGACCCAGGGCTCGGACTCGGGCTAAGGCCCCGGAAGACGGCGAACTCCGCTCCGCCCGACCCAGGGCTCGGACTCGGGCTAAGGCCCCGGAAGACGGCGAACTCCGCTCCGTCCGACCAAGGGCTCGGACTCGGGCTAAGGCCCCGGAAGACGGCGAACTCCGCTCCGCCCGACCCCAGGGCTCGGACTCGGGCTAAGGCCCCGGAAGACGACGAACTCCGCCTCGCCCGACCCAGGGCTCGGACTCCGCCTCGGCCTCTGCCGAACGATCTCCGCCTCGCCCGACCCAGGGCTCGGACTCTGCCTCTGTCTTGCAGGACGGACTCGACCTCGGCTTCGGAGGAACCTCCACGACGCCCGACCTAGGACACGAGACCGCCACGTCAACAGGAAGCGTCATCATCACCCTGCCCTGAGCCGACTTGGGTCGCAGAGAACAAGACCGGCGTCCCATCTGGCCAGCTACGCCAGATAGGCAATGATGGCGCCCCGCTAGATCATGACGACGGCGGCTCTCAGCTCCCTTACGAAAGCAGGAGAACGTCAGCAAGGGCCCAGCCACTTCGACAGCTGTCCCCCCGTCCGGCTCCGTTACTCCTCCAACAGCCACGACGCCACAACAACAGGGTGCCAAGATCTCTCCGGCTGCCACCTTGGCATGTACATAGGGCGCTAGCTCTCCCTCGCTAGACACGTAGCACCTTGCTACACCCCCATCTTGTACACCTGGATCCTCTCCTTACGACTATAAAAGGAAGGACCAGGGCCTTCTTAGAGAAGGTTGGCCTCGCGGGGACGAAGGGCAGGGGCAGGCGCTCTCTCGGGGCCGCTCGCTCCCCTCACCTCGCGCGGACGCTTGTAACCCCCTACTGCAAGCGCACCCGACCTGGGCGCGGGACGAACACGAAGGCCGCGGGAATTCTCCGACTCCCTCACGACCCGGCTCCGGCCACCGACCTCTCTCTCTGTTCCCCCCTTCGCGCTCGCCCACGCGCTCGACCCATCTGGGCTGGGGCACGCGGCACTCTCACTCGTCGGCTCGGGGACCCCCCGGTCTCGGAACGCCGACAGTTGGCGCGCCAGGTAGGGGCCTGCTGCGTGTTGACGTTCGATCTCCCGTCAAGCTCCAGATGGGCAGTCCCCAACGACCTCTTCAACCCGGGACGGTGCTCCGTTTCGGGAACCTCGAGTTCATGTCTCTCAACGGCAACTACGACATGATACTCCTTCCACCGCCGCGCGACAGCGACATTGGTGGCGGACAGCCCGCCCGCCGGCGGCGGAATCGACGACGTCTTTCCCGCGTGGGGGAAGGACAACTTTCGAGCTCGCCCCATCCTCTCCCTCGCCATCGGAGGAGGAGGAGGCGGGGCAACCGGGGCCGAGCGGGAGATCGCGCTCCGACGGCTGTCGAGCAAATCGACATCCCCGGCGCCTCAATGGAGGACACGCCAAGCGTCGCCCTCGCGTTCGAGGCAAACGCGAGCGCCATCCCCCCGCAACACGTCGACCCCGAGCAAGTGGACGACGCCAGCACGCTCACGGAGGGCCTGCAGGACGTCGCCCTCGTACCCAAGACGACGGCGCGGTCAGCCCCCGACTTGACTTCATCGCCCCTCGTCGACAAAAAGGTACCGACTGCTACCCATCTTTCGTCATTTCGACTCGGCCTCAACCCGCCTAGCGACCTCGCTTTGGCGGGCGCTCACATTGAGGCGAGTGCAACCTCTCTGGGGTTTCGTGTGCGGTCGCCTTGGGACCGATTGACGAGTGTCTCGACCTACGGACCCTCTGGGTCCGAGGAAGATGACGACCCCAGCATCTGCTGGGATTTCTCCGGATCTGGCAACCCTAGTGCCATGCGGGACTTCATGACCGCATGTGACTACTGCCTCTCCGACTGTTCCGACGGCAGCCGCAGCCTTGGCGACAAGGACTGCGGCCCGAGTCGCGAATGTTTCCACATCGAGCTAGGGGATCCCTCCGGAGGCGGCTGTCTCGGCATGCCGGAGGATGGTGATCCCCCTAGGCCAGCGCCTCGCGCCGACATCCCGCGGGAGCTAGCTGTGGTCCCCGTTCCGGCGGGGGGTCACGACCCACAGCTCGAGCAAGTCCGCGGGGCGCAGGCCGGGCTCGATGAGGGAGCAGGAGCGCTCGAGGCAATCCGCCAGAACATCGGGCAGGTATGGGCAAGCCAACCCCCGGCCGGAGGAATACGTCACCTGCCCCAAGGTCTCCAGCACCGCATCGCCAACGATGCCAGGGACAGACCGCCACCCGCATCCGGCGGAACCGGTCAGGACCTGGCCGCCGCAGCGATGCTCCTCCGCGCGATGCCGGAGTCATCAACCACCGAGGGTCGGCGAATCCAGGGAGAACTCAAGCATCTCCTGGAAGGCGCTGCGGCCCGGCGGGCCGAGAGCTCTGCCTCCCGAAGGCAGGGATACCCCTCGGAACCTCGTGCCGCGACTTCCCGACTCACGCGGGAAGCCTCGGTCTACACCGGGCGCACGCGCAACACCGCGCCTGCGGCCCCGGGCCACCTCGGCGACGAGCACCCTCATCGTGACCGTCGGGCACGCCTCGACGAAAGGGTGCGCCGAGGCTACCACCCCAGGCGTGGGGGACGCTACGACAGCGGGGAGGATCGGAGTCCCTCGCCCGAACCACCCAGTCCGCAGGCCTTTAGCCGAGCCATTCGGCGGGCGCCGTTTCCGCCCCGATTCCGACCCCCGACTACTATCATGAAGTACTCGGGGGAGACGAGACCGGAATTGTGGCTTGCGGACTACCGCCTGGCCTGTCAACTGGGTGGGACGGACGATGACAACCTCATCATCCGAAACCTCCCCCTGTTTCTCTCCGACACCGCTCGTGCCTGGTTGGAGCACCTGCCTCCGGGGCAGATTTCCAACTGGGAAGATTTGGTCCAGGCTTTCGCCGGGAACTTCCAGGGCACGTACGTGCGCCCCGGGAATTCCTGGGACCTCCGAAGCTGTCGGCAACTGCCAGGAGAGTCTCTTCGGGACTACATCCGGCGGTTCTCGAAGCAGCGCACCGAGCTGCCCAACATCACCGACTCCGATGTCATCGGCGCGTTCCTCGCCGGCACCACCTGCCGCGACCTGGTGAGCAAGCTGGGTCGCAAGACCCCCACCAGGGCGAGCGAGCTGATGGACATCGCCACCAAGTTCGCCTCCGGCCAGGAGGCGGTAGAGGCCATCTTCCGAAAGGACAAGCAGCCCCAGGGCCGCCCGTCGGAAGATGCTCCCGAGGTGTCTACTCCGCGCGGCGCCAAGAAGAAAGGCAGGAGGAAGTCGCAAGCGAAATGCGACGTTCCCGATGCAGACCTTGTCGCCGCCGCCGAGCACAAGAACCCTCGGAAGCCCCCCGGAGGTGCTAACCTCTTCGACAAGGCACTCAAGGAGACGTGCCCCTACCATCAGGGGCCCGTCAAGCACACCCTCGAAGAGTGCGTTATGCTTCGGCGCCACTTCCACAGGGCCGGGCCACCCGCAGAGGGTGGCAGGGCTCACGACGACGACAAAAGGGAGGATCGCCAAGCAGGAGAGTTCCCAGAGGTCCGCGATTGCTTCATGATCTACGGAGGGCATGCGGCAAACGCCTCGGCTCGGCATCGTAAGCAAGAGCGTCGGGAGGTCTGCTCGGTGAAGGTGGCGGCGCCAGTCTACCTAGACTGGTCCGACAAGCCCATCACCTTCGATCGGGACGACCACCCCGACCACGTGCCGAGCCCGGGGAAGTACCCGCTCGTCGTCGACCCCGTCATCGGCGACGTCAGGCTCACCAAGGTCCTGATGGATGGAGGCAGCTGCCTCAACATCATCTACGCCGAGACCCTCAGGCTCCTGCGCGTCGACCTGTCATCCGTCCGAGCAGGCGCTGCGCCCTTCCACGGGATCATTCCCGGGAAGCGCGTCCAGCCCCTCGGACAGCTCGACCTCCCTGTTTGCTTCGGAACACCCTCCAACTTCCGAAGGGAGACTCTGACGTTCGAGGTGGTCGGGTTCCGAGGAACCTACCACGCAGTGTTGGGGAGGCCATGCTACGCGAAGTTCATGGCCATCCCCAACTACACTTACCTGAAGCTCAAGATGCCGGGCCCCAACGGGGTCATCACCGTCGGTCCCACGTACAAACACGCATTCGAATGCGATGTGGAGTGCGTGGAGTACGCCGAGGCCCTCGCCGAGTCCGAGGCCCTCATTGCCGACCTAGAAAGCCTCTCCCGAGAGGTGCCAGACGTGAAGCGGCATGCCGGCAACTTCGAGCCAGCGGAGACGGTTAAGGCCGTCCCTCTCGATCCCAGTGGCGACACCTCCAAGCAGATCCGGATAGGTTCCGGGCTCGACCCCAAATAGGAAGCAGTGCTCATCGACTTTCTCCGCGCAAACGCCGACGTTTTTGCGTGGAGTCCCTCGGACATGCCCGGCATACCGAGGGATGTCGCCGAGCACTCGCTGGATATTCGGGCCGGAGCCCGGCCGGTCAGACAGCCTCTGCGCCGATTCGACGAGGAAAGGTGCAGGGTGATAGGTGAGGAGGTCCACAAGCTGATGGCAGCAGGGTTCATTAAAGAGGTATTCCATCCCGAATGGTTTGCCAACCCTGTACTTGTGAGGAAAAAAGGGGGGAAGTGGCGGATGTGTGTAGACTACACTGGTCTCAACAAAGCATGTCCGAAGGTCCCCTACCCTCTACCTCGCATCGACCAAATTGTGGACTCCACTGCAGGGTGCGAAACCCTGTCTTTCCTCGATGCCTACTCAGGGTATCATCAAATCAAGATGAAAGAGTCCGACCAGCTCGCGACTTCTTTCATCACGCCCTTCGGCATGTACTGTTATGTCACAACGCCGTTCGGTTTGAGGAACGCGGGTGCAACGTACCAGCGGTGCATGAACCATGTGTTCGGCGAACACATTGGTCGCACGGTCGAGGCCTACGTCGATGACATCGTAGTCAAGACGAGGAAAGCCTCCGACCTTCTCTCCGACCTCGAACTGACATTCCGGTGTCTCAAGGCGAAGGGCGTCAAGCTCAATCCCGAGAAGTGCGTCTTCGGGGTGCCCCGAGGCATGCTCTTGGGGTTCATCGTCTCCGAGCGGGGCATCGAAGCCAACCCGGAGAAGATCGCAGCGATCACAAACATGGGGCCCATCAAGGACTTAAAAGGCGTACAGAGGGTCATGGGATGCCTCGCGGCCTTGAGCCGTTTCATCTCGCGCCTCGGCGAAAGAGGCCTGCCCCTGTACCGCCTCTTAAGGAAGGCCGAGTGCTTCACTTGGACTCCCGAGGCCGAGGAAGCCCTCGGGAACCTGAAGGCGCTCCTCACCCAGGCGCCCATCTTAGTACCCCCAGCTGATGGAGAAACCCTCCTGGTCTACGTCGCCGCAACCACTCAGGTGGTCAGCGCCGCGATCGTAGTCGAAAGGCAGGAAGAAGGGCATGCCTTGCCCGTTCAGAGGCCAGTTTACTTCGTCAGCGAAGTGCTGTCCGAGACCAAGGTCCGCTACCCACAAGTCCAGAAGCTGCTATATGCAGTGATCCTGACGAGGCGAAAGCTGCGACATTACTTCGAGTCCCATCCGGTGACTGTGGTGTCATCCTTCCCCCTGGGGGAGATCATCCAGTGCCGAGAAGCCTCGGGGCGGATCGCGAAGTGGGCGGTGGAAATCATGGGCGAGGCAATCTCGTTCGCCCCTCGGAAGGCCATCAAGTCCCAGGTACTAGCGGA
Organism: Zea luxurians; assembly: GCA_029449295.1. Taxonomy (NCBI): domain Eukaryota; kingdom Viridiplantae; phylum Streptophyta; class Magnoliopsida; order Poales; family Poaceae; genus Zea; species Zea luxurians. The sequence continues at coordinate 1,626,271 of JAOPSE010000144.1, forward strand.
TTTCGTAGCCGAATGGGTCGATACCCAGTTGCCAACGGCTCCGATCCAACCAGAGCTCTGGACCATGTTTTTCGACGGGTCGCTGATGAAGACGGGAGCTGGCGCGGGCCTGCTTTTCGTCTCGCCCCTCGGAAAACACCTGCGCTACGTGCTCCGCCTCCATTTCCCGGCGTCCAACAACGTGGCTGAGTACGAGGCTCTGGTCAACGGATTGCGAATCGCCATCGAGCTAGGGGTCCAACGCCTCGATGCGCGTGGCGACTCGCAGCTCGTCATCGACCAAGTCATGAAGAACTCCCTCTGCCGCGACCCGAAAATGGAGGCCTACTGTGAGGAGGTTCGACGCCTGGAAGACAAGTTCTACGGGCTCGAGCTTAACCACATCGCCCGGCGCTACAATGAGACTGTGGACGAGCTGGCGAAGATAGCCTCGGGGCGAACGACGGTTCCCCCGGACGTCTTCTCCCGGGATCTGCACCAACCCTCCGTCAAGATAGGCGACGCGCCCGAGCCCGAAGCACCCTCGGCCTCGTCCGAGGTGACCTCGGCCCAGCCCGAGCCATCCTCGGCTCACCCCGAGGAACCCTCGGAGCCCGAGGGCGAAGCGCTGCGCATCGAGGAGGAGCAGAACGGGGTCATGCCAGATCAAGATTGGCAAACCCCGTACCTGCAATATCTCCGCCAAGGAGAACTGCCCCTCGACCGAGCCGAGGCTCGGCGGGTAGCGCGACGCGCCAAATCGTTCGTCTTGCTGGGCGATGAGAAGGAACTCTACCACCGAAGCCCCTCGGGCATCCTCCAGCGATGCATCTCCATCGCCGAGGGTCAGGAACTCCTGCAGGAAATACACTCGGGGGCTTGCGGTCATCATGCAACACCTCGAACCCTCGTCGGGAACGCTTTCCGCCAAGGCTTCTACTGGCCAACGGCGGTGGCTGACGCCACTAGAGTTGTCCGCGCCTGCGAAGGGTGCCAATTCTATGCGAAGCAGACCCACCTGCCCGCTCAGGCTCTGCAGACGATACCCATCACCTGGCCCTTTGCTGTGTGGGGTCTGGACCTCGTCGGCCCTCTGCAGAAGGCGCTCGGGGGCTACACGCACCTGCTGGTCGCCATCGACAAATTCTCCAAGTGGATCGAGGTCCGACCCCTGAACAGCATCAGGTCCGAGCAGGCGGTGGCGTTCTTCACCAATATCATCCATCGCTTCGGGGTCCCGAACTCCATCATCACCGACAATGGCACCCAGTTCACCGGCAAAAAATTCTTGGATTTTTGCGATGATCACAACATCCGGGTAGACTGGGCCGCCGTAGCACACCCCATGTCGAATGGGCAGGTAGAACGTGCCAATGGCATGATTCTACAGGGGCTCAAGCCTCGAATTTACAATGATCTCAACAAGTTCGGCAAGCGATGGATGAAGGAACTCCCCTCGGTGGTCTGGAGCCTGAGGACGACGCCAAGCCGAGCCACGGGTTTCACGCCGTTCTTCCTGGTCTACGGGGCCGAGGCCGTCTTGCCCACGGACCTGGAATACGGCTCCCCGAGGACGAGGGCCTACAACGAAGAAAGCAACCAAGCTAGCCGAGAAGACTCGCTGGACCAGCTGGACGAGGCTCGGGACAGGGCCTTACTACACTCAGCGCGGTATCAGCAGTCCCTGCGACGCTACCACGCCCGAGGGGTCCGACCCCGAGATCTCCAGGTGGGCGACCTGGTGCTTCGGCTGCGGCAAGACGCCCGAGGGAGGCACAAGCTCACGCCCCCCTGGGAGGGGCCGTTCATCATCGCCAAAGTACTGAAGCCCGGAACGTACAAGCTGGCCAACAGTCAAGGCGAAGTCTACGGCAACGCTTGGAACATCCAACAGCTACGTCGCTTCTACCCTTAAGCTGTTTCCAAGTTGTTCATATACCTCGCACCCACGCAAAGTTTAGTCAACAAGGAAGGGTCAGCCTCGCCTCGGCAGAGCCCGACCCTCCCTCGGGGGCTAAAAGGGGGGAAACCCCCTCTGCGTCAAAATTTTCCTCGAACAAAAAATCTCTTTCACCAGAACATCTTTCGTGCTTTTTGACTACTTCGAAAAGCGGGTCCTGGAAACGACGGGGTACACGTAAGCAGTCAAGGCTGACCGAGCCGAGGGACTCCTACGCCTCCGGGATACGGATACCTCACTCATCACCTTCTGCGATAAGTAACTCGCGCTCGGATAAGGCGAATCCGCGGATCGAACGAGTCTTTACGTACGGAAGCTCTTCTGTCGAAGCGATTCTTCGAGCCTTCTCGACCAAGTCGGTGACAGGGCTTCATGGGCGGGTAAAAGTACGCGTAAGCGGCGAGGCCGACCGAGCCGAGGGACTCCCACGCCTCCGGGATACGGATACCTCACTCATCACCTTCCGCGAAAAGCAACTCTCGCTCGCACTAACATCCCTGCTACCGACAAAAAGTCCAGATACTCGAAACAAGAGGAAAAGAGATGCAGCTTTACAACGCAACAAGGGTATGTGGTCTGGCCTCAAACGGCCGCGCAAGGCCCACGCTACAAGACGATTTGACCCTGCAGGCTCGGATCTTGACGCTGGAAGAGGGCGACGACACCCTCGGCATCGACAGCACCTTCGGCAAGGCCCGACCTAGCCTCGGGCGGCGACGCGGTCCGAGGGCCTCCGCTCCGAAGGACGACGTCATCACCACGCTCGAGCAATCTCTGCCAGGGACTTCTCCGAGAACCCGGCCCGAGCGGACGGCTCGGCCGGCCACCTCCGGGGCCTCGGCCGACCACCTTCCGAGGGCGCCAGCTCGGTCCGAAGCCTCGGCTGAACAGCTCCGACGTCGATCCTGCCAACGGACAACCCGGCTAGGCTCCGGCCAACCAGGTTTCATTTCCGAGCCAACAACGCCTCTGCTCATGCTGATATCGCTACCCCTGGCCTCGGCTCGTCGAAGAGCGGCCGAGGGGTCTCTTTAACTAAGCTAGAGGAGCCTCGGACAACAGGTCCGACCGAGCCGAGGGATTCCTACGCCTCCGGGATACGGATACCTCACTCGTCACCTTGACACGGGGCAACTCACGCTTGGTAAAGCGGTTCAGACAATCAGCGGACGAGTCTTAGCGCTCGGGAATGAGGAAAAAACACGGCTCTGTGCCGGAGTTACATACATGTTCAGGCCCCGAAAGCCGAGATGAACAAAAAACCCGGCACTCAAAGTGCCGTTACAAACGGAACTCCGGTTCCCCCCCCCCGCAGGTACGAACAACCCCACTCGATGGGGGTGGGCCTGCGGGGCAGCAGAAGACCGACGAACGGCGCGTCGCCGCCCACCCCGGCAGCAGCGACGATGAAGACGTCTGTCCTGGAGGGCCCAACAGCAGCAGTGATGGCCTCAGGGCGGATGCTGCTGCTGGGAGGCCCCCGCCCTTGCCCAAACTCGAGAGGCAAGGACGGACAGAAGGCCGTAGAGTCGAAGGTCGGTCCGTGGCCAACCTCGGCTATCGCGCCGACGGAAGAACCTCTTCCAGCTGCCGTGGCGGGAGGCGGCACCGGGAGCGGCTCCGAGAGTGCTCGGCTCAGAGAGCCGGGCACGCTGCAGCTGTTGGCGCCACGGACGACTCCCGCCCTTCCCCCCGATCACTGAGGGAAGGAGCGGGTCACCACCCGCGCAGGGGCCAACCCCGACCCGGCACACGCCCCTCCTCAGCCCTGGTGATGAAAATCCTTGAGGCTGAGGAAGGGGCGGATGCCGCAGCCCGGCTCACTTTCCCCCACCATCAAGCCGGAAGTCACCACCCTGGGTGACCGCCGGTGGAGGGGTGCAGCCGGGCTGCATGATGAAAATCCTTGAAGCCGAACGATGGCTGAAAGGTACCAACTCCCACGGAGTTGCGTTCCTCCGGCGATGGAGCGAAAAGACGGCGGTTTCCCCCCATCCGGGGGCTCGGAAGATGGAGAGACACAATGCATAGGGGAGGAAGGAGACATGGTTACCTCACGAAGGGGGTCGCCCTCCTTTTAAAGGCAACTTCCCCTGCTTGCGCCCTCAACCGTCACGGGCTGAGTCTTCTCCAACACGCCTCCAAAGCCCTTCCCTGCGGCGCGGGGGCTGGGGCCCGCCTGTCATGCAGACCGGCCCTAAGCAGAAGAAGCCGAACCGCCGCGCACGACGCACGCGACCACCCAGCGGTTACAAGTGACCTCCACTTTTGCCCGGACCAGCGGGCGAAAGGGGCAGGCGGCCATGCAGGCGGCCATGCAGGCGGCATGCAACCGCGCCAAGTGGACGCGCCTCTCCGATTCCTGACAGGCCAGCGCGACGGCTCAAGCCCACGCGTCGTGCAACTGGCGCGCCGGGCGCTGCATGCGAACCGCTATGCCACTCGCTCCACCACCGCACCTCCTCGATTGCGGAACCGATACCGCGATTCGAGGCGACCCAGCCCGCGACCCGGCAGCGCTAGCCTGGCGCAGCGGTCAAAAGCGGTCAAAAATGGGCCGGCAGTGATGACGGTGGCAGGCGCGCGAGAGCAGCGGTCACGCCATCTGCCAAGCTCATGTCCCATCCGGAGGCAGCAAGAGAACCCCCTCTCACGGCGTGAAGATGGCGCGCCCGTGACCCGTACCTCGAACGGCTCGCACACGCGCAACGGCAACCTCGTCAACTACTCGCCCCGGCGCATTAACTCCGCGGCTCGACGGACAACGCTACGGGCGGGAGCGGCTGGCGACGTTTCGCCTTCGCCAAAACGACCACGCCGAAAAAGGTACGCCACGACGTTCAATTTCGAATCCTTTTTCCCTTTTCCTTCTTTCTCTATCTCTTGCGACAGGGACCGAGAAGGGGGATAACCCCAAAGGGATCCTTCCCCGTGAAGGAACTAGGCTCCGAGCCTCCCTACTGATCAGGGGTTCGAAGGCTGGCCCCTCGAGGGGTTCAACAGCCGCCTCAGATCGCGTGGGCCCGACACCCACTACTGATCAGGGGTTCGAAGGCTGGCCTGTCGAAGGGTTCACAGTCGCCTCAGACGCCGAGCGAGGGATGACCAGGGGTACGTTCGATACATAACCAAGGCTCGGGCTGCGCTCCCGAGGTACCCTAGGACATTTCCGAGACCAGCGGGAACGACTCTGTAACGGAATCCCATCGGAGGGAGGCAACGAGCCCTCGGACCCCGTCGCTAGGGGACCGGGTCCGGCAGATCACCCGCAGGTACTTTTGGGCGTGCCTCCGGGCCCCTAGCCGACCCCCAACGAACGGGGCACGGACGTCCACTCGGATTACCCGATTGCAGCTCACCGGAGACACCATGTTCGGTGCCCATCGAGGGTAACATGGCGCACTCCCCCCCTCCTCCTTGCGGAAAGGCGACGTAGGGGCGTATATAAAAAGTCGAGTCTGTCCCTGATCGTCCTCTCGCTCCGTGCGAAGGCTCGGGGGCTGCTCTCGCAAACCCGGCTCCGGCCGAACCGTTGACAGCGTCAACATACCAGCCCGAGAACTTGGGCCCCGACAGTGCACCTGGGTTACGCCCTGCTCGCATGAGGGAACCGCCAGACCAGCCGAGGCATTACGCAAGGCATTAAGACCTCGAAGGAGTGAAACCACTCCTCCGAGGCCTCGGGGGCTACACCCGGCGGGTGCGCTCGCGCGCACCCACCGGAACAAAGTACCACCGAGAAAGGCTGGTCCCCTTGCAAAAAAGTGCGACGCAAGCCTCCAAGCGAGTGTTAACACTCTCTTCGAGGCTCGGGGGCTACTGTCGGGGACCATAATTAGGGGTACCCTCAAGACGCCTAATTCTCAGCTGGTAACCCCCATCAGCATAAAGCTGCAGAGGCCTGATGGGTTTGATTAAGTCAGGGATCAGTCCATACGAGTGACTTGACCACGCCACGCCCGAGCCTAGCCTCGGGCGAGGGCAGCCGACCCTAAGATGACTCCGTCTCGCCTGAGGCCTCCTCTTTCACGGCAGACGCATCTCCGGCTCGCCCTAGGCCCCGCCTTCGATAAGAAGAAACCCTGACTAAATCACCGCGCCAACCGACCGAGTCACCGGGGCGTTTAACGCAAAAGGTAAGACCAACGGGCGACCAGACTTCGCCAGAGGTGCCATAGGAGGCTCCGCCCGACCCAGGGCTCGGACTCGGGCTAAGGCCCCGGAAGACGGCGAACTCCGCTCCGCCCGACCCAGGGCTCGGACTCGGGCTAAGGCCCCGGAAGACGGCGAACTCCGCTCCGCCCGACCCAGGGCTCGGACTCAGGCTAAGGCCCCGGAAGACGGCGAACTCCGCTCCGCCCGACCAAGGGCTCGGACTCGGGCTAAGGCCCCGGAAGACGGCGAACTCCGCTCCGCCCGACCCCAGGGCTCGGACTCGGGCTAAGGCCCCGGAAGACGACGAACTCCGCCTCGCCCGACCCAGGGCTCGGACTCCGCCTCGGCCTCTGCCGAACGATCTCCGCCTCGCCCGACCCAGGGCTCGGACTCTGCCTCTGTCTTGCAGGACGGACTCGACCTCGGCTTCGGAGGAACCTCCACGACGCCCGACCTAGGACACGAGACCGCCACGTCAACAGGAAGCGTCATCATCACCCTGCCCTGAGCCGACTTGGGTCGCAGAGAACAAGACCGGCGTCCCATCTGGCCAGCTACGCCAGATAGGCAATGATGGCGCCCCGCTAGATCATGACGACGGCGGCTCTCAGCTCCCTTACGAAAGCAGGAGAACGTCAGCAAGGGCCCAGCCACTTCGACAGCTGTCCCCCCGTCCGGCTCCGTTACTCCTCCAACAGCCACGACGCCACAACAACAGGGTGCCAAGATCTCTCCGGCTGCCACCTTGGCATGTACATAGGGCGCTAGCTCTCCCTCGCTAGACATGTAGCACCTTGCTACACCCCCATCTTGTACACCTGGATCCTCTCCTTACGACTATAAAAGGAAGGACCAGGGCCTTCTTAGAGAAGGTTGGCCTCGCGGGGACGAAGGGCAGGGGCAGGCGCTCTCTCGGGGCCGCTCGCTCCCCTCACCTCGCGCGGACGCTTGTAACCCCCTACTGCAAGCGCACCCGACTTGGGCGCGGGACGAACACGAAGGCCGCGGGAATTCTCCGACTCCCTCACGACCCGGCTCCGGCCACCGACCTCTCTCTCTGTTCCCCCCTTCGCGCTCGCCCACGCGCTCGACCCATCTGGGCTGGGGCACGCGGCACTCTCACTCGTCGGCTCGGGGACCCCCCGGTCTCGGAACGCCGACAACAACTTTACAATACTTCTGCATATTCGGAGAGAGACTCCGATTTGATATCATCACGAGTTGCTAGATTTTGTCAGATCTTTCTCTATCGCTGCACGGCTCCACTGCTGTCTTTGCAGACGTGTACTACTCTATGTGCACCAATCGATGATAGCCCATCTGACCTTACATATACTAGTACTAAGAACCCATACTCCTACTGCTAGATACATGTCAGTCAATTAGACAGAGGAGTGGCTGTTGCTGTCCGGGCGGGTGGTCAGCCTACTTTTCCACCAGGTCGCAGTGCTACAACCGACCTCGGCGCCAAGATCTATGGCGCCGAGTTCGGTACCACATCGGCGTCACATCGTCTGTTTGGGCCAGCGCAGCACCTACCTCGGTGCCATAGCCTATGGTGTCGAGCTGTATTAACTCGGCGCCATAGGCTATGGCGCCGAGCAAAGGGTCCAAAAATGACATTAAAATTTTTTAGGGTCCAAACGTGATATTGTTTTAGATGAAAGGTTAAAATGCAAAAAATTCGGTAGGTGAGACGGCAGCGGAGGAGGAACAAATTGCGCTTGTGGTATCTATCCGGTAGGGCCCTAGGGGAGTGGGAGAGATAAGTGTGGTTGTTATCGGTTTTCTGTATGGGTTGGGCTTAAGTTCTTCCTCGAAGATCAGAAGATTGGTCCGTCAGGGAAAGAGAGAATTAGAAGATTGGGCCGTCAGGGGAATAGTTCCGTGTATATTTGTTTTAAAAGGTTTGCTCATATTTGACAGGGCTTGGCTCTAGCTTAAAAATAACTTTACCTTTACAAGTCGCTGCAGAAATCCTGTTTTTGCTATAGTTTATTAAAAGTTCTAATTTAATTTTAGTAATTAAGTGACACTGATGACTGATGGACTAATATTTTTTATGAGATGACTGAGCCAAGGTACAATAGACGAAGTTGATAAAATGCTAGAATATTATATAAATGCTGCTTACCACAAGATCCATATGCTTAACATGAAAAAGAGAAGAACACACTGGCCAGATTTCACTGATGCTCCTTTGTGGGGAAAGCGCTAGAGCTTAGTGAAACCCTTACGTTTGGTTTTAGTAATTAAGACAACTATTTTTTTACGAAGTGGCGAAGCCCCCTATTTCATTAAGAAATAGGAAAGTTTGAAACAACCGCAACCACGCAGCACACCAACCAAAAGGATCGAGCACGGCCAGAACCCTATCTAGACTCTAAACACTATCAAACTAGATCAGTGAAGAGCCTAAGATAGCAGATGAAGTTTGGCCTACGTTTAACTACATAAGACTTTTTATTTACAACTCAATCAGACAGGCAGAAGACACAAAAGGAACTGAACAAGTCAAACATCAAAAGACAAACAATCTCCATCACCATCTTCCAAGTTCCAGCTTCCATATCAACCAGAAATGCGTCTGTCTAGAGGACACCACCCAAAGGCCCGGCCGAATGCCTCACTTGCCGTCTTTCAGATTAGCTTGCTTCCTAGAACCACCATTTTTTGCTCCTTCTTTTTCTGACGAGTAGCCCAGGAGTCCAGCCAGAAGCAGCAAAGAAAAATGATGTTAGAAGGATCAAGCAAATGTTTATTTCTAAAGCACCAATCATTTCTAGTGCGCCAAATAGCCCAGAATAAAGCACCACAACCAAACAAAACCAAATTAGCAGTTTTGTCTTTTGGTTTACATAACCAGTTGTCATAAAGGTTGCTGATGCTACTCGAAATCAATCTCAAATTCAAGGCCACTTGAATCACTCTCCTCATATACTTCGCAATGGGGCAATGAAAGAACAGATGATCAATAGATTCATCAACCCCACAGAAACAGCAATCCAAAGGGCCATTCCAGTTCCTTTTCTTCAAGTTGTCCTTAGTAAGAATTTTATTTCTTATAACTAACCAAAAGAAAATCTTGATTTTTGAGGCAATTTAGATTTCCACAAAAACTTATATGGAATCAAAACTTGATCTTCCATTCTCTTTTTGTACATAGAATTAACAGAGAAGCCTTTTTTTCCCAGATTCCACATAATTTTGTCCTCCTGATCAGACAAAGACACCTGCTTACAACAACTTATCATTTCATCAAATAAAACCCTCAAATTACCCACAATCCTTCTTCTAAAAGTAAGAGCCTCAAAATTAGATGTGATTGCCTCATTAACAGTAATATCTTTGTCATAGGTCAAGTAAAAAGAACAGGAAACTGAACAGACAAAGGCAGATTACCAATCCAAATACTTTTCCCAAAACTAGTCTTCAGACCATCACCAACCACAGTTTTACAGAATTTATAAAAATTGTCACGCAAACTCAGGATTTTTTTCAGAAATGAGAATCACCTTGTTTTTGTTTAATCAAAATAAGGGGTTTTCCCTTAATATATTTACTGGCAATAATTTTTTGCCATAAGCCTTTCGAAGTTTCAATATTCCAAAGCCATTTAGATAATAAGGAATCATTCATAAACTCAAGATTCAGGACCCCCAATCCTCCTTGACTTTTGGGAGAGCACACTGACACCCAATCCACTAAATGAAATTTTTTGGACTGACGACCCCCTTGCCACAGAAGACGCCTCCTAAGAATATCAATTTTTTTGATAACCGACTTAGGGGCAGGATAAATCGAGAGCATATATAAAGGAACATTGGACAAGCAACTGTTTAAAAGAGTAAGTCTACCTCCAAGACTCAGGAATCTTCCCTGCCACCTAGCTAGTCTTTTTTCCAGCTTCTCAATCATGGGTACCCAAAGACTTTTATTTATTTTCTTCTTATCAATTGGCACCCCTAAATATTTCATATGAAGATTAACAATCGGACAAGTAAAGATATCAGCATACAAATAGTCAATCTCCTTAGCATTACCAAAGCACAAAATTTCACTTTTGTGAAAGTTAATTTTCAAGCCTGACATGCTTTCAAACAAACACAAAATGAATTTAAGATTTCTGGCCCCTTCTAAGCAATCTTGAATAAGAAAAATGGTATCATCAGCATATTATAAGCAGCAACACCCATTGTGAATGATATGAGGAATCAGACCCTCAATCAAACCCTCAACTTGAGCTTTCTGAATCATGCAAGCTAAACCATCAGCAACCAAATTGAACAGAAGGAGAGAAAATGGATCCCCTTGCCTAACCCCTTTGTGAGTAGTGAAATAAGGACCCAGATTATCATTAGTTTTGATGGCTACTTTACCACCACGCACAATCCTCATTACCCAATCACACCAAGTACTCCTAAAACCTTTTTTCTCCATCATAGTATAGAGGAAATGTCAATTTACCTTGTCATAGGCTTTTTCAAAATCAATTTTTAAAACCACTCCACTTTGATTTTTTCTCTTAACCTCATGAAGAATTTCATTGAGGGAGATGACCCCATCCATAATATATATGTTTTTAATGAAACCGTATTGAGAATCACTTATCACTTTTGTGATACAACTCGCAAGCCTGTTGTTCAGAACTTTGGAAATAATTTTGTAACACACATTCAAAAGACAGATAGGTCTAAAATTCTTCATGTCAGCCGCATTATCCACCTTAGGTAATAAAGTGACCATCCCATAATTCAGCCTTTCTATCTTAAGATTTCCAACATAAAAATCATTGAATAAATGTAAAATATCCAATTGAATCGTATCCCAAAAATTTTAAAAGAATTCAGCAGGAAAACCATCGGGACCAGGAGCACTATTATGCTTCATCTCGAAAATCACCTTTTTAATCTCATCAATAGAAAAAGGAGCCATCAAAAATGACCTTTCATTGTCCGACTACTGATTCATATTGAGGTTAGACATATTAATACTAGATAACACAGAAGGGCCAAAGAGATCTTTATAATAGGAAGAAGCAATTTTATTGATACCTTCAGCATCGTTCACAGAGACACCTTCATGATTTAAGAAGGGGATTTTAACCCTCCGCTTCCGACCTTTTGCAAGAAGGTGAAAGAATTTAGTATTCTCATCACCCTCATTGATGAATTTTTCTCTAGCAGTTTGCTTTTTTTGCAAATTTCTTCTTCCATGATTTTTTTCAGATTCCACTCCATATCGAGCTTTTCGATTCTTTCAGTATCCGAAATACCCATAATTTCGCATTTTTATCTAAAATGTCAATTTTTTCCATCAATTCTTTTTTTAATTTCAAATATCTACCTTCAACGTTAATATTCCAACCTTTTAACATTTTTTTCAACCGTTTTGTTTTTTCTTTCCAAATATCAATACTCTTTTTGCTTTTAACAGGCAGAGACCAATTTTTTTCAACCAAAGTCCTAAACTCAGGTCTCAGCCTCCAACATAGTTCATATCTAAATCTCTTTTAGCGGGAGAAGAAAAATTAGTTTTAAGACATAAAGGCACATGATCAGAAAATGATCTACTAAGACCAGAAACATTCACATTATTATAATGCAGATCTCACTCCGGGCTAACAAGAAATCTGTCCAACTTCTCATAAGTAGGTGGATTTCGATTATTAGACCAGGTAAAAAGCCTACCACAAAGATCCAATTCAATCAGCTCATGAACATCAATAATATAATTAAAAAGGGAACTCCACTTATTGGTACCCCCAGGCTTGTTCTTATCTGAATCTTTTCTAAGAATGTTAAAGTCTCCTCCAATCAACATGGGATGAGAGCACTTGGAACAGAAAGAGGACAATTCACTCAAGAATTTCTGTTTTTGATCATTTTGAGCAGCCCCATAAACATTGATAAAATTCCAAATAAATCTTGATTCTTTTTGAATCACCAGAGTCCGAATCATAAATTCACCCAACTCTTTCTCTCTAACATCAAACATGTCAGAATCAAACCCCACCAGCAAACCTCCCGACCTGCCATTAGGGGGAGACCAGACCCAAACGAAGTTCAACCAAGAATCTTCAAAGTCTTTCTTGTTGGTTTCTTGTAAACCAATAAAGTCAATTTTCTCTTTCCTAATAATATCCCGGAGGAATTCACTTTTCACTTATTTACCCAGACCCTGACAATTCCAAATCACACCAATCATTCTGAACAATTCAGGGTGTGCCCTTCAGTCTGACCTCTCCACTTAATATGGATGTTCCTATTATTGGGAGATTTACTAGCCTTTTTTTCCTTCTCACAGTTTTTTTCCTGTGACGAATTTTACGACCTTTTCTAAGGACCATAACATCATCAAGATCAGACAATTCATCATCCACACTATCATTATGAATATTATTATCCACATCAGAAGCAATGTAATCTACTTTGGAATTATCAACGTTAATCTTAACAGATTGAACAACTAAATTTTTCCTAGACAACTCTAAGGAATTAATCAGATTTAAATTTTCCACAGCATCATTAAAGGAAGAACCTAAATCAGCTCCAATTTTATGAGCCACATCCATAAGAACAACATTATCAGTATTAAGAACAGAGAAAGGATTGTACGACGTACCTTTGTTGATGAAAGCATCTTTAGCCATAGCTCTTGCAGCCGCCTTATCAGCAATCTTCATTTCTTCCGTAGATTCCAGTCTACTGCTCCTTCTAACTCCTTCTGCCAGATCACCTTCCATAGCTCCTCCTTTCTTAACTCCAGCATTATTACTAGCATCATCAGGAACATTTATATTCATTTTCTTTTTCTCTTGAGCGGGAGAAGGAATAAATTCATCATCCTTGATGAATTCCTCCAACTCCTGAGAATCCAACAAATCATCCTCACTTTTATTGTATTCTTCATCATCATTACCCTGACTATCAAGGTAACCTTTGGTTCCTTCAGAACCTTTCCCCAACTTCATACTTTCAGATTGTTCAGACAAGGACCCAGCAACATTGACATGACTGTAGGATACTTTTAAGGGGGATTTTCCCTTAACATCTCTACCAGAGTCTTCATCACCACTTTTGGCCTTTTTAATAGATTTACCAAGAGAGAGGTCACCAAATCCTTGTCTATCAACAGAAGCCCTCTTGCCCAGATTAATAGACTCATCATTCCACCCTTCATCAGTAATGTCGTCAATTTTAAAGAAAATGTCATACAGAAAAGGTTTGACACCAACTTCAATGATTGGGGGAATCATAGCAACACTCTTCACATGCACTTTGAATCTAACAATTTCTTTAGAGTTTAAAGAGGTAATATCCACTTCTTCCACAGCACCAATAGTAGATCCCAATTCACAGATAGCCTGGTAATTCTGGAGTTCTTCAGGCACGTTCTCAGCCACAATCTAAACCGAATGCAGTTTGGACTTGGGCTTAGCCTGAGAGCTCCAAGAAGATACAGAGATTTTTGCACCCGACAACTTCATTTTCAGTTCTGGGAAATTAATCATCTCATCCAACCTCTCTTGAGAGGGAAATTGCATTAGAAAACCAGAGTGACACTTGGTAGCTTTCCAAGTACGGCCCCAGGGGAAATGGAAACCGAAATCCTTCTCAAGATCCTCGGCCGAGATCAAACCCTCAACGATTTTAACCAGACCAATAAAACTGCGCTTCGGTTTGTTTGATAACGGCTTAGCGAAATGAGAAGAGTAAAACCCTAGCCCATCCGCCACCATCGCAACAATAGGCATGCTAGGTTTGTTCTGTTTGGGGAGAACGCACCGAGCGGTGTTGTGCGTTTCCTTGCGACAGATCTCACACCACAAAGATTTGAAGCACTCCCTAGCATGATGGCCATCCATACCACATTTTTGGCAGAAAACCCTACGCACCAATTCATTCTCAACTTTCAGAATGGTAGGGGAGGGGTTTTGAGGATACCTGGCTGGCCGCCATCGCCGGAAGCAGAGATAGGGATGTCATCCTTGCCATCAGGCTTTCCAGATCCAGTCTTCAACCGCCAGCTGAGACTCCAATTTTTCCCCACGACTGGGAACCTTGCGGAGCATCCTTTGGCCCCCACCGGTCCCAATTAGGGTTGCAATTCTTCGGATCCATCTGAACCGGATCAACCGAGCGACCCGGGAGAGGCCACTCCTCGGCAGGCGCCGGTGGACAAAATGGAGAGGAAATCCAACCACCGCAAAAACTATCGCACGACGAACACGGGAGAGACCAGAGGCGGGAAAGACGCGAAGCAAGATGAGGGAAAGAATGCGAACCTGTCGGCATTTCGACCCCGGGGGGTCCCTGGACCGATGAGTAAATTGTCGCTGCGTGTCCTAGCCCAGATGGGTCGGCGCGAGATGGAGACACAAGGGGGGAAAACAGTGAGGGGAACCCGCGGCCTCGCGTTGTCCTGCGCCCAGGGCGGATGCGCTTGCAGTAGGGGGTTACAAGCGTTCGCGAGGGAGAGAGAGAGGGGGGGCGTGAGACTGCGCGTCAGCCCGTTCTCCCACGCGGCCACCTTTTCGTACGAGGGCCCTGGACCTTCCTTTTATAGACGTAAGGAGAGGGTCCAGGTGTACAACGGGGGGTGTAGCAGTGTGCTAACGTGTCTAGCAGAGAGGAGCCAGAGCCCTATGTACATGCCGACGTGGCTATCGGAGAGGTGTTGGAGGCTTGGAGCCCTGTTCATGTGGTGTCGTGGCCGTCGGAGGAGCGCTTGAGCCCTGTAGAAGCACAGCTGTCGGGGCTGTCGGATCCTTGCTGACGTCTCCTTGCTTCCGTAAGGGGCTGAAAACCGCCGTTGTCATGGAGCACGCGGGGTGCCATCATTACTTGATTTACCGGGGCGAGCCAGATGGGGTGCCGGTCTTGTTCCCCGTAGCCTGGGCTAGCTAGGGGTAGGGTAATGATGGCCCCCCTTGTGGCGTGGTCGGCCCAAGCGAGGTGGTGGCTCCTCCAAGGTCAAGGTTGAGCCCGAGCCCGGGGGTCGGGCGAGGCGGAGACCGTCTTCCGGAGTCGAGGTTGAGTCCGAGCCCGGGGGTCGGGCGAGGCGGAGACCGTCGTCCGGAGTCGAGGTTGAGTCCAAGACCAGGGGTCGGGTGAGGCGGAGACCGTCGTCCGGAGTCATGGTTGAGTCTGAGCCCGGGGGTCGGGCGAGGCGGAGACCGTCGTCCGGAGTCGAGGTTGAGTCCGAGCCCTAGGGTCGAGCGAGGCGGAGACCATCGTCCGGAGTCGAGGATGAGTCTGAGCCCTGGGGTCGGGCGAGGCGGAGATTCCTATGGCGCCCGAGGCTGGACTTGGCTGCTGTCAGCCTCACCCTAGCGGGTGGCACAGCAGTCGGAGCAGCGCAGGCGGCGCTGTTTTCCTGTCAGGTCAGTCAGTGGAGGGGCGAAGTGACTGCGGTCACTTCGGCCTTGTCGACTGGAAAGCGCGCGACAGGATAAGGTGTCAGGCGATCCTTGCATTAAATGCTCTTGCGATCCGGTCGGCTGGCGAGGCGATCTGGCCAAGGTTGCTTCTCCGGGAAGCCTGCCCGAGCTGGGCCTCGAGCGAGTCGAAGGTGCGTCCGTTGCTTGAGGAGACCCTCGGGCGAGGCACGAATCTGCCTTGGTCTACCGTTCCTGCTCGAGGCTGGGCTCGGGTGAGGCGAGATTGTGTCCCTTGAGTGGACGGAGCTTTGACCGGAATTGCGCCCATCAGGCCTTTGCAGCTTTGTGCTGATGGGGGTTACCAGTTGAGATTAGGAGCCTTGGGGGTACCCCTAATTACGGTCCCCGACAGTAGCCCCCGAGCCTCAAAGGGAGTGTGGGTACTCGCTTGGATGCTTTGTCACATTTTTTTGCAAGGGGACCGGCCTTTCTCGGTTGCATTTTGTTCCGGTGGGTGCGCGCGAGCGCACCCGCCGGGTGTAGCCCCCGAGGCCTCAGAGGAGTGGTTTGACTCCTTCGAGGTCTTAATGCTTTTCGTGATGGCTCGGCCGGTCTGGTTGTTCCCTCATGCGAACTGGTCGTTGCCCGGCTGCATAGTCAGGTTCCGAGTTCTCGGGCTGGTATGTTGACGCCGTCAACGGTTTGGCCGGAGCCGGGTTTGCGAGAGCAGCCCCCGAGCCTCCGCACAGGGCAAGAGGACGGTCAAGGGCAGACTCGGCTTTTTTCATACGCCCCTGTGTCGCCTTTCCGCAAGGAGGAGGGGGGAAGGCGCCATGTTGCCCTCGGAGGGCGCCGAACATGGTGTCTCTAGTGAGTTGCTAACGGGTGATCCGAGTGGACGCCCGTGCCCCATTCGATAAGGGTCGGCTAGTGGCCCAGAAGCGCGCTCCAAAAGTACCTGCAGGTGATTTGCTGGACCCGGTCCCGTTCGATAGGGTCCGAGGGCTCGATGCCTCCCTCTAATGGGATTCCGTTACAGAATCGTTCCTGCTGGTCTCGGAAATGTCCTAGGGTACCTCGGGAGCGTAGCCCGAGCCTTGGTTATGTATCGAACGTACCTAGAGTCATCCCTCACTCTGCGTGCTCTGGGGCGACTGTCGAACCCATCGGGGGGCCAGCCTACGAACCCTTGATCAATAGTGGGCGCGGAGCCCGAGTGGCCTAAGGCGGCTGTCGAACCCTTCCGAGGGGCCAGCCTTCGAACCTCTGACCAGTAGTGGGCGCGGAGCCCGAGTGCTCTGAGGCGATTGTTGAACCCTTCCGAGAGGCTAGCCTTCGAACCTCTGATCAGTAGGGGGGTTTGGGGGCCGCTTCCTTCGCGGAGAAGGATCCCTTTCGGAGTATCCCCTTTCCCGGTCCCTATAGCAAGAGAGAGAAAGGGGAAGAGGAAAAGGATACGAATTTGAACGACGTGGTGCACCTTTTTTGACGCGGTCATTATGGCAGAGGTGAAGCGTCGCCCGCTTTGCCTGCCAAAGGTGTCGCCCATCCTGCCGCAGAGTTAATGCGACGGGACGAGTGGTTTGTGGGGCAGCCGTTGCGCATGCGCGAGCCGTTCGAGGAACGGAACACGGGTGCGTCGTCTTCACGCCGTGGGAGAGAGCTCTCTTGCTGTTCTAGGAGGGGACGTGAGCCTGCAGATGATTTGACTGCTGCTTCCGCCCGCCTACTGCCGCCATTACTGTCGGCCCACTTCTGGCCATATTGATCGTCGCGCCTTCTCCCGCGGCTGACTGACCCTTGACCGGCGTGCCTGGTTGGCACTGCTGGGCCATGCGCAGGGTTGCCTCGAGTCGCGGCACCGGTTCCGTAGTCGAGAAGGCGCGGCACTGGCGCAGGTGGCGCTGCAGTTTTTTGCACGTAGTAACTGGCGCGCTGGTTACATGACGTGTGGGCCTGGGCCTCCATGCTGGATGCGTCGAAGTTGAAAGGGTGCGCCCCCTTGGTGTAGTCGCATGTCGCCTGCATGGCGGTCCACCCTTTCACCCGCTGGTTTGGACGAAGACGGAGGAATGCTTGTAACCGCTGGGCGGTTACACGCTCCACGCGCGGCGGTTTGGCTTCTTCTGTCCTCGGGAAGCTTGCATGTCGTGTGGGGCCCAGCCCCCGTGTCGTAGGGGGAGGACCTTGGAGCGTGTTGGTGAAGACTCAGTCCGCGACGGCTGAGGACGCGAGCGGGGAGAGTCGTCTTTAAAAAGGGGTCGACCTCCTGAGTGGTAGCCATGCCTTCGCACTTTCCTCATGCGTCGTGTCCTTCCGTCTTCCGAGCCCCCGGATGGGGAGCGCCCGCGTTGTCTTCATCTCGTTGTGGAAAGAGCGCAACCTCGTGGAGGTTGGTACCTTTCAGCCATCGCTCGGCTTCAAGGATTTTCGTCGTGCGGCCTCGCTTCATCCCCTCGCCGATGGTCACCCAAGACGGTGACCACCAGTTCGATGGTGGGGAGAAGCAAGCCGGGCTGCAGCCTCTACCCTGCCCTCAGCTTCAAGGATCTTCGTCATCCTTGCTGGGGCAGAGGGCGAGCTGAGCCGGAGCTCTACCTCCCGTACGGGCCGGCAGGCCACCTCCTCCTTCAGCATTCATGGGAGAGGGCGCTCTGAGAGCACCTAGAGGGGGGGGGTGAATAGGTGATCCTGTAAAACTTGAGAACTTAAGCCACAAAAACTTGGTTAAGCGTTAGCACAGTAAATGCCAAGTGGCTAGAGAGGAGACAAAACACAATAACCACAAGAAATCAATCACAGAGATGGCACGGTGGTTATCCCGTGGTTCAGCCAAGACCAACGCTTGCCTACTCCACGTTGTGGCGTCCCAACGGACGAGGGTTGCAATCAACCCCTCTCAAGCGGTCCAAAGACCCACTTGAATACCACGGTGTTTTGCTTGCTTTACTTAATCCCGTTTGCGAGGAATCTCCACAACTTGGAGCCTCTCGCCCTTACACTTAAAGTTCACAAAGAAGCACGGAGCAAGGGAGGGATTAGCAACGCACTCAAGACAAGAAATCACAGCAACACCACGCACACAAGTCGCAATGAGAGCTCACAACACAACTCAATGAGTTCACCACTCAACTAGAACTCTAATTGCTATCGCAAAGAATCAAAGGCGCGGAATCGATGTCTTGGTGCTTAGGAATGTCGTAGGAATGCTTGGTGTCCTCCTCCATGCGCCTAGGGGTCCCTTTTATAGCCCCAAGGCAGCTAGGAGCCGTTGAGAGCAATCTAGGAAGGCTGATCTTGCCTTCTGTCGACTGGCGCACCGGACAGTCCGGTGCACACCGGACAGTGTCCGGTGCCCGATTTCTTTCCAAAAATGGCGCAGTCGACCGTTGGCAGCCTGAGAGCCGTTGGCGCACCGGACATGTCCGGTGCACACCGGACAGACCGGTGCCCCCTTCTAGCCGTTGGCTCGGCCACGTGTCCCGCGCAGATCGCGCGGCCGACCGTTGGCCCTGCCGACCGTTGGCTCACCGGACAGTCCGGTGCACACCGGACAGTCCGGTGAATTATAGCCGTACGTCGATGATGAATTCCCGAGAGCGACGAGTTCGCCTGTGAACGGCCCACCGGACAGTCCGGTGCACCACCGGACAGTCCGGTGAATTATAGCCGTACACCGCCGTCGAAGTCCCGAGAGCAGCCACTTTGCTCGAGCCAGCCTGGCGCACCAGACACTGTCCGGTGCACCACCGGACAGTCCGGTGCTCCCAGACTGAGCAGATTCTTGGCTGCTCGAGCCAAGACATTTCCAATTGGATTTTTCCTGTTTCCAGCACTTAGACACAATACATTAGTCCATAAAACAATGTACTAAGTCTGAGAAACATACCTTAATCCTTGACTTGTACTTTGTCCACCTTTTTACACTTAGGCACTTGTGTTGGTCACTAAATCACCAAAATACTTAGAAATGGCCCAAGGGCACATTTCCCTTTCAATCTCCCCCTTTTTGGTGATTTATGCCAACACAACATAAAGCAAGTAGAACAAGTACAAAATCATCTCAACTAAGAACTCAAAATTGTTTTGATTCAATTTGACATATATGGATCACTCTATGCCACCACTTGGTTTGTTTTTGCAAATCAAACTCAAATTTCTATCTCTAAGTCAAACACACATGTTAAGACATAAAGAGAGTCATTCCAAGAGAAATTGATTCAAGATTTCAAAAACTCCCCTTTTTCCCATAATTAATACTTCTCCCCACAAGAAGCCAACTTTTGACAAGAGAGACAATAAAAGAGTTTTGACAAACCAAAAGCTCTATTCTACTATTTTCAAAATCTCTCAAGTGGTAGCTGATCCATTTATCGCTTTGGCCTTTATTTTCTCCCCCTTTGGCATCAAGCACCAAAACGGGATCAATCTTGGCCCCTTAACCCCATTGCCTCACCAAAATCTTCAAATAAGAACACAAAGGCAATAAGAGTACATGAGATGAACTTGGAATAAGTTACCCTCTCATCGGAGTGCAGTGGAAGTCTTTCATGGTCCAAGTCCACCTTTTCCCTTTCAAATCTCCTTTGAGACTAAAACAAGCAAACTCAAGCATATGGTTAGTCTCAAAGGGTCAAGTTGTAGCACAGCTCCCCTTAAATATGTGCATCACTTGCAAAAAGGACTTGTGAGGTCCAGGGAGTGTTTGTACAACTTGAGCACCACAATAAGCAACAAAATGCAGAATGAACATGATCAAAGGCATAAACACATGTATGCTACAATTCAATCCAAGTTCCGTGAATCTAAGATATTGAGCTCACTACGCAGCCTGCAAAAGGTCTTCTCATCTAGAGGCTTGGTAAAGATATCGGCTAGCTGGTTCTCGGTGCTAACATGAAACACTTCGATATCCCCGTTTTGCTGGTGGTCTCTCAAAAAGTGATGCCGGATGTCAATGTGCTTTGTGCGGCTGTGCTCAACAGGATTTTCCGCTATTCGGATAGCACTCTCATTGTCACATAGGAGTGGGACTTTGCTCAGATTTTAGCCAAAGTCCCGGAGGGTTTGCCTCATCCAAAGTAGTTGCGCGCAACACTGTCCTGCGGCAACGTACTCGGCCTCAGCGATGGATAGGGCAACGGAGGTTTGTTTCTTAGGGTTCCATGACACCAGGGACCTTCCTAAGAATTGGCACGTCCCCGATGTACTCTTCCTATTGACCTTACATCCAGCATAGTCGGAATCTGAGTACCCAATCAAGTCAAAGTTAGACCCCTTTGGATACCAGATCCCGAAGCAAGGCGTAGCGACTAAATATCTAAGAATTCGCTTCACAGCCACTAAGTGACACTCCTTAGGATCGGATTGAAATCTAGCACACATGCATACGCTAAGCATAATATCTGGTCTACTAGCACATAAATAAAGCAAAGAACCTATCATGGACCGGTATGCTTTTTGATCAACAGACTTACCACCTTTGTTGAGGTCGGTGTGTCCGTCGGTTCCCATCGGCGTCTTGGCGGGCTTGGCGTCCTTCATCCCAAACCGCTTTAGCAAATCTTGCGTGTACTTCGTTTGGGAGATGAAGGTGCCGTCCTTGAGTTGGTTCACTTGGAACCCAAGGAAGTAGTTCAACTCGCCCATCATCGACATCTCGAATTTCTGCGTCATCACCCTGCTAAACTCTTCACAAGACTTTTGGTTAGTAGAACCAAATATTATGTCATCGACATAAATTTTGCACACAAAAAAGATCACCATCGCAAGTCTTAGTAAAAAGAGTTGGATCGGCTTTCCCGACCTTCAAAGCATTAGCAATTAAAAAGTCTTTAAGGCATTCATACCATGCTCTTGGGGCTTGCTTAAGTCCATAGAGCGCCTTAGAGAGCTTACACACGTGGTCGGGGTACCGTTCATCCTCGAAGCCAGGGGGTTGCTCCACGTACACCTCTTCTTTGATCGGCCCGTTGAGGAAAGCGCTCTTCACATCCATTTGGTACAACCTGAAAGAATGGTGAGCGACATATGCTAGCAAAATACGAATTGATTCTAGCCTAGCCACAGGAGCGAATGTCTCCTCAAAGTCCAAACCTGCGACTTGGGCATAACCTTTTGCCACAAGTCGAGCCTTGTTCCTTGTCACCACCCCGTGCTCGTCCTGTTTGTTGCGGAACACCCACTTGGTTCCCACAACATTTTGCTTGGGACGAGGCACCAGTGTCCAAACTTCATTGCGCTTGAAGTTGTTGAGTTCCTCCTGCATGGCCAATACCCAGTCCGGATCTAGCAAGGCCTCTTCTACCTTGAAAGGCTCAATAGAAGAGACAAAGGAGTAATGCTCACAAAAATTAACTAATCGTGAACGAGTAGTTACTCCCTTGCTAATATCACCCAAAATTTGGTCGACAGGATGATCCCTTTGGATCGTCGCTCGAACTTGGGTTGGAGGTGCCTGAGGTGCTTCTTCCTCTTCAATTTGAACATCCTGTGCTCCCCCTTGATCATGCGCCTCCACTTGAGGTACCTGTTCGTCATCTTGGGTTGGGGGATGCACCATAGTTGAGGAAGATGGTTGATCTTGCTCCAATTGTTCCTGAGGCCGTACATCTCCAATCGCCATGGTGCGTATCGCGGCCGTTGGAACGTCTTATTCATCTATATCATCAAGATCAACAACTTGCTCTCTTGGAGAGCCATTAGTCTCATCAAATACAACGTCGCTAGAGACTTCAACCAAACCCGATGATTTGTTGAAGACCCTATACGCCTTTGTATTTGAATCATAACCTAATAAAAACCCTTCTACAGCTTTGGGAGCAAATTTGGAATTCCTACCCTTCTTCACTAGAATGTAGCATTTACTCCCAAATACACGAAAGTACGATACATTGGGTTTGTTACCAGTTAGAAGCTCATATGAAGTCTTCTTGAGGAGGCGGTGAAGGTAGACCCTATTGATGGCGTGGCAAGCCGTGTTCACGGCTTCCGACCAAAAGCACTCAGGGGTCTTGAACTCTCCAAGCATAGTCCTCGCCATATCAATGAGCGTCCTGTTCTTCCTCTCTACCACACCATTTTGCTGAGGTGTGTAGGGAGCGGAGAACTCGTGCTTGATCCCCTCCTCCTCAAGGAACTCCTCCACTTGAAGATTCTTGAATTCGGACCCGTTGTCGCTCCTTATCTTCTTCACCTTGAGCTCAAACTCATTTTGAGCTCTCCTGAGGAAGGGCTTGAGGATCCCTTGGGTTTCAGACTTATCCTGCAAAAAGAACACCCAAGTGAAGCGGGAAAAGTCATCAACAATAACTAGACCATACTTACTTCCTCCTATGCTTAGATAGGCGACGGGTCCGAAGAGGTCCATATGCAGCAGCTCCAGAGGTCTTAAAGTGGTCATCACATTCTTGCTATGATGTGCTCCTTCCACTTGTTTACCTACTTGACAAGCTGCACAAGGTCTATCTTTTTCGAATTGCACGTTAGTCAAACCTATCACGTGTTCTCCCTTTAGAAGCTTGTGAAGGTTCTTCATCCCCACATGTGCTAAGCGGCGATGCCACAGCCAGCCCATGCTAGTCTTAGCAATTAAGCATGCATCTAGACCGGCCTCCTCTTTTGCAAAATCAACTAAATAGAGTTTGTCGTCTAATACACCCTTAAAAGCTAGTGAACCATCACATCTTCTAAAGACAGACACATCTACACTTGTAAATAGACAATTATATCCCATATTACATAATTGACTAACAGATAGTAAATTATATCCAAGAGACTCAACTAAAAACACATTAGAGATAGAGTGCTCATTAGATATTGCAATCTTGCCTAAACCTTTCACCTTGCCTTGGTTCCCATCACCGAATATGATTGAATCTTGGGAATCCTTATTCTTGACGTAGGAGGTGAACATCTTCTTCTCCCCCGTCATATGGTTTGTGCATCCGCTGTCGATAATCCAGCTTGAACCCCCGGATGCATAAACCTGCAAGGCAAATTTAGGCTTGGGTCTTAGGTACCCAACTCTTGTTGGGTCCTACAAGGTTAGTCACAATTTCCTTAGGGACCCAAATGCAAGTTTTATCACCCTTGCATTTTGCCCCTAACTTCCTAGCAACTATCTTCCTATCCTTTCTACAAATAGCAAAGGAAGCATTCAAAGCATGATAAATTGTAGAGGGACCATTCATAACTTTCCTAGGAGCATGAACAAAATTCTTTCTAGGCACATGATGAATATTTTTTCTAGGCATATCTCTACAATGCATATAGGAAGAACTGGAAGCATACATAGCATAAGAATCATAGGCATGTGAATCAAAAGCATTACAACTCCTATGAGACTGTCTTCTATCATTGTACATAAAAGCATGGTTCTTTTTAGTACTACTTGCCATAGGGGCCTTCCCTTTCTCCTTGGCGGAGATGGGAGCCTTATGGCTTGTTAAGTTCTTGGCTTCCCTCTTGAAGCCAAGCCCATCCTTAATGGAGGGGTGTCTACCAATCGTGTAGGCATCCCTAGCAAATTTTAGTTTATCAAAATCACTTTTGCTAGCCTTAAGTTGGGCATTAAGACTAGCCATTTCATCATTTAATTTTGCAATAGAAGCTATGTGTTCACTACAAGCATCAATATCAAAATCTTTACATCTATTGCAAATAACAACATTTTCTACACAAGTTGTTGATTTACTAGCTATTTCTAACTTAGCATTCAAATCATCATTAATGCTCCTTAAGCTAGTAATTGTCTCATGGCAAGAAGATAATTCACAAGAAAGCATTTCATTTCTTTTAACTTCTAAAGCATGAGATTTTTGTGCTTCTACAAATTTGTCATGTTCTTCATACAACAAATCTTCTTGTTTTTCTAGAAGCCTATTCTTATCATTCAAGGCATCAATTAATTCATTAATTTTATCTACCTTGGTTCTATCTAGGCCTTTAAATAGACATGAATAATCTATTTCATCCTCATCACTAGATTCGTCCTCACTTGAAGAAGCATAAGTAGAGTCTCGAGTACATACCTTCTTCTCCCTTGCCATAAGGCATGTGTGACGCTCGTTGGGGAAGAGGGATGACTTGTTGAAGGCGGTGGCGGCGAGTCCTTCATTGTCGGAGTCGGAGGAGGAGCAATCTGAATCCCACTCCTTTCCTAGATGTGCCTCGCCCTTTGCCTTCTTATAGTTCTTCTTCTTCTCCCTCTTGTTCCCTTGGTCCTGATCACTATCATTGTCGGGACAGTTAGCAATAAAATGACCAAGCTTACCACATTTGAAGCATGAGCGCTTCCCCTTTGTCTTGGTCTTGCTTGGCTACCCCTTGCGACCCTTTAGCGCCGTCTTGAATCTCTTGATGATGAGGGCCATCTCTTCATCATTAAGTCCGGCCGCCTCAATTTGTGCCACCTTGCAAGGTAGCGCCTCCTTGCTTCTTGTTGCCTTGAGAGCAAGGGGTTGAGGCTCGTTGATTGGACCATTCAATGTGTCGTCCACGTACCTCGCCTCCTTGATCATCATCCGCCCGCTAACGAATTTTCCAAGGACTTCTTCGGGCGACATTTTGGTGTACCTGGGATTCTCACGAATATTATTCACCAAATGAGGATCAAGAACGGTAAAGGACCTTAGCATCAGTCGGACGACGTCGTGGTCCGTCCATCGCGTGCTTCCGTAGCTCCTTATTTTGTTGATAAGGGTCTTGAGACGGTTGTATGTTTGAGTTGGCTCCTCACCCCTTATCATCGCGAACCGTCCAAGCTCGCCCTCCACCAACTCCATTTTGGTGAGCAAGGTGACGTCATTCCCCTCATGAGAAATCTTGAGGGTGTCCCAGATCTACTTGGTGTTATCCAAGCCGCTTACTTTGTGATATTCATCCCTACACAATGAAGCTAGAAGAACAGTAGTAGCTTGTGCATTCTTATGAATTTGCTCATTAATGAACATGGGACTATCCGAACTATCAAAGTGCATTCCACTCTCTACAATCTCCCATATACTAGGATGGAGAGAGAATAGGTGACTACGCATTTTGTGGCTCCAAAATCCGTAGTCCTCCCCATCAAAGTGTGGAGGCTTACCGAGTGGAATGGAGAGCAAATGTGAATTTGAACTTTGCGGAATACGAGAGTAGTCAAAAGAAAAGTTCAAATTAACCAGTTTCCTTCTCTCGTAGTCGTTGTGGTCGTCGTCCTTTTGGGAAGAAGTAGACTCATCGCTGTCGTCGTAGTAGACGATCTCCTTGATGCGCCTCGTCTTCTTCTTCTTCCCTTCCTTCCGTCTATGGCCCGAGCCGGAGTCGGTAGGCTTGTCGTCCTTCGGCTCGTTGACGAAGGATTCCTTCTCTTTATCGTTGATCACGATACCCTTCCCCTTAGGATCCATCTCTTCGGGCGGTTAGTCCCTTTGTGAAGAGAACGGCTCTGATACCAATTGAGAGCACCTAGAGGGGGGGGGTGAATAGGTGATCCTGTAAAACTTGAGAACTTAAGCCACAAAAACTTGGTTAAGCGTTAGCACAGTAAATGCCAAGTGGCTAGAGAGGAGACAAAACACAATAACCACAAGAAATCAATCACAGAGATGGCACGATGGTTATCCCGTGGTTCGGCCAAGACCAACGCTTGCCTACTCCACGTTGTGGCGTCCCAACGGACGAGGGTTGCAATCAACCCCTCTCAAGCGGTCCAAAGGCCCACTTGAATACCACGGTGTTTTGCTTGCTTTACTTAATCCCGTTTGCGAGGAATCTCCACAACTTGGAGCCTCTCGCCCTTACACTTAAAGTTCACAAAGAAGCACGGAGCAAGGGAGGGATTAGCAACGCACTCAAGACAAGAAATCACAGCAACACCACGCACACAAGTCGCAATGAGAGCTCACAACACAACTCAATGAGTTCACCACTCAACTAGAACTCTAATTGCTATCGCAAAGAATCAAAGGCGCGGAATCGATGTCTTGGTGCTTAGGAATGTCGTAGGAATGCTTGGTGTCCTCCTCCATGCGCCTAGGGGTCCCTTTTATAGCCCCAAGGCAGCTAGGAGCCGTTGAGAGCAATCTAGGAAGGCTGATCTTGCCTTCTGTCGATTGGCGCACCGGACAGTCCGGTGCACACCGGACAGTGTCCAGTGCCCGATTTCTTTCCAAAAATGGCGCAGTCGACCGTTGGCAGCCTGAGAGCCGTTGGCGCACCGGACATGTCCGGTGCACACCGGACAGACCGGTGCCCCTTCTAGCCGTTGGCTCGGCCACGTGTCCCGCGCGGCCGACCGTTGGCCCTGCCGACCGTTGGCTCACCGGACAGTCCGGTGCACACCGGACAGTCTGGTGAATTATAGCCGTACGTCGACGATGAATTCCCGAGAGCGACGAGTTCGCCTGTGAACGGCCCACCGGACAGTCCGGTGCACCACCGGATAGTCCGGTGAATTATAGCCGTACACCGCCGTCGAAGTCCCGAGAGCAGCCACTTTGCTCGAGCCAGCCTGGCGCACCGGACACTGTCCGGTGCACCACCGGACAGTCCGGTGCTCCCAGACTGAGCAGATTCTTGGCTGCTCGAGCCAAGACATTTCCAATTGGATTTTTCCTGTTTCTAGCACTTAGACACAATACATTAGTCCATAAAACAATGTACTAAGTCTGAGAAACATACCTTAATCCTTGACTTGTACTTTGTCCACCTTTTCACACTTAGGCACTTGTGTTGGTCACTAAATCACCAAAATACTTAGAAATGGCCCAAGGGCACATTTCCCTTTCACGCTCACCAGTTTAGCGGAAGGGGCGGACTTCGACAATGCGTGGCCGAGCGGCCGCAAGCGTCGTCAGCTCCAGCACGCCTGGTTCGCTGGCTCAGCTGGCTCTGGCACGGCTTCCGGTGCCACCTCCCACCGCCGGGCGGAGTGCGGCTATCTGCCCGCCGTACGGGAGACTGTTGCGCCGCGCACACCGGGGGACCGCCCAAGACGTCGCGCGCTGCTAGGGCGGCGTTCGTGTTCTTGGGCTGTCCTGCCCTTGCTCCGACACGATGCCTTCACGCGGGGGTTGGTGCTCGCCTGTCCGAGAGGACTTGAGTGGGGATCTGCCGGTGGACAGGTGGCCAGAGAAGTCCTCGTCGCCGACGAGATCGCCACTGCCATCTGCGCTCCGGGCCTCCAGCTCTTTGGCTTTGATAGCTTGTCCTTGCCCCTCGAGTGGAGACGTGGGCGAGGGCCTTGTCGCAGCTGCGTCTGCCCTGAGGTCATCGCTGCTTCTGTTTGGCCGCCCAGAGCGGAGGTCGTTGTCGCGGGAACGGAACCGGAGTCCCGTTTGTAATGGCACCTTGAGTGCTGGCGTATGTTCATTATGGCTGTCGGGGCCTGAACATTTGTGTATTTGGGCGTAAAGCCGTGTTTCTTCCCCATTTCGTGCACCAGGACTCGCCTGTCGGCTATCTGGACCGCTTAACCAAGTGTGAGTTGCCCTGTGCGGAAGGTGACGAGTGAGGTATCCGTATCCCAGAGGCGTAGGAGTCCCTCGGCTCGGTCGGCTTTGCCACTCAAGGCTTCTCTTGCTTAGTGAAGGAACCCTCGGCTGCTCTGCGATGAGCCGAAGCCGGAGGCAGCGGTGCCAGCACAGACAGAGGCGGAGTTGGCTGGAGAAGAAACTTCGTCGGCCCAGGAGTAGGGGACTTCCCAGGCCGACGAGGCATTGCAGTAGCGGCTGGGACCTGGCCAGGTCGTCCACTGGCAGGACCAACCCTGGAGTCGGACTGCCGAGGCCATGAGCCGGGCTGGTGTCCTCGGGGGACAGCTGGCTGAGGCTATAGAGCGGCCGGTCCGACCGTCTGCTTGGGCCGGGTTCCTGGAGGAGACCCTGGCGGCGATGGCCCAGGCGCGTTGTTGATATCTTCCTTCGAGGTGGAGATCCTTCGACCATGTCGCTGTCCGAGGCCGAGTCAGATTCCGCCGAAGGTGGAGTCGATGCCGAGGGTGCTGCTGCTCCCCCTACCGACGTTCGAACCTACATGAACAGTTTATCTGTAGCGTGCGTATGTTTTTTGCGGCCGCCGAGGCCAAAACATATCGTCGTCGTGTTGTAAAGCTGTGTTTCTTTTCCCCTTGTTTCGAGTATCAGGACTTGTTCGTCGGTAACAGAATCGTTCATCCGAGCGTGAGTTACTTATCGCAGAAGGTGATGAGTGAGGTATCCATATCCCAGAGGCGTAGGAATCCCTCGGCTCGGTCGGCCTTGCCTGCTTACGTGTACTCTTACTCGTCCATAGGATTCTGTTATCGATATAGTCAAGATGGCACGAAAAATCGTTTCGGCCGAAAAAGTTTTCGAGCGTTTAAGACTTGTTCGGACAGCGGAATCCCTTATCTGAGCGTGAGTTACTTATCGCAGAAGGTGATGAGTGAGGTATCTGTATCCCAGAGGCGTAGGAGTCCCTCGGCTCGGTCAGCCTTGCCTGCTTACGTGTACTCCGTTGTTTTTAGGACTCCACTATCGGAGTAGTCGAAAAGCACGAAAGATGTTCTGGCAGAAAGACTTTTTTCGGGGAAAATTTTGACGCAGAGGGGGTTCCCCCCTTCTAGCCCCTGAGGGAGGGTCGGGCTTTGCCGAGGCAAGGCTGACCCTTCCTTGAAGGTTAGACTTTGCTTGTGTATGTAACCGAGGTACATGAACGATTTGAAAACATCTTAAGGGTAGAAGTGACGTAGCTGTCGGATGTTCCAAGCGTTGCTGTAGACCTCGCCTTGACTGTTGGCTAGCTTGTATGTTCCGGGCTTCAGAATCTTGGCGATGATGAACGACCCTTCCCAGGGAGGCGTGAGCTTGTGGCGCCCTCGGGCGTCTTGTCGTAGCCGAAGCCCCAAGTCACCCACCTAGAGGTCTCAGGACCGAACCCCTCGGGCGTGGTAGCGTCGCAGGGACTGCTGATACCGCGCCGAGTGTAGCAAGGCCATGTCCTGAGCCTCTTCCAGCTGGTCAAGTGAGTCTTCTCGGTTTGTCTGGTTGCTTCGGGCGTCGTATGCCCTCATCCTCGGGGAGCCGTATTCTAAGTCTGCGGGCAAGATAGCCTCGGCCCCATAGACTAGAAAAAACGGCATGAAGCCCGTGGCTCGGCTTGGCGTTGTCCTCAGACTCCAGACCACCGAGGGGAGTTCCTTCATCCACCGCCTGCCGAACTTGTTGAGGTCGTTGTGGATCCTCGGCTTGAGCCCCTGTAGAATCATGCCGTTGGCACGCTCTACCTGCCCATTCGTCATGGGGTGAGCTACGGCGGCCCAGTCCACCCGGATGTGGTGGTCCTCACAGAAGTCCAGGAACTTTCTGCCAGTGAACTGGGTGCCGTTGTCGGTGATGATGGAGTTCGAGACCCCGAAGCGATGGATGATGTTGGTGAAGAACGCCACCGCCTGTTCGGACCTGATGCTGTTTAGGGGTCGAACCTCGATCCACTTGGAGAATTTGTCGATGGCGACCAGCAGGTGCGTGAAGCCCCCGGGTGCCTTCTGCAAGGGACCGACGAGGTCCAGACCGCACACAGCAAACGACCAGGTGATGGGTATTGTTTGCAGAGCCTGAGCGGGCAGGTGGGTCCGCCTTGCATAGAATTGACACCCTTGGCAGGTGCGTACAATCCTAATGGCGTCGGCCACCGCGGTCGGCCAGTAGAAACCCTGTCGGAAGGCGTTTCCCACGAGGGCTCGAGGTGCTGCGTGGTGACCGCAAGCCCCCGAGTGTATTTCTTGCAATAACTCCTGACCTTCGGCGATGGATATGCATCGCTGGAAGATGCCTAAGGGGCTGCGGTGGTAGAGCTCCTTTCCATCACCCAGCAAGACGAACGACTTGGCGCGTCGCGCCAGTCGTCGAGCTTCGGCTCTGTCGAGGGGTAGCTCTCCTCGGTGGAGATATTGCAGGTATGGGGTCTGCCAGTTTCGATTAGGTGTGGCCCATTCCGCTCTTCCTCGACGCGCAGTGCCTCACCTTCGGGGGCCGAGGGTGCCTCGGGCGGGGCCGAGGCTGCCTCGAGCTGAGCTGAGGGCACCTCGGGTAGAGCCGAGGCCTTCTCGGGCTCGGGCGTGTCGTTGGTCTTGACGGAGGGTTGATGTAGGTCTCGGGAGAAGACGTCCGGAGGAACCATTGTTCGCCCCGAGGCTATCTTAGCCAGCTCGTCTGTAGTCTCGTTGTATCGTCGGGCGACGTGGTTGAGCTCGAGCCCGTAGAACTTGTCCTTCAGGCGCTGAACCTCGTCGCAGTAGGCTTCCATCTTCGGGTCGCGGCAGTGGGAGTTCTTCATGACTTGGTCGATGACAAGCTGCGAGTCGCCACGAGCGTCGAGGCGCCGGACCCCTAGCTCGATGGCGATGCGCAACTAGGGTTGAAAACGGACGGAAAAAATCCTGTCCCGACCCGTACCGTTTTCTACATTTGACCCGACCGTTTCCGTATTTACGGAAAAATATGGAAACGAGACGGAAACGGGAGAGGGCTTATTCTGTCCGTTTTTGCGGGATCCCGTTTTTTTCCGGATTGAACCCGTATTTATTCCGTATTTGACAAATATGGGACGAGCCTAATATGCATTAGTATATAAACTAAATCCTCGTGTATTTAGGTGACAAATTATAGCATAATTGGTCATTTTAACCATCGGCTCTTTTCAAATGACAAGTGATCTAAAGTCTTAAACAACATCGGATGTAGCTAAATGTACACATTTAGCAACCAAACAACAATAGAATGTTGCCTCTCTATATCTATTTGTTTTATGTTATCGTTCTGTCAATCAATCACTAGTCAAACATCAATAACATTTCTATTTGTATTAAATTATGAGTTTCCGTTAGTATTTCCGTTTCCGTTCGTTTTTGCAATTCCGTTTATCCCGCTCTCGTTTCCGTTCCTGACTATTCCGGACCCGATCCCGTTTCCGATGATAAAATGCGGATACGGAAACGGGAGAGGGGTTTTTCCGTCCGTTTCCGTCCGTTTTCATCCCTATGCGCAACCCGTTAACCAGAGCCTCATACTCGGCCGCGTTGTTGGACGCCGGGAAATGGAGGCACAACACGTAGCGGAGGTGCTTCCTGAGGGGTGAGATGAAGAGTAGGCCCACGCCCGCTCCTGTTTTCATTAGCAACCCATCGAAAAACATGGTCCAGAGTTCCGGTTGGATTGGAGCTGTTGGAAGCTGGGTGTCGACCCATTTAGCCACAAAGTCCGCCAAGACTTGGGACTTGATGGCCTTCCGAGGGGCGAACGAGATTGTCTCGCCCATGATCTCCACCGCCCACTTTGCAATCCTACCCGAGGCCTCTCGGCATCGGATGATCTCCCCCAGGGGGAAGGATGACACCACAGTCACCAGATGAGACTTGAAGTAGTGACACAACTTTCGCCGTGTCAGAATTACCGCGTACAGCAGCTTCTGAATTTGCGGGTAGCGGATTTTGGTCTCGGACAGTACCTCACTGATGAAGTAGACCGGCCTCTGGACGGGCAATGCGTGCCCTTCTTCTCGTCTCTCGACCACGATCGCGGCGCTGACCACCTGAGTGGTAGCAGCGACGTAGATCAAGAGGGCTTCTCCGGCAGCGGGGGGCACCAGGATGGGCGCGCTTGTAAGGAGCGCCTTCAAGTTCCCGAGGGCTTCCTCGGCCTAGAGGGTCCAAGTGAAGTGCTCGGTCTTCCTTAAGAGGCAATACAGGGGTAGGCCTCTTTCGCCAAGGCGCGAGATGAAGCGGTTCAGAGCCGCAAGGCATCCCATGACCCTCTGTACTCCTTTCAAGTCCTTGATGGGCCCCATGTTGGTGATGGCCGTGATTTTCTCCGGGTTGGCCTCGATGCCCCACTCGGAGACGATGAACCCCAGGAGCATGCCTCGGGGGACTCCAAAGACACACTTCTCGGGATTGAGTTTTACGCCTTTCGCTTTGAGACACTTGAATGTCGTTTCAAGGTCGGAGAGGAGGTCGGAGGCTTTCCTCGTCTTGACTACGATGCCATCGACGTAAGCCTCGACCATTCGACCAATGTGCTCCCCGAACACGTGGTTCATGCACCTTTGGTATGTCGCACCCGCATTCCTCAAACCGAATGGCATAGTAACGTAGCAGTACATGAAAAAGGTGTGATGAAAGAAGTCGCGAGCTGGTCGGACTCCTTCATCCTGATTTGGTGATACCTT
The DNA here is from genome assembly GCA_029449295.1 of Zea luxurians. NCBI lineage: Eukaryota > Viridiplantae > Streptophyta > Magnoliopsida > Poales > Poaceae > Zea > Zea luxurians. Next base: position 1,658,937 of record JAOPSE010000144.1, read on the forward strand.
GAGTAGGCATCGAGGAACGACAGGGTTTCGCACCCAGCAGTGGAATCCACGATTTGATCGATGCGAGGCAGAGGGTAGGGAACCTTCGGACATGCTTTGTTTAGACCAGTGTAGTCTACACACATCCGCCATTTCCCACCTTTCTTGTTCACAAGCACAGGGTTGGCTAGCCATTCGGGATGGAATACCTCTTTGATAAACCCTGCAGCGGTCAGCTTGTGGATCTCCTCGCCTATGGCTCTGCGCTTTTCTTCGTCGAATCGGCGTAGAGGCTGCTTCACGGGTCGGGCTCCAGCTCGGATATCCAGCGAGTGCTCGGCGACTTCCCTCGGCATGCCAGGCATGTTCGAGGGACTCCACGCAAAAACCTCGGCGTTCACGCGGAGAAAGTCGACGAGCACTGCTTCCTATTTGGGGTCGAGCTCGGAGCCGATCCGGATCTGCTTGGAGGCGTCGTTGCTGGGGTCGAGAGGGACGAACTTAACTGCCTCTGCTGGTTCGAAGTTGCCGGCGTGGCGCTTCTGAGAGCACCTAGAGGGGGGGGGTGAATAGGTGATCCTGTAAAAACTTCAAACTTAAGCCACAAAAACTTGTTAAGCGTTAGCACGATTAATGCCAAGTGGCTAAGGTGAAGTCTCAACAAAACACAATACCACAAGAATCAAGCACAGAGGGACACAGTGGTTTATCCCGTGGTTCGGCCAAGCCAATGCTTGCCTACTTCCACGTTGTGGCGTCCCAATGGACGAGGGTTGCAATCAACCCCTCTCAAGCGGTCCAAAGACCCACTTGAATACCACGTTCTTTTGTTGTTCCTTTCACTATCCCGTTTGCAAGGAATCTCCACAAATTGGAGTCTCTTGCCCTTACAAGTATATGATCACAAAGAAAGCACAGAGTAAGGGAGGGAAGCAACACACACAAATCCACAACAAAAGCGCACACACACGGCCAAGACTCGAGCTCGAATGACTATCTCAGAGTTCACACTAGAACAGAGCTCGAATCACTTAGAATCACAAACGAATGCGCAAAGAACTTGTGTGGATGATCAACAATGCTCAAGAGTTGCTTGTGTGTCTTCTCCATGCGCCTAGGGGCTCCTTTTATAGCCCCAAGGCAGCTAGGAGCCGTTGAGAGCAAATCCGGAAGGCCATCCTTGCCTTCTGTCGTCGGGGGCACCGGACAGTCCGGTGCACACCGGACACTGTCCGGTGCCCGATCTGTTTCCTTTTCTGGCGCTTCCGACCGTTGGAAGACTGCCGTAGATCTGCGAGCCGTTGGCGCACCGGACAGTCCGGTGCACACCGGACAGTCCGGTGCCGTCTTCCGACCGTTGGCTCGGCCACGTGTCCCGCGCGGATTGCGCGGCCGACCGTTGGCCCTGGCCGACCATTGGCTCACCGGACAGTCCGGTGCACACCGGACAGTCCGGTGATTTTTAGCCGTACGCCGCCGGCCAAAATCCCGAGAGCGGCCAGTTCGAGTCGAGTCAGTCTGGCGCACCGGACACTGTCCGGTGCACACCGGACAGTCCGGTGCTCCAGACCGAGCTGGGACTTGGCTGCACACAGCCAAGTCATTCTCTCCCCTTTTCTCTTTTTCTTCTTTCTGTTTCTAACACTTAGACAAATATGTTAGTCCACAAAACCAATGTACTAAGGCTTAGAAACATACCTTTACTTCATGATTTGCACCTTGTTCATCCATGTACACAAATTCACAAATAAACACATGTGTTGGCACTCAATCACCAAAATACTTAGAAATGGCCCAAGGGCACATTTCCCTTTCAATCTCCCCCTTTTTGGTGATTTATGCCAACACTACATAAAGCCACTAGAACAAGTGCAAACTCAATTCAAATAACATAAATTTAAGTTGAATCAATTTTGGCATATATGGATCATCCTTTGCCACCACTTGGTTTGTTTTTGCAAATCAAACACAAATCTCTATCTCTAAGTTAAACACACATGTTTAAGCATAAAGAGAGTCATTCAAAAAGAGATTGATCAAAGATTTCAAAAACTCCCCCTTTTTCCCATAAACAATACTTCTCCCCACAAGAAGCCAACCTTTTGACAAGAGAGACAACTTAAGAATTTTGACAAATCAAAAACTCTATTCTACTATTTTCAAAATCTCTCAAGTGGTAGCTGATCCATTTATTGCTTTGGCCTTTATTTTCTCCCCCTTTGGCATCAAGCACCAAAACGGGATCAATTTTGGCCCTTTAACCCCATTGCCTCACCAAAATCTTCACTTAAGAGCAAATGGCAATAAGAGTTAATGAGATGGACTTGGAGTAAGTTACCCCTCATCGGAGTGCAGTGGAAGTCTTTCATGGTCCAAGTCCACCTTTTCCCTTTCAATTCTCCTTTGTGACTAACACAAGCAAACTCAAACATATGGTTAGTCTCAAAGGGTCAAGTTGTAACACATCTCCCCCTAAACATGTGCATCACTTTGCAACGGACTTGTGAGGTCCAGGGAGTGTTTGTACAACTTGAGCACCATAATAAGCAACAAAATACAGAATGAACATGATCAAAGGCATAAATACATGTATGCTACAATTCAATCCAAGTTCCGCGAATCTAAGACATTTAGCTCACTACGCAGCCTGCAAAAGGTCTTCTCATCTAAAGGCTTGGTAAAGATACCAGTAAAGATATCGGCTAGCTGGTTCTCGGTGCTAACATAAAACACTTCGATATCTCCCTTTTGCTGGTGGTCTCTCAAAAAGTGATGCCGGATGTCAATGTGCTTTGTGCGGCTGTGCTCAACAGGATTTTCCGCTATTCGGATAGCACTCTCATTGTCACATAGGAGTGGGACTTTGCTCAGATTGTAGCCAAAGTCCCGGAGGGTTTGCCTCATCCAAAGTAGTTGCGCACAACACTGTCCTGCGGCAACGTACTCGGCCTCAGCGGTGGATAGGGCAACGGATGTTTGTTTCTTAGAGTTCCATGACACCAGGGACCTTCCTAAGAATTGGCACGTCCCCGATGTACTCTTCCTATCGACCTTACATCCAGCATAGTCGGAATCTGAGTACCCAATCAAGTCAAAGTTAGACCCCTTTGGATACCAGATCCCGAAGCAAGGCGTAGCGACTAAATATCTAAGAATTCGCTTCACCGCCACCAAGTGACACTCCTTAGGATCGGATTGAAATCTAGCACACATGCATACGCTAAGCATAATATCCGGTCTACTAGCACATAAATAAAGTAGAGATCCTATCATTGACCGGTATGCTTTTTGATCAACGGACTTACCTCCTTTGTTGAGGTCGGTGTGTCCGTCGGTTCCCATCGGAGTCTTTGCGGGCTTGGCGTCCTTCATCCCAAACCTCTTTAGCAGATCTTGCGTGTACTTCGTTTGGGAGATGAAGGTGCCGTCCTTGAGTTGCTTCACTTGGAACCCAAGGAAGTAGTTCAACTCGCCCATCATCGACATCTCGAATTTCTGCGTCATCACCCTGCTAAACTCTTCACAAGACTTTTGATTAGTAGAACCAAATATTATGTCATCGACATAAATTTGGCACACAAACAAATCACCATTACAAGTCTTAGTGAAAAGAGTTGGATCGGCTTTCCCAACCTTGAAAGCATTAGCAATTAAAAAATCTCTAAGACATTCATACCATGCTCTTGGGGCTTGCTTAAGTCCATAGAGCGCCTTAGAGAGCTTACACACGTGGTCGGGGTACCGCTCATCCTCGAAGCCAGGGGGTTGCTCCACATACACCTCCTCCTTTATTGGCCCATTGAGGAACGCGCTCTTCACATCCATTTGGTACAACCTGAAAGAATGGTGAGCGGCATATGCTAGCAAGATACGAATGGACTCTAGCCTAGCCACAGGAGCAAAAGTCTCCTCAAAGTCCAAACCTGCGACTTGGGCATAACCTTTTGCCACAAGTCGAGCCTTGTTCCTCGTCACCACCCCGTGCTCGTCCTGTTTATTGCGGAACACCCACTTGGTTCCCACAACATTTTGCTTGGGACGAGGCACCAGCGTCCAAACTTCATTGCGCTTGAAGTTGTTAAGTTCCTCCTGCATGGCCAACACCCAGTCCGGATCTAGCAAGGCCTCCTCTACCCTGAAAGGCTCAATAGAGGAGACAAAAGAGTAATGTTCACAAAAATTAACTAATCGAGATCGAGTAGTTACTCCCTTGCTAATGTCACCCAGAATTTGGTCGACGGGATGATCCCTTTGAATCATCGCTCGAACTTGGGTTGGAGGTGCCGGTTGCGCTTCTTCCTCCATCACGTGATCATCTTGTGCTCCCCCTTGATCACACGCCTCCGTTTGATGAACCTGTTCATCGTCTTGAGGTGGGGGATGCACCGTCGTTGAGGAAGAAGGTTGATCTCGTTCATCTTGTTCCTGTGGCCGAACGTCTCCAATCGCCATGGTTCGTATAGCGGCCGTTGGAACATCTTCTTCATCTACATCATCACAATCAACAACTTGCTCTCTTGGAGAGCCATTAGTCTCATCAAATACAACGTCGCTAGAGACTTCAACCAAACCCGATGATTTGTTGAAGACCCTATACGCCTTTGTATTTGAATCATAACCTAATAAAAACCCTTCTACAGCTTTGGGAGCAAACTTAGAATTTCTACCCTTCTTCACTAGAATGTAGCACTTGCTCCCAAAAACACGAAAGTACGATACATTGGGTTTGTTACCGGTTAGTAGCTCATATGACGTCTTCTTGAGGAGGCGGTGAAGGTAGACCCTGTTGATGGCGTGGCAAGCCGTGTTCACGGCTTCCGACCAAAAGCACTCGGGGGTCTTGAACTCTCCAAGCATCGTCCTCGCCATATCGATTAGCGTCCTGTTCTTCCTCTCTACCACACCATTTTGTTGTGGGGTGTAGGGAGCGGAGAACTCGTGCTTGATCCCTTCCTCCTCAAGAAACTCCTCCACTTGAAGGTTCTTGAACTCGGACCCGTTGTCGCTCCTAATCTTCTTCACCTTGAGCTCAAACTCATTTTGAGCTCTCCTGAGGAAGCGCTTGAGGGTCCCTTGGGTTTCAGACTTATCCTGCAAAAAGAACACCCAAGTGAAGCGGGAAAAGTCATCAACAATAACTAAACCATACTTACTTCCTCCTATGCTTAGATAGGCGACGGGTCCGAAGAGGTCCATATGCAGCAGCTCCAGAGGTCTTGACGTGGTCATCACATTCTTGCTGTGATGTGCTCCTCCAACTTGTTTACCTGCCTGACAAGCTGCACAAGGTCTATCTTTTTCGAAATAAACATTGGTTAGACCTATCACGTGTTCTCCCTTTAGAAGCTTGTGGAGGTTCTTCATCCCCACATGTGCTAAGCGGCGATGCCACAGCCAGCCCATGCAAGTCTTAGCCATTAAGCATGCATCTAGACCGGCCTCTTCTTTTGCAAAATCAACTAAGTAAAGCTTGCCGTCTAGTATACCCTTAAAAGCTAGTGAACCATCACATCTTCTAAAGACAGACACATCTACATTTGTAAATAAACAATTATATCCCATTTGACATAATTGACTAACAGATAGCAAATTATATCCAAGACTCTCCACTAGGAATACATTTGATATAGAATGCTCATTGGAAATTGCAATTTTACCTAACCCTTTTACCTTGCCTTGATTCCCATCACCGAATATAATTGAATCTTGGGAATCCTTATTCTTGACGTAGGAGGTGAACATTTTCTTCTCCCCCGTCATATGGTTTGTGCATCCGCTGTCGATAATCCAGCTTGAACCCCCGGATGCATAAACCTGCAAGGCAAATTTAGGCTTGGGTCTTAGGTACCCAACTCATGTTGGGTCCTGCAAGGTTAGCACAAATATCTTTAGGGACCCAAATGCAAGATTTATCTCCCTTGCATCTAGCCCCTAATTTCCTAGCAACAACCTTCTTACCCTTTCTACAAATAGCAAAAGGAGCATTACAAGCATAATAAATGGTAGAAGGTTCATTCACTACTTTCCTAGGAGCATGAATAACATTCTTTCTAGGCACATGAGCAATATCTCTCCTAGGCATATGTACAACATTTCTCCTACACATATCTCTACCATGATTATAAGAAGAACTAGAAGCAAACATTGCATGAGAATCATAAACATGTGAATCAAAATGATTATAAGCATTTCTAGCATGTCTCCTATCATAATACATAAAAGCATGATTCTTTTTAGCATTACTAGCCATAGGGGCCTTCCCCTTCTCCTTGACGAAAATGGGAGCCTTATGGCTTGTTAAGTTCTTGGCTTCCCTCTTGAAGCCAAGCCCATCCTTAATTGAGGGATGTCTTCCAATTGTATAGGCATCCCTTGCAAATTTTATCTTTTCAACTTCACTCTTGCTAGTCTTAAGTTGGGCATTAAGACTAGCCACTTCATCTTTTAGTTTTGAAATTGAAACTAAATGTTTGCTACAAGTGTTAACATCAAAATCCTTACACCTAGTGCAAATTGTAACATTTTCAACACAAGACTTAGATTTATTTGTTACTTCTAATTTAGCATTTAAATCATGGTTAACACTTTGTAAAGTAGCAATGGTTTCATGACAAGAAGATATTTCACTAGAAAGCACTTCATTTCTTTTCACTTCTAAAGCATATGATTTTTGTGCCTCTATAAACTTATCATGTTCATCATACAATAAATCCTCTTGCTTCTCTAAAAGCCTATCCTTTTCATTCAAAGCATCAATCAATTCATTGATTTTATCTATCTTAGATCTATCTAAGCCTTTGAACAAGCAAGAATAATCTATGTCATCATCGTCACTAGACTCACTATCACTAGAAGAAGCATAAGTGGAGTCTTGAGTACTCACCTTCTTCTCCCTTGCCATAAGGCAAGTGAGACGCTCGTTGGGGAAGAGAGCCGATTTGTTGAAGGCAGTGGCGGCGAGTCCTTCGTTGTCGGAGTCGGAGGAGGAGCAATCCGAGTCCCACTCCTTTCCTAGATGCGCCTCGCCCTTTGCCTTCTTGTATTGCTTCTTCTTCTCTCTTTTGTTCCCCTTTTCCTGGTCACTTTCATTATCGGGACAGTTAGCAATGAAATGACCAAGCTTACCGCACTTGAAGCATGAGCGCTTCCCCTTGGCTTTGGTCTTGCTTGGTTGTCCCTTGTGACCTTTAAGCACCGTCTTGAATCTTTTAATGATGAGAGCCATCTCTTCATCATTAAGGCCAGCCGCCTCAATCTGTGCCACCTTGCTAGGTAGCGCCTCCTTGCTTCGTGTTGCCTTGAGAGCAAGGGGTTGCTGCTCGTTGATCGGACCGTTCAACGCTTCGTCGACGTATCTTGCCTCCTTGATCATCATCCGCCCGCTTACGAATTTTCCAAGCACTTCCTCGGGCGTCATCATCGTGTACCTGGGATTCTCACGAATATTGTTCACGAGATGAGGATCAAGTACGGTAAAAGACCTGAGCATTAGGCGGACGACATCGTGATCCGTCCAACGCGTGCTTCCGTAGCTCCTTATCTTGTTGATGAGGGTCTTGAGCCGGTTGTACGTCTGAGTTGGCTCCTCTCCCCTTATCATGGCGAACCGTCCAAGCTCGCCCTCCACCAACTCCATCTTGGTGAGCATGGTGATGTCGTTCCCCTCGTGAGAGATCTTGAGGGTGTCCCATATCTGCTTGGCATTGTCCAAGCCGCTCACCTTATTGTACTCTTCCCTGCACAAAGATGCTAAGAGAACAGTAGTAGCCTGTGCATTTTTATGAATCTGTTCATTTATAAGCATAGGGCTATCCGAGCTATCGAATTTCATTCCGTTCTCCACAATCTCCCATATGCTAGGATGGAGAGAGAATAAGTGACTACGCATTTTGTGACTCCAAAATCCGTAGTCCTCCCCATCGAAGTGTGGAGGTTTGCCAAGAGGAATGGAAAGCAAATGCGAATTCGAACTATGTTGAATACGGGAATAATCAAATGAAAAGTTCGAATTGACCGTCTTCCTGTAGTCGTTGTCGTCGTCCTTTTGGGAAGAAGTGGATTCATCACTATCGTCGTAGTAGATGATCTCCTTGATACGCCTCGTCTTCTTCTTCTTCCCTTCCTTTCGTCTATGGCCCGAGCCGGAGTCGGTAGGCTTGTCGTCCTTCGGCTCGTTGACGAAGGTCTCCTTTTCTTTGTCGTTGATCACAATACCCTTCCCCTTAGGATCCATCTATTCGGGCGGTTAGTCCCTTTGTGAATAGAACGGCTTTGATACCAATTGAGAGCACCTAGAGGGGGGGGGGTGAATAGGTGATCCTGTAAAAACTTCAAACTTAAGCCACAAAAACTTGTTAAGCGTTAGCACGATTAATGCCAAGTGGCTAAGGTGAAGTCTCAACAAAACACAATACCACAAGAATCAAGCACAGAGGGACACAGTGGTTTATCCCGTGGTTCGGCCAAGCCAATGCTTGCCTACTTCCACGTTGTGGCGTCCCAATGGACGAGGGTTGCAATCAACCCCTCTCAAGCGGTCCAAAGACCCACTTGAATACCACGTTCTTTTGTTGTTCCTTTCACTATCCCGTTTGCAAGGAATCTCCACAAATTGGAGTCTCTTGCCCTTACAAGTATATGATCACAAAGAAAGCACAGAGTAAGGGAGGGAAGCAACACACACAAATCCACAACAAAAGCGCACACACACGGCCAAGACTCGAGCTCGAATGACTATCTCAGAGTTCACACTAGAACAGAGCTCGAATCACTTAGAATCACAAACGAATGCGCAAAGAACTTGTGTGGATGATCAACAATGCTCAAGAGTTGCTTGTGTGTCTTCTCCATGCGCCTAGGGGCTCCTTTTATAGCCCCAAGGCAGCTAGGAGCCGTTGAGAGCAAATCCGGAAGGCCATCCTTGCCTTCTGTCGTCGGGGGCACCGGACAGTCCGGTGCACACCGGACACTGTCCGGTGCCCGATCTGTTTCCTTTTCTGGCGCTTCCGACCGTTGGAAGACTGCCGTAGATCTGCGAGCCGTTGGCGCACCGGACAGTCCGGTGCACACCGGACAGTCCGGTGCCGTCTTCCGACCGTTGGCTCGGCCACGTGTCCCGCGCGGATTGCGCGGCCGACCGTTGGCCCTGGCCGACCATTGGCTCACCGGACAGTCCGGTGCACACCGGACAGTCCGGTGATTTTTAGCCGTACGCCGCCGGCCAAAATCCCGAGAGCGGCCAGTTCGAGTCGAGTCAGTCTGGCGCACCGGACACTGTCCGGTGCACACTGGACAGTCCGGTGCTCCAGACCGAGCTGGGACTTGGCTGCACACAGCCAAGTCATTCTCTCCCCTTTTCTCTTTTTCTTCTTTCTGTTTCTAACACTTAGACAAATATGTTAGTCCACAAAACCAATGTACTAAGGCTTAGAAACATACCTTTACTTCATGATTTGCACCTTGTTCATCCATGTACACAAATTCACAAATAAACACATGTGTTGGCACTCAATCACCAAAATACTTAGAAATGGCCCAAGGGCACATTTCCCTTTCAGCTTCGCATCTGGAACCTCCTTGGGGAGGCTCTCCATGTCAGCGATGAGGGCCTCGGATTCGGCGAGGGCCTCGACATACTCCACGCACTCCACGTCGCATTCGTACGCGTGTCGGTACGTGGGGCCGACGGTGATGACCCCGTTGGGGCCCGACATCTTGAGCTTGAGGTAGGTGTAGTTGGGGACGACCATGAACTTGGCGTAGCATGGTCTCCCTAGCACTGCGTGGTAGGTTCCTCGGAACCCGACCACCTCGAATGTGAGGGTTTCCTTTCAGAAGTTGGAGGGAGTCCCGAAGCAGACGGGCAGATCGAGTTGTCCAAGGGGTTGGACGCGCTTCCCAGGAATGATCCCGTGGAAGGGTGTCGCGCCGGCCCGGATCGAGGACAGATCGATCTGCAAGAGTCCGAGGGTGTCGGCGTAGATGATGTTGAGGCTGCTGCCTCTGTCCATGAGGACCTTGGTAAGCCTGACATTGCCGATGACGGGATCAACAACGAGCGGGTACTTCCCCGGGCTCGGCACGCGGTCGGGGTGGTCGCCTTGGTCGAAGGTGATGGGCTTATCGGACCAGTCTAGGTAGACTGGCGCTGCCACCTTCACCGAGCAGACCTCCCGGCGCTCTTGCTTGCGGTGCCGAGCCGAGGCGTTTGCCACTTGCCCACCGTAGATCATGAAGCAATCATGGACCTCGGGGAACTCCTCTGCCTTGTGGGCTTCCTTCTTGTCATTGTCGGGGGCCCTGCCACCTTCCGCCGGTGGCCCGGCCTTGTGGAAGTAGCGCCGAAGCATGACGCAATCCTCAAGGGTGTGCTTTACGGGACCCTGATGATAGGGGCACGACTCCTTGAGCATCTTGTCGAACAAGTTGGCGCCTCCGGGAGGCTTCCGAGGGTTCTTGTGCTCGACGGCGGCAACAAGGTCTGCGTCGGCGGCGTCGCGTTTCGCTTGCGACTTCTTCTTGCCCTTCTTCCTCGCGCCGCGCTGAGCGGACGCCTTGGGGACGTCGTCCGGCTGGCGCCCCTGAGACTGCTTGTCCTTCCGGAAGATGGCCTCGACCGCCTCCTGGCCGGAGGTGAACTTGGTGGCGATGTCCATCAGTTCGCTCGCCCTGGTGGGAGTCTTGCGACCCAGCTTGCTCACTAGGTCGCGGCAAGTGGTGCCGGCGAGGAACGTGCCGATGACATCTGAGTCGGTGATGTTGGGCAGCTCGGTGCGCTGCTTCGAGAATCGCCGGATGTAATCCCGCAGGGATTCCCCCGGCTGCTGACGGCAGCTTCGGAGATCCCAGGAGTTCCCAGGGCGCACGTATGTGCCCTGGAAGTTGCTGGTGAAGGCTTTGACCAGGTCGTCCTAGTTGGAGATCTGCGCAGGAGGCAGATGCTCCAGCCAGGCTCGGGTGGCGTCGGAGAGGAACAGGGGGAGGTTGCGGATGATGAGGTTGCCATCGTCCGTTCCACCCAGCTGGCAGGCCAGCCGGTAGTCCACGAGCCACAGTTCCGGCCTCGACTCCCCCGAGTACTTGGTGATGGTAGTCGAGGCCCGGAACCGGGTCAGGAACGACGCCCGTCGTATGGCCCGGCTGAAAGCTTGCGGACCGGGTGGTTCGGGCGAAGGGCTCCGATCCTCCCCGCTGTCGTAGCGTCTCCCACGCCTAGGGTGGTAGCCTCGACGCACCCTCTCATCGAGGTGGGCTCAACGGTCGCGGCGATGGTGCTCGTTGCCGAGGCGGCCCGGGGCCGCAGGCGCTGTGTCCCGCGTGCGCCCGGTGTGGACCGAGGCTTCCCGCGTGAATCGGGAAGTCGCGGCGCGATTCTCCGGGGGGTACCCCTGCCTCCAGGAGGCAGAGCTTTCGGCCTGTCGGACCGTGGCATCCTCCAGGAGATTCTTGAGTTCTCCCTGGATACACCGTCCCTCGGTGGTGGATGGTTCTGGCATCGCTCGGAGTAGTATTGCTGTTGTAGCCAGGTTCTGGCCGACCCCACTAGAAGCCGGGGGCAGCATTGCCCTGGCATTATCAGCGATGCGGTGCTGGACGTCCTGGGCCAGATGACGCGTTTCTCCGGCTGGTGCTCGACCTGCCTGCTCCTGCCCGATGTTCTGCCGGAGCTGCACAAGTTGTCCAGCTTCCTCATCGAGCCTGGCCTGCATCTCGCGAATTTGCTCGAGCTGTGTGTCCTGACCCCCTGCAGGGACTGGGACCACAGCTAGCTCCCGAAGGATGTCAACGCGAGGCGTAGGCCTAGAGGGATCGTCGTCCTCCAGCATACCAAGGTGGTTGCCTTCGTCGAGACCCTCTAGATCGACGTGGAAACATTCGCGACTTGGGTCACAGTCCTCGTCGCCGAGGCTGTGGCTATCATCGGAGCAACCGGAGAGGCAGTAGTCACATGCGGTCATGAAGTCCCGCATGGCACTAGAGTTACCGAGCCCGGAGAAGTCCCAACTAGAGTCGGGCTCGCCGTCTTCCTCAGAACCCGGGGGTCCGTAGGTCGAGACGACCGTCAATCGGTCCCAGGTTGACCACATATGGTACCCCGGAAGGTTTGGATATGCCTTTATGAAAGCGTCCACCGAAGCGGGGTTGCTTGGTGGGTCGAAGCTGAATCTAAAAGGCACAGAATGTGAAACAGATGGTACCTCTTGGTCGACGGACGGTGACGAAGTCGCGTCGGGGACGGACTGCACCGTCATCTCAGGTACAAGGCTAACGCTCAGCAAGTCCTTCGCGAGCGTGCTGGCATCGCCCGTCGTATGCTTGGGGTTGGCGTGTTGCGGGGAAACGACGCTCGTCTTCGTCTCAAACGCGAGGTCAACGCCCGACGTGTCCCCCGCTGGGGCGCCGGCGTCGTCGACTCGCTCGACAGCCGACGAGGCGCCACCTCCTGCTTGGCCATGATTGCCCCGCCTCCTTCCCCGTCGACGAGGAAGGTGACGTGACAGACCCGGATGCTGTTTTTTCCGCCACGCGGGGAAGACGTCATCGATTCCGCCGCCGGCGGGCGGGCTGACGGCCGCCATTGTCGTTGTCGCGCGGCGGAGGAAGGAGTATCATGTCATAGCTGCCATCGAGGGACATGAACTCGAGACTCCCGAAACGGAGCTTCGTCCCGGGTTGGAGAGGTTGCTGGAAACTCCCCATCTGGAGCTTGACGGGAAGCTGTTCGTCAACACGCAGCAGGCCCCTACCTGGCGCGCCAACTGTCGGCATTTCGACCCCGGGGGGTCCCTGGACCGACGAGTAAATTGTCGCTGCGTGTCCTAGCCCAGATGGGTCGGTGCGAGATGGAGACACAAGGGGGGAAAACAGTGAGGGGAACCCGCGGCCTCGTGTTGTCCTGCGCCCAGGGCGGATGCGCTTGCAGTAGGGGGTTACAAGCGTTCACGAGGGAGAGAGAGAGAGGGGGCGTGAGACTGCGCGTCAGCCCGTTCTCCCGCGCGGCCACCTTTTCGTACGAGGGCCCTGTACCTTCCTTTTATAGACGTAAGGAGAGGGTCCAGGTGTACAACGGGGGGTGTAGCAGTGTGCTAACGTGTCTAGCAGAGAGGAGCCAGAGCCCTATGTACATGCCGACGTGGCTGTCAGAGAGGTGTTGGAGCCCTGTTCATGTGGTGTCGTGGCCGTCGGAGGAGCGCTTGAGCCCTGTAGAAGCACAGCTGTCGGGGCTGTCGGATCCTTGCTGACGTCTCCTTGCTTCCGTAAGGGGCTAAGAACCGCCGTTGTCATGGAGCACGCGGGGTGCCATCATTACTTGTTTTACCGGGGCGAGCCAGATGGGACACCGGTCTTGTTCCCCGTAGCCTGGGCTAGCTAGGGGTAGGGTAATGATGCCCCCCCTTGTGGCGTGGTCGGCCCGAGCGAGGTGGTGGCTCCTCCGAGGTCGAGGTTGAGCCCGAGCCCAGGGGTCGGGCGAGGCGGAGACCGTCTTCTGGAGTCAAGGTTGAGTCCGAGCCCGGGGGTCGGGCGAGGCGGAGACCGTCGTCCGGAGTCGAGGTTGAGTCCGAGCCCGGGGGTCGGGCGAGGCAGAGACCGTCGTCCGGAGTCGAGGTTGAGTCCGAGCCCTGGGGTCGGGCGAGGCGGAGACCGTCGTCCGGAGTCGAGGTTGAGTCCGAGCTCTGGGGTCGGCGAGGCGGAGAGTCCTATGGCGCCCGAGGCTGGACTTGGCTGCTGTCAGCCTCACCCTGGCGGGTGGCACAGCAGTCGGAGCAGCGCAGACGGTGCTGTTTTTCTGTCAGGTCAGTCAGTGGAGGGACGAAGTGACTGCGGTCACTTCGGCCTTGTCGATTGGAAAGCGCGCGTTAGGATAAGGTGTCAGGCGATCCTTGCATTAAATGCTCCTGCGATCCGGTCGGCTGGCGAGGTAATCTGGCCAAGGTTGCTTCTCCGGGAAGCCTGCCCGAGCTGGGCCTCGGGCGAGTCGAAGGTGCGTCCGTTGCTTGAGGAGACCCTCGGGCGAGGCGCGAATCTGCCTTGGTCTACCGTTCCTGCTCGAGGCTGGGCTCGGGTGAGGCGAGATCGTGTCCCTTGAGTGGACGGAGCTTTGACCGGAATTGCGCCCATCAGGCCTTTGCAGCTTTGTGCTGATGGGGGTTACCAGCTGAGATTAGGAGCCTTAGGGGTACCCCTAATTATGGTCCCCGACAGAACCCAAGAAGTCAGCCGAAAACCCTAGCCGCGTACCTGCAGGATATCTTCCATCACACACCGCGCCGACTGCCTACCTCTCTGGGCCGCGCGAAGACGAAGCAGCGGGTGGCGGAAGCGAAGAGGACGGCCCAGGAACCGCACTCGCGCCGCAACGGGCCGACAATGAACCGGAGCGCCCGCGAGGAGAAGCAGGGCACCACCCTTTTTTTCCTACGCATCGGAAACTCCTCTAACAAAAGAATTGGAACATAGATATCATTAAGACAACTAATAGACTAATCTTTTACTAAGTCTATATAATTAAGCTAGATTAGATTCACATCAAAATAGTGAGCAAGGGTTGGAGATGACGAAGGATGACCATTCAACTCGAGCAAGCTCACAAATGAAAAAAAAAAGAAAAAGAAAAAAGAAAACCATATGGTGTCAAGGCAAAAGTATAAAATAGAAATTTTGTTATGCCAGTCGCCACTACACGTTGATTTACATGCGTATATATTACAGTTCTTACACCTAGTGAGTAGCGACATGCATGGTAAGTAGCAAGCAAAAATATTTTGACGAACACTTACTTGAGATGTTTGGCAAAATATTTGATAGTTAGCACGCTTGCGCAGGAATGAAAGAATGCTATCGGTGGTGCTGTTTAGCACTCACCGAACGTGTCGACCAGATGTGTCAGTATGTGTTCAAACTTAACCAAGTTTCAGCCAAGCAACTTGCTCTCCAGTGTACACTGGTGATGTACTGACAGGAGAGGTCCGACGGGGTCATCCGAGTGTGCGAGTTCAAATCACTCCACCACATATTCAGTGCGGCACTTGATTGCTACACCATACCATTCTAGTATAGAACATATTTTTAGGAATCTAGCCCATATCGGTGGTGTACCAATACAAGTTTAAGTTATGTCCAGCAGATCCTATGTCATATTCCTTAAACTATTATCTATTTAAAATTTCACTCCACAAATAATATTAAACTAGGTGGATGCCCGTGCGTTGCAACGGGAAGATAAAATATCACAATAACTCATGTACAAATGTGTTATAATATTATAGAAAAAGGTTACAAATGTGTTATAATGTTTAGGAAAGAAAACAAAGCCACTGCCTGTGCATTCACTGGAACCTGAAAACATTAGGTGGACTAACCTCTCCACAGGACGAAAAGGCAATATAGTTGCAATTGCAAGCACACAAAAAAGTGGTCTGCACAAGAAAGTGTATATCATGGCAGATGTTCTTCAGACTTCAAAAATAATACACGAGAAAAAGAAGACATGGAAAATATGTAGTTCTACACGCATATTGTTGATGCACCATCGGTATTGCACGAATCAACTTGTCTTACAATTTCTAATAATAGTCAAATATGTCGACAACCGTACATTAATCTAATCTTTTTTAGCGATACTGATAAGTCGTTGTTGTATGTTTGGAGGGATAGCATAGCGGCATGAATTCTCCTCGTAACTTAATAGATCAATTACAAAGTTCCTTCGAAGAATCTTTGTATCCTACACACAAAGACATAAGAGAACAATACGTCAAATTTATATTATGTAACCGAAATGTATGTTTGAACATGAACCAAACGTACTTCACTCACCCTATTAAATTCAATTCGTCTACCACTCCCCCACATGACCATAGCTTGTAGAACGAAGTAGCTTGTATTAACCCTACATAATAATGTTTGGCCAACTATATTATATACAATGGTTATCATAGAAAAAATTTAAACTGTTGAGAACATGGTATTAAGAAAATACCCTTTTAAGTCCAATGGAAGACCAGACCGAATTGTATGTTCCCACTTAAAAATATCATGTGCCCATCCAGAACGTTTCTTATTGTAGGCAATCTTATATTTCTTAGAGGCCATGATAATTGCTTCTGCAAACCTCTTGTATGGCATGTGTTTACACCAATCTTCAGTGGGTGTAAAGTCCATAAAAGTTACGTGCTTTTTACCATGATCGATTATGAAAAATGCGTAGCATCCGTTGAATTTCCATGGCATAAGAACCTACAAAATACCAGTCATTAGTATTGCAACGAAGTGCCTTTTATAAATTCATTCGAAATGAACACATACTTACATATTTACAACCAGTGATATAATAGTTCAATGAAGGCCAACAGTCGAGTGTTTTGGCTAACTCTTCTGCTGTAGGATCCTGATGGTACTTTGCAAGTTTACCAAAACCAACCATTCTCTAGATAAATATATATACATGTCCACATTAGGATTATATGTATAGATACAATATATTACTACATTATAGATTGGAAACAAACTTACCCAGAAGCGCATGTCCATATAATGTTTTTTATCCTTTATCATTTCATCTTTCGACATATGTGACTCTTTAATGGCCAACAATCGAACAGCCATGTCAAAACATTTTAGAGTCATATCTAGATTTACCCTTAATACGTTTTGCAGGTCTTTGACAGATATTTCTATCTTAAAAGGGTTAAAACTTCGCACCCATGTCATCCTGTAATGCAACATGACAAAAGTATATATCAAAACTTTACGTAGTTGGTACATATAAAATAGATAAAACAATGAGCACTTACTCTAATGTCGTATCATCTTGGATTGTCATGATGTAATCACATAGAACATCTATTAAATCGGCTTTGGTCACTGGCATGTCCTTTGTGGAAAGGCCACTCAGTAAAAACTCATTAGTGCACTCATCGGTCGGGATTTTTATAGGAGTTCTTTTATCCCAATCATGAACAAACCACCTTTCTAAGTCTACTTGAGTGATGGGGTGTAACGCCCCGAATTTTGCAGTTGAATTTTTTCTTTTCTTTACTCGCCAAAATTCGGGCGTTACCTTTTCCTTTTCTTTTTCCCTCGCTAAACCTTGACCTTTTCCAAAGTTTTAGCGGGATTCTGTTTGGATTTCCCGTGTAAGAAAAACTCTAAAAATACTTTGTGTTGTTTGATGCACCATGCCGAACCTTGCATTTTTGATTGCTTTGAAAGTGCAATTGCATTCATCTAGAAAGATCGGATTTCGAAAACGGGAAATAATCTTTCTCTCTCTTTCTCTCTCTTTCTCTCTCTCCTCTTTCTCTCTCTCTCCCGCACCCTGGGCCGACCCCCGGCCGGCCCAAGTCCCTGGCGCCCCCTCTTGGGCCCAAAGCAGGCCCAGCCGCCCCCCCCACCCCCTCTTTTTTTCCCAAAACCCCCTTCCTCTCCCTCATTCTCTCCCTCTCTCCCTCCCCACCCAAGCCGCCGCCCCCTACCCGCCCCCTGCCCTAGGCCGCCGCGCCGTCCCCTGCCGCCGGCCGCCCCTCACCGTCGGCCATCCCCGCCGGTGAGCCCCCTCCCCCTCCTCCCTCTCCTCCCTCCCCTCTCTTCTCCCCTCCCCCGCGCGCCCCCTGGCCGCGCCGGCCACCACCCCCCGGCCCCGGCCGCCGCTGGCCGGCCCTCGGCCGCGCCCAGCCGGCCCCGGCCGCCGCTGGCCCGCCCCGGCCGCTGGCCGCCCCCAGCCGCGCCCCGCCCGGCCGCCAGCCGCCCCCAGCCCGCACCCGGCCGCCCGCCCTGGCCCCTGGCCGCGCCCCTGTCCCGGGCCGGTTCAGCCGGCCTCGGCCCCGGCTCAGCCGCCCCCGGCCCCAGCTCGGCCGCCCCCCGCGCTCGGCCGCCCCAGCTCGGCCGCCTGCCCCCGGACCGGTTCAACCGCCCCCCCTCTGTTTTTTTATTTTTTTTATTTTATTTTATTTACTTTCTGTGATCATAATTACTGTATTTTAAGTAGATTGATCATTGTTCATGCTATGGAAAATAGGAAGTTTAATTTAAAATTCTGTTATGCTATTGATTCGCGTAGTTAACTGTTTAACCCGTGCGATGTTGATCAACTAAAAATGATTAGGTTTCCATTTGTACATATGTATATAACGGAATTCTTTTGCTCAGAACCAATGGTAGTTGATTATTAGTGCATAAGATTTAACCCCTTCGAGACCCTTTCCCGTTTCTTTCTAACCATAACAAATGCGATATCGAATGTCATACCTGATGCATATTCGTTTTACCTGTTCCCTTGTATGGTGTACTGTTCTTTTGTATTAAATATGTGGATGTATGTATGTTTGCGCTCGCATAGAGAACGATCCGGTCGAAGAGCCCGAGGAATTTGCAGGAGAAGCCCCTGAGCAGCAGTCGGTTGGTGGAGGCAAGTGTCCTTTGACCTATCTTTGTCCTATTCATTCTTTAATTCACCTCCCGCATTACACATTTATACCTAAGGATTGACTAGCTTTTGTTATCCATGTCCTTGTTTACCTATTTGGGTCGGATTATTACTGCTTAGTCTGATGCTATTGCTCAACTCTAATCAATGAACATGATGTGATTATCTATGATACGCTGTTTTCCCCTTCTTATTTATGATCATACTTGTGGCATTTAAGGGGACTCGAGCGGTTTCTCGAGTGCCTCTCCGTAAGGACCTGTTCAATGGATGACCGCCCGGGAAAACAGTGCAACCATGAGGGTGGAATGGGACGCCCTTAGCTGAGTAATTAGAGGAACCGGGGTGTAGTTCGCTTAGCCGTTGTGCCGTCAATGGGGCTCGGTGTATGCGGCTCGCTCTGCCAAGGTTGATTTGTCCCTTGGGGAGGAGTGCGGTACATTTAGGAAACCTAACGGGCGGCTACAGCCTCGGGGAATCTTTGTAAAGGCTATGTAGTGAGACCCTGCCTATTCACCTTGGTAGTGTTTAAGGGTTTGATCAGCCCGAGGCAAGTGGGAATCACGGCTTGTGGGTAAAGTGCGCAACCTCTGCAGAGTGTTATGAAACTGATATATCAGCCGTGCTCGCGGTTATGAGCGGCCAAGGGAGCTCCAGAGATTAGTGATACTTGATCAGAGATATTTTGGTACAGGTGGCAATGAGATTGATGGTTCTGATTATGATTATGGTATTGGTAAGTGGTATTCTTTCCGTTTGGAAAGGATACATTGGGCTAATAACTTGGGTTAATGTTAAAACCTGGCTTTCTACTAGTAAGTAATAACCTGACTAACTAAAAGCAACTGCTTGACTTATCCCCACATAAAGCTAGTCCACTTCAGCCAAACAGGATACTTGCTGAGTATGTTGATGTGTACTCACCCTTGCTCTACACACCAAACCCCCCCCAGGTTGTCAGCATTGCAACCACTGCTCAGGAGAAGATGAAGCTATGGAAGGAGACTTCCAGGAGTTCCAGGACTACGACGAGTTCTAGGTGTGGGTTAGCGGCAACCCCCAGTCGGCTGCCTGTGAAGGCCGCGTTATCTACGTTTCGTTTTCGCACTTTGATTTATTGTAAGAACTATATGGACGTCTCAGACGTATGATGTAATCGACTATTATTTCCCCTTTTTAATACTATTTGAGCACTGTGTGATGATGTCCATGTTATGTAACTGCTGTGTACGTGAATAACTGATCCTGGCACGTACATGGTTCGCATTCGGTTTGCCTTCTAAAAACCGGGTGTGACATGGGGCCATCACCATCTTCCATCAATACTTCGTTTTCTTCAGATACACAAGGTAGTTTCCTCTTCTTAGGATTTGTGGGACTATCTAATATCTGAACATCAGAGGAGCATCCAGCATCGACTTCTTTGTCATACTTGTATAACGGACACCCCTTTCTCTTGTTTATATCTGAGGATAGTAATATAGCAGCCAATTTTTTCCTAAAGTGTGACATGTCGTCCTGCAAATAAGAAACAATTTATTTAGCAATTATATGTATCAATTGGATTGACATAATAATAACAGAAGACAGCAAACAAATATTCATGTTATAGCCACATGTAATGTCATAGTAGTAATAATATACCTGGGTAAAATTATCAGATAGTTCATCCCCTGTCCAGTACTCGATATAGTTTAGTAGAAAGAGGCCACACGAGGAGCTACATCAACCAGATGATAAAATGTCAAGATTAACAGCAATGAATATTAATAGCAACACATAAGAATATATGGTGTACCTATCTGTTTGCTTTGCATATTCCATTTCTATTTCTTTAAGTGGCCAAGAAGCAACTCGGAGGTCTGGCCACCTATGATCTTTTAACTCCTTACGCTGAGATACCATATCAATTTGTCTTTGGAGTCCTTTTATCTTTATTATTATTATAAAAACATAGAATTAAAAGTTGAGAGTTTAAGTTAATAAGGGATTCGTAATTGTTGAGTTTGTATAAACTCACAGTGTCAATGAGGTCATTGCGACCGGATGATGTACCAAGTGAGTCGAGCACTTGTATCTCCATATTTCTTGCATTGATCACAGCAAGATACCAGTGCATTTCTCGGATATTTATTGGAATAAACACCTACAAGTCAATTATAAATATTGCATAATAATACATGTAAACACTAACCGTGTAGATTGCAATCTCGTATTTACCATGTCATGGTCTAGATAAAGTAAAACTCTTCTTTCAGCGCTAGATATTTGTGCCATGTCTTTACTTGGATATAACTTATCTGTTTTAGTTTCAACATCACCGTCTCGCTTTACAAAGTTGAACTGAAAAGCATTTTCTATGTGTACACGACCTCCAGATCGGCATTTTAAATGCTCTTGAGCTTTTATTAAATTTATGTAACAGTCTATCACCTGCAAGTATGTAAGTTATGGTTTAAAATACCAGGGTGAGTATCTTGGAAGTGTGGTGCTCCTAGCTAGTTGAATTATCATGAATTACCTCATCACCTAGATATGCGTCCGGTTGAAATAGGCATTCCATCCACTTCCTTTCCACAAAAGCATCATCAATAAGCACGACTTCTACCCTTGGTTCACAAGGGATTTCTTTAATCCAATCGATGAGTGCAAGATCACCCTGCGTGCAAATATAATCTACGAACGAAACAGTCATGAGATCAAACATGAATCACTTGCAATAAAAACAATACAAATTGATGCAGACGATAGTATGGAAGTTATCATACCTTTCAGAACTATTGTAGTAGTCACCGATTTTTTTGGCTTGTTATGAGACAAGGACATTAGTAGAGATTCATCTATAGATAATGTATTATCTCTTTGGATGATTGTAAGTGCAACATTTTCCTCTTTAGATTCCATCCACAGGAGACAAAAACCTATAATCATTGTTACTATGTATTATTTGATACACGATTCAAATGTTTCTACTATAACCAGCTAAACAATTTTACATGCATTAGTGATAACATAATAATGAAAAATTAATATTGCAAATAAAATGATATAAACATATGATGTTCTATATGGCAAGAGGGTACCAAAAAGGCCAAGTTTTATATGATTTGAGGGGCAGGGGGCTCTGCCTGGTCCCTGTTTCGCTGACCTCGCAAGCATACCAGGATGACACCCTACCGGACTGCTGGGCTCCCGCGTACAGGGGCTGCCTGTACCGATGAGCTCGGCATGGCGACGACTGCATGGTTAAGATTCAGCTAGGATCTGCTGCATCGGCAACGGCTATTCGTTAGAAGTAGCCCCGTAGCCGACGTAGTAGCATTTGCTGCCCGGTTCTCATGAATTGCACACTTGACAAATATTCTGAAATGTGTTCAGAGGATTGCAAATCAATGAGGCACTAAAGATGCAAATGGAGGTTCAGAAGCGACTACATGAGCAACTCGAGGTCTGTTATTGAAAACTGTTAATTTATTTCTGTTTTTTTACATCATTTTAGTTTACCGACAATCCTACTACGACCGGCAGTCCTACTTAGCTGGGGGCTACTTCTACAAGCTGATATTTTGGCCCATTCTTAATATTCACTTATTAGCTGTCAAGTTACACCTAAGGGTGGTTTCTTCTCATGGCTGTAGTAATGCTTAGTTGTCAATAATCTCTTGTTGGCAGTTCTTCTGTTTTGTCTTATTGCTTGTAGTTTATGAGTCCTTTTTAGCTTCAAGATCAATCTAAATTTTCCTTGCCAACTTTCTTTTGCTTGTCTGAATAAGTTACGTTTTCAGGTTCAAAGACAACTGCAACTAAGAATTGAAGCACAAGGAAGATACTTACAGATGATCATTGAGGAGCAACAAAAGCTTGGTGGATCAATTAAAGCTTCTGAGGATCAGAAGCTTTCTGATTCACCTCCAAGCTTAGATGACTACCCAGAGAGCATGCAACCTTCTCCCAAGAAACCAAGGATAGACGCATTATCACCAGATTCAGAGCGTGACACAACACAACCTGAATTCGAATCCCATTTGATCGGTCCGTGGGATCACGACATTGCATTCCCAGTGGAGGAGTTCAAAGCAGACCCTGCTATGAGCAAGTCATAAGGCAGACTTCACCTTGACAGAAAATTTTCAGAGTTGACCTCTCCACGAGATGATAATTCTCATGTGAATATATATTATCTTAACAACAGAATGTTGTACGGGGTTTTGACCCTGCACCTGATCCCTTAAGCCACGTCCAGTTATTCTTATCACTGTAGTATCCATCAACAAGTCCTGTAATTATGAGGATGGTGTTACAGAGTTTCTAGCAAGCATTTCCATCGAGGGAATGGCCCTGAGTTGATCCATGTAGCAAGAAAGAGAACATGCTTACAAGCAATATATTTGCTGTGAAAAGGGCATGCCCCTGGATCTTCCTGAAGCTATGTTGATAAAAAAAGATTATGGCATATTTCTGAATTATTTCTGAACTCGGCATTATTTATATTGTATTCGTTTCATGTATCCACAATGCAGCCAGCTAGGCAACATGTTACTATGTTAGGTCCTGTCTCCAGCTTCTGCGGAGTAGTTCGTTTAGTATGGTAGTGTTTGTTTTCAGAATCTATTGGACGGTTTTGATCAAGATTCCTAGTTTGAATGGAGTTGCTCTACTTTTTGTTTGGTTGTAGAGTAAAAAAAGGAGTGGCTTTTGGTTTCAGAGTGAAAACAGAATAGAGTGGCTCTGTCATGTATTTAGTTTATGAGTGCAAATATATAATTGGGCTTTTGGTTTCAGAGTGATAAATTGCAGATATTTTGCAACATGTGCTTGTGTAGATTATTGGGCTGTTGTTCTTCCACTAATTAACTCGCATAAAGGTTCTCCAATAATTGCTTCCCATGGGAAGATGAAACAGGTTGGTAGAGCAAAGCACTTTTTTCACGCCACACGTGCTCTGCCTCGTCGTTGACGTCACCCTCCACGTGAGCTCGTGCGGCGTGCGTGGGGGGGGGGGGGGGGGGGTCTGCGAGCGCAATGTGCTCGAGCTATTGGCTGACAAGAGAAACCTGTCTTGTTCTGTATAGGCGGACGACAGACGAGGTGTACACGCAGGGTATCGCTGCTGCCCGAGGACGAGGAAGCGGAGAAGCGGGCGCAGGCGCGGGTCCGGGAGGACGAGGACGCGGATCGCCACGACGGCGAGGACGGCGCCGCCATGAGGCCGCTCGCACGAACGCGCACATGTTCTACAAGATGCTCACGACATCCGATACCAGCACACACATCTTTAGAAATATAGTGTTCACATACAGTGTTGGCCGAGTTCACAGACATTATACCAACAGAAATAAATTCATAGTACAGCTACGGCGTAAGGACCTCCTTATAGACAATATTCTTTGTGTATGTTACGCCATTTATTGTTGACTTCTTTTCCACCCCCTTCTTCATTTTATCATCAGTGACTGGAATTACAAGTACCTTCACATTCAATCGAGTTGTGGCCCTTGAGAGAGCAACATATAGCTGGCCATGAGAGAATACTGGTTCGGGCAAGTACACAGCAACATTAGGAATCGTCTGTCCCTGGGACTTGTTAACAGTCATGGCGAAACTTAGTCTTACCGGAAACTGCTTCCTTTTAAAATGGAAAGGGAACATCTCGTCATCAGAAGGGCACAGGGGTATACGAGGCAAGAAAACCCGCATTCCAGCATGCTGACCAAGGACAATTTCAGCATCGATACTATTTTTTTGGAAACCACGTACCACCAGCCGTGTACCGTTGCAAAGTCCATTAGCAGGGTCTATATTCCTAAGCAACATGACTGGGCACCCAATTTTGAGCTTCAGAACGTGCGGGGGTAGTCCATTAGGAGTCAGCGTGTTTAGGAATTCCGATGGATAATAGTTATTAGGATCGTCCACCGCGGTGTCAAAGCTATGGTACATCATCTGCTCCCGTTGGAAACGATCGATCATCCTCATATTTATCATATCAACCCAGTCGTTCCGAGTAGTCAATATTGCTCTTGAAGTGATGTAGCTTGTATTAGACATGTTTTCGTTTAGACTGGGGTAAATGTCATCGATCAATCTGTCAAGGTCGCGGTCATCACCGGTATATGGCACACATACCTCATCTGGAAGACGAACATCACCATCGTTGTTCACTTCCTCAGTTCCACCACCGACACGCAACAAATATTCTGCAAACCATGGGTCGCTCTTTGCTCTCATGTTGCGAACAAGCTTTAGGTGGCACATTGATTCCCATAGGTAAGAACTCCGTAGAGAGACAGCAACTACCTGAGCCCTTGACCCTTTACGTACAACAGGGAGTACTTGTCTGAAATCTCCCCCAAACACAATAGTCTTCCCACCAAAGGGCAGATCAGGGCGTCCCATGATATCACGCATGCTGTTGTCCAACGCTTCAATTGATTGTCTCTTAGCCATTGATGCCTCATCCCAAATAATGAGCGACGCTTTCTGTAGCAACTTTGATGTCCCACTTTGTTTCGTGAAGGTACATATAGCACCATCATCAATAGTAAGTGGTATCTTGAAGCGTGAATGGGCAGTTCTCCCACCAGGCATTATGGAAGCCGCAACCCCAGATGTAGCTGTTGCAACTGCAATCTTGTCCTGACTACGTAGCACCGCAAGCAATGCCTTATACAGATAAGTCTTTCCAGTACCACCAGGCCCATCCACAAAGAACACACCGCCATTACTGGTGTCAACAACAGATAAGATCTTTTCATAGGCAGACTTCTGCTCCTCATTTAGGGTTTCTTGCAAAGCAACATCTTCTGCCGTCGCCTCGATAATTTCCTCCTCGTAAATCTCTCTATCAATACCTTGTGAATCGTCATATCTATCGATGATAGCAGGTAGAGGGAATGTCTTTATGTCTTTACCCATTGACTGCAACATGTTTCTAATGTCAATCAAGACCATCTGCTGCAAATGGCTTTTGCTCTGAGTAATACGATGATAATCCTCGGACATTTTGTCAAGGTGTCTCTGCCACAATTCGGCCACATCATTTGGCTCGCAGAAAACCAGTATCGTTGCAAACAACCTCCGTAGCGCTGATGGCATTTGGTAAAGAGCAGCTTCATTGAGACACTCATCTATTGTCTTGTCTGCTTCAAGTAATCCCCTTCTTTGTGCTGCCTCACGAAACGATGGTAGTGTGTAACCGTCTACTGTCCTTAGATCCACATAAGAGGTAGCACCAGTAACATGATTTAGGAGGAGCCGAAGATAGAAGCGCTCCCCCTCAGATGGTAGAGCAGAGACGATTCTACCGACTTGTCCACCCGTATTCCGTTTCCTCCTTTGCCACACTTTGCCCTGCTGCCAAGTGTACCACTCAGGGAAGTTACGATACAGGATGCCCCGAGCCTCCTCGTACAGCTTATTCGCCTCAAAATATGCTGTAATCATTGACCTATCAGCACCTGGACGGTTGACGACTCGCTCGACCATTTGTCGCTCGTGAAACGTGACCATGTGCATGTTTGGAAGATGGAGTTGCAGCTGCATCACAGATGGAGAGTTCTGACTAAGCTCAAATCCATATATCCTCCATAAGGCTTTCGGAGGAGTCACCCACCTTGCATCTCTATACTGCTGGATCTCATCTACATCACCATTTTCCTTACTCGCATCTCTCATAACAATAGACGCACGATCATGGCCTTTGTATATGTACTTGAACAGGTACTTAACAGCCTTGATGCTCCCACATGCCTCAACATTGATGTGACAGTTGAAGAGCCGAAGGAGGTAAGGGTTGTAAGGGACAACCCATCTATTGTCCAATTGTAACACCCGGATTTTAGGGGTCCAAAACCCGGGCGTAAACATAATCACCAGGTGTGCTGGGACCAAGTCTCACACATATGATGAATCATGGCACAGGATCGAATGTCACATCTTTACTATATAACAGGAGTTCTATACAAAATAAATAAATAATTACATTAAATGGAGACAACGGTCCAGCAACCCAAAGTTGACTGGGAGACGACGGCCTAGACCTCTCACGAACTCATCACAGCATCCTCCATGAGCATCATCCTGCAGTACCTGGTCTTGACCTGTGGTGTATGTGAGACAGCAAGAGTGAGCTCACATACGTTCATCGCTCAACAAGTTGTGGGGAATAATGTGTATGAACTCGCCAAAGGTGGGAGCTCATGTGAAGTGTAAGGCTTACCAAAGAGAATGGTTAGAGCTGAGCATTGCTTTTAAAGTTGGTCAAAATTTTATTAGCAGTTACTAAGTATAAGTAAATACCAACCCAATTAAAATAGTAGAACAAAAGTAACAACTTCACCTGCGATGCAATGCATATGACCAATTGAATTTAGTTCCATAAATTAATCATGTGAGTGTCCGAGCTGCTCATGACCGTGAGCACGGCTAGTATACCAGTTTTACACTCTGCAGAGGTTGCGCATCTTTACCCACAAGTCATGTTACCCATCTGCCAAGAGACGGCCAATCCCATACACCTCTACCGAGGAGGCGAGGCAGGGTAACACTACGAGGCCTTTACAAAGTTCCACTAGCTTCAGAAAACCCGCTACAGTTTATAGGAAGTTCCAGTGCAGGAATCCCTTGCAGGACCGCCATCGCAGCAAAATCCTCCCGAGGGCCTCCCTACACTGACCACTCCCCTACTGCCCTTGCCCCTTTCGGGTAAGGTAGTCTTCCACTAGCTTTCCTAATTAATCAGCCAAGGGCGTCCCATTCCACCCTTGTGGTAGCACTGTTTTCCCGGGTGGTTCTCCATGTTCCAATTACCATAATGATCTTATCATGAACAATAAATAACAACTGATAACAAGAGTATAATCATGAATAGTGTAATCTTCATACCCAAAACCACATAAAGCACTAGCAAGTACTACCCAAAAAGTTTAGTGGTAAACAAGGTATAAAGATAGACAAACTAGGGTAACCTATTGGGTCCCATCAAAATTAACCTATGCAGATCATTATGATTAATTAGAACATGAGTGGGTAAAAAGAAGTGATCAAGGGCACAACTTGCCTGGGACTTGAGATTCCAGGTACCAGGATGATCTTCAGGTGACTCGTGACCTCACTGCTAGTCGTAGCAATTCAAACAAACATTGTATAGGCAAAATTAACATTACACCAAACATAAGAACATAATACACATTATTAATATACATATTAAAATAAGATCATAGGAACAGGAATCATTAATTTTGGAGTTATAGATTTCAAGTTATGAATTTTTCAAAGTTTTAATGTGATTAAGATATGATTAAATGATAAATAAATTTTCTGACAGAGTTCATGTCAAAACAGAGACACTAAATGATGAAGAATATTATTACAAAATTTTAGAAACTGGAATGGTTCAATTTGGAGCTAAAATGAATTTTCTATGAATTATCTAAGTTCTAGCAATTATTTTCATATTAAAAATCTATTTTCTATTTTATTTATTCACTTTAAACGATCACTGGACTGGGCCTCATTTAATGGAAAACGCAGGGGGCTCGGTGCAAGTTTTCCAAGACACAGGGAACAGGGTCCCTGGACGGCGGGTTCATTTAAGTAAAACACAAGGTCTCTTTAGTAAGATAACCTTGCCGAAGGGGTAAGATTCAACTAGAACCATCGGATCGCGAGTGAACGCCCCAGATTAGATCGTGTGTGTTATGATATGCCCCTCGCACACCACCGTAGGATCCCGGATCCACGGCAGACATTAACCCACGTGGGAAGTGCGCTCACAGACCCGTTGGATCCACATCACACGGTCCGGATTTTATAAGATCGAGATCAAATCAGAGTCGTCCATCTAGGGATCGACGGCCAGGAACTTCCATCCTCCACTTTCCCCTCCACCAGGACACAGGGCGGCGGCGCCCCAAGGCCGAGCGGCGGCGCCATGGCCGGCGTGGGACGACCACGGGATTTCGTGCCCCATCCAACCCCCGAACGGCGCGAGACGAAGAGGAGGTCATGGAGATCATGGTAAGACGCATCTCACCGAGGATTAGCATGTTGACGAAGCTATCCACGCACCATGGTGGATCCGCAATGGAGCTTGCACGACGGCGAGCAATTCAGAGCGCTCAGGTCGCCAAGATCGCCTGGAAAACCTTCTCCCACATACAGCGTGCTCCAGTGATGTTCCCAGGCCCATCGCCATGTTCACGGCGTTGGCGAAACGTGATCCCGACGGCGGCGGCTCGGTCTTTCTCTCTCCTCCTCTCTGTTGCTTGGCGAAGGTGCTCACGGGTTTGCACTAGATGGACGCGTTGGCCAAGGGTTCGCATATATACTCCCAAGGGAGAGAAAGAGGGGGATCCGGTTGGAAGAATCCGCGCGGAATTTGCTCCCGATTGGTTGAGCTCGCGCCCACGGAGTCCGCGGCAACGAACATACGGTCTGTGCGCGCGATGCGGCTGTTGCGCGGATGAAGAAAACCCTGACGGCGCAGGCCCACCCCACAGCGACACCGACGCACAAGGGAGAGTTGGAGAGCGGGGCCCACTTGCCAGTGAGATGACAGAGAGGGCGCGGGCGAGAATGGGCTGCGCTGGGTTAAATGGCTGTTGGGCCGAATTTAGTGTCCTTGGCCCACATAAGGTTTTATTCTTTTTCTTTTTCGTTTCTTGTTATTTTGTTTTTATTTGATATCAAATTTCAAAATTGAGTTTGAATCTGCAGTTGAGATTTTAAATCTAGGTTTTTAATGCACAAACAAAAACACCAGTATAAACTTTGCCAATTATTTATCTATTAATCTTATCAAGATATGCTTTCAAATATAAGATTCTTACACACATAGAATGGGTATTTTAAGAAATGTAATCTCTAATATAAAATTCTTTTAGAGAATAATTATAAATATTCATTTCAACCAAGGAGTGACAAATTCATATAGAGATTCTTTTATTATGAACGTGTTTGTTTTAGATGATGTGGTTTTAAATGTAACAAAATTTTATTGGAAGGCATTCTAATATCAAAATATTTGGAGAACTTTTACTAAACTTTCAAAGTAAGATTTTGGGTGTTACAAATCCTACCCCCCTTAAAAAGAATCTCGTCCTCGAGATTTGTAGGAAAGAGGATATAGGAAGAGTGATTTGAAGTTTAGCTTTTAGTTTCTAATTAGTTCAAAATCAAGAGTCTCTCTTTTTACTATTAGTAAGTGATTAGGAGAGCATGGGTAATATATGTATGTCCACTTTATTATGTAGGATAAAAGTTGAATCCAAAGCATGGATAGGTTTGAGTAGGGTAAGGAGGGACTCCATCCTAGATTGTGGATCTTGACTCATCTTGGTGATCCAACTTGATCTTTGAAGTCTTGAGTTGATGCTTATCCTTCTTTGACGTGGTTGGTCTCCTTTGGCCTTTCTTCTTGGAGTTGCCATCCGAGTTAAGGACATATGGTTAAGATATATGTGGTAAGATAGACTACATGATATAGGTCAAAATCTGGTTTGATGTCAGGTGGTGGTTGATGGATTATGCAATCCATTAAGACTCTATTGGCTAGGTTAGATCTTATGCCCATGGTTGAGTTGGTCTAATGTGCGAAGTTAAGTCAATACCTGGCTAGTAGTGTCTAATCTCTTATACCAGTATCACTAATAATTTTTTTTTAATAGACCACATTAGATTAGATCATATTAGATTAAATATAATCTAGATTAGGTTGGATATAACTAGATTAGACTAGCTTAAGTCAGATAGGTCTACCAAGGTAGGGTATATATTATTAAGATATGTTAGAATCTTTTGAGATGGGATGAATTATATGGTGAAGGTAGATCAGAATCTCTTGCTAGGTTAAAATTTAGGGGTTATGCAACTATCGGATGGTTAAGGTAGTTGCATATGGCCAAGTCGATCTGTCCTTCTTAATTTAGTGCAGGGTGAACTAAGTTAAGACTTGTTCTATAGGGGTAGAGTCTAAACTATTTCACCAGTATCATCTAACTTGTTTGATAAGTCACTTTAGATTTGATCAGATCTAGGTTAGATTGGTGTGACTAGTTTGACTAGATAAGATCTAATTAATTTGCATTAGATCATGGTTGTTAAACTAGGGTGGATAAGTATGCTTATTAGGATAAGACAGATCCATAAAGGTAAGATAGAATCTTCTGAGGCCAGTTAGATCTATTAGGATAAGGATAAAATCTTTTCAAGATAAGATGAGTATCTTTTAAGATGAGATAGAATCTTTTAAGTTAGGATGAATTAGTTAGAATGGGATATTTTAAGATAAGATGAACCTATTAAGGTAAGAGAGAATCCCTTTTTTTTAAGGTAAGATGGTCTACAAGATAGATATGTTTACTTTGTTTTCTTTTATTAATCTATCTTTCCAAAGGTAATTTTCCTTTATGCCTATATGCATATGTAGATGCAATTGTGGACATCACCCCACAACCCATCACACTCAATCAAAGATTCAAATCAGACAAGTATCATAAGAACAAACATTCAAGTGCATAGATAACCACAAAAATAGTTTTGCTTTTGTTCTTATGATTAGGTCTCCTATTCCTAAAGGTCACTTTAGGCACGGGATTTCAAAGTGTGAAATCCACATTTGTCTTTTAGAAAGAAAAGGTAAGAATAATCAGAGTCAAGCGGAAATAGATGAGAAAAGACTAAGATAAGTTTAGAAAAGAATCAGGGTAGCAAAGGTAAGTAGATAAGGGCTGTCCAGTTCTATCTAGGTTTCGTCCTACAGTCAACATTCCTCTGATACCACTTCTGTAACACCCGGATTTTAGGGGTCCAAAACCCGGGCGTAAACATAATCACCAGGTGTGCTGGGACCAAGTCTCACACATATGATGAATCATGGCACAGGATCGAATGTCACATCTTTACTATATAACAGGAGTTCTATACAAAATAAATAAATAATTACATTAAATGGAGACAACGGTCCAGCAACCCAAAGTTGACTGGGAGACGACGGCCTAGACCTCTCACGAACTCATCACAGCATCCTCCATGAGCATCATCCTGCAGTACCTGGTCTTGACCTGTGGTGTATGTGAGACAGCAAGAGTGAGCTCACATACGTTCATCGCTCAACAAGTTGTGGGGAATAATGTGTATGAACTCGCCAAAGGTGGGAGCTCATGTGAAGTGTAAGGCTTACCAAAGAGAATGGTTAGAGCTGAGCATTGCTTTTAAAGTTGGTCAAAATTTTATTAGCAGTTACTAAGTATAAGTAAATACCAACCCAATTAAAATAGTAGAACAAAAGTAACAACTTCACCTGCGATGCAATGCATATGACCAATTGAATTTAGTTCCATAAATTAATCATGTGAGTGTCCGAGCTGCTCATGACCGTGAGCACGGCTAGTATACCAGTTTTACACTCTGCAGAGGTTGCGCATCTTTACCCACAAGTCATGTTACCCATCTGCCAAGAGACGGCCAATCCCATACACCTCTACCGAGGAGGCGAGGCAGGGTAACACTACGAGGCCTTTACAAAGTTCCACTAGCTTCAGAAAACCCGCTACAGTTTATAGGAAGTTCCAGTGCAGGAATCCCTTGCAGGACCGCCATCGCAGCAAAATCCTCCCGAGGGCCTCCCTACACTGACCACTCCCCTACTGCCCTTGCCCCTTTCGGGTAAGGTAGTCTTCCACTAGCTTTCCTAATTAATCAGCCAAGGGCGTCCCATTCCACCCTTGTGGTAGCACTGTTTTCCCGGGTGGTTCTCCATGTTCCAATTACCATAATGATCTTATCATGAACTGTTGGGGGCTTGTTCTCAAGTGCTAAGAGTTAAGAACAAGGCAACACAGAAAATGTTAAATGTTAAGATCCTTCGTCCTCCACTTCATTATATCCCTTTGGGACATAAGGAACTTCGGACGAAGGTTACGAAGGACGCACCTTCGTAAACATAATAACGTAGGATGAAGCATTCATATAAATCATGAGGTATAAAATGGACATTCGAATATTAACATAGAATCATTTCCATTTCTATTAATATGAATGAATATAAATGACAGATGTACCTTCGGTCTTGAGGAAGGCAAGAGTACAGGTGTGATGTGAAGGCAAATGACAGGTTCGCGTGAACAGTGCAGAGGTACTGTTCATCTATTTATAAGCACAGGTCGCAGCCTGTGACAAATTACAATTATGCCCCTTACAAATGTTTACAACATTGACTCAGACCTATATGAATAAAAAGGTCATTCTATCTCTATGTCGGTTTAAAACGCCGAAGCTCCATGAAAAGGAACCTTCGGCTATCTCTTGGAGACGACTTTAGCCGAAGCTGCTTCTTCGTGTGAGACCTTCGGCGCACCGAGGCACGACCCCAACAGTAGCCCCTTTCGCGGTGCTAGATCGTTTTTCGTAACGAGCTTGACCCGTGAAAAAAGAGCCTCTTCAGCTTCGGGAAGCCGAAGGTCCAAAAAACACCTTCCCTGAGCTCGTTGCGGAGAAACGATCCGGCTTCCGAGCACGTGCCAGGCCCACCTTGCAGAGTTACTGTTTGATCTTTGCGGTCCACTGCTCAGCGAGTACAAGTGACCGCCCGTCTGGTGTAAAAATCTTGCCGCTTCGCCTTCTTACCTGCAGTACTATATAAACAAGCGGGTAGGTGTGAAGTTACCACAGCATTCATTGCTATTTGCACTGTTTTGCTGCCAAAATTTTCCACCATAGCCGAAGCTTGACTCTCAGAATCGAACGAAGGTCCGTCTCGACGCTTGCTTCGTCAGAAAGGAGAGCTTCGGAAAAAAGAAAAAAAGAAAATAGTTTCTGACTTCCCTAAGCTCAGAATCACATGGCACGAGTGCGATCTACTGCCAAAGTTGCACGTGAGGGAGACGAAGCCGAAGGTTCGGACACTGTGCCCATCTCCGAAGCGATGCAGCGCTCCGGTCTAGTGACTGCGGAAGAAAGGCCTGCTGCCGAAGCAAACCCGACAACAGCCGAAGAAGAAGAAGAAAACATTGATGGAACTGACTCCGAAGATGACTACCACATTGCCATGCCCAGCAAGCCCAGTCACCTGGATTTTGGGAAATCAACTGTCTCAAAAGCTGATCTTTCGAAGATGGTGAAAGCAGGTTATTTCAATGAAGATCAGAAGAAGCTACTCCGCTTCGGGGGAGAAGAAACCACCCCGAAGCCAGGGAAGGATGAGATTGTTATCTTCAAAAGCTTTTTAAAGGCTGGGCTGAGATTTCCTCTGCACAATATTATTGCAGAGATATTGAGGAGGTTTGGTATCTACTTTCATCAATTGACTCCTAACGCCATCGTTAGGCTCAATGTTTATATCTGGGCCCTTCGAAGCCAGGCCGTGGAACCGTTTGCTGACAGCTTCTGCCGGGTTCACGAATTACACTACCAAACAAAGGCCAGAAAAGATGGGCTGCATGATAATTTCGGCTGCTATAATTTTGCCTACCGGAAGACAACAAAGTGTCCTGTCATCAGCTACCGAAGCAAATGGCTAGCAGGCTGGAAATCTGAGTGGTTCTACGTAAAAGTTGACGAAGACAGAGAAAAATTGGTACAAAGCCCTCTGGAGTTAATCTTCGGAGAGACGAGGCCACGATGCCGCATCGGCGATCTAAAAGGTCCCACCTGGGCTGCTCTGGGTGAATTTGAAATCATTTCAAAACATATTGGCACCAGGGATCTAGTTCAGGAATTTTTGGCATTCAGAGTTTTCCCTACTCTAAAAGAGTGGGAAATGCCGAAGCTGAAGGGAGAAAAGAAGAAGGGGGAGCTGGTCCGTCTGCCCTATCACTTTAAATTCAAGAAGTACTTTAAGAAACCCTGCAAAGAGTGGTTAGACACAGTTGAGACAATGTGCAATGAAATCTTGGGGAATTACTCCAAAAAAGAGGATCAATTAATGACAGCGGCCTTCGGCACCCGACCGAAGCGAAGGCTGAACCGAGTATTCGATGCCCTGGGCTTCGAGTACCCAGACTATGAGCAGTTGAACAAGGGTGCCGAGGGCCACAAAAGAAAAAGAGTGGCCGAAAGTCTGACCAAGGATGAAGAGCAACCAGCAGCAGAGAAGAAGATTCCCAAGAAAAGGAAAATATCAACTCCGAAACGGAAAATATCCGAAGAAGAGGGGACCCCCACACCACCTTCTACCAGCGACGTGGAAGAAATTTTAAAGGTAATGACTGAACCCATGCCCGCGAAGCTAAGTCCATTAGGGCTCCAACTGACGAAGCTTTTTCAAAAGGTGGACGAGCCGGATCAGACGAAGATAAGCAAACCCAAGCGGCAAAGAATCATTACGGTAACTGAAGTTATCGATAAGACGCCGCCAAGGGCGTCAGTTCAGAAATCAGCAGCTGCCGAAAGCACCAAAAG
Organism: Zea luxurians; assembly: GCA_029449295.1. Taxonomy (NCBI): domain Eukaryota; kingdom Viridiplantae; phylum Streptophyta; class Magnoliopsida; order Poales; family Poaceae; genus Zea; species Zea luxurians. The sequence goes on from JAOPSE010000144.1 coordinate 1,693,738, forward strand.
TGTCGAAGTCGCACCTTCGGAGGTCGCGGCTACCGATGTTAATTTAGAAAAAACCATTGAGGATATTAACAAAATTTTGGAAGACATAGATGCAGAAGAAGCTGGTGTTGCTACTGAAAAATCCATGGCCACAGTACCTGAAAAAGGAAAAGAAATAGCCGAAGATACTTCGGATGACGAAGCCTATTCCTTTCAGAATTTAATTGGACAAAAACTGACGAAGGACGAAATAGAAGAACTTAAAGACTATGCCAAATCTTGCGGCTACAAGTCAGGTGCCCTCCTATTTGGAGGTGTAGACGATGAAAAACTAGGCTGCATTCGAGACCAGACTGGTGCTAAGGTAATCGGTACTCTATCAAAGAGTATCGGTTTTCCGAAGCTAGAGATAGACATCAGCCGCTACCGACGACAACATATCGTCGGCAGCTTATTTTATTCTAACTTCAGGGTAAACAACCTTTTCTCTGGTTTTTATTGCTGTTAACAATGAAAATATTACTAACATAAGTTGTTTCTGTACAGAGCATGCTACTGAGCAAAGCTCTGAAGATGCAACAAGACTTGGAGGACAAAAAGCACGAAGCTATAATTGAAAACTTAGAAAGCAAAATAAAAGAGCAATCTGCCATCATTGAAAAGAAAGACTTCGAGCTCCAATCGACCGAAGGCTTACTGGCTGAGACTGAGGCTAAATTATCAGAGTTGAATTCGAAGCTTATCAATCAATCAAAACAATTCGAACAGGAGAAGCTAGAACTGAATTCGAAGCTTAAAGCCGAAGTCCAGACCAGCTCAGAATTGAAGAAAACATTAACAAGCCTTCAAGACAAATGCTTGGACTTTGGCAATAATTGCATTGGACGATTAAAGAAGATATTTTACTCTGTTGGAGCCAGCAGCGGGAAATTTAACCCTTCAGCGGAAAATTTACCCCAGGCCTTCGATCATATTGAAGCTGAAATCGAAGAGCTTGACGAAGTTATAGCCGGGCACGGCGACTTCTGCGCCTGGGTAGCTTCTCGGGGTACCGCTGCTGCATTTCTGAAGGCCGGCTGCGAGCATGGAAAAATTGTCAACAGGCCCAACTTCACCTTGTCTCCATCAATCCTGGATGATATGCCTGACCTCGCCCGAAGTATCTCTAATAGATTTATAAAAATGATATGGACAAAAGGCGGGCGGGAGAAGGCTGGAGACGAAGCCCGAAGTCATCTTGAACCAGTAAGAAATGATATTTCGTACTTACCTTTTCCTTTGGGCTTGATTTTTACTTACGATTCCTTGATTCATGTAGGATGACGAAGGTGAAGATGATGCCTAAGATATGTCGCCGAAGCTGTCGCCGAAGCTGAAGCTTAATGAAGATTAGTAGAAGTGTGCTATAGAAAAACTCAGGATTTTTTGTAACAACTCTTGTAAATAGAATTAAACTGTTCTTCTAGGAGCTTTGTACATACCTTGTAATATATTCTTACCCTTCGATTGAGGCGCTTTGATGTGGACGAAATCAGTATTTTAAGCCGAAGGCGAAAAAACACCTTCCCTTCTTTTCGTACACAACGAAGCATAAAAATAATTCTTCTTTTGTACACAACATAGCATAACAAATCATAAAAACACACTTCTCCGAAGCTTTTCTTTTACATAACGAATCATAAAAAACCACTTCTCCGAAGCTTTTTGCCGAAGCAGCCATTTGGTAACACAAATGCTATGAATGAATGCTTATGCATGCAAATGTTATGATGTAATGTAATGCACGAATGAATGTCCGAAGCATATGTCCGAAGCCACATTGTCAGCCATTACTTAGAAACAACCACACATTAGCTCTGCATTCCCTTAGGAACGACTTTGGAGCCTCTTCGCCTTTTACTTAGGCAGTATCAGCGTTGACTTTTCGCTGTAAGCTCTGCATCCCCTTAGGGACGTCTTTGGAGCTTCTTCGCCTTTTACTTAGACGGTATAAGCTCTGCATTCCCTTGGGAACGTCTTTGGAGCTTCTTCGCCTTTTACTTTCGGTGGAATCAGCGTTGACTTTTCGCTGTAAGCTCTGCATCCCCTTAGGGACGTCTTTGGAGCTCTTTTTTTTTTCTCTTTTTCAGTTTCGGCACTCGATGGTGCGCTCTCAGCTTTTACATTTACATTCTTTGGGGGATTTTGCTCTTATAAAACTAAAAAGGAAAATTACATATGATGGCCCCATTAAAAACCTTTCTCCCCCTTTAGAAAGGAAAAGGGTGCCATGAAAAAGAAAAGAAAAGACAAAATTACATCAAGTTATACATAAAACCGCCGAAGCTCATCCGCATTCCAAGATCTTGGAATTTCATTGCCATCCATGTCCTTCAGTCTGTACGAACCAGGCCTTGACGAAGATGCCACTAAGAAAGGCCCTTCCCATTTCAGTTGCAACTTGCCCACTGTATCCGGGTTGGCCACTCTCCGAAGCACCAAATGTCCTGGCTCAATATTTTTTAGCCGGACTTTTCTATCTCGCCATTTGATTGTTTCAGCCTGGTATTTGTTGATATTTTCCACGGCCTGAAGCCTGATCCCTTCTAAGGCATCTTTTTCCACAAGACAAGTATCTTCGGCACCTGATTCTGCCGAAGCTACCACTCTTATTGATCCAGCTTTAGCTTCTTCTGGAGTTATTGCTTCGTCACCGAATAATAACTTGAATGGGGTAAAGCCTGTAGACCTTGATGTTGTTGTATTGTGGCTCCACACCACTTTGGTCAACTGATCTGGCCATTTTCCCCTTGGCTGATTAAAAATTAGCTTCATTATTCCTGTCATTATGATGCCGTTGGCCCTTTCAACAAGCCCATTCGACTCCGGATGCCTGACTGATGCAAAGTGGATCTTCGTGCCAATTTGGTCACAGAAATTTCTGAAATCTTCGGAGTCGAACTGTGTTCCATTATCTACAGTGATGGCCTTCGGCACTCCGAAGCGACAGACAATATTCTGCCAGAAAAATTTTTGGACAGTGGCCGAAGTTATTGTGGCTAATGGCTTCGCCTCAATCCACTTGGAAAAATACTCCACAGCCACTATAACATACTTCAGATTGCCTTGAGCCGGTGGTAATGGACCCAGCAAATCGAGGCCCCACCTTTGCAATGGCCATATGGGTTGTATCAGCTGTGTCAAAGACGAAGGTTGCTTTTGATCTCTTGCACATTTTTGACAACCTTCGCACTTTTGAACTAACTCCGCTGCATCCGAAGCTGCCTTCGGCCAATAAAATCCTTGGCGGAACACTTTTCCAAGTAACGGCCTGGATCCGATGTGGGATCCGCACAGGCCTGCATGTATCTCCTTCATCAACTCTATACCTTCGGCCCTAGACAAGCACTTGAGCAACGGGGCACAAACTCCATGCTTGTATAACTCCCCTTCTATCATGACATAAGGACGAGCTCTTGCTTCTACCCTTTTATTATAAGCTTCGTCATCTGATAAGAAGTTACCCTGAAGGTAAGAGATTATTTCAGTTCTCCAATCTTCACTGTACACAGGAGAAATGTTAAGGACTGCTCTTTCAAGTAGCTCCACTGAAGGTGCCTTTATTGTTTCGAAGAACACATCCGAAGGTAGCGGCAGCCCCTGTGCTGCAGACTTGGCCAACAAATCAGCATGCTCATTTTGCCCTCGAGGGATATTCTTAACAGAAAATCCTTCGAAGGAAGCTTCGATCCTTCGGACCGTGTCTAGGTATTTTTCAAGCTTCGGGTCTTTAGCCTTGCAACTTTTGTCAATATGACCCGAAACAACCTGAGAATCAGTTTTAAGGATTGCCCTTCTGATCCCCATTGCCTTTAGTTTCCGAAGACCCAGGAGCAAGGCTTCGTACTCAGCGATATTATTTGTGCAGCTGAAGTCAAGTCTTGCTGCATAGCAAGTTTTAACCTTGGACGGAGAGACCAACACAGCAGCTGCACCTGCTCCGAAGGTTCCCCAAGAGCCATCACAAAACACTGTCCATGCTTCGGCATCTTTATTCGCTTCTTCGTCCTGAGCCCCTGGCGTCCAATCGGCAATGAAATCTGCCAATGCTTGAGACTGAATTGAGGATCTATGCACATAATCAATGTAAAATTCATTAAGTTCCGCAACCCATTTTCCAATACGCCCGGTAGCTTCTCTATTCCTCATGATGTCCTTCAACGGCTGCGAAGAAGGAACAATAATGTTGAATGCCTGAAAGTAATGCCGAAGCTTCCTGGATGCCATTAAAACGGCATACAACACCTTCTCCAGCTCTGTATAATTTTTCTTTGAGACACTGAGGACCTCAGACACAAAATATACTGGTACCTGCTTCTTAACTTGGCCATCAAACTTCTCCTGGACAAGCGCCGCACTTACTGCTGAGTGCGAAGCTGCCACATACAACAACAGAGGAGCCCCTGGCATTGGTGGAGTTAATGTTGTGAGATCTATTAAGTATTGCTTCAGCTCTTCGAAGGCTTTTTGTTGACTTGGGCCCCATTGAAAGACTTCAGCTGACTTCAGCACCTCGAAGAATGGTAAGTTTCTTTCTGCTGATCTGGATATAAATCTGTTGAGAGATGCCAGCCTTCCTGTCAATCTTTGGGCCCCCTTTCTTGTGGTTGGTGGCTCCATTCGAAGTATAGCTTCGATTTTATTTGGATTAGCTTCGATTCCCTTTGTTGAAACCAAGCATCCAAGAAATTTACCCTTCTTCACTCCGAAGACACATTTTTCTGGATTCAGCTTCAGACCAGCTTGTCTGAAGCTGGCGAAGGTCTCCTGCAGATCAGCGATATGATTTTCTTGCTTCGTGCTTTTTACAATGATGTCATCGACATAAGTCAGCACATTTCTGCCTATCTGAGATTGGAGAACCTTCGCAGTCATTCTGCTGAAACTCCCTCCAGCATTCTTGAGCCCCTCAGGCATCCGAAGATAGCAATATGTACCACTTGGGGTTATGAAGCTAGTCTTCGGCTCATCTTCCTTCTTCATCCAAATTTGATGATAGCCTGAGTAGCAATCCAGGAGACTCATGAGCTCTGAAGAAGCTGCTGCGTCAACTAAAGAATCTATCCTTGGCAGCGGGAATTCATCCTTCGGACAAGCCTTGTTGAGATCTGTGAAATCAATACACATTCTCCACTTGCCATTGGCCTTCTTCACCATGACGGTGTTAGCTAACCACTCTGGATACTTCACTTCTCTGATAACTCCTGCACTGAGGAGTCTTTTTACTTCATTGCGAGCCCCTTCGGCCTTGTCATCAGACATTTTCCGAAGCCTCTGCTTTCGGGGTCTGAAGGATGGGTCAACATTGAGCGAATGTTCAATAACATCCCGATTCACTCCACAAAGATCATTGGCTGACCATGCAAAAACATCTTTGTTGTTGAATAAAAACCTTATCAAGGTTTTCTCCTGGTCTTCAGATAGTTGCGAGCCCAACAGCACCTTCTGCTCTGCTATGTCTTCACACAATAACATGGGCATCGGCTGGTCTGCTGAAGCTGCCTTCTCCCTCCTGAATTTGTACTGTTCACAAGCTTCAGCTCCATCTATGTTATGGATTGCCTTAGAGTCAGTCCAGCTTCCTTCGGCCCTTCTAGCAGCTTCCTGACTTCCATGAATAGCAATAGGTCCTTGGTCCGAAGGTATCTTCATGCAGAGATAAGCTGGGTGAAGAATTGCTTCGAAAGCATTAAGAGTTCCACGACCAATGATAGCATTGTAAGGATACTCCATGTCAACAATATCAAACACAATTTGCTCAGTCCTTGTGTTGTTGACAAATCCGAAGGTTACCGGCATGGTAATCTTCCCAAGTGCCACAATCTGCCGCCCTCCGAAGCCACAAAGAGGGTGCGTAGCATCATGAATCTTGTCTTCGGGCTCTTGCATTTGTCTGAAGGCTTTAGCAAATATAATGTCAGCTGCACTGCCTGTATCAACTAGGACATTGTGGACCAGAAATCCTTTGATCACGCAAGAAATAACCATAGCATCATTGTGAGGATAATCCTTAAGCTGAAGGTCTTCCTGAGAGAAGGTAATTGGAATATGAGACCATTTTGACTTGATGAAAGGTCCCTGCACTCCAACATGCTGCACCCTTCTCTGAGCCTCCTTCTTCTGCTTCTTGTTAGCCGGCTCTGAGCAAGAACCGCCTGTTATCGGGAGCACCAGCTTCGAAGCCGAAGCAGCTCCAGCTTGATTGTCGAACGAAGCCATCAGCTCAGGAAAGTGGAAGTGAGTTCACCGGAGGTGGGCGCCAATGTTGGGGGCTTGTTCTCAAGTGCTAAGAGTTAAGAACAAGGCAACACAGAAAATGTTAAATGTTAAGATCCTTCGTCCTCCACTTCATTATATCCCTTTGGGACATAAGGAACTTCGGACGAAGGTTACGAAGGACGCACCTTCGTAAACATAATAACGTAGGATGAAGCATTCATATAAATCATGAGGTATAAAATGGACATTCGAATATTAACATAGAATCATTTCCATTTCTATTAATATGAATGAATATAAATGACAGATGTACCTTCGGTCTTGAGGAAGGCAAGAGTACAGGTGTGATGTGAAGGCAAATGACAGGTTCGCGTGAACAGTGCAGAGGTACTGTTCATCTATTTATAAGCACAGGTCGCAGCCTGTGACAAATTACAATTATGCCCCTTACAAATGTTTACAACATTGACTCAGACCTATATGAATAAAAAGGTCATTCTATCTCTATGTCGGTTTAAAACGCCGAAGCTCCATGAAAAGGAACCTTCGGCTATCTCTTGGAGACGACTTTAGCCGAAGCTGCTTCTTCGTGTGAGACCTTCGGCGCACCGAGGCACGACCCCAACATGAACAATAAATAACAACTGATAACAAGAGTATAATCATGAATAGTGTAATCTTCATACCCAAAACCACATAAAGCACTAGCAAGTACTACCCAAAAAGTTTAGTGGTAAACAAGGTATAAAGATAGACAAACTAGGGTAACCTATTGGGTCCCATCAAAATTAACCTATGCAGATCATTATGATTAATTAGAACATGAGTGGGTAAAAAGAAGTGATCAAGGGCACAACTTGCCTGGGACTTGAGATTCCAGGTACCAGGATGATCTTCAGGTGACTCGTGACCTCACTGCTAGTCGTAGCAATTCAAACAAACATTGTATAGGCAAAATTAACATTACACCAAACATAAGAACATAATACACATTATTAATATACATATTAAAATAAGATCATAGGAACAGGAATCATTAATTTTGGAGTTATAGATTTCAAGTTATGAATTTTTCAAAGTTTTAATGTGATTAAGATATGATTAAATGATAAATAAATTTTCTGACAGAGTTCATGTCAAAACAGAGACACTAAATGATGAAGAATATTATTACAAAATTTTAGAAACTGGAATGGTTCAATTTGGAGCTAAAATGAATTTTCTATGAATTATCTAAGTTCTAGCAATTATTTTCATATTAAAAATCTATTTTCTATTTTATTTATTCACTTTAAACGATCACTGGACTGGGCCTCATTTAATGGAAAACGCAGGGGGCTCGGTGCAAGTTTTCCAAGACACAGGGAACAGGGTCCCTGGACGGCGGGTTCATTTAAGTAAAACACAAGGTCTCTTTAGTAAGATAACCTTGCCGAAGGGGTAAGATTCAACTAGAACCATCGGATCGCGAGTGAACGCCCCAGATTAGATCGTGTGTGTTATGATATGCCCCTCGCACACCACCGTAGGATCCCGGATCCACGGCAGACATTAACCCACGTGGGAAGTGCGCTCACAGACCCGTTGGATCCACATCACACGGTCCGGATTTTATAAGATCGAGATCAAATCAGAGTCGTCCATCTAGGGATCGACGGCCAGGAACTTCCATCCTCCACTTTCCCCTCCACCAGGACACAGGGCGGCGGCGCCCCAAGGCCGAGCGGCGGCGCCATGGCCGGCGTGGGACGACCACGGGATTTCGTGCCCCATCCAACCCCCGAACGGCGCGAGACGAAGAGGAGGTCATGGAGATCATGGTAAGACGCATCTCACCGAGGATTAGCATGTTGACGAAGCTATCCACGCACCATGGCGGATCCGCAATGGAGCTTGCACGACGGCGAGCAATTCAGAGCGCTCAGGTCGCCAAGATCGCCTGGAAAACCTTCTCCCACATACAGCGTGCTCCAGTGATGTTCCCAGGCCCATCGCCATGTTCACGGCGTTGGCGAAACGTGATCCCGACGGCGGCGGCTCGGTCTTTCTCTCTCCTCCTCTCTGTTGCTTGGCGAAGGTGCTCACGGGTTTGCACTGGATGGACGCGTTGGCCAAGGGTTCGCATATATACTCCCAAGGGAGAGAAAGAGGGGGATCCGGTTGGAAGAATCCGCGCGGAATTTGCTCCCGATTGGTTGAGCTCGCGCCCACGGAGTCCGCGGCAACGAACATACGGTCTGTGCGCGCGATGCGGCTGTTGCGCGGATGAAGAAAACCCTGACGGCGCAGGCCCACCCCACAGCGACACCGACGCACAAGGGAGAGTTGGAGAGCGGGGCCCACTTGCCAGTGAGATGACAGAGAGGGCGCGGGCGAGAATGGGCTGCGCTGGGTTAAATGGCTGTTGGGCCGAATTTAGTGTCCTTGGCCCACATAAGGTTTTATTCTTTTTCTTTTTCGTTTCTTGTTATTTTGTTTTTATTTGATATCAAATTTCAAAATTGAGTTTGAATCTGCAGTTGAGATTTTAAATCTAGGTTTTTAATGCACAAACAAAAACACCAGTATAAACTTTGCCAATTATTTATCTATTAATCTTATCAAGATATGCTTTCAAATATAAGATTCTTACACACATAGAATGGGTATTTTAAGAAATGTAATCTCTAATATAAAATTCTTTTAGAGAATAATTATAAATATTCATTTCAACCAAGGAGTGACAAATTCATATAGAGATTCTTTTATTATGAACGTGTTTGTTTTAGATGATGTGGTTTTAAATGTAACAAAATTTTATTGGAAGGCATTCTAATATCAAAATATTTGGAGAACTTTTACTAAACTTTCAAAGTAAGATTTTGGGTGTTACACCAATTCACATCCTCGAACCTTTTCCTTACGCCCATCATCACGACGTCTGTAATTAGGATATGAATCCTTCCCTTGCATGGTTGCCTCATGGAAATGCCGGGGGTATTGATTCTTGCACGATGCACGACCCTTAGTGCATGGGCAGTTAGGGTTTAGCGACCCGCACGGGCCATGCATCATATGCTTGATAACCATCTTTCGCAGTTCAGGGTACTTGTTGGACGGGATCTCAGCTGAGATCAAAAGGTCATACTGTTCAGGGCACGTGAGCTTGTACTTCCTTTGCATGATGAGTAGAAAATGGGCATGTGGCAAACCTCGTTTCTGAAATTCCACGACATAGACGTAGGCTCGGACTTTACCGAGTATATCCTGTTTAGTCAACCTATGCTTTAGCTCCTGTAGTTTCGCATGAAAGACACGCACTACAAGATCAGGACGATCTTGCGGTGTCTGTCCAGGTAAAAGCTCTCTCTTTATCTCATCCCAGTTAGGGTTACATGTCATGGTAAGAAAGATGTCTGGTTTACCAAACTTCCGCACCAGAGCCATAGCATCCATATATCGACGTCTCATGTCACGAGGACCGCCAATAAACGACGGTGACAACACAGTTCGCTTTCCAACCTTCTCTCCTCTAACATCTCCATCTAACATGCTATCCACCAAGCCCTGGTATAGGTCTGCCCTTAACCGATCCTGGTTCTTACGTATGAAATCTAAACGGGAGCTCTCAATCTTAATGTATGTGTCGACCGCGAACTGCTGGAAAAGTCGTTTACCATGAAGTATCGGATTGAATACCCCTGGACGTATCTGAAATTTGTAGCAGTAGTAATCACGCACGGACACACATAGATGGGTAGGAGGTTCTGCATACGCAAGAATCGATTATTTAGTGATGCCGAAAACATATTTAATAATGTGAACAACTTAGAAATTACAAAGAAACAACTAACCCGCATCTTCATCATTTCCATTACTTGCCCTATGCGTCGCCCGGTATGCATCCACTTCGCCCATGGATACACCAACCTTTGGGATATTTGCATGCCATCCAAGCTCACCTCTAGGGAAGAACAGTGGATATGATAGCGCATCGTAGCATCCATGGTATGAGCGGATGCCGTGGCTTGACCTATCCTTCCCATGTAGCATAACACTCTTGCTGAACTGGCCTCGCCGTTCGCTCCCCTCGATCCAGACAGCGGCCACCTCCGAAGTGAGAGGTGTGTTATATGTCTTCTGGTTCAACGTCTGGTCAAGGTTCAATGCGATGTGATAGTCAGCAAGGTTCTCAACATGACCCATGCTCCTAAGGTGCTCAGAGTACGGATTTCCACGAAGTATGCCAACTATCTGTTTAATAACCTCTTGGTCTTTCTGAATCTGATCTTCACGACACTTACGGTATCGATGCTCGAGACTGGGATCATCATCGTAAAAGTAAAGCTCCAGGTGTTTGTGCTCTGCCCCACATTCACTACCGAATGACTTGATATTATGGTACATCATGCCTTGTGCACGGAATGTGTATATACCAGAATCCCTCATATTAGTTGTCATACTGTCGAGGCAACAGTACAGGGAAGTGAAAGAAAAATGGCCATTAAAAAACCTGATGTTATCACGAAAGTGCCTAGCATCAGAGTCTGCACTATCCCACAACCTCCTGAGCTGGGGAGGGGTCTCTAGTGGGGCTAGCTCAACCTTCCCACCTCGACAGCAAAACCCAGGCGGCTCATACTCAAACTTCTTCGCAGTGCAATAACCACAGTCGGGAACGTGCTTCAGCATATGTGTTTCTTGAGGGATGTTACTGTAGACCTTGTCGTACGGGTCAGGCACATCAGTGACAACAGATTGATCTTGAGTACCATCTATCTCGAAGTCCTCGTTAGTGTCCTCATCTGATATTTGTTTTGGAAAAGAACGATTAAGACATTTGAATTTAGATACGCATTGTTATTGTAATAGAAATTGACATAAGTACAATTACCAGCGAATAGATATCCCTCGTTCTCATCATTATCCTCTCCGAATATGACACCCTCATCATCGTCATCAACTGGATCGTGAAAATACAATCCAAGTAAAAGACATGGCATTCAGGGTTGAGAAAATATATAACCTCAATAAAGATTTTTAACAATTACCATTGGAAATGAACCTTGGGATCGACTGGCTTTGCTCCAACACACTTCTTTGTTCGACCATGTTTGCACTCCCATTTGTTGCCACGATCGCACTTTGGCGTGTATTCCTATATTGTACTGATGGAAACACACGTTTAGTCGGACTACATGTTATCGTCGTCATGCAAGATCCATTTACAATTGGTTAGTATAATTACCAGTGTTGTTGATCTCTATAGTTGAACCGGGTTGTGTCGAATCATCCATTTGTCCGACGTCACTAATAGTATCCTCAGTCAAAGTAGCCACGTTACGTGCAATGTTTGCTTCAAATTTCTTGTTTTGACGGGCTAAGATAGCTTGTCTTTCACCAGGCAGAACATGATGTTTACGTCGGAGTGGCTCAGTAGACATATCGGGTGAACCGACATCCTCAGTTTGTGTTGAAGCTGGCATGAAAGGTGTACTGGTGTATTCAGGGATAACCCAGTCGCATGCGTTACCAGAGGATGAATCAGGTTCCGATACATCTGCTGTAGAGTGTACAACCTCAGAGGTATATGTTGGGACCTCCATGGCGATGGACCCCTGATTCAAAGTGCTAGCTTGCAGTGCTCTACATTTTCTTATGTACTCTAACTTTCCCTCTTTCCGCCTTGGTGTCTGATTATACAACCTAAGCTGTTCATTTTGGTCACCTATAAAATATGAACACAATTACTGTCCAATTGTAGGTTTATGCGTAGATTTATTAATTAAAATTGGACATTTATCATCACCTCCTGACACATTGGGTATCACATTGTGTCCCTTGTTTCGTTGACGTGCTTCACGATGCTTCCTATTCTTCTCATTTTTTGTTCAACGGACATCGCTGCATATCTTTCCCTATCCCTTTTTCTCTTACGCTCCTTAGCATCGAGCATTGGTCCGAGCAATTCATTTTGATCACCTATAATGTAAGTTTGTGTATTAGTGTTCCCTACTTACTACGTTTCGATGATGTATGGTCAGTTTGTGTATTGACCTTTACCTCTAATGATATTGCTAGAGATGTCTGTGAATGGTTTGCGATAGACATTATGTCCCATCTGATCTATAACAACAACAGTACCCGAGAAAACATGAGCATAAAAATAATATGCTGCAAGAACTAAGGGTGAAATGATATGACTGCAATAAACCAAGCGGATAGAAGATCAAAAAAGATGCCCTTGGTAATAGAGGTTATAGAAACAAGCATCATAACCGAGAGTAAAGAGATAAGACCTAGAGAGAGGTGATAAGAGAACGATGTTGGTGTCTGTATAAGATAGTGTATTATATTCCAAGTTTGAACTGCATAGATGGATATGGGTGACGCGCTAAGTAATTGTTTTCATAACTCTGGTGATGTGGAATATCTTCCTGTAGCATGCCTAGCTCCTATAGATGGGCTTTGGTATACCGAATGTACATTAAAATTGTTCCAGATTTGATCTGTATATTTGACGTAATTTCACGAGCGAAGTTACGATTTGAATGTCAAAAATGACACAACATTAAACCAATATAATGTTGTAAATGGAAAACGTACGGGCTAAACGATTTGATGTTCCACGTATTCATTGATATGTCCTAGTAGAACAAAATGTTTTACAAATATTGACACATGTAAGTAGCATCAATAACAGTACATGTATTCCATCATAAAATTCAGATTTGCAAAGGTTACAGACTCTATCTACGCCTCTGGTCGTCAAGATATCTAACGGCAAACTGACGATCGTTCCGCGCCACCAAAGCCTTTTGAATTGCTGCAATGAGTGCAACATTTAATCACATGTATACTCAGTTCACAATATAATAATGAAAACAAGTACATAAGTTTGATGTAGGTAACCTTAGAAAATACTTACGTTCAAAATAATGGGTGTTGTGATGGAACGGTTTGAAGTGTATTGTTGTATGGTCAGTTGATTCGAGACACTCTAGAATAGCATATTTAATATTCAATAAGAATCATTATAAAAGAAAAAATAGTGAATAATGTGTTAGCAAGGCGTAAACATATGTTGTACCTTGTTTTCTGAACCGCCGAAACATGGTCCCAATTATGATGCTATAATTCTCATTAGCCAACGCCCAACGGAGTGCATTTTTGTTTAGTAAATCGCCCCAAACTTTAATGGTATGTAAAGACCACCTTGTGCCATTGATTTTGTGAAGAATCTATTAGTACTAATAGATTTAACATCATATTGGTAATATATTAATGGAATATACCTAGCATCCATTATAACAATCTTCCTGAATGTACCCCACATTGTGCGATGGATTGTATCCAAGTGGACTACAATAGCCATAATGTCTACAAAAAGCACAATTAAATATGGATTAATACTCAATTTTGTGTAAAGGAATTTTTAATAGGGTTAGTAGATCGATATATTCTTACCAACTAAAGTCTTGTTTGGCAGCTCGGCAATATCATCAAGGTTCAAGAATATATGTTTTGGAAATGGCGGCATTTGAACTGGGACAGTGTATGGCTCTACGACAGTTTGGTGGGTGAAATACAACTCCATGGTACCATTTAGATGTCGAAAATTAAATGCACCCGGATTAAGACCAAACCATATGTTGTGCATCTTGTAGACATGCTTTTCATGGAGCAAACTGTTGAAGTATTTGACTATCTCATACCGAGTTGCAATGGCCTCGATCTTGGCTCCCTAATTTGATTTCAGCACAAAATAGATTGTGGTACGAACATTATATATAGTTATGTAAATGAAACCTAAAGAGGGGTTGTCTTACATTGATGTCAGACAAAATGTAATGTTGCCTGTCACGATAACGTGGTTCAATCGGGAATTTAACTTCAACTCGAGCGACAATACTATACTTCCGTTGTACCCCATAAAAATCTTCATCGCTATAGTCATCGAACAACCTGAAGCTATATTAAACATGCGACTAAATAACATTCATAAATTTGATAGCGAAATCTTGTGTCAACTATTGTTTATAATATAACTTACACGGACATCCTGGTTTTCTTGTCCAATGCAACTCTTTCACGGTTCAATACGGCTGGCTCCATCAAAACCTATTATCATTTGAAAATATTTTAAACTAAATTGTAAAATAGTCCAATGCATTGTTATGGCACGACATAGGAGCAGTGTGGGTTGGTTGGTTGAGCACTTATTTTGGACTTTAGGTGTGACTCATAAACTTGTAAATTTCTTATTTGTTGTGAGCCACCAAGTATATGTTTGCTTGACTTATTATAAGATCACAAATGGGATACGCTAGTTACAACTTATATTTTGTTTGACTTATTAAATGTCGCAAGACTACTTTCTAATTGCAGACAAATTCCATATTGGGTAGGCGCCTCTCACGTTTTTATCAATTTCAACTTGCTCTGTAGATTACATTAGACACATTTTTTGTTGCTGCTCATTTCTCAAACCTGTCTTGTTGTCAAGATCATGCTCAAACTCCTCGGACAGGAAGCCGATTCCTTTGGCAAGAGAGCCGAGATGTACTACCACACCAGGCCAGAGGTGATAACTGATAAGCCATGTGGAGCAAGTCTACAGGGCTTACAGAGCTCGCGTCCAACGCTATGACCACATATCTAAGGTGCTCCATAAGGCCAACCACACCATCGCTACTGCTTGTCCAGAAGAGGTGCAATATGCAATGTTAGAAGAAGAGGACCATGATTTCTCCAAAGCAATCACACCAATCAAGACACACAAGTCCTTGGTCAAAGAGATTCTCAACGCAAAGAGACACGGTCCGTCAGGGTCAGGACGGAACAAGCCACCCTCCCATCCACGCATGAGCGCCGAGGAGGCACAAGAAGAGATCGGCAGACTTTAGAAATCTATACTTGTTCTGCAAACCATTTCTGCCTTATACAGAATGAAATCTGCATTATTCAGGATAGATCTGATGCTCCTATGAGAGTGGTATTGCTCGGTACTGGGAGACAGAGAAGCAGATTGCAGAAACACAGAATGAAATCTGCCTTATTCAGGATAGATTTGATGCACATGCAGCCATCGGCAATGATGAAGCACGTGCCTTGATGATAGTAACAGCTCTTAGATCCTGTCAGGGAACCATTTCTGAGCTTGTACGTCATTCTAAGGAGTTTATCAAGCTTGCAGCCGTGGAGTTGGAAAAAACAAAGTCTCTACGAGCACAGATGTATGCTATGATGGATGGCGACACTGACATTTTTAATGTGTTTGTGCAAGCAAAACATAACTTACTGTAAATATGTAGCATGTCTGCCTGATGTCATGCATTGATAAAAAGTGATTCATGTAGACGTAAAAGGTTTCATGTCTCTTGACAAGGATGGAGATCATTGCTATAGCTGGTTATATAACTGATGCGAAGATGCATATTGCTCGGGACTATCTAGAAAAGAATACAAGACAGGCTTGTGGCATTAAGGCTGATCAGGTATCTTGAACAATTTTCTTCCTTTAATTCAATATGACAAACGGGGTATTGAGAAATCTTCAGTCACCACCATCTCACGAGATCAGAAACGTGTCCTGGCCGACCTGACTAATGATTTGAAGTTAGATAACTTGAGGTGGAGGCCAAGAAAGAGGAGTAGAAGATCTGGCTCAAGAAAGCAGTCGGATACAAGCAGTGGAAGCAGCAGCGGGGACATGGACTTGTCCAGCCCTGGCCCTAGTGGGTTTTGTCAACTTAATTTAGTGCCCGACGAGAAGACATGCAAGAGCAGTGGAGAGCAGCCTTTTATGGGCGTGCCTGTGCAGGTGCCCAATCTTGTGATGTCCAGGTGAAAACCGATTCTGCACCGGTTGAAGATTAACATATTAGCTTCTTTCTGGAGTTACGCCGACCTTGGCGGGATGTGGTTTTTGTGCATCCCCAGGTTATTTTTGCCAGCACAACCTAGATCCAGGTTTCTGCAGTTTTTTGAAGGCTCATCAGCTGTGATCAGTTAGATGTGAAGATGTCTCACCAAGAACAAGTAATACAGTTTGTATGTATTACTGACTTAGATAAGTTTTCATCTGTTCCCTATAATTTCTAGGGTTGATAGCTTTCTTAACATTTTCTAGGAGGAAAGGCTCAGTTTGGTTTCTGGTTTTAGAGCTTCCAGATTTTTTTTGTTGTTGTTGATTTGTTGATCCAGTCTCGTAGCAGTGTCATGACTTACATAAAGTTATCCTCTACTGAACTTCAATTAAAATGTCAGGTAGGCTATTTATTGGGTTCTATTTTCTCACCGTGGTGGACTTTACTGCGCCTGCATTCATCTGTACCACCGCCCACGGAATGGTTGTGAAATGTGAATTGTGCGGTAACAAATGGTCATGCTGTTGTTGCGTGTTGGAAAATGGTCTAATTGGTTGGTGTGAAGAATACAACTATAAGGCACGCAAAGCGTCCATATTGACAGCCTATGTCCAAAGCATCGTCACAAGCTGGGCACTGAGCGAATTCACATGGAATAGAAATAATCGAACAAGACCTTAATCATCGTCATAAGAATAGAACATTTGTTTTAAAAGCAACTTTGGAATTTGTTGTGAACACTGTTATTTTTTAATGTATATATGCTTAAACCACCTTAACATACTAACACAGTTGCAGCAGTACGTGAAGTGTCCCAATAGGCCAGTGCACTTGCTTCTTGTTTCTGGTTCCACGTTATTACGGTAAATTTGGACGTAACAGATCAACCGTGCACATCTACAGGTTGAAGTTAAAGAGACTGCTCTTCTTGCTCTCATTGAAAACTTTACACCACTGTAACTGAGGAATCTGGTAGTGGTGAATTTTATTAAAGCAGAAATGTGATAGTTAGATGGTGTTTTCTATTTGAGCAGTAAATGGTGTTTGTTCTTGTACTTAATGGCAGATCCAAAATCCAAGGAAGAGAAGCATGTGAGAAAGAGAATTGTGGAGAAACACCTTTGCAGTGTGTTGAGAACATGGTCCTAAACTGTGTAAAACTATTTTCATGTTCTAAAGAAATAGTCTGAATGTTGAACCTCAAAATTGCTTTATGTGTCGATTCAGTTAGATATTCGTGGTAAAGTGTTATTACACTACAGATTGGCTTTTCAGTAGTTCTTTTCCCTTCGTATCTACCCAGTAAATGTTGCAAATACATTCTACAAATCAATTCCAGGTAAGGGCATATAAGAATGTTGAACTTCAAAAGTTCTGGCAAGGCGGAGGCGACAGGAGTTGGGTAGGGGAGAGGGAACGCCGGTGGGGCAGAGGAAAAAGGACTGTATCTGTTTTTCATGATGTTTTCTTGTCCAGGTCATCTTGTTTTGGTTGGATTTTTGTAGTATGATTGTATCTGTTTTTCATGATGTTTTCTTTAGTTTATTGAAAACTACCAAGTTATGAAGAGAAATCTACTATGTGGATTCATGAATTCCTTTTCTGATGATAGCAGCCAGCATTGGTCTCATTGTGACATCCTTTGTGTTTTATTGTATCAATGATTTACTGATAGTGCTGTTGTCTGCTTGACTTTACTGCAGTTGGTCTTAAATCGAGTTCTCATGCTTGGTTCACAAGCTCAAACAGTTATTGGGAGGCCAATACTACCTGATGCTGCTGTTCAGGCTGTTGTAGAAGAAAATGTAAGATGAACAGTTGGAAACTAAATTCTTGAACTCTTTTGTTTTTGTTACCACAACATTTTGCACTAACGAAATTTATGAAATGATTACTAAACTCAATTTAATAGAAACAAGTCAGTGAGTGTATTTGCTCGATTAGCGGAATTTTAGTTTGCAATATATGTGTCAGACACTTTCTGTGTATCTGTGCAGATTTCAGATTTATTGGAGTGTATTTATTTTAGCAATTCAGTTGGTATGCATGCTCATTTAATTACTGAGTAGTGACTATGTTAACCTACAGAGTACTGATTTTGATGCATTTGATGCGTTCCTGCTAGCTCATCTTGTAAGTACCGGGCTGCATGCATGATGCCTGTGAGCTGAATGGTCGTGGAACGCATGCCTAAGCTGTGCCTGCTCATCAGGTACTTACAACACTTTAGCAGAGATTTGGGTGGGTAGCGCAAAGGATATGGAGGCATTGCTGGTCGATTACCAATACTGTGTTTCCCAAGTCAACTTGAAGGAGGAAGAGACCAAGGTCTGCAGTGAGTCCTTGTATTGTAGTATGAAGCCAGGGACATGAATGAACTTCAGTCGAAGCTGAACCAAGCGATGCGGGAGTTGGGTGAGCTTCTGCAAGATAGAAGAAGCCTAGCTGCTTGCAACGGGAGTATGCTGGGATGGTGCATTTCCTGATCTGTTGGCTTGCAAATCTGGTAACCCCACTGTGCAAAATTGATAATGAGTGTTTTCTATTTGAGCAGTAAATGATGTTTGTTCTTGTGTTTAATGGCAGATCCAAAAAAGAAGGAAGAGAAGCATGTGAGAAAGAGAATTGTGAATGGATGCAACTCACCGTACACAAATCATACTATTAGCTAAGCCTTACCACTATCATTAGATACATAGCATCAACCTCTATATACAGGAAGTATGCATATAAACTTTACACTACCCCAATAAATACCCAAAATACACACAAGTTAGGAATATTATACATATAGAAAAGCCAAAGTGACCAATAATTAGGAACACAGGGAGTAGATAATAACGTAAATAACAAAAATCACCTCCCATGGTGCAGGATAGATACAGTGGTTGTACATGTTATAGTAGTAAGAAAAATCATTTTAAAAAAAATGGAATCCAAAATAAAATAAACAATAGCATAATATTGTGTGAACTGCGAGCACTTTAATGCTTAAAAAATTTATAAATTAGTGAATAGTGAACAAATCAATATATTACGTATTCCGGTTAATGAAAGCACTAAAAACTCAAGCAGTAAAATTAAACAAAAACAACCAGCAGACAGCTTGATACCTTCACCGTAAGGGGACACGCGAGTGGTGATGTGGAGAACCTTAGTACGGATCCTGTCAGGTCCCTTAACCCTCAAATGCTTGTCCTTGGTTCCCTTTACCAAATCCGCACAATCTGAAATGTACCAGAAATCCCACAAACTTGTCAATTCAATAATTCATTGAAAATAACTCTGCAACGACAGTCAAATACTCTGGTGTAGCTTGCATCATAGCCAATGAACAAATGCAGAATAATCAGACCAATAGTTTTAGTGATTGAAACTGAATATATGAAGCCCAACGACAGTCCAATACTCTGGTTGCAAACATCATGATATAGTTAACTGAACTAATTTAGGCTAAATTTAAGGATTTGCATGGTTTTGATGAAGCTCTTGTCTGAACTGTTGCTCTCGTCTGCCTTGTGTTTTTCTTGCAGGTGGCCTAGACTCGTAGGGATCGCATTGATATTGGGAGAAATCACGGAGAGGC